>JARHVA010003197.1:625000-1247500 GCA_037957365.1 Torreya grandis | reverse complement strand
GATGAGTTTTAGTATTGGTTTCATTAGTATTATATATGTTTTCTTATCCTTTCAGTATTGAATTCAATTTTAGTAGTACACATCGATTCTGGTATAGTTTACACAACTAGCTTGTCGTAAGCCTTTATGTATCTCATTTTCTAAGATTGAATGTGGACAACTATATAGTATGAGATGTACCTTCGATGTGCTTGTATAGCTTCAATCTTGTATAATATTATAGACATGAGTTTTTAATACAATTTTAGTCAATGCATACATTCATATGGATGTGTTAAAGGATGAAATGTTTTCTTGTGCGGAGTTAGTATTGCAAGAGAGAAAAAAATTGTAGTGTATTTTTATTAGTTTTATTTGGGTGATTATTTTTTGGCATGATAGGCAATGTCAATAAAAAATGTAAGGGTAACTCCAGGCTTATGATGGCATCCATCTTCCTCAGGATCTCATATAATGATGGTACAAGTTCGAGGGAGCTACCTGGTTTTGATTAGGCATCCATGACACACAGGCCTATGTGCCTCACTATACAAGGAGTTTAGAGAAGGTTGAGGGAAGCCAAATTTAAAGGGTGTTACCAAAACATGAGATCATGTTATATGGTATTCCAACTTCATTAACACTGAAGAAGGAGAGAAAAGAATACTCAGGTCTCTAGTGGAACAACTGACTCAAACACTCAGGTTGGGCAATGATGTTCATGAAAGGCCTACAAGAGAGAGGGACAGAGATGGGAGTCTAACCAGTTGAAGATAAGTGAAAAAGGGTGAAAATATATGGAAAAGGGTGTTATGATGACATTGAAGCCACCAACACACTTACATGTGACTCAAAATCTTGAGACTAGGTTTAGGCCTATAAGGACTAACACCCTCTTTGAGCCCTCAAGACCCCATCTTCATCTTTGTGATAGAATCAAAACCCAATGGTAGACCTAAGGTCATGAAGAGGTATATGATGATGATATAGGTAATAAGTAAAATTTTTAGATATAATAAGGTAGGAAAGTGGTCAATTTGGTCTCATTACCCCTCTCGATCTCTACTACACTAGTATGCAATTTCAAGCTACCAACTCCAATGCTCATATCTCACATGGAAAGATGAGTGGGGCCCAATGTTCTTAGGGGGAATTAAGGATCCCTATGTACTTACTATCTATGGATGAAAGATTTGAAATCAGTAGCTCAACTTAATGAATAATCCTTAACACTGTCAAACCACCAAGAATGCTTAGCGAAAGATCGAAGGCTATCAACTTTCACTCAAAACTCACTATACAAGGTGCATGGGACCATGAGATATTTGGGAGTTTTGAAGAGGTCTATGGGCTCAAAATCAATGGTAATAAGTTTTGGACTTGAGGCATGTACTCTATGAACCATCATGAAGATGGTAGGCTATTAAAACCCTTCCCAAACCCTAATAAGGACTCGATGAAGGATTTTTTTCCCTCAAATGCCTTTAAATGAGGTAGTTGAGTATGGATATGGTCTTAATGGTCTTACTAGGTCACATGGGCATCTAAATGGTCCACTGATTGACATGTGTAAATTGTATGTTGTATGTATCAGGTTTAGAAAGGATTGCTCCAAGTGTATGTGCAATAAATTGGAAATATTCTACATGTTTTATATGATTCTGAAGAGTGAGAGACATCAAGAGGTTGAGAAGACGCAATGACCACCTACAGGGGTCTCCACATCTAGTGGCCACCTGTAGACATGCCTAAGTGCCTAGTTAAGGGACTGTGTGTACATGTAGAATAAGTAGGTGGCTTAACCAAGCCAACACAAATGATCCAAGGGATATAATATTTATGTTTCATACTCTTATAGGAAGACAAGTGCTATCTTAACTCCATTTTTATTTAAAACATAGAAACCTTATCATTAGACCTATTAGCATAATACCCTCCTCAAGACATGAGTACTTGAAGACTAAAGGCAAAGGATAAAAATGGTTAAATGAGACCTTAAACTAGCATGGAAGTACACTTCAAGGAGTTTTATATGTGCAAAAGGTGTTTTTTTGTAGAATAAAGCTCAATATTGGCCATTTTGGCCTAAAATTGCTTTGAGAGTGCACATAATGCAAGATAATCCCCTGATGAACCCCTTCTTATGCTCAAAACTATACAAAGGATATTTATGGATTTTTGAGCATGTGGGTAAGGTTGAGGGTCCTTGTCCATTAGAAGTTAGTGGTATTAGTTCATAGGTTGAAGGTCTAACCTTTATGAACTATTGTTAAGAGTTCAAACACCTGCTAAACCTCTCTAAAACCCTAAAAGAAAATTGATGGAAAATATATTGAGAAATTTTCTCTAAAATGCATTGAAATGGACCAGAAGCACCTTGTTCACTCTAATAAGGTCTTAGACCTAGTGTTAGTCTGTACAGATAGTTATATGGATCTACCAAAAACCTATTTTTTATAAGATTTAGTGATGAATTCAAGGTACCAAGTTATATGAATAATTATAGATCAATAAAGAATGTGGTGTGAGGTTTTTTCCAACTTCTCATATCACAAACTACTCTCAAATCCTCCTAGAAATGCTTCTATAGGTCTGAACTGAAAGGCCAGTCTAGAAATGTTAGTGAAAGGTGACCTAGTCACCTAAATGAGCAAAGTTGTAGGTACGCACTATTATAAAGGCACATGCAATGGTATAATATGATTTTTCATGGCCTAAAACATGCTCACTCATCCATTCTTAAAGGGTTTATGTAATCCTCATGGTCATCCATAATAGCTAAAACTAAGCGATTAGGCCTAGTTGCCTAGTAGGCCTATTTGGTCAACAAGAGAAGATGAATATTGGCATAAAGGGAAACTAAAAGAGTAAATTAAAGTCATGAACACCCCTATAACTACCTCATGAAGGTGATTATACACTTTTCATATCCATAATGAAGGATGGGGTAATTTTCCAAGCCTTATTGGTACGCAAGAGAGGGGTAGGCTACTAAATGCTTTATGGAGGCCTAATTGGACAACATTTTTGCCTTTGTAAATATCATGAAGAGAGGTGGTTGAATAAGTTTTCATGGCTATGTTTTTAATGGTGTCAATCAAGGCTAAATTAGATCCTATCCACTACACCTCCATGCCCAAAATCTCATTGAAGACCACCAACTAGCCAATGCAACACATGGAGAGAGCCTAGAGTAGTTATGGATGCTTGTAACTATTGATGGATTGAATTAGAGTCATCATGACCTCTTATCCATAGTTCCATTCAATAATATGTTCTCTCACCTTCTCTATTGTTCTACAAATTGAGGCTTAAATTTCATTGTAGACATCCCTCGACATGGTATAATGAAACTCTGCCCAAATTGTATCTTGCAAACCATTTAAATGAATATAAGGATTGGTTCAGATTATCTTGTTATCTTAATGTGATCTATGATTTTTTATTTGAAAAAGTGATTGAGTTTCATCTTCCTTTGCAGGTCCTTGTCTTCACCTAGTTTCTAGGAGATTGTGTAAACAAGTCATATGGTGTGTATAAGTGTTGGTGAATATGTTTGAAGTAGAATATGATTATTAGTGTCATGAAAGTAGACCTTCCATTCATCTTCAAGATACAACCATTTAACATAGCCTCCATATGAATTATTGATGTTTAAGAGTCTACAGGAGATATTGATATAATCCCTAGTCCTTGTCATGTTATCAAGTGTTGTTGAAAAATCAGTTAGAGTGCACAAAAATATGTTGCATCACCTCCCCTTAGTTTAGGATTTGTTTTATGAATCATCTTCTATCTATTTTCATCATCGAGTTGGTAGTTTTAATAATTTAACTACAATTTATTCACTAGGGGAGCTAGCCCCAAAACTAGAGGTTCACCTCATCAACTAAACCACCCACACCTAGAGGTGATTCCATTATATCAGATGAATGAGACAGGCTTGGAAAACCATTGCCTTAAGGGTGCAATCTAGACTGATAAAATTATCAACCTATTTAATGGGAGGAAGAGATATGACATTTCATTCCAATAGCTACTTTAAAACCCATGTTGGTGAATCTAGAAGGTTGGTGAATATTTAACATTGAGGAGTGGATAAAACCAATCTAGGAGATGGATTTGAAGCTATGTTAACTGTGTAATTTGATCACCCTTATTCTTTGTGGCCCTTACCTTATAGGGAGGCTTATTTTAAATCTTAATAGTTGATTTTGATCCATTGGTGTACTTTAGTTTACCCATTGATAAAATCTTGACCTCTCTTTCTTTTACTATGTGGCACAAATCTGTGAATGTAGGAAACTTCTTTAAAAAGATAGCTTTGTGTAATGCTGGTAAAAAATTTTGTTTGAAGATGTCCTAAATATCTTTATCTACAATGGGGATAGTCAATTTAACTAAGATAGTCTTGTATCATAAGACGTATTCTACGATGGGTTCATTTGACTTTTGTTTCAATTGTGGAACTTGGGCATATGATATCTTGTCATTGATATTGATGGAGAAGTGTGCTCAAAACATGTCTACCAAAGGATTGAATATTGTGATAGATTGACTTGGTAAGTCATAAAACCACTATAGGGAATAATCTTTTCAACTACATGGGAAAAAACTCATAAGAAGCCTATCATTGAACACGTAGTTCAAACATGATGTGTGAAAAGCTTGGAGATGGTGCTTTGGGTCATCCTTACCATCATATAATGTAATTTTATGTGACACATCATCTATATGGCAATGGATCCACTATGTAATGTGCCAAAGTTGTATGTAATAGAATATTAAAATCCAAGGCATGTGATGGCCTAGTGTATCCATTCTCAATATTTAACACCTTAGTCTGTAGAGTATGAACCTCGTGCATAAGGGATTGTACATCTGGAGTAGAGGAACTAGTTGTAAGAGGTGTAGCTATCACTAAAGGATTTTGAATTATAATTGTAGGTTATGCTAGTTGAGTTGGCCCCATTATAGGTGTAACAATGTTATTAACTGGGGGAGTTTAAGATTGACCATTGTTTATTTTTTAGAGTTCTTCCTGAATAATAGTGATGAGGTCATCTTGCATATCTGCATGTTTGGACACAAAATCTTGTAATTGTTTCTTATCAGTGTCATGGAATTGATTGTTGAATTCTGTCAATGTAGTTTGGAAAGTAGGAAAACATTTTTTTGTATATTTTGAACCTTTAAAAATAATTTTAATCTAAGAAAGATTGCAAAAAATAAATATTGAAACAAATCTAAAATTTTGGAGCTAAAATTTGAGCATAGACACAAAAAGGATACAAACCCTAAGAGCATCTCATGTTAGAGTTTAATCAATGTTCAAAGTAACTTGAGTTCATCAAACATTTTAACCATTTAGGGATTGGCTTATGTAAATCCTATGGATGAGTAGTATAAATCAAGGAAATAATATGCAATAAATAACCATTGATTTGTTACATGTTTGACTAGATTTTGATTTTTCTTTAAATAGTAATAAATATGTGCAAATAAAGACTTATCTAGTAAACACTTGATACAGATGATCTGAGTACTAGAAACTAAAAAAAGAATGAGTATGAGTGTTGTCAACTGGATCCCTCTATCAGAACCCCTCCTAGATAGTAGCACCACATTTAGATAAAGATTTCATGTGGCCCTAATGTCCTAATAGTGGTGCCAATGTGCTTTGTGTAGGACCGTCTTAGACTTCTAGGTGCACCTATGTCTATGTTTTTGGGTTCTATTCCTGTGTGCACAAAGTCTATAAATCTACATTGTGCATGTAATAGTTGATTTATGATGTAAACCCTAATCCTAATTGCAAGTAAGGCATGAGATAAAAAGGGTAGTTTTTTGTAGGATAGATTGGATATCTTTAACACCCCATTGTAAAGAGAGTTGCCTACATACTAATAATCTGAGGAGGGATCAATATTGATGTTGTTATCCCCACATAAGTGATGGTGCAAGTGCAAGTGATGCTAGTATGATAGTGCCCTTGAGAGCCTTGAGTGTGCTTGACATTAAAAATCTAGAAAATCTAAGCTTAGGGTAGTTGTAGATGGTAATATGTATAAATAGGGAAAAATAAGAATTAATAACTTTGAGTTTTCTCAACTTTTTTCATATTTGAATAGGTATTTTTCATCTCGTTTCCATCTAGTCGATAGAGTGATAAAAGTCATGTATTTATAGTGTTATGTTGCTTATGCAGATAATAAAATATGTTTAGGCTGACCTTAAGAGGGTTTTAACTTTGAAAATATATTCGTTGAGGAAAAATAGAGTAAAGGACATAGGCATCATTTCGGTGACACTAGTGCCACGTGGCTCTAGTGTCCTTAATGTGATGTTAATGTCCAAATAACATAAAATTGGGCACAAAAGGCTAGGATTGGGAAAGGAGGGTCTAGGACTATGTTTGAGCTAACTATGGATGCATGTGGCCCACACAAAGGCCATAAAAGTGTGATAATAGGATCTAGGATAAGTCTAGGGCTAAGTTAGGAATATGTAGTCTCAAGTAGCACTCTTATCACTCAATTACCACTTTTAGGTGATTAAAATTTTGAATCATTTCTCTTCAGATCTCACTTGGACTCTTAGTAACCTTTTGTTCATATTTTAATCACTATTTTTAGATATGTTATATTGTAGCTTTTCATTTGTATATGTAACTTTGTTTGGCACACCATTGGTAGATGAAGATGCAAACACATGATTAACACTACCATCTTTTGGATTTTGCATGTATGCAATCTAAGTTTGTAACTCTTTTATTAACTTGTATATACTAGTGATTTTATTTTTTAGGACTTCCCAAGCACAAACTCTGTATATTTTAGATTGATTATTTCATTTGAAAATATATGATTGGCCACCTTACCCCTTGGATAAGTGATGGCATGACCCTAGTTAGATAGAAGAGAGCTATCACCCTCCTTAGGGTTAAGAGGAGGAAGAAATTATTTTTTATCCATTTTAAATGTTCTAAAATATGATATGAGAATATGATAATAAATACATAAAAATGCTAAGGAGCAATCAATTATGATAATAAAAATTAGATTGAATAATTACTGCATTAGAAATCAAAAAATAGGAAACCCTAGGCCAACTAGGGTTTGCACACAAATATAGAGGTTGAGTTCACAAAATGTTTAACCCTAAAATTTACATATGGGAAATCGAAGGTTAAAGGGGTATAGATAGTCTAAGGCAGAGGGATGGTAGACTATCTCTAAAGTAGGCCAATTATGTATGAAATTTAAATAAAAATATATTAAATTTATTATGCTAAGATATGATAAAAATATAAAGTATAATTATGTTAGATATTGTAATGATAATGAATACAAGCTACATAACAGGTTCTGATACCAATATAAATCTAGATCTGAAACAAGCAGAAAGTAGACTATATATGAATTCTAGATCAGACACCTGATTCTAGAAATCATATTTCTATAGTTGTGAACACTTGCATTTACTTGGGATGATTGTGTTGCCACTATCATCTGACTCAGATGCAAGTGTCTAGTATGGAATACTTGTTGAAACTAGATGTTACCACCTAGATTTTATTGGGTCTTGTGTCACCTTCATTCAGGTGCATTTAGATTTGAGTCATGGATTATTGCTCCTTGTCAAATAGAAAAACCCTAGGTCTTCATCTTTATATTAGCTATGGGAAAAATGGTTTAGTGGGCACATGGTAATAAATATGTGCAAATAAAGACTTATCTAGTAAACACTTGATACAGATGATCTGAGTACTAGAAACTAAGATAAGAATGAGTATGAGTGTTGTCAACTGGATCCCTCTATCAGAACCCCTCTTAGATAGTAGCACCACATTTAGATAAAGATTCAATGTGGCCCTAAAATCCTAATAGTGGTGCCAATGTGCTTTGTGTAGGACCGTCTTAGACTTCTAGGTGCACCTATGTCTATGTTTTTGGGTTCTATTCCTGTGTGCACAAAGTCTATAAATCTACATTGTGCATGTAATAGTTGATTTATGATGTAAACCATAATCCTAATTGCAAGTAAGGCATGAGATAAAAAGGGTATTTTTTAGTAGGATAGATTGGATATCTTTAACACCCCATTGTAAAGAGAGTTGCCTACATACTAATCATCTGAGGAGGGATCAATCTTGATGTTGTTATCCCCACCTAAGTGATGGTGCAAGTGCGAGTGATGCTAGTATGATAGTGCCCTTGAGAGCCTTGAGTGTGCTTGACATTAAAAATCTAGAAAATCTAAGCTTAGGGTAGTTGTAGATGGTAATATGTATAAATAGGGAAAAATAAGAATTAATAACTTTGAGTTTTCTCAACTTTTTTTCATATTTGAATAGGTATTTTGCATCTCGTTTCCATCTAGTCGATAGAGTGATAAAAGTCATGTATTTATAGTGTTATGTTGCTTATGCGGATAATAAAATATGTTTAGGCTGACCTTAAGAGGGTTTTACCTTTGAAAATATATTCATTGAGGAAAAATAGAGTAAAGGACATAGGCATCATTTCGGTGACACTAGTGCCATGTGGTTCTAGTGTCCTTAATGTGATGTTAATGTCCAACTAACATAAAATTGGGCACAAAAGGCCAGGATTGGGAAAGGAGGGTCTAGGACTATGTTTGAGCTAACTATGGATGCATGTGGCCCACACAAAGGCCATAAAAGTGTGATAATAGGATCTAGATAAGTCTAGGGCTAAGTTAGGAATATGTAGTCTCAAGTAGCACTCTTATCACTCAATTACCACTTTTAGGTGATTAAAATTTTGAATCATTTCTCTTCAGATCTCACTTGGACTCTTAGTGACCTTTTGTTCATATTTTAATCACTATTTTTAGATATGTTATATTGTAGCTTTTCATTTGTATATGTAACTTTGTTTGGCACACCATTGGTAGATGAAGATGCAAACACATGTTTAACACTACCATCTTTTGGATTTTGCATGTATGCAATCTAAGTTTGTAACTCTTTTATTAACTTGTATATACTAGTGATTTTATTTTTTAAGACTTCACAAGCACAAACTCTGTATATTTTAGATTGATTATTTCATTTGAAAATATATGATTGGCCACCTTACCCCTTGGATAAGTGATGGCATGACCCTAGTTAGATAGAAGAGAGCTATCACCCTCCTTAGGGTTAAGAGGAGGAAGAAATTATTTTTTATCCATTTTAAATGTTCTAAAATATGATATGAGAATATGATAATAAATACATAAAAATGCTAAGGAGCAATCAATTATGATCATAAAAATTAGATTGAATAATTACTGCATTAGAAATCAAAAAATAGGAAACCCTAGGCCAACTAGGGTTTGCACACAAATATAGAGGTTGAGTTCACAAAATGTTTAACCCTAAAATTTACATATGGGAAATCGAAGGTTAAAGGGGTATAGATAGTCTAAGGCAGAGGGACGGTAGACTATCTCTAAAGTAGGCCAATTATGTATGAAATTTAAATAAAAATATATTAAATTTATTATGCTAAGATATGATAAAAATATAAAGTATAATTATGTTAGATATTGTAATGATAATGAATACAAGCTACATAACAGGTTCTGATACCAATATAAATCTAGATCTGAAACAAGCAGAAAGTAGACTATATATGAATTCTAGATCAGACACATGATTCTAGAAATCATATTTCTATAGTTGTGAACACTTGCATTTACTTGGGATGATTGTGTTGTCACTATCATCTGACTCAAATGCAAGTGTCTAGTATGGAATACTTGTTGAAACTAGATGTTACCACCTAGATTTTATTGGGTCTTGTGTCACCTTCATTCAGGTGCATTTAGATTTGAGTCATGGATTATTGCTCCTTGTCAAATAGAAAAACCCTAGGTCTTCATCTTTATATTAGCTATGGGAAAAATGGTTTAGTGGGCACATGGTAATAAATATGTGCAAATAAAGACTTATCTAGTAAACACTTGATACAGATGATCTGAGTACTAGAAACTAAGATAAGAATGAGTATGAGTGTTGTCAACTGGATCCCTCTATCAGAACCCCTCCTAGATTGTAGCACCACATTTAGATAAAGATTCAATGTGGCCCTAATGTCCTAATAGTGGTGCCAATGTGCTTTGTGTAGGACCGTCTTAGACTTCTAGGTGCACCTATGTCTATGTTTTTGGGCTCTATTCCTGTGTGCACAAAGTCTATAAATCTACATTGTGCATGTAATAGTTGATTTATGATGTAAACCATAATCCTAATTGCAAGTAAGGCATGAGATAAAAAGGGTTTTTTTAGTAGGATAGATTGGATATCTTTAACACCCCATTGTAAAGAGAGTTGCCTACATACTAATAATCTGAGGAGGGATCAATCTTGATGTTGTTATCCCCACCTAAGTGATGGTGCAAGTGCAAGTGATGCTAGTATGATAGTGCCCTTGAGAGCCTTGAGTGTGCTTGACATTAAAAATCTAGAAAATCTAAGCTTAGGGTAGTTGTAGATGGTAATATGTATAAATAGGGAAAAATAAGAATTAATAACTTTGAGTTTTCTCAACTTTTTTTCATATTTGAATAGGTATTTTGCATCTCGTTTCCATCTAGTCGATAGAGTGATAAAAGTCATGTATTTATAGTGTTATGTTGCTTATGCGGATAATAAAATATGTTTAGGCTGACCTTAAGAGGGTTTTACCTTTGAAAATATATTCGTTGAGGAAAAATAGAGTAAAGGACATAGGCATCATTTCGGTGACACTAGTGCCATGTGGTTCTAGTGTCCTTAATGTGATGTTAATGTCCAACTAACATAAAATTGGGCACAAAAGGCCAGGATTGGGAAAGGAGGGTCTAGGGCTATGTTTGAGCTAACTATGGATGCATGTGGCCCACACAAAGGCCATAAAAGTGTGATAATAGGATCTAGATAAGTCTAGGGCTAAGTTAGGAATATGTAGTCTCAAGTAGCACTCTTATCACTCAATTACCACTTTTAGGTGATTAAAATTTTGAATCATTTCTCTTCAGATCTCACTTGGACTCTTAGTAACCTTTTGTTCATATTTTAATCACTATTTTTAGATATGTTATATTGTAGCTTTTCATTTGTATATGTAACTTTTTTTGGCACACCATTGGTAGATGAAGATGCAAACACATGTTTAACACTACCATCTTTTGGATTTTGCATGTATGCAATCTAAGTTTGTAACTCTTTTATTAACTTGTATATACTAGTGATTTTATTTTTTAAGACTTCACAAGCACAAACTCTGTATATTTTAGATTGATTATTTCATTTGAAAATATATGATTGGCCACCTTACCCCTTGGATAAGTGATGGCATGACCCTAGTTAGATAGAAGAGAGCTATCACCCTCCTTAGGGTTAAGAGGAGGAAGAAATTATTTTTTATCCATTTTAAATGTTCTAAAATATGATATGAGAATATGATAATAAATACATAAAAATGCTAAAGAGCAATCAATTATGATAATAAAAATTAGATTGAATAAATACTGCATTAGAAATCAAAAAATAGGAAACCCTAGGCCAACTAGGGTTTGCACACAAATATAGAGGTTGAGTTCACAAAATGTTTAACCCTAAAATTTACATATGGGAAATCTAAGGTTAAAGGGGTATAGATAGTCTAAGGCAGAGGGATGGTAGACTATCTCTAAAGTAGGCCAATTATTTATGAAATTTAAATAAAAATATATTAAATTTATTATGCTAAGATATGATAAAAATATAAAGTATAATTATGTTAGATATTGTAATGATAATGAATACAAGCTACATAAGAGGTTCTGATACCAATATAAATCTAGATCTGAAACAAGCAGAAAGTAGACTATATATGAATTCTAGATCAGACACCTGATTCTAGAAATCATATTTCTATAGTTGTGAACACTAGCATTTACTTGGGATGATTGTGTTGCCACTATCATCTGACTCGGATGCAAGTGTCTAGTATGGAATACTTGTTGAAACTAGATGTTACCACCTAGATTCTATTGGGTCTTGTGTCACCTTCATTCAAGTGCATTTAGATTTGAGTCATGGATTATTGCTCCTTGACAAATAGAAAAACCCTAGGTCTTTATCTTTATATTAGCTATGGGAAAAATGGTTTAGTGGGCACATGGTGTCGAGTTACCCCAAATACCCCTATGTCAATGAGTGCTACCTACATAACCAATACTTCAAAGATGGCTTTAAACTTGTGTAGTTCTCCCCTATGTGTTGGCTTGTGTGTGAATCAAGCAATGCATAATAAGTACTTGTACAATAGTGACCTCAATTATAACTTGGAAAATATAGCTCTTGGGTTGTTACTTCATTAATTCATACATGTAAATATGTTTTCCCTATGATTGATATGGAAATAGGAGAAAATAGGGAAGCTTTTTTCACTTGAGTGTTTGATTGAGTGGCTTTGGTCTTTTCTAGGTCTATGCTAGATGAGGAAAGAATGAGGAATGATCTTGTATATATATCAATCTCTTTAGATAATATCTCACATCAAATCACTTATTCCAACCTTTGGGCTACATTTCATTTGAAAATTAGATGACTTTAGGTCACTGGAAACTTACGTTAAAATAGGATACTTGCATTGATATAGTCATCTGACTAGGACACAAGTGTCCACCTATTTGGAAAATAGGTGTAGGTCTAGAACTTGCAGATACCAAAGATAAGTATGTTTATTACATTTTGGAAAGATAAAGGGTCTGAGTCATCGAGATAACATTGGTATGACTAAGAGATAAGAAATTAGGCATAAAAAGACAGTGTATGCTAACCTTTTGACAATGAAAAATGTCTATAAGTTGAAGGTACATCCATGATATGTATTTTCCAAGTGTACAAGATTGAGGTACTATATAGTTTAAAAATAGTGTTTACAATTACCTCAACCTTACTCTAGTTTATGCACCCATCACAATGTTTGACATGTACGTCACAACTTCTTTGAGTGGGCATACCTACACTCATTAGAGTTTATCTTCATGAAAGCATATACCACTATTGTGCAAGGTGAATATATTTGTGAATTCCACATGTCCCATAAGATTATCTATAAGTTTGTAAATATTTGTGTTCCTAATGACACACCTATCCACCTAAACATTAGGGAGGCACACTATGCCAAGACAATGTGACACTTTGGTATTATAAAAACACTTGCATCTTTATAACAACACTTTTATAGGCCTCATATGCATACTAACATTTAGAAGCATGTCAATTCAAACATTCCTTGTTGCATCACGAAGCCCATAAACAAAAAATTGATTCTATACACCAATTTTTATTCCCTGCAAGCCATGGATATCCATCAATATGAATTTCATGATTATCCTACCTATAAGGAAACACCAAAATTATTGTGTTTTCATTATAGCTAATAGGTTTTTAAATATGGCTATTATAGTTGATTGCAAGAAGAGCGTCAATGCGTGCTTAATCTTCAATCATATTTGGATCCACTTTGGACTAGCAACATCCATAGTATCTGATTGCAACATATAGTTTGTTAGTCACTTATATCATGTTTTATGGGAAATGATGGATACATAATTGGATTGATCTATAAACTTTCATCCTCAAATATATAGGAAAATAAAAAAATTCAAATGCACACTTTTTAAGTTTTTTGTGCATGTACAATAACACATACCCATGCACGTGTGATGAAAATTTTCTTTACATGATCAAACATGCCTACAATAGAGTTGTGTATATTTCTATGGGGCATGATTTGTTTAACACATGACTTGGGTTTCAACCATTAACACATGTAGAGTACATATCATATTGCATGCCATCCAACATAGAGTTATACATATAGGAAAAGCAAGTGAACATAACACAAAATTTTATGTAATGCATCCAAAATGTTTAGAAGATATTATTGCGCCAGTAAAAGAAGTAAAAGTTACACCATAACGCACATTGAACACCTCAAGAATTGAAAGTGGGTGATAAGGTCTAATTACATCTTAATAAGGAATGTCTCAAGGGTTTTCATTATAATATCAAGCTTCTAAGTTATGGTCGTTACACCATACTGTGCACAACTAGAGAAAACACATTTTTCCTTGAATTTACACAATACTTGGGTCTTCATCTACTATTTAATGTGAAACTCATTAAGCCATAATTTGGACCTTAATATGCTTAAGCAAGTAATAACTAAACATCCTTTAGACTTGGATCTTGAACACTATAAAACACTGTTAAAGGAATAAATAAGTGAAGTCACAACAATGGTCACCCACCAAGGTGCGCATTATAGTCATTCAAAGTGGTCAAGTTAGGGCAGATGATGATAATGCTAAATGGTTCATTTTCACAGTCGTCGGGCTTACCAATTCACCTACATGTGCATATGTAAAGTTTCAATATCCAACCTATTTATTTTTACTAAAACTAGAAACATAATGTGTTGGTTGTTTAAGGTCTTTTGAAAAATACTATTTTCAAAAACATGTAACACTTGGTAATAAACCCCTATTTTGATAAAAATTGTTGTCAAAATAGGAAGTAACTGAAGCTAAGAACTCATTGACATGATGGTTTATAGACCATGTGTAGGAGGATAAAACAACATCGTTGAAGAAACCATATGATTAAATGAGATAGGAAATATGAAGAGTGTGGTTCAAGTGATTCAACAACACCGGATCAGAATGAAGAGGTAGCACATATGAGAATATAGTTGCAACAAAAATTTTAAAAAATGAGATTAATCAAAATTTTAAAAGTTGAATATTTACATTAATATATTATACTTGATGAAAATAATAATTCATTAATATATTATACTTAAATATATTAATATAAAAAAATTAATTAATATAAATAAATAAATACACGAATCAATTAACATGTAAATATAAACATACGGTAAGACACTCGGAAAAAAAAGATTAGACACCACTCGGAAAAAAAAGATTAGAATTGAATCGACCTTTGCTAGGACATTATATATTACTCATTCTGCCCAAAGGAAAATAAAAATTGTCAAGTGCAAAGTTTCAATTACAGTGCGTGAGTTGTGAGTTGTGAGTTGTTGCAAAATGTCGATCATTCCAGGTTTCTTCGGCAGGAGATCCTCCAATTCCTTCGATCCATTTTCGTTGGATTTGTGGGATCCTTTTCAGGCGTTCAATTCTTCTATTTTAGCAGGTCCTCCCTCCTCGGATTTTGCAAGGGATGCAGCGGCTGTAGCCAATACTCAAATTGACTGGAAGGAAGCCCCTGAAGCTCATATTTTCAAGGTCGATCTTCCTGGTATTTTTTGTTCTGAGCATTCATTCATTCTCTTATGTCTATTACTTTTCCCTCTTCTTTGAAGAATTGGATTGTAAACTAATATGTTTGATTTGGCAGGACTAAAAAAGAACGAGGTGAAAATAGAAGTGGAGGACGGGCGAATTCTTCAGATAAGCGGCGAACGCAGCAAAGAAGAGGAACGCTCACAAGAATGAGAAATATCACAGTGTGCAACGCTCGCGGGGCAGATTCCTGCGGAGATTCAGGCTTCCG
This sequence comes from Torreya grandis, assembly GCA_037957365.1. Classification (NCBI taxonomy): domain Eukaryota; kingdom Viridiplantae; phylum Streptophyta; class Pinopsida; order Cupressales; family Taxaceae; genus Torreya; species Torreya grandis. The sequence continues at coordinate 1,231,956 of JARHVA010003197.1, read as the reverse complement.
GAGAATGCCAAGGTGGAAGAGGTGAAAGCTGCGATAGAAAATGGAGTTCTCACGGTTACCGTGCCCAAGCAACCTGAGCCCAAATCTGAAGTGAAATCCATTGAAATATCTGGCTGAATAAACGAAAATTGATGCAATTATTTCAATTTTGGGTGGTGATCGCTTTTATTTCAACAGTAATTTTGTATGAAGATGATTAATGTAGGGGGTGTACTAGTGTTGTGTAATTAAGCTGTCAAAAATAGTGGAGGTAAGGGTTTCGCCATATCCGTGGCGAAGTCAATTGTTACAGTTGTAATGGCAGTTTGCTTTACATTTCTATAAATAAAAACAAATACCTACAAAAATGTGTTATGATTTCTGTATGGTTCCGTTTGTGTTAAAAACAAAAATTGCAACGAAGGATGTCGATGTTAAAAATATTTTAGAATTTGTTTTATGTTAAAAATGTCTGGATGTGCACTATTAATGCACTTTGATTAGAGTGTCAAAAATGGAGAAGGGGTTTCCGTTTGTTTTTTCATCTTGAAAGGGTTACTGAAGGATAAGATATATATATATATATATGATAATTGGTGAATTGATTGAAATAATTAAAATAATGAAATAGAGTGTGTATTATATTTAAAATAATTATAAAATATTATATTTAAAATAAACAATTATAAAGTATTTAATAACTGAAAATTTAAAGTTAGGAATATTTAATAATTGAAAAATTATTTAATTAAAAAAAATTCAAGAAAGTGGATATAAAGTTGTATAATAATGTTGTGAGGGTTTTTGTTATTAGAATTATATATATATATATATAATAACACATAAAATTATAGTAAGGTTGTTTTCAAAATAGTATTAGAGTATGTTATGTTAATTTGTGAATTGGTATTTAATAAAAGAAAATTTAAGAAGTTCCATATAAAGTTGTATAATAATGTTGTGAGGGTTTTTGTTATTAGAATTTTTAATATATACACAAAATAAAAACACATAAAAATTATAATAAGGTTGTCGTCAAAATAGTATTAGAGTATGTTAGGTTAATTAGTGAATTGGTATTTAGAACATGTTAGATTAAGTTTGTGGTGTTATAGAAATTTGAGGATTTCATTTTTAGAGTAAGTTTTAAAGAAAATATGAATAATAATATCTCATTTAATTAGATTTTTAAATGTAATAGGAAAACTATAAATATTGAAATATTAAAATGAGCACTCTTTTTAACTTTTAAAAAAAAAATTTGTAAAATATTGTAGAGAATGGATATGCAGAATTAACTATGAGAATGTTCTTAATAATATGAGTTAAAAACAAAATAATATATTAAGAGAATAAAAAAATGGTAAAAAAATATGTTCATTTAACAATCATGTATTAAATAATGTATTAAAATAAAATAAAAAGAAGGATGTAAAAAATATGTTCATCTAGGAATCAATGGAGGGATTCATAATTATAGAGGGTAAAAGTAGTGACTAAATTCAAACCACCTTTAAAAGGGTGGAGAAATGTTTATCAAAGACTAAGTAAAGTGCCTTATGAGATTATAAATGTTTGAAACAAAATTTGAGAATTCTTAGATGAAAGAATCAAAGAATAAGAATGAATTTTTCCTTTTATGTAATGGGTATGATGAACCAAGAAAAGTCTCATGGATATAATTGTTGAGAAGATTTTGAGAATTTTATCAACAAGATTTGATTCCATAGTTGTAGTTATAAAGGAATCTAGAGACTTATCAATGTTGATTGTTGAAGTTCTATACAAACACATGACCAAATGATGAATATAATGTCTAGTCCTTCTTGAGAATACATTTAATTTATAGATGTTCTTCAAAGAAAAAGAGAAAATGATAGATTATCATTAGGGAGAGTCATTAAGAGGAAGCAAACATGTAACACACACCAAAACACAACTCAACAACAATATTTTAAAGACTTGAAACACTGAGAAAATACATGAAAGTGGTGTTTTACAGGGGTTTTCAAGCGGGTACGGATCCGTACAGTAAGGTCATGGTAAGAAAAAGTTAGGAATCCTTAAAGGGAACTCGGTGCAGAGATTAGATAAGAGAATCCATGAGTTTCTAAGTCAAAAGGATAAAAAGCCGATCCCTTCTCTCCATCTCTCTCCTTGGTAGAGTTGGATAGCCTCTCAAGGTTTTGTTCAATATGAATAAGAAAGAGAAAATGATGTCTTGAGATCTTAGCCAAAGTAAGGGGGTCTAATGACCTTTTAATATTTGGCATTAGTTTGCATATTGATGACCCATGCTTTATGAATAATGGTTAAGAATCTAGGCAGTCAAACTACTCTTTTGCATCTACATAAGGTAAATATTGAAACGATTTCAATGCATTTCTGCCCTATTTGAAGAAAATGGTAATTATGTATATATTATACAAGCCTTCAAGGTCTTACCACTTCACCTCAAACCCAAAATTGGCATGTGTGAGCTTGTGGAAGCAAGAAAAATCTTCATATTATCACACTTGCAAGTTGCAAACATTAGTTCATGGCGTTATGGGGCCTTCAATGCATTATAGTTGTCCAAAAAAGTTTGTTGATTGTAATGATGGATTCTTAAGAGACCCACTCAAGTTTTCTCGTCATTAAAGGTGTACCTACTGATCAAATGAACCTTCAATTTCTTCAATACCTTGCCTTCAAATGGGATTCCCTGTGTAGTTGACCTTTAGTGCAAATATGGACCAAGTGTTTCAAGGTGATGGATATTGAAGATCATTAGAACACTTTGCAGCATACATAAGTGTTCTATTCATGTGGAAGAGTCCCTCTTTCATAAGGAACAGGGCTCATTATGGCTCCCAAGACCAATAAAATCATGAACTAGCCTCCCAATGCTTTCATAGACATGTTTAGCAAAGTTTAAGGTTCATTAGCATGGTTTAAGGTATTTGTGAAATCCTAGGTTTCAGTCTCTCCCTTCATATCCCTGATTAACCAACTCCAAGTGCCTCGATTTGTTGAATATATAGATGGGGGTGTCTAGGGTCCCCATAAGTGATGTTGAACAAGAGTCAATAGTCCATATAGAACCTCAAAAAACATACACTGTGTAATGGTCTCATCAATCCATTTCACCCTATGGTAGGCTCTGATTTCCAAACTTAGAGCTCCATAGGACTCGATGACCATCACCTACAGGGTTAAGCCCTTATGCCCAAGCTCAAGGCATGGAAACAAGGTCAAATGTTGCATAATACTATGAATATCCAATGGGATTGTGAGAAAAAGGGTCTATCCAAGTATGGATGTTGTTTAGAAGCTATGACCAAGTTCAAATGATCACTCAGGTGCAGTTTTCAAAGGGTTTCCCAAAATTATTATACAACTGAACCTACAGGATGCAAGGAAGGGTCATAGGTTATGAATATGACTACCTTAAAGAGAGGTATTGATATTTAAGAGAGGTCAACTAGGTCTTTAACATAGTATAAAAGCCCTCCTTTTGCTCACAGGCCTATGAAAGAGCTCCATTGACAGTCACACACCTATATCACTACCTACAAGACTATAGGCAGTCTACCTCCAAGATTTAATATGAGATGTTATATGCACATGAAAGAGAGAGATCAACCACATGTGAAAATCATAGAGAACATGTTGTGGAAAATCAAGGGAAACTTGAAAGGATAAGTTAAACTAGTTGGATCAAGGATGTACAATGAGCTAAGTCTACCTAAACAGTTGGGATGCCTAATTGATGTGAATGACAATGTCAATAAAACATGTAAGGCTAACCCCATGCTAATGATGGCATCCATCTTCCTTAGGATCTCATATGATGATGGTACAAGATCAAGGAAACTACCTGGTTTTGATTAGGCATCCGTGACACACATCCCTATGTGCCTAACTGTAGGAGTTTAGAGAACAGGGTCGACGGAAGTCCAGTTCAAAGGGTGTTATCAAACCATGAGATCAAGTTACATGAGATTCCAACTCCATCAACACTGTAGAAGGAGAGTAAAGAGTACTCAAGTTTCTAGCAGAACAATTGACTCCAACACTCAGGGTAGTCAATGATGGTCATGGCAGGGCCAAAAGATAGGGATAGAGATGGAAGTTTAAGCCACTGAAGACAAGTGAAAAGGGGTGAAAACAAATGGAAAAGGGTGATATGTTGACATTGAATCCACCAACACACCTACATGTGACTCAAATCCTTGAGACTCAATTTAGGCCTTTAAGGCCTAAAGCCCTCCTTGAGCCCTCAAGACCCCATCTTCATCTTTGTGACAGACTCAAAACCCCATGATAGGCATAAGGTCATGAAGAGGTATATTATGATGATACATGTCCTAAGGAAAGTGTTTTAGATAGAGGAAGGCAAAGAAATGGTTGATTTGGTCTCATTACCCCTCTCGAGCTCTGCTACACTAGTCTGTCATTTTGAGTTGGCAACTCCAATGCTCGTATCTCACATGGAAAGATGAGTGGGGCCCAATGCTCTTGGGGTTATTTGGGGAACCCTATTCACTTACTATCCATGGAGGAAAGAGTTGAATTTAGGAGCTCAACTCTATGAACAATCCTTAACACTGTCAACCCACCTAGAATGCTTAGCAAAGGATTGAACACTGCCAACTTTCACTCAAAACTCACCGTATAAGGTGCATGGGACTAGGAGATATTTGGGAGTTTTGAATGGGTATATGGTCTCAACATCCATGGAAATAAGTTTTGGATTTGAGGCTTGTACTCTATGAACCATCGTTAAGATGGTAGGGTATTAAAACCCTTCCTAAACTCTGATAAGGATCCAATGAAGGAATTTTGACCTCAAATGCCTTCAAATGAGGTGGTTTACAATGAAAATGGTCTTAATGGTCTTCTTAGGTCACATGGGCACCAAAATAGTCCATTGATTGACACGTGTAGACTATATGTTGTACAGATTGGGCCTAGAAAGGATTGTTCCAAGCCTATGTGCAAGAAATAGGAAAGATTCTACATGTTTTACATGATTCTGAAGAGTGAGAGACATCAAGAGGTTGAGAAGACTTCACAATGACCACCTACAAGGGTCTCCACAACAAATGGCCACCTGTAGACATGCCTAAGTGCCTAGTTAAGGGACTGTGTCTACATGAAGAAGAAGCAAGTGGCTTAATCAAGCCAACAAAAATGATCCATAGGCTCTAATAGATAGGTTACATACTCTCAAAGGTGGCCAAGTACTCTCATAACTCCATTTTGAAGGCAAAACACAAGAACCCTATCTTGTTAGCCTAATACCCTCCTCAATACATGACTACTTGAAGACTGAAGGTAGAGGATAAGAAGGGTTAAATGAGACCTTAAACTATCATGTAAGTACACTTCAAGGAGTTTAGATGTGTAAAAGGTGTTTGTTTACAAAAGAAAGCTCAAGATTGACCATTTTGGCCTAAAACTACCTTGACAGTGCACAAAATGCAAGATAGTCACCCGAGGAGCACCTTCTTGTGCTCAGAACTATACAAAGGATATGCATGGAGTCCTGAGCACATGGGGAAGATCGAGGGTCCTTGTACACTAGACATTAGTGGTATTAGTTCATAGGTTGAAGGCCTAACCTTTATGAACTATTGTTAAGAGTTCACGCCCTCCACCCTATTCCCCCACCGCCCACCCACCCCCCCCCCAAATAGCTCTATAAAATCCTAATAGAAAATTAATGGGAAAGATATTGAGAAATTTGCACTCAAATGAAATGAAATGGCTTGGGAGACACCTGGAACACCTTGTTCAGTCTTAGAAGGTCCTATACTTGGCATTGGTCTTTATAGATAGTTGTGTAGATCCACCAAAAACCTATTTTTTTAAATATTTAGTGATGAATTCAAGGTACATAGTTATATGAAGAATTTTAGATTATTTAACAAGGTGGTGTGATGTTTTTTACAACTTATCAGATCACAAACTACTCTCAAATCCTCTTGGAAATGCTTCTACAGGTCTAAGCTAAAAGGGTAGTCTAGAAATGCTAACAAAAGGTTACCCAGACACTTAAATGAGCAAAGTTACATGTGTGCCGATTAGAAAGCCACATGTCATGGTATAATATGATTTTCCATGACCTAAAACATGGCCACTCATCCATTCTTTAAGGTTTTATTAAATCCTCATGGTCATCCAAGTAGCTAGCACTAAGTGACTAGGCCTAGTTGCCTAGTAGGCCTATTTGGTCAACAAGAGCAGATGAGTATTGGCATAGATGGATACTAAGGGAGTAAATGCAGGTCATGAACACCCCTATAACTAACACATAAAGGTGATTAGACACTTTTCATATCCATAATAGAGGATGGGGAAATTTTCCAAGCCTTATTGGCATGCAAGAGAGGGATACGCTACTAAATGTTTCATGGAGGCCTAATTGGACCACATTTCTACCTTTGTAACTATCATGAAGAGAGGTGGTAGACCAATTTGGCATGGTCATGATTTTAATGGGGTCAACCAAGGCTAAATTATCTCTTAACTACTACAACTCCATGCCCAAAATCTCATTAAAGACTACCAGGGAGCCAATGCAATGCATGGAAAGAGCATGGTGTTGTTATTGAAACTTATAACTGATGATGGAGTGAATTAGTGTCATCATGACCTCTTATCCACTCTTTAAAGATAAAATCTCTTCTCTCACCTTCTCTATTGTTCTTTAGTTTGAGGTTAAAATGCCATTTTAAGCCTCCCTCGGCTGGTTATGATGAAACTCTACTCAAATTGTATCTTGCAACCCTGTTAAATGAATATAAGGACTGATTCAGATTCTCTTGCTAGTTTAGTTTTCTCTATGCTTCTTTATTTGCAGAAGTGGTTGAGTTTCATCTTCCTTTTTAGGTCCTTGCCTTCACCTAGTTGCTAGGAGATTGTCTAAATAGGTCATATCGTGTGTAGAAGTGTTAGTGACTGTGTTTGAAGTAGAATTTGAGTGGTAGTGTCATGAGAGTAGACCTTCCATTCATAGTCAATTTAAAACCACTTAACATAGCCTCTATATGAAGTATTGGTGCTTAGGAGTCTCTAGAAAAAGAGTGATCTAATCCCTAGTCCTTGTCTTGTTCTCAAGTGTTGTTGAAGGATCATTTAGAGTAGACAAAATCATGTTGGTGCATCACCTCAACTTAGTTTAGGATTTGTTTCGTACATCATCTTATATCTCTTTTCATCACCAAGTTATTAGTTTTAGGAGTCGAGCTACAATTGATGCACCAAGGGAGCTAGCCCAAAAACTAGAGGTTCACCTTAACAACTAGGCCACCCACACCTAGAGGTGATCTCATTATATCAACTAGATGAGGCAGGCTTGAAACACCACTATCTCAAGGGTGAAATCCAAACTAATAACAATATCAACCCATATTATGGGATGGAGAGATATGACATTGCATTCCAAGATTTGTTGTAAAACATGTGCTAGTGACTATGGACGGTTGGTGAATATTTAGTGCTGAGGAAAAGATAAAACCAATATAGGAGATGGATATGAAGCTGCATTAACTATGGAATTTTGATCACCCTTGTTCTCTATGGCCCTTACCTTGTCTGGAGGCTTCTTTTAAATCATAATAGTTTATTTTGATCCATTGTTGTACTTTAGTTTACCCATTGATAAAAGCTTGACATCACTTTCTTTTACCATGTGGCACAAACCTGTGAATGTAGGAATCTTATTAAACAAGATAGCTTTTTGCAATGCTGATAAAAAGCTTTGTTTGAAGATATCCTGAAGCTCTTTGTCTACCATGGGGCTAGTCAATTTAGTTGGGAGAGTTTTGTATTGTAAGTTGTATTCTGGTTCATTTGACTTTTATTATAATTATGCAACTTGGTCATATGAAATCTTGTCATTGATATGTATGGCGAAGTGTGCTAAAAACATGTCTGCCAAAGGATTGAATGATTTGATAGATTGATTTGGTAAGTCATATAACCATTGTAGGGTATAATCCTTTAATTTACATTAAAACAACTTCATAAAAGGCCTATCATTGGACACGTAGTTCAAACATGTTGTGTGAAAATCTTGGAGATGGTGCTCTGGGTCACCCTTACCATCATATAATGTAAGTTTATGTGCCAAAAATATGAATGGCAAGGAAGTTGACACTATGAGATGTGCCAAAAGTGTATGTAATAGAATATTAGAATCCAAGACATGTGATGGCCTAGTGGCTCCATTCTCAAGATGTAACACCTTATCCTATAGAGTATGAACCTTGTGCATAAGGGATTGTACATCTGGAGTAGAGGAACTAGTCATAAGAGGTGTAGCTATCACTAAAGGTGGTTGAATTACAATTGTAGGTTGGGCTAGCTGAGTTGGCCCCACTGTAAGTGTAACAATGCTACTATTTGGGGGTGTTGAAGATTGACCATTGTTTGTTTTTTGAATTTCTTCCTAAATAATAGTGATTGAGGTCATCTTACATATCCACATGTTTGGACATAAAATCTTTCAATTATTTTTTATTGGTATCATCAAATTGGTTGTTGAATTCCACCATTGTAGTTTGGGAAGTAGGAAAACAATTTTTTGTATATTTTGAACCTTTAAAGAATTCTAATCTAAGAAAGATTGCAAAAAATAAATATTGAAACAAATCTAAAATCTTGGAACTAAAAATTCAGCATAGACACAAAAAGATACAAACCCTAAAAACATCTAGGGTTAGGGTTTGAGAAATGTTTGAAGTAAGTTGAGTTCATCGAATGTTTTAACTATTTAGGGTTTGGCTTATGTAAATCCTATGGATGATTAAAGGGTTGAGTAGTCAAAAATAGGGAAATAATATGCAATAAATAACCACTAATTTGTTACAGATTTAACTAGCTTTTGACTTTCTAAATATAATAACAAATATGTGCAAATAAAGACTTATCTGATAAACCCTTGATACAAATGATCCGAGTACTAGAAATTGAGATAAAAACCAATTTGAGTGTTTTCAACTAGATCTCTATATCAAACCCCCCTGGATAGTAGAACCACATTTGGATAAAGATGTCATGTGACTCTAATGACCTGATGGTGGTGTTAATATCCTCTGTGCAAGTCTGTCCTGAACTTCTGGGTGAACCTGTGTCTATGTTTTTGGGTTTTATTCTTGAATGCATGAATTATGGAAATCTATATTGTACATGTAATAATTGATTTATGATGCAAACTCTAATCCTACTTGCAAGTAAGGAATGAGTTAAAAAGTGTGTTTGTTAGTAGGATAGGTTGGATGTCCTTAACACCCCGTTGTGAAGAGAGTTTCCTACATACCAATAATCTGAGGAGGGATCAAGCCTATTGGGTTTTCTCTATTTACCTCAGTTTTGAAGCCTCTTCTCACTAGGCTAAAACATTTTCCCTATCTTGCGAGGGATGAGTCTCACATGCTCACTCGATACACATAATGAAAGATCAGTTCCTAAAGACTTTAAAACATGATGTGTGTTTACTCATTTATTATCAAACAAATATCATACTTTTGTTCCTTAACATCACATATTATACTACTTGTTAGCTAATTTTTACACCAAGTTTTGCATCTTTCATTTTGGCTAAGTGCAACATTCTTAATTGGTTTATCCCCACAGCAAAAAGACCAAGTTTTATTTCTTTTGGAAGACTTTGTTTGGTCCTTTGGCAAGTGTTATTTCAGTATTTTTTGCTCAAGTGTTTTTTCTTTCAACAAGGTTTTGCTCCGAGTTTTTTGTCCAAGTCTCAAAGGAATTGTTTCAGACTTTTTTTCCGAAACAAAAAGTTTGAAGGAATTGGTCCATTTTAGGTTTTCTGAAAGGCATCTTCAAGATTTCTGAAGGAAAAGTGCCATTTACAACTTTTTCAAAAGGTTTGTTCTTTCAAATAATTGGTCCATTTCAGGTTTTTCAAAGGGTACATTTCAAGATTTCTGAAGGAAATGTCTCTTACACTTTTCTGAAGGAATTGGCTTAAACAATTTTTTGAAGGAATTATTTCAGACTTTTTGTCCAAAACAATCTTTTCGAAGGGTCATTTCTCAAGCGAAGGGACATTTTCAATATTTTTGAAGGGTCTTTTCTTTGATTGGTCCTTTGCATTTTTGTGAAGGAATTGTTTCATACTTTTGTCCGAAACAATCTTTCCAAAGGAATTGGTCACTTACTTTTCTTTGAAGGAATTGGTGCTCTTCCAAAAGGTCTTTTTCTCTTTAAAGTGTCCTAAACATATTTTTTAAGGTTTTTTTCCTGCAAAGTGCTCTACACACTTTCTCGAAGGGTCTTTTCTTGTGAAAGTGTCCTTTTTTAGGGTTTTCGAAGGGACATTCCAAGAATGTCGAAGGGCATGTTTAGGCTTTCAAAGAGGCAAAATTAAAATGTCAAAGTTTTATTCTCAGAAAAAGTGTCCTTTGGAAAAAATTTGAAGGGACACTTGCAGAAAGCCTGAGAGGTTAATTCTTTCAAAGAAAAGGGTCCACGAGAAAATTATTTCAAACTTTTTGTCTAAAACAAAAAGTCCAAAGGAATGGTCCCAATAGAGCGACAGCTATATGGACATCAACTTAAAGGTGAGGATCTATCCATTGGCATTTAAACATTGGGTCTTATGCAGATCGATGGTCCTCATTCAAATGCTCAAAGATCCAAGGGCTCACATTCTCCATCTACCAAAGTAGATCAGAGGGTTCATCTCACCATTGATCAGGTCATGATCCAAGTCATTTTTGATGGCCAATCAAAGGAAAAATTGGTTATACATGTAGACTCTAAGCGATGCCTCTCCAAGGCTAATAGAATGAAAGTGACTCTTCTCTACGTTATTGCGTACCTTAGCAAGCCAGTGAGAAGTTGTTAGCATCAAGACAAATGTACAAAAAGTAGACTCTCATTTGTATAACTAATTCATGTCACTACTTAGCTCAAAAATATCTTATTTATGCTAATGTAATTGATAGGGAAGCATCTTCGAGAGAGCAAGCTAGTTGTGTAACCACTTGAGGTGACATGGATCAATGGAATGGCCCAAATGAGCATCATTTGCAAAGATGGTTGTAGCTGATGATAGAGATTCCTAACAAAATGATTCATCTTTTTGGTGCCAAAGGCCTCCTCCTCACTTCCTTATGCTATAAATATAGCCCTTGGGCTAGTGTAAAAACAACCACACAGTGTATGGTGAAACCCTGCTAGATCGATGTCACATTTTGCCTTTAAGCATTAAGTACCAGTCTATTTCTTTCAAGTTTTTTGAACAACTATCTAGGTGTGTAAGAGATGTATAATGATAGTAAGTGATGATTTTCCATCCTTTTGTCCTTTATCCTTCATCCTTGAGCAAAATTTCTTAGTCTAACAACTCATATAGAGTGTGTTCAAGTGTGTTGAATTGTTGTAAGTGTATAACTATTCTTGGAATGTGCAATTTGTCTTTCATTTCATTTTCCTTGTGTCATTTCATGCATCTCACCTCTATACTAAAATACTTGTGTTAGAAACCCTTAGAGCTTGGGAATGGTTTGTGCATTTTGTTGTATTGTGCACTAGAATATTACATTCATGTAGAAGATAATCTTGGTGTATCACCACCCTTAGAGTAGGTTTTCTTTTTCTGTAATCTCTAACTCTTTTCCTTTCAAGAAAACTAGTTTAGATAGAAGTTATTTTGTAGAGATACATTCAGGGAGCTAGCCCTTTAAATTTAGAGGTTTATTTCCTCTATAAGCATACCCACATGCTTGGAAATGTTTCAACATTGCCCAAATCGAGAAGAATATTGAACACTCTCTTCTAGGGTGCAAGATTTGAAGACAATGATTCTAGCACACCCGGTGGGATAAATTATTGACATGTCAAGGTGAATGTTGGTCTTGACAAGCCTAAGGTTGTAAAAATATTCTTAATATAGCATTTGGTGAGTCCAAAAGGTGAGAATATTTGGTTGTAGATCAAGTTTCCCATGTTATACTTCATGGTCCTCACTAGGCCATTTAAGATTTATGATCAATCCCCTCTAGCTGAAGCTCTTCTTGAAGAATAACGCCCTAAACCATTCCTATCGCTTAGAGATCCTTGACAAGGAGGTTTTTGAGAAGAAGAAGAGTAATTTTAGGAAGTTGGAGAAACAAAAGATCAAGGGGAAAGAAGATAAATGGAGAGCCAACAACCTTTCCTGGCCTTCAACACCCAAAATCCAATTGACCTTCCTACATATGACCCTATTCCTCCCAATGCTACCAAGAGTTTTATTGGTTTCAATGGAGAGGGTCATATTACCCCATCTGAGCATATTAGGGATATTTTGAATTTTTGTAACTTCCATAATGTCACCTGAGCCAACATAGCCATTAGATTGATTGTTGTGTCTCTAAAAGGTAAGGCACTTGATTGGTATAGGAGTTTGGAAGGCGGTTGCATTACAAGTTGGGATAGCTTTGGGTAATTATTGGTAACTAGATTTGAGAATAAGAGTGACCATACTTCGTTGATCCATTAGCTAAACGTGATAAAAAGAGGTCCTAATGAATCTATAGGACATTTTAATGAAAGATTTTAAAGGACATGGTATACATTACCACCTGTCATGACACCTCCTCTGAGCATTGTGTTGCCCACTCATCTCAATTGTATTGCTATTGATGTGGTGGTGATGTTACAGTCAATGGGAGGATTCACTCTGCCAGATGCATATGAGATAGTTATTGAGGCTAAGAATAGCTTGATACAAGCTAGAAAGCTAGCTCCAAGAGTTTCCATACCTTTATTGTCTCATATTTTAGTTGAAGCTACAAGCGTAGCACAAGTTCCTAACGCCAATGTCAAGCTGAGAACCTTCCTAAGAAGATGGATAATGTTGTGGATAAGGATGAAAAGATCTGGTCATTATGAGCTCAGCTCAAGTAAGCTCAAATCCGGGCAAGTGCTCCACCTAACCCTCAATACTATCCTCAACAAGGCTATAGAGTTCCACCCCAATACAACTACCAAGGAAGAGGACAAGGTCAACAAGGTTTAAACAAGCAGCCCAATGCATATAATCCTAATTCCACTCTTTTCATGAAGGCTATATTTCTAATCCATGCTAACCTGGTCCAAGAGGAGGACCATTTAGACGAATGGGGACAACCTCAAGGTTAGTTTATGCATGATGGTGAAGAACACGACCAAGCTTTGGTAGAACAAGAAGAAACTACTCCTTACATGATATCAAAAGAAGTGAATCCCATCCAAAGGGAAATTTGTGGAGAGAGTAGCTGCCTAAGTTTAGGTATGATGAATTTTCCAATGAAAGATGATTATGTGTTGAATCAAAGAACATCAATTGAAGCTAACACAAGATCCAAGAAGAGAGATCTAGGAGATGTTCCAGGAGTACATATGACTCCAAGTGATGCCTCTCCAAGGCCACAAAGTGTGAATCTTAGTGCAATACCTTCTACCAGTCATGCCCCTCAACAAAATCAGAATGCAAACAAGGTTGTCAAGCCTACAATGCAGTAATTTCACACTCCCTCACTACCTTTAAGAATGTAAGAAAAGGTAAATAATTCCCCTCTAAACATTATTGTTTCTTTGAAGAATACCAAAACAAGCATATCTCTTTGGGAAGTCTTGCATATGCCTAGTCAAAAGGAGCTCTTACAAGAATAGCTTGCAAGCAATCATGTAGGCACTCAAACTTCAAAACACAATAGTGTATCCCTTACCAATTCTCCAAATCATGTCTTAGAGCCCTCCACCAAATCTGAAAATCCTCTACCCTTGTACCTCACACTCATTGAGGGAGACAATTTGATTCATAGTTGTATTGTTGATAATGGAGCTCGTACCACTGTCATGCCTAAGGTGGTGGCTGATAAGTTGGAATTGAAGTATGAACCACATAGTAAAGGTGTGTTGCAACTTGATGGGAATCCAACCAAGAAAATGGGATTGGTCAGATGCCTGAAATTATTTTTACATGATTTCCCAAGTTTCCCCATTTTACAATATGTTGTGGTGGTAGACCTTCCAGCTCAATTTGCTATCTGCTTGTCAAGGGACTTCATGGCTAACATAGGAGGATACATTTCTATGGACTAGTCTTTTCTATATTTTAAAACAAGATATGGAACCAAGGTGACTATAAGGACTCAACCCTTAGAAAAGTTTCATATTGATCCATTTATGGAGATAAGTTCAAATCAAAATTGTCTAATCAGTAAAGAAGAAGAAGTTGTTATGGATGGTGAATCATCCTCCCCCCTTGAAGGTATTTCTAATATTTTCCTTGATAAGTGCAGCAATGAAATGAATGGACTTGATCCATATACTTTCATAGAAGAAACTTATTTGGGAGTTTATTGTATGCTAAGAAAAAATGCTTCCATTCCTTCACTCACTAATGAAGACCATAAACTTGAAGGGATATGGAAAATATTTTTTTGATGGCTCAAGAAGCAAAGTAGGTGTAGGAGCTGGCATTATGTTAGTTTCTCCATCAAATAATCAATACTACTCCTCATATAGATTCCCCTTCAACTGCACCTACAGTTTTGTAGAATATGAAGGCCTAGTTCATGGCCTCTAATGGGCAAAGAGGAGAGGGTTCAAGAATTTAAAAGTTTATGGGGATAGTGAATTGGTCATCCATCAAGTGAGAAATCAAACTGTAGCTAAGAATCCCCTTCTTAAATCCTACAAGTATAGGGTATGGGACCTACTTGAATACGTTGATGCCTTCAACATACAACCCATACCAAGGGATTCAAACAAACACACTGATAGATTGGTTGTCATAGGACCACAATTTGATGCAGTTCTGGATGTAGAGAAAGAGAAGAATCAATCCCATATCAAGGTCATTGTGAGCCATTCTATTCTAGATAATGAAGTGTCATGGTAGGTGTTTGAAATTGATGAACACATTGCATACTTCTTATACATTAAGGCAAGATTCTCCTCAAGCAACCAAAAGAGACTACATGATCAATATGAAGAACAAGTTATTCAGTTGAAGACAAACAAGATACCTAAGGGGTTGATTACTTTGGAGAGTGTTTTCAATTAAGATGATCAAAGGATGAAATAAAGAGTGAGCATGTCAATCAAAAAAAGAGAACTATGAGAGAGTCATGATTTATAAGGACAAGCTCCTGAAAATTGGTAAGGTGTGTTCTCTGTCTGAGAGACAGGCCTTTATTGATTTATGCAAAGAGTTCCATGACATCTTTGCTTGGGAATATAAATATTTGAAAGGGTTTGATGCAAGTCTAGCTCATCTTTGCTTTTCATTGATCCAAGTCAAGCAAAATCAAAGGCTTATCAATCCCAAAATAGAGGAACTCATGAAGAAAGAGTTGACCAAGTTGATTGGGTCTAGGATTATCTTTCCTGTCAAACACTCAACTTGAGTGGCTTATCTTGTACCTATCTGAAAGAAGAATGGAGAGATCAATCTTTGCATGGATTTTCCAGACCTTAATAGAGTGTCTCTCAAGGATCATTATCCACTACCTTCCATAGAATAAATTATGCAAGTTGTTTCAGGTTCTCAATGCTTCTCACTTCGTGATGGTTAGTCGGGTTGCAATCAAATACTGGTGAATGAAGAGGGTCAATTCAAGACAGTCTTCACTAGAAAATGGGGAAAATTTACCTATAAGATGATGCCTTTTGTTTTATCCAATGTTGGAGCTATATTTCAAAGAGCAATGGACATGGATTTTAAAGGTTTGATCAATAAGTTTCTACTTGTGTACCTTGATGATATAACTATTTTTTAGAAGGATGCTACTGATCATATAGAACATCTAAGGCAAGTGTTTAATAAATGTAGGGAGTATGGAATATCCCTTAATCTGACAAAGTGCATCTTTGTTGTCCATAAAGATAATTTATTTGGTCATATTGTTTCAAAAGAAGGCTTGTATATTGACCCTGAGAGGATCGAGGCTATTTTAAGCTTGTCTTTGCCTCAACACAAGAAAGGAATTCAAAGATTCATGGGGAAAATAAACTTTGTAATAAGATTTATTCTAGGCTTTGTAACTATGGTAAAGCCTATCACAACCTTGCTCAAGAAGAACCAAACTTTTGATTGGACAAAGGAAAGTAAGAGTAGTTTTGAGGAAATCATTCAAGCAATTACAAAATATCCTATTCTCTTAAACCCAAACTTTGCCAAATATTTCATACTCTATACCTTTTCTAACATTGATACAATCTCAGCTATGATTATTCAAAATAATGATGAAGACGTCGAGCAACTAATTGCATTTTTCAGCCAAGGATTGGAAGATTATGAGGTCAAGTATACATTTGTTAAGAAGCAATCTCTAACAATGATAAGAGGATTGGAAAAATTTAGACACATGGTTTCAAACAACAAGATACATATCATGGTTTCTCATCCTAGCACCAAGGAGTTTCTCCTAAGCAAAGACCTCAATGAAACGAGAGCTTGGTGCATTACAAAGGTGATGGAGTATGATGTGGACATTAAGGTGACAAGCTTCGTAAGAGAAAAAGGGTTATGTGAGCATTTAGCTTCAAATTTTAAGGAACCAAAGGAGGAAGTCTTGATCAACCAGGTTCAACACCAACCAACTAATCACATACAAGTTCAAAGTTGGACACAAGACATCATTAGTTTTCTTCAAAATGGTGAGTGCCCCAATGGGTTGAACAAGTCTCAAAGGAGGTATTTTAGATTGTAGACCATTCCCTACTATCTTGTAGATGGTGTTCTATTTAGGAAAGATATGAATGGTGTGTTGTTGAGGTGTGTTACAGTGATCATTTTGATATGCTCTTGGAAAATTTTCACAAAGGTACAGATGGTGGTCATTTCTCTCCTAAGATAATAGCTACAAAGATAATGAGGGCTGGTTACTATTGGCCTAGTCCTTTTAAAGACTGTTACCATTGGGCTAAAAAGTGTCATCAATGTGATTTTTTTGAAGTCAAATAGAAACTTGTAGCCCTTCCATTGAATTCTATCCAAGTAGACCAACCTTTCATGCAATGGGGTCTTGATTTCATTGGTGTGATCAACCCTCCATCAAGTGTTGGACACAAATGGATATTGACTGCTACTGACTAATTCACAAGGTAGGTAGAGGTTGTTGCATTGAAGAAGGCAAGTGAGAATTATATCTTGGAGTTCTATGAGAGCATTATAATAAGGTTTGGAGTTCTCCATGTTATCATTTCTGATAATGCACTTGCTTTAATAAGTGCTAAAACTTTTGATTGGGCAAATAGGAATGGAGTTTACTTGAGTACCTTATCCAACTATTACCCTCAAGGTAATGGGTTGGCTAAATCTACTAACAACAATCTCATCAAGATCATCAAGAGGACATTGGAAAATAATCAATGAGCATGGCATAACAAGTTGAAGATAACCTTATGGGTTGACAAGATTAATCGTAATAGATCAATTGGTAATTCTCCCTTTGTGCTTGTTTATGGAAGAGAGGCTAGGTTGCCCATATCTCAAGAACTCCCTACTCTAGAACTTACACATCAACTAGAACTACTTAAAAATACTCTAATGGAAGTCAAATTGACAGAACTAATGTAGCTTCAAAAAGCAAGAGACAATGCACACAAGGCCAATGAACACCACCAAGTACTCATGAAGAAGTCCTTTGACAAGAGAGCAAGTGCAAGAGTGTTCAAGGAAGGTGACCTGGTCCTGAAATGGGATGAGGACAAAGAAAAATTAGGCATACATGCAAATTTTGACACTTTTTAGAGTGGTCCTTACATCATTAACAAGTGTAAACAAAGCAACTCCTTTTAGCTAACCAAGATGAATGGAGAAGAATTACCTATCTCTGTGAATGGGATACATCCAAAGTTCTGCTAGTAGTCCTTACAAGTCTATTTTGTAAATAGTAGTTTAGGTGTGTGTTTCCTTTGGTTTGTTGTGTTCTCTAAGTGCCTTGTAGAATAAGTGTGTTTCTTTCCTTTTATTTGGTGTGTGTCTTTGCCTTTGTGCATGTGAATCAACTAGCTTATGTTTTTGAGACAAGGGCCTCTTCAAGTCATTTTTTGAGTGCCTATATGCATGACTATGTGCCCAATGGAAGGATTTAGGCAATTTGTGTTAGGCAAGCAGGCATGCCTCCCATAGGAATCACCAAGAATGTTAGCCAATTTTCACACCTAGTTTTGCATCTTTCATTTTGGCTAAGTGCAACATTCTTAATTGATTTATCCCCACAACAAAAAGACTAAGTGTTATTTCCTTTGAAAGCCTTTGTTTGGTATTTTTGTAGGTGTTATTTTGATCTTTTTTGCTCAAGTTTTTTTTCTTTCAACAAGGTTTTGCTTCAGCGTTTTTGTCCAATTCTCAAAGGAATTGTTTCAGACTTTTTTTCCAAAAAAAAAAGTTCAAAGGAATTGGTCCATTTCAGGTTTTTTGAAAGGAATCTTCAAGATTTTTGAAGGAAAAGTATCCTTTGAAACTTTTTTGAAGGATTTTTTCTTTCAAGGAATTGGTCCATTTCAGGTTTTCTGAAGGGAACATTTCAGGATTTCTAAAGGAAATGTCTCTTGCACTCTTTCTAAGGAATTGGCTTAAATAATTTTTTTGAAAGAATTGTTTCAGAATTTTTACCCAAAACAATCTTTTTGAAGGGTCATTTCTCAAGTGAAAGGACATTTTCAATATTTCTGAAGGGTCTTTTCTTGGATTGGTCCTTTGCATTTTTTCGAAGGAATTGTTTCAGAGTTTTTGTCCGAAATAATCTTTCCAAAAGAATTAGTCTCTTACTTTTCTCCAAAGGAATTGGTGCCTTTGCAAAAGGTATTTTTCTCTTTAAAGTGTCCTAAATATATTCTTGAAGGGTACATTGCAATATTTTTGAAATAAATGTCCTCTACAAAAATTTTGAAGGGTCTTTTTCTTGCAAAGTGCCCTACACACCTACCTGAATTTCTTAGTCTAACAAGTCATATAGAGTTTGTTCAAGTGTGTTGAATTGCTATAAGTGTATAACTATTATTGGAATGTGTAATTTACCTTTTAGTTCATTTTCCTTATGTCATTTTATGCATCTTGCCTCTATACTAAAATATTTGTGTTAGAAATCCTTAGAGCCTGGGAATGGTCTATGCATTTTGTTGTATTGTGCACTAGAATATGATAATCATATGAAAGATAATCTTGGCGTATCACCACTCTTAGAGTAGGTTTTTCTTTTCTATAATCTCTAACTCTTTTCCTTTTAAGAAAATTGCTTTAGAAAGAATTTATTTTTCAGAGATACATTTAGAGAGCTAGCCCTTTAAATCTAGAGGTTCATTTCCTCTATAAGCATACCCACATGCCTAGAAATGTTTCAACGTTGCCCAAATCTGGAAGAGGATTGAACATTCTCTTCTAGGGTGCAAGATTTGGAGACAACACTACCATCACTAGATAAATATAAAAAGAACTCATGATTTTATTCACTTAACACATTTCAATATTCAACACAATTAACAGTCCATTACGCGAAGTACCATATGATAAACATTGAATTCTCGTTAAGTGATTACAAATTACAAGATAGAATGCTCTATATTCCTTCAAAGATTTACACACCAATCCTCTTTTGAGTGCTTAAAATAGGGTTTTTTATACTTGTTTTGCCCTATCCAAGTGTCAAGTTCCCAAATCAAAATGGGCACATGGCACACAGACTCTCAATAGGCAAAGAGTCATGGATTTTATAATTAATTATTCTATAGAATTGGACCTCTATGCCCCTAGATGCCTAATCTATGTTAAACATTTATTTTAAAGTGTTTCATTCCTTGTGCGCTGATACAAGGTCTCTAATCAATGGGGTCAAAGTGTCTTATTTGATTTATTCTTTAAACTACTCCCACATTCCTCACAATCCACTTCCCTTGCACTCCCCTAGTCTTTCACTTCTTGTTATGGGTCCTCTGTTCTTGAGTTATTCATGCCACATTTTCTCTTGATTGGGTCCTCTCATGCTGGGTCTTTCGCACCATTAACCTTCTACATCTTTCTACTCTCATGTTGCTAGTCTTGCGCCATGGACCTCCCATGCCATGGTTCTCCTGCACCATGTCGATACTTACATAAAAATGGATAATAGTTCTTCCACGCTACTCACCAAAATTAGAATAAATACTTAGTCAAAATTGAGGGTCCAACATCACCCCACACTAAGCTATTAGTCCATTTTGGACTAAGTTGTACTGACATCATCAAGGAACTTAGGTCTTTTTTTCTCAAGTTCTTTCCTTAGCTCATCCCAATGGGATAAGGCATCAAGAACCTTAGTAGATATTTTTTTCGTGGCCTCCTTTACTGATTTAAAATCTTCAAGATAAATTGGAGTCTCGATCTTCTTCATATGTTCCTCTAGGACTACACTAGCTTCCTTTTGGATGTTCTCTAATTCAGAGACCTTATCAACATGTCCTCAAAATGTGGAAAAATTGGCATTTATTTGTTGATAATGGTTATGAATAGTGTCTTCCATCATTTCCATGTCCTTGAATGCCTTCACGTTATTGACACGATCTTTTATTAATAGCTTTGCATCAATTGCTTACTACCTCAAGACCTCCTCGTCATTGAGCTGGACTTATATTATTTTATTTGGTTGCATCATGTATGCAAAAATGTCATCCAAAATTGGGATAACCTCCTCGACTCTTTCCAAAGTATTATGGTAGATATATGCTATAGTGGTTAACTTCTCTAAAAGTTCCTAGGACTCATCTCTGGGCATGGGGCACTCCTTATTCTTTTTGAGCAAAATCTCAACCAATGTCTCTAATTTCCCTATGGCATCCCCATCTAATGGTACACCATCTGCTAGTGCCAGCTCCTCCTTCAAAATTATTTTGTAAAGGTTTAATACCCTTACCTTAGCCTTGGTGGTATCTTGAAGTTATTTCTTCAAGGAAGCCACTTACTCGGCTGGTACATGCTTTTCAGCATACACTTTATTATACATTTCCACCACCTTGTCATGTTTCTTTTAAACTATGCATGTGTTTGAATCTGACAAAATATTTTGGCACATCACTTCCATGACAAGTTTTTAAAATATGGTGCTTGTTATTATTGGGTAGAGCTATTGTGGATCAAATTTCATGAGGTTCGGCAGTCTTAGGGTGTCTGGGCCAAAAAAAATCAATCCAACAGAACGTCGAATTGAAGCTCTTCATTATACATCTCCAAAAGGAAGGATAATTGCTTCCTTATTACTTGGGTCACATCATTAGGTTGTAAATGCTTCTAAAGATAGATTTTTTATTTGTCTACACCAAACTGGTATCATTCACACAGATTAGATGGTGATCTCTGTTATGGTTCCCCCTCAACTAGCCCCTTCCCTTTTCCTAGGTCTTGCTCAATTTCTTGATGGCTTATGGTAGCCATCCCATTCATTCTCATTTATCCAGTATTGATTTGATCAATAGTTAGGACTTCTTGCATAGGGGATGGAGTCTTCTCTAGATCAGATTCCATTTTATGTGTCTGCTCTTGTGGGGGGTCCCTTTGGGGCATTTGAATTGGAAGGTGGTGAGGCACTGACCTAGTGGTAGTCCTTGGAGAAGTTAGAGGTGAAGGTGGTCATGGTGGTGAAGGTGGGGGAGTTGGATGAGGAGATGGTCAAGGTGGAGAAGGTGGGGTAGGTGAGTGGGAAGGAGTATGATGAGATGAAGGTAATGTAGGTGGTGAAGAACTGTGAGATGGAGATAGAGATTATGATGGTGCAGGATAAGGTGAAGGTGAAGTGTGAGGTGGTGGTTGTGGCATTGAATGGTGATGTTGAACTGGCCTAAAAGGTTGCACCTCCATTATCTTGTATTGGTGCTTGGATCAGACTGCCTCATTTTCAGTAGTACCTAGGTGATCATCTCCTTGAGGTCTCCATCTTGAGGGCTTGGGTTGGGGCGTAACATATAAAATAGTTTGTGTATCTATTTCCCAACCAAGATATTCTTGATCTTAATGTTGGTTATGCTTGTTTTTCCTCTCTCCGTATAGTCCTTTTTGCCAAGATATACAAATATCTTCTAGAGTGTGTGACATCCTGCATTGATCTATTTTGCTTGTATATTGATCGATTGTGCATCATAGATTCTATTGACAGAATCAATGAAGTAGTGCACAAAGAAGGCATATGGTAGCTTAAGCCATGTTGAGAGCTCTCCTTAAGGATTTATCTGAATATATACCAAGGAGTAGTACTAATTCATAGCAAATTTTGCTTGATCTTCTGTTAAGAAGGGCAGATCCCTTAAAATGTGACATTCATTCCCAAAATCTGCCTTCATTCTATCAAACTAGTATGTCATCTTTAATTTATATGTTAGAGTGATGTGTTGAGGGTAGGTGAAAGCTTTGTAGCACTCGATGGGGGACTTGTGAGAGGGGGATACACCAACTTCAAATATTTTGAATTGTAGTCAGGCATGTTAATTTCATCAAAAACCAATAATAATAAGGTTTCCCCCCAAGGAAACCTGAACTTAGGTGTTGTATGCACCTTCTCTATATCTTTAGCTATATTTTGGGCAAAGTAAAGTGCCCAATTGTACTATATTCCCTATAGTACTTGGTGCATGGTGTGCAAGTGGGCCATATCCACCTCCTTCCATCGGTCAGTCCCTCTGACCTTGGTAGAAATTATTCATAGTGTGACTCTTAGGGTAGGATCCAATAGGTTTGTAATGTGAATTTCATACCCCTTATTTTGATACATAATCACGATGGTGGTTTGTTTAATCTCCTTCGTATCTGCCAAGTCATCCAACACATTGACCTCTGAGCACTAGAGTCCTGTGACTTTGCTTACCCTCCCTATGCTGATCTTCATGTTATACCCTATGAATTGGATGTAATCCTCATGAACATGTGAGAGGAAGAATTGAACTGCCTCAGTAGTATTTCAAAAATATGGTAGTTCGAAGAGATGGAAAAGTCTAGATTTATCTAGCTGGTTCTTGATGGTCAAGTCATAAACCACTTGGTTTCATGTGTTGGTGGTATGGCCCTGATAATCATTTTATAACTACACCTCATTTCCTTGTTAGTGGTCATTGTAGTCAAATATGTTCTTAGTTTCCACCTTAGAGACCCATTTTTCTATGTGCAAGACTGACTCAAGGTATTACATCTATTCTATGTAAATGGTTTGAGGGGGAGATGGTGGAGCAGTCTGTGATGAGGAGGCCTACACTCGCTTTCCCCTTTTCACCATCTTGGCTTTTTCTGCAATCTCACTCTAAACTTCCACATGTTTTACTTGCCTTAGTGCCTCTTCTAGGTATTCCAAAGGCTCTTATCTTATAGGGAATGATGCTTCTCCACTCACCTCTCTCTCTTATGGTATGGTTAGCAATTTTTCAAGTCTTTTTTTTTTCGATCACATTATCCTCCATGGCACTCTAAATTTAATGCTTGACCATCCCACATTCCCAAATGAATACATGGTGCCAATCAAACTTGCCTTGGCTCTTGATCTTCACAATTCAACAATGTCAGAACCTACAACCTATAATTTTTACAAAAAATTACCTCAACCCACTTCTACATGTGTTTTCACTTAACAACCTTCCTCCTTCGCTTGGAAATCCTCTTCGCATCCTTATTTATTTCTCAATCACTCTATTCTGTAAGTAAATTGACTTCGTCTTTGGTTATCTAGTTCATTAAAGACTTAAATATTATAGCAAGGTAAAGTGTAGAATGGATTTGACTTATTTATTTATAGGTCCTCCAGCTAGTTTACATCATTAATTTCTTTCCTCTCCTTGTCACTTTCAAACATAAATGTGTATCTTTTAGTGGTCTTCATACTTCAGATCTTACATCAAGCATTTAGTGTTCTAACAAAATTGTCTCATCATTCCACTCGCACGCTTGTTATTATGACTACCCTTGTCACATTAATGATCCATTCCTTCCCACACCTTTCTTGGAAGTGGGTGACAACTATTCCATTTTTTTGGAGTAGTAGAAACCAACTATCATGCAAATGATGAGAATCTATTTTATTAAATGACTCATGCATCCTTAATCACTTATGTGCCATGTATGACTCTTACACACTTAAAACTTGCACACCCACATTTAATGTCTTGTATTCATATGCATAATATCTTACCCCACACTAAAAAGGTTTGTGGTCCTCCACGAAAACAACTAGACTAAGAATTTCAAAAGAGAGTCACACACCTCAAGGGCAGCACTTTTTATTGAAAGTAGAAAATCCTAATCTAATGGCCTTAAGCCTTATTGAAAATAACATAAACTTAAACAAAATCATAATACGACCGAAGTTGACTCCCATTATAGTGTCCTGGGAGGAATTGACCATCTATTCACTTTAGTCAGCAAGCTCCGATACGTTGAATACTATGAATTATGAATGGTCCATCCCAATGAATGTGGAGCTTCCTAGGGTGGCATATGAACTTAGAGTCATAGATTAAAACTTTCATGCATGGAGTGAATATTTTGTTCTTTAGATGGTGATCATGCCATGTTTTCTGTTTCTGTTTCTCAACATCTTGATTCTAGTGGACAAAGAACCAAGCCTCATCTAGTTTCGTGAGTTCATCGAGCTGAGATTTCAAAGAAGCATCATCATCAAGGTTTCTTATACATGTTATCCAAAGAGATGAAACTAGGAACTCAATTGGTATGATTTTTTCATTTCCATATACTAAGTTAAATGGTGTACTTTTGTTAAGGCATTTATATGTGGTCCAGTATGCCTAAAATACTGCAGATACCCTATTGTCCCAATTAGTTCTACCAACATTGAATTTTTTTTCAAAGTGGTACTGAGGATCTTGTTGAAGGCTTTAATTGTTCTATGGCCTATGGGTGGTATGGTATTGCCTTGTGATGCGTGATCATGAATTCAGCCAACAAGATTTGAATTATCTCATTCAGGAAGTGGGTTTCATGGTCACTGATGAAGCTTAGAGGACATCCAAAGCATGTTATAATGTTTCCCAGATGAACCACATGAAAGTTTCTATAGTATAGTCTTTGGTTGGTGCTACTTCATCCCAGTGCGTTAAGTAGTATGTTAGTACAATTATGTACCATGAGCTTGTGTGTTATCCTGTTAGAGTGATGGACCCCAAAAAGTCAATAGCTCACTTTTAAAATGGTTTTTGGGAAGAAATTAGTTGAAATGTCATGGCATCTCTTCTATTGGGTCTTCCAATGTGTTGGAAAATATCACATTTCCTTGCATATGCCTTTGCATCTTTAAATAAAGTCAGCCACCAAAGTCCAACAAGCAACACCTTGTGCATGGTAACCTCGCCAACATAATGTCCTATGGCAATACCTTTTTGGAATTCTCATAGTACTTCAAGGCATTCATGTTGCCTTACAAAATGGCATAGTACCTCGTCATGGTTCATCTTGTATAGATCTCTTGCTATTATTTGATAATGTGCAGTGCAGACCGTAAGTTATTTCTTTTCTTGTAAAGTGAGAGAATCAAGTACACAACTAATATTGAGGAATGACATAATATCCTCTAGTTATTTAGGTACCATAATGAATTAGAATATTTGTACATTAAGAAGGTCATCTTTTATAGCATGTGGAGGTTATCCATTTTCAATTTGGGATAAATGATCAAGTCCACAGTTGGTTTTCCCAACTTTTATTACTACAAAAAAATTGAAATTCTTGGAAGAAAAATATCCATGGAGAACTAGCTTGTTACGAGATAATTTAGAGCCTCATGGTTGGTGTAGAATATTAATAGTGTGGCCAGAAGGTACTATCTAAATTTTTGTAGCACATAAACCATAGACAAGGCTTCGCATTCAGTGGTGGTATAGTTACTTTCGGTCAATGTGAGTTTCTTGCTGGTGAAATAGATTTGATGGTCCAAATTTCCCTCTCTTGGTTATGAAATTATTATGTTGATTGTTGTGCCAGATGCATCAACATGGACATAAAAATGTTTTGTCCAATTCAAAAATTGCAAGATAGGAGTGGTAACTAGTCTTTCCTTCAAAGTTTCAAAAGTTGCTTTGTAGGTATTAGTCCATATAAATTATTCATTGTGATTTAATATCTCTTCTAGGGGTGATACAATCTTGGCATAACCCTAAATAAAATTCCTATACTATCCCATGTGTCCTAAAAATATGTGCACCTTGCACTGATTTTTTGGCACTCGCAAATGGAGAATGATAAAGACCTTGGTTGGATCTACTAAGATTCCCTCTTTACAAATGTTATGCCCAAGGAGTACCCTAAAAGGTGTCACAAACATGCATTTTTTCAAATTTAGTGAAATTTTTGACACTCAAAAGTGCTCAAGCATGAGCCTCAGATTGGCACAGTGGTTCTTGATTAGCTCATATACCATCCAGTCATCTAAGTAGACTTGGAGAAACTTATGGATAAATTCTTTGAAAGCCTCCACTGCTACCTATGAGAATACCATCAGGGCATTTTTAAACTTGAAAGGCATGATGGTATAGGCAAAAGATCCCCATTCTATAGAAAATATGGTCTTGGAGTGGTCTTCCTCAGCAATATAGACTTGGTGATACCCTGAAAACCCATTGATAAAGGAGTATATCTCACAATTAGCAACACCTAGTATTTCCTCTATGAAAGGTGTTGGGAAAGGATCAGTGACATAGGATGCATTCAAAACATGATAATCCATGGAGATACAAATATTCCCATCCTTCTTGATGTTGATAACCATAAGACTCACACATTCAAATTCATCAATAGGAGTAATTCCTCTAGTGTGGAGCATGTTATCAATCTCTTCTTTCATGTGCATTTAGAGGTTAGGGTTCATCTGGTATAGGTTTTTATTCATGGGGTGAGCACCATCAATCAACTTTATATGCATCTTCCTGAGAGAAGGGTGAACCCCTTTCATTTCACTGCAATTGCTCAGAAACACATTCTGATACTCTTTCAACAACTCAAAGATTAATGAAATTTCTATCTCAGTCCAATAATTTCTAATGGTCACCACCTTAGGTTCCTGCTCCATGCCAATGTTAAGTTGAAAATTTTGAATGGGCCCATGATAAGGGTTTTCTATGGGGGACTTGGTGTCTTGAATAGTTCATGAGCCAGTACTTGTAGGAACATGTAGGTTTTTTTTCAACAGATCGAGTGGAGTGGACCCTTCTCCTTCATCTACTTGAAAGATGAGCTTCTGCTTTCCCTAGTGGATTATTTCACGACATTATTCACTAGAGATTATCAAAGGTGTAAGATTTGATTTTCTAGGGGCTTGATGAATACAAACAAGGGTTCCTCTAGTTCTTGATGAATATGATGTAGGTGGTCTTCCATCGAACTCGAAGCTCTAATTATTGCTTCACGTATGGTTTGAAAATTAACGTACAAGTTCATCATTGGTGAAGATTAAGAAAGCATTGATGTCATATTTTACTTTAGTAACTATCTGAACCTTGTTCCCATGTGCCTTTCTTCATGTATGTACCAATCTCGTGCACAAAGTTCCATAGAATGTATGGACCCATAGGTATTTTGGTAAAAATGTTTCCTCAATTCACCATATTATTTCACAAACCTCAAGGTGAGGTTCATGTGATTCTATGCCACTATAATTCAGTGTGCCTCTAATCTTATTATTATGTTAGAATCTATGATGTAGAGTAGCTCACACTTGATCCCAAGACAAAAGGCACTCTTTATGTGTACACCACCACCCAGTGGTGGTGACATCAAAAATATGGTCTTATAAGCTCATCCATTCATTTTCAATACCATAGAACTCTTTGAAGCACTAGATAAAATTATGCACCTCTATTTGTCCTTAAAATTGTGGAGCTTCATTAAGTCTCTCCAACAGTGGTCCCTCCAATGGTCATCGCATTGCTAAACCCATGAGGCACACAAATTTTTTACACTTGAGAAGCTGACATGGGATGTTTTCATCTTTGTTGATGGTGTTGCAAAATCTTCCAATGAGGTCATAATCACCATGGGCCTAATAGTTGTAAGCATTGCTTATTGTATCTGAGATAGACTAGTTGTTCGTCTAGCAAAGAATACCATATGGCATTAGATCGCATTGTTCATCATGTCGAGCAGTCACATTATATAGATTGTTATGTCTTCATCAGTGTTCATGGGCTCGATATAGGCTGGTCCTTGTGCTAGGTCTAAAGGTATTATCATGCACTAATTGGTATTCTCAAAGCTAATGCATCAGTTTTTAAAGCTTAAATTTGCATGATTTGTTAGGGTGTGCAGCTAAAAGCTTCAACTGTTGCAAACATGAGGAAGGTTGCTGAAGAACCAGAAGCACCGGCATCGGCAGCATGATCGACGTCGGTCAGATGCAGTGCAGAAAGCAACCGGTGACGGCAGCTAGTCAATCGACGTCGGCAGCACCAGGCAAGCAGGGACTGGTGTCGGTCGCCTATGTGTTCTAGAACTGCTATTGACGAACAATCAGTTAAGTGAAGCGAGTGTTTTCATGTCAAATGACTAATTATAGTCACGAGCTGCATGTCTAATTATTGTAACTAGATTTCTATTTTTGTAACCATGGGATTCTATTTAAAAACCCATGAGGCATGTATTGTAATGATCAAGAAGGCAAGTAAAAGCATTGAAGCAAGCAAGGTCAAGGAGATCTACAGGTGTAAGGTCAAGGAGATCAGCTGAAGCATTCAAGGAGGGATAATAACTTAGGCTATAGAGTTGGTTTTGGTTGAGCAAGAGAGAGAGGGAAGAAGGTCTTGAGGTGTGGCAAGCCTTTGAGGTGGAGGAAGAAGTGGCATCTTCCTTATTGTATTTTCTTCTAGTAATATCTAATACAAGAGTGTGTATTGTCTCTCAAATTCTTTGTTGTCTCAAGTTTCTAGTTACTTATTCATTCTGGTATAATTCTGTGTTTAATTGCTTATAAAAAAGTAATCAATTGTGCTTCTGTTGGATAAGGGGTCACCTAACAGATGGTATCAGAGCATATTTATTATTTTAGGTTCCTGATAAGTGGTATCAGAGCTACGGTTTGCAGGGAGCAGGTTATTGTTTGTTGATTACAGGTCATTCACAGGTTTTCTAATTGAGTGGGAGTTCAGCAATGGCAGAAGAAAGTAAGCTACGAATGGAGAAGTTTAACGACAAGAATTATCAACATTGGAGGATGCAGATAGAGGATTATCTGTATCAGAAGGATTTGTACTTACCGTTGGGTGGGGTTGCATGCAAGCCCACAGATATGAAGGATGAAGAATGGAGTGTTCTTGATCGGAAGGCTCTCAGTTCCATAAGTTTGAGCCTTGCATCGTTTGTGATTTCCATCTTATCACAGTGCAAGACAACGGAAGAGTTGATAAAATCCTTGGCAAATTTATATGAAAAGCCCTCGGCTTCTAATAAGGTATATCTTATGAAGCAGCTATTTACTTTGCAAATGCAGGAAGGTGGATCGGTACATACTCATCTCAGTGATTTCCATGGTTTGGTAAACCAATTAGCTTCAGTCAATATTGTTTTTGATGATGAGGTAAAGGCTCTCTTGATTTTATGTTCTTTGCCTGAAAGTTGGGACAGTTTGGTTATGGCAGTAAGTAATTCTGCATTTGCTTCTAAAATCTTAAAAGTTGATGATGTTGTGAGTGTGATCTTGAATGAGGAAATACACAGGAGAAGCACAGGTGAATCATCAGGGAATGATCTAAGTGCAGAAAGCAAGGGAAGGCAAAGGGATAAGGTTGAGCAAGGGAAATCAAGGTCGGGAAGGAGATCCGAATCCAAAGGTATTACCTGTTGGTTTTGTGGAAAGAAAAGACATACAAAGAAGGAGTGTTGGTTGAGAGATAAAGATAATCAACATGCAGGTATTGAAGAAGCAAAGGATGCAAATATTATGGTACAGGATGCTCTCATACTTTCTTTGGATTGTCAGGTAGGATCATGGATTTTAGATTCTGGTTCATCTTTTCATTCATCCCCAAACAGAGATTTGTTCCATGAGTATGAACAGGGAGACTTTTGAGTGCTTTATTTAGGGGATGGTACGCCTTGTCAGATAGTTGGCAAAGGGAAAGTGCAGCTGAGATCACAGATTGACAACACATGGGTGTTGAAGGAAGTCATGCATGTTCCAATTCTGAAGTAGAGTTTGATTTCTGTTGGAAGGTTGGGTGATGAGGGATGCACAATAACCCTCACAGTGGATTCTTGGAAGGTTACCAAGGGTGCACTTGTTCTAGCAAGAGGTAAGAAAGTAGATACTCTTTATCTGTCTACTTGTATTGCTGATTCTACTTCTGGTTTATCTACTTCATCTGTAGATTTGAAGATGTGGCTTAATAGGCTTGGTCACATGAATAAGAAGGGAATGGACGTTCTTGATTCAAAAGGTATGTGTTCAGATTCAGAAAGCATAGATAGAGTTCATTGCGAAAAAGGAAATTTGATGCTTTTGACAGGAACAAAGAAGCCTTGGTGTTTATGAAGGAGATGAAGGATAGAGATCAGTCATAGGGGCTAAATAAATCTAAGCAAGGCAACATGGACAGAGGTTTGATCCAAGATGAGCTCACGGATGAAAAATTCATCACTTGCAAAAAAACACAGGTACCGACGTTGATGCTCCCATGGCACCGATGTCGGCCAGACAGAAACTGACATCGGTCATGTGCAGACCAGCAAGGTCAGTAGGTCAGGCAGGAGAAGTCCGATGTCGATCATCAGGACCGACGTCGATAGGATGGACACCAGCGTCGGCCAGGGAAATGACATTGGCAGTCAGGGTCAGTGCAGGGAACCGACATCGATCGGGAGCAGACTAGGAGATGGCCGAGATCGGTCACTGGAACGGATGTTGGGTGGACACCAAGCTGTCAATGAGTCTTAAACACCCATATAGAGGTCAGAAAAGGTATGTGAACCTCATATTCATTGTTCACCTTCTTTATATTGCTTATTGATAGTCAAGAATTAGGAAGATGGAAGAAGCAATGCAGGTAGAGTCTAGAAATAGTGGGAGCTTGGCATGGATGAGGAGTGTGAGTCCTTGGAGAAGAACCAAATAGGTACTTGTTGGTAAAGTTGTCAGTTGGAAGAAAGCACTGGACAAAGGGATGGATTCCCATATTAGAGAAGAGAGTGGATGGACACGTGAGACAAAAAGCTATGGTATATGGTCTTGATTAGGCTGCGAACAATGGAGGTTTGACCATTGTATTTTATCTTTACCAGGTTGGATAATATTAGCTACATTATCCTGTTATTGTATTGTGTTACTTGTTGCAGAGTTTCATATACAAGGAGTTTTCTGAGCTAAGGGTAGAGTTGGTTTAGAAGTATGTCATGAAGAATTTGGGAGCAGCAAATTGGCATAAGTGACAGGTATAGCATCATAGGTTTGCATGGTGGTTGGTCTTCAATAGTGACTTTGAAGAGGGATATAGAGCCAAAGGAACAAAATAGATGGTGTACAGGTACAAGTACAGTAGCAGCTATTTATCTCCAAGTGGGAGATTGTTAGGGTATGGAGCTAAAAGCTTCAACTATTGCAGACATGAGGAAGGTTGCTGAAGAACTAGAAACACTGGCGTCGAAAGCATGACCGACGTCGTTCAGATGCAGTGCAAAAGGCAACCGGCGATGGCAGCTAGTCGGTCGACGTCGACAGCACCAGGCAAGCAGGGACTGGCGTCAGTCGCCTGTGTGTTCCAGAATTGCTATTGACGAACAATCAGTTAAGTGAAGTGAGTGTTTGCATGTCAAATGACTAATTATAGTCACGAGCTACGTGTCTAATTATTGTAACTAGAGTTCTATTTTTGTAACCATGGGATTCTATTTAAAGACCCATGAGGCATGTATTGTAATGATCAAGAAGGCAAGTAAAAGCATTGAAGCAAGCAAGGTCAAGGAGATCTATAGGTGTAAGGTCAAGGAGATCAGTTGAAGCATTCAAGGAGGGATAATAACTCAGGCTATAGAGTTGGTTTTGGTTGAGCAAGAGAGAGAGGGAAGAAGGTCTTGAGGTGTGGCAAGTCTTTGAGGTGGAGGAAGAAGTGGCATCTTCCTTATTGTATTTTCTTCTAGTAATATCTAATACAAGAGTGTGTATTATCTCTCAAATTCTTTGTTGTCTCAAGTTTCTAGTTACTTATTCATTCTAGTATAATTCCGTGTTTAATTGCTTATAAGAAAGTAATCAATTGTGCTTCCGTTGGATAAGGGGTCACCTAACATGATTTTGTTAGCACTAGGGCCTTCTTAGTAAGGTTGGGCAGTCATCAGCCTCTACCAACTCCAAAATCTCAAATTTTGCTTTGAAGGTAACCCCAAGTATTTCAATAGTGATGTTTTTAAAGACTTTGATAGGATGCACACGAGTCTTGTTTGCCATAAACAAGACATGAGGTGAAGGTTGCAAGGCTAGACTAGACATTTTATGCTAGGCATCTTTAGTGAGAACATTTAATTTAGTGCCATTATCTACTATAATATCTTAGATTACCCATCTGTTGATAGCAACATTAACTACTATTTCTCTATCTTCCAGGGAAGTAGAACTAGGACTTTCTTAACATTGGAGATGGTTTAAATATCGATCTTCTCTTTATTGACTGAGTTATGTGTGGGATTTATTTGGTAGGTGGGCTTAGCCTTTAATCTAGGTGTTAAGCTGGGGAATGATGTCTTCATCAACCATGTGTTTGCATAGTTCCTAAAAACTATCTCACATTACTAGAGGTTTGATTTCCCTTTGCACTACTATGCACTGTGTGACATCCATGTCCTTTAGGTATTGAATCTCACCTTGGAGCTCATGCACAAGTGGCATTATATCTTTAAGGACATCCTTTTGTTTAAATGCATCAGGGTACTTCTTAGCTTGTGGTTCTTCCTGACATACCTTTTCAATTAGGTTGGGTGTAGATTGCATCTGGCCCCTGCTACAAGTATTAATATTTACTTGATGTATAATAGGGATGGTTGGTCAAGCACACCATTGTGGTTTGTCTATATGTATCATATCGGTGCTTTTTTCATTGTGGTCCTTTATGATGGCTGCATATAAATCTAGACATTCTTCTAGTCGGTGGTCTTTTTTATAATAAGCACAAGTTGAGTATTCTAGGAAATCCCTTTGATAGTGGTCTGGAGAACCACACTTGTATCAATTCCTTAGTGGAAAATAACCACTACCTCATCCTCATCCTCTTCCATGCCCATGATAGCCACCATTGTCTTAGGAACTAGTGACTGAGGCTTGGCACATGCCGTACGCTTTAACTTCATGAATATCACTAATTAGATGATAATCATTGGTGTCATGGGTATAAGCATCATAAATCTTAAAATATGTAGATACTTTAGTTTTTGTGGCCCATTGCAAAAGTGGATAGGAGTAGACATCATGGTCATCATGACAAATCTCACATGTTTGCTTTAGGACTATGTAGATGTTCTTGCATAGGTAGTTGTTTCTTGTGTGTCCTTCAATTTCACAGTTGGTACACCAAACACCACTACATGTTTTATGTGCATTGTTTGCTGATAATTTCTCAAGATGAGAAACCATAGACACTATTTGTGCCTCTATAATGGGACTAATCTTAATATCCATACCTCCAACCACTTTAGCATGTAGGGTAGCCTCTAGAGCCTCATGCACATTGGTGAAAGTTCTTGTGACAAGGTCTATCAAAAAGGTAACAATAATCCTCCTATGAACCATTGTACACGTTGAGCAAGATTTATTTCAAAGGACAACTTAGAAATTAAGGTCTTGAACTGAGCATCGCATTCCTGTACACTCTCTATAAGTCCATACTTTATATCTTTTAACACCACTATACTCTGTTGCTCAAACTCAAGAATATCAAATTATTAGAAGAATGCTAATTTTACTTGGTCATGGTCTACAACTACTTATTGAGGGTAAAATTTGTTATACCATTTATGTGCACACTCTAAAAGGGTAGTTGTAAACTGTGTTGATTTTTTCTAAGAGGATGTGATGCCGCACACCCTCCAAATTAGTTCACACTTGTGAACATTCTCGACTGCATTTTCTACCCCTCGGTACTTAGTTATGTGCAATGCCATTTCATAATAAACCATAGGTGGTTAAACAAATGATTGTTGAGAAGTTCTAGCTCCTATTATTGGAGGGGGTCTGCTTCCTCTAGTACCTCCTTCTAATCCCCCTCCAGCACCTCCAGTAGTAGTGCCCGAGGGAAAAGTCATGGTGGAGGGTTGACTTCCTAGATTTGGGTCTGTACTCTAGCCTTGAGGGCCAGATCCTCTAGGCATTCTAAGTTATGCCATGGAATTCTCTTGAAAAGAGAAAGATATAGATTCTGAGTTATTGTCTAATGGCCTGGTCTCAATTTACCTTATTCATTCAGCTTGTAAATGTGTACTATTTATATCCCAATTCCTTATATGTACTCTATTTGACTCAAAGGCATGAGCACACACTATGGTGGGGGATCCTGGTTGACTCATACTTAGTTCATATTTAATAGTATAGCTCATTTATCCTTCACAAGATAGAAGTGATAAAGGTTGTGGCTTGTAAGTGATGGATTCATCACACGTGTCTCACTCCCTGCAACTCTTCACAACATTTCTTGAGTGATCCCAATCTCTTCCCATGCCACCGAATCCCATGATCCTCTATCAAGCTTCATCATACTTCTATTTTCATAGTGCTCACTAGCTTGCTACCATGTTAAACCCACAATCTTGAACCAACTAGTATTCTCCCCTCTAAATGTGCAACACATGCATAGGATATTTTAGCCTTCCATGGGTAGTATTTCCAACCCAATATCAATAATTATCTTTTTAATCTCAAAGAGAAACAATGAAATATATCATCCCCTTGGTTTTCATTCCTCAAGATATGAATGTGTGGTCACAAAATATTTGAGGATGTAACTATTTTGAAAACTTTTCCACCACCAATCAATCACTCACATTTAGGAAACTTTTAGTCGTGCTAAACTCCTCCGCCATTCTAGTGTCCATGACTGTCTTCATCCAAGGTTTTGGGATCATCCTTGAGCATATGCTAAGATCCAAGAATGAAAAAGGATAGGGACCTTGAAAAAGAAAGTCTCATACAATGAGCTGTAGAATTTTTGTTCTACCCACTATCATACAAAAAATCTTGGTTCAAGATATGAAATTGCAAAATTATCTTCGACACTGGTAATCCATTCTTCAATATTCTTTAATGTAATGTGCTCAAACATTTCCTATAATCATGTTCCAATTGCTTCAAGTCCCAGTAACGGAACCAAAATATTGGGTTTTCTCTATTTACATTAGTGTTAAAGCCTCTTCCCAATAGGTTAGTGCACTGACCCTATCACGTGAGGGATGAGTCTCATGTGCTCACTTAAAGTGCATAGTGAAAGATTGGTTCCTGAAGACTTTGAAGGATGATGTGTGTTTACTCATTTATTATCAAATAAATATCTAGCTATTATTCCTTAACATAAAAAATTATACTACCATCACTAGCTAAATATAAAAGGAACTCATGACTTTATTCACTTAACACATTTCAATATTCAACATAATTCATAGTCCATTACTCAAAGTACCATATGATAAACATTGAATTCTCATTAAGTGCTTACGGTTTACAAGACATAATGCTTTATATTCCTTCAAAGGTTCACACACCAATCCTTCTATGAATGCTTACAATAGGGGGTTTTATACTTGTTTTGCCCTATCCAAGTGTCAAGTTCCCAACTCAAAATGGACACATCACACATGGAATCTAAACAAGCTGAGAGTCATGGCCCTTATAATTAATTGTTCCATATAATTAGGTCTATGTGCCCCTAAATGTGTGTTATATGTTATACATTCATTTCTAAGTGTTTCATTCCTCACAGGCTAGTACAAGGCCTCTGATCGGTGGGGTCAAAGTGTCTTATTTGATTTATTCTTCAAACTGTTCCCACATTCCTCATGCTCCACTTCCCTTGTGTTCCCCTAATCTTCCACTTCTTGTTTTGTGTCCTCTATTCTCAAGTTCCTCATGCCACATTTTCTCTTGACTGGTCCTCTCACGCTGGGTCTTTCGTACCATTGAACATCCACATCATTCAACTTTCACGCTGTTAATCATGCACCATGGTCCTCCCATGACATGGTTCTCCTACGTCATGTCAGTACTTACATAAAAAATGACAATGGTCCCTCTACATTGCTCATCAAAATTAGAACAAATACTTGGTTCAAACTGAGGGTCTAACTAAGCCCGATGTAGTTCTCCCCACATAAGTGATGGTGCAAGTGCAAGTGATGCTGGTATGATAGTGGCTTTGAGTGCCTTGAGTGTGCTTGAGATTGGAAATATGTAAAATTTGAGCTTAGGGAAGATGTAGATGGTAATATGAATAAATAAGGCAAATTAATGATTAATAACTTTGATTTTGCTTGACTTGTTTCATATTTGAATAGGTATTTTGCATCTCATTTCCATCTCATGGATAGAGGGATAAAATTCAAGTATTTATAGAGTTATGTTACTTGTGTAGATAATTAAAGATGTTTAGGCTGACCTCAGGAGGGTTTTACCTTTGAAAATATATTCATTAAAGAAAACTAGAGCAAAAGACATAGGCATCATTTTGCGGACACTAGAACCATATGGCTCTAGTTTCCTCAATGTGGTGTTAATGTTCAATTGACATAAAACTAGGCACGAATGGCCAAGATTGAGAAATGAGGGTTAACGATTGTGTTTGAGTTAACTATGGATGCTTGTGGCCCACATCAAGGCTAGAAAAGTGTGATAATAGGATCTATGATAGGTCTAGGGCTAAATTATAAATATGTAGTATCAAGTAACACTCTTATCACTCAAGTATCACTTCTACGTGATTATAATTTTAAATCATTTCTCTTTGGATCTCACTTGGAATCTTAGTAGCCTTTTGTTCATTTTTTGAATCACTAGTTTTAGATATGCTCTATTGTATATTTTCATTTGGATATGAAACTTTGCTTGGCATAACATTGGTAGATGAAGATGAAAACACATGATTAACACTACCATGTTTTGGATTTCTCATGTATGCAATCTAATTTTGTAACTCTTTTATTAACTTGTTCATATTAATGATTTGATCTTTTAGGGATTCACAAACACAAACCCTGGATATTTTAGACTAATTACTTCATTTGAAACTATATGATTGGCCACCTTACCCCTTGGATAATTGATGGCATGAACCTAGTTAGATGAATGGGAACTATCACCCTCTTTAAGGTTAGGAGGGGGGGAAAAATATTTTTTATCCATTTTAAATATTCTAAAATATGATATGAGAATATGATAAGAAAGGCATACAAATCCTAAGGAGCAATCAATTATGATAATAAAAATTAGATTGAATAATTACTACATTAGAAATCAAAAAATAAGAAACCCTAGGCCGATTAGGGTTTGCATACAAATACAAAGGTTGGGTTCACAAAATGTTTAACCATAAAATCTATATATGGGAAATATAAGGTTAAAGGGGTAGAGATAGTCTAGGGCATACAGATGGTATACTATCTCTAAAGCAGGCCAATTATTTATGAAATTTAGATAAAAATATATGAAATTTATTATGCTGAGATATGATAAAAATAGAAAGTATAGTTATGTTAGATATTGCAATGATAATGAATACAAGTTACTTAGTTGGTTCTGATACTAATACAAATATGGATCTAAAATAGGTAAAAAGTAGAAAAGATGTGAATTTTGTATTAATCACCTAATTCTAGAAATATAATCTCTAGAGTTGTGAACACTTGCATTAACTTGGGACGATTATGTCAACAATATCATCTGAATCAGATGTAGGTATCTAGTACAAAATACATGTTGAAAATAGATATTACCACCTGGATTCTTTTGGGTCCTGTGTCACCTTCACGTAGGTGCATCTAGATCTGAGTGATGGATTGTTGCTCCTTGTCAAATAGCAAAACCCTAGTTCTTCATCTTCATATTGGCTATGAAAAAATTGGATTAGTGTGCACATGGTGTTGAGTTAACACAAAAACCCTTATGTCAATGAATGCTACCTACATACCTAA
Organism: Torreya grandis; assembly: GCA_037957365.1. NCBI lineage: Eukaryota > Viridiplantae > Streptophyta > Pinopsida > Cupressales > Taxaceae > Torreya > Torreya grandis. Next base: position 1,193,876 of record JARHVA010003197.1, on the reverse strand, counting down.
TACTTTGATGATGGCCTTAAACTTATGAGTTCTCCCTTATGTGTTGGTTTGTGTGTGAAATAACCAATGTGTGATAAGCACTTGTACAATAGTGACCTAATTTGTAACTTATAAAATATAACTCTTGGGTTGTTCCTTCAATAATTCATACATGTAAATATGTTTTCCCTATGACTGATATGGAAATAAGAGAAAATAGGAAGCTTTTATCACTCGAGTGTTTAATTGACTGCACTTGGTCTTTTATAGGTTTGCGTTAGGTGAAGAATGAATGAGTATTCATCTTGTATATATATTAATCCCTTTAGATAATATCTCACGTTAAATCACTTATGCCAACCTTTAGGTTATGTTTCATTTGAAAATTGGATGTCTTTAGGGGATTGGAAAGTTGCGTTGAAATAGGACACTTGCATTGATGTAGGCATCTGATTAGGATATAAGTGTCCATGTAGTTGTAAAATAAGTATAGGTCTAGAACTTTCAGATATAAAAGATAAGTAGGTTTACTACATTTTAGGAAGATATAAGGTCTGAGTCATTGATATAACATTGGTATGACTAAGAGATGAGCAATTAGGCACAAAGATGTAGTGTATGCGAACCTTCTGGCAGTGAAAAGGTCTATAAGTTGAAGGTATATCCATGATATGTATTTGCAAAGTGTACAAGATTGAGGTGCTATATAATATATAAATAGTGTTTACAATTACCTCAACCTTCCTCTAGTTCATGCACCCATGATAATGCTTGACATGTGCATCACAACTTCTTTGACTAGGCATACCTCTACTCATCAGCGTCTATCTTCGTGCAAACATATACCACTCTTATACAAGATGAATATATTTGTGAATTCCACATGCCCACAAGATTATCTACATGTTTGTAAATATTTGTGTTCCTAATGGCACACCTAAGAACCTAAACATTAGGGAGGCACACTATGCCAAGACAACATGACACTTTGGTATTATAAAAGCACTATCACCTTCCTTAGGGTTAGGAGGAGGAAGAAATTATTTTTTATCCATTTTAAATGTTCTAAAATATGATATGATAATACGAAAAGAAAGACATACAAATTCTAAGGAGCAATCAATTATGATAATAAAAATTAAATTGAATAATTACTGCATTAGAAATCAAAAAATAGGAAACCCTAGGCTAACTAGGGTTTGCACACATATACAAAGGTCGGGTTCACAAAATGTTTAACCCTAAAATCTAGATATGAGAAATCTAAGGTTAAAGGGGTAGATATAGTCTATGGCATAGGGATGGTAGACTATCTCTAAAGCAGACCAATTATTTATGAATTTTGAAAAAATATATATTAAATTTATTATGTTAAGATATGATAAAAATAGAAAGTATAGTTATGCTAGATATTGTAATGATAATGACTACAAGTTACTTAGCTAGTTCTGATATTGATACAAATCTGGATCTAAAACAGATAGGAAATAGACTAAATATGAATTCTAGATCACTCATCTTATTCTAAAAATCGTATCTATATAGCTACAACAACTTGCATTAATTTGGGATAGTTATGTCAACACTATCGACTGACTTAGATGTAGGTGTATAGTACAAAATACCTATTGAAACTAGATGTTACCACTTGGATTATTTTGGGTCCTATGCCACCTTCGCTCAGGTGCATTTAGATTTGAGTCATGGATTGTTGTTCCTTGTCAAATAGCAAAACCCTAGTTCTTCGTCTTCATATTGGCTATGAAAAATATGGATTAGGGGGCACATGGTGTTGAGCTACCCCAAAGGCCCCTATGTCAATGAGCACTACGTACATAATCAATTCTTTGAAGATGGGCTTAGACTTATGTAGTTCTCCCTTATGTGTTGGTTTGTATGTGAATCAACAAATGTGTGATAAACACTTGTACAACAGTGATCTAACTTGTAACCTGAAAAATATAGCTCTTGGGTTGTTCCTTCAGTAATTCATACATGTAAATATGTTTTTCCTATGATTGATATGGAAATAGGAGAAAATAGGGAAGCTTTGCTAACTTGAGTGCTTAATTGAGTGCCTTTCATCTTTTATAAGTTTGTGTTAGGTGAAGAATGAATGAGGATTGATCTTGTATATATATCAATCCCTTTAGATAATATCTCACATTAAATCACTTATGCCAACCTTTAGTTTACATTTCATTTTAAAATTGGATGACTTTAGGGCACTGGAAACTTGCATTGAAATAGGACACTTGCATTGACATAGACATCTGATTAGGATACAAGTGTCTGCACAATTAGAAAATAGGTACAGGTCTAGAACTTGAAGATATAAAAGATAAGTAGGTTTATTACATTTTGGGAAGATAGAAGGTCTGAGTCATTGATATAACATTGGTATGACTAAGAGATAAGCAATTAGGCATAAAGAGATAGTGTATGTGGATCTTCTTGTAGTGGAAAAGGTATATAAGTTGGAGGTACATCCATGATATGTATTTGGCAAGTGTACAAGACTAAGGCGATATATAATTTAGAAATAGTGTTTACAATTACCTCAACCTTTCTCTAGTTCATGCACCCATCACAATGTTTGACATGTGTGTCACAACTTCTTTGACTAAGCATAACTCTACTCATCAGAGTCTATCTTCATGCAAATATATACCACTCTTGTGCAAGATGAATATATTTGTGAATTCCACATGCCCACAAGATTATCTACAAGTTTGTAAATATTTGTGTTCCTAATGGCACACCTAAGCACCTAAACATTAGGGATGCACACTGTGCCAAGACAACGTGACACTTTGGTATTATAAAAACACTCACATCTTCACAACAACACTTTTACAGGCCTATATGCATACTAACATTTAGAACCGTGTCAATTGAAACATTCATTGTTGCATCACGAAACCCATGAACAAAAAATTGATTCTATAAACCATTTTTTATTCCCTGCAAGCCATGGATATCCATCAATATGAATTTCATGTTTGTCCTAACTATAAGGAAACACCAAATTTATTGTGTGTTTATTGTAGCTAATAGGTTTTTTGAGATGGCTATTATAGTTGATCACGAGAAGAGCGTCAATGCGTTCTCAATCTTCAATCATATTTGGGTCCACTTTGGACTAGTAACATCCATAGTATTTGATTGCAACATATAGTTTGTAAGTCACTTCTACCGTGTTTTATGGGAAGTGATGGATACATAATTGGATTGATCTACAAAATTTCATCCTCAAATATATAGGAAAATAAAAGTTGTCAAATGCACACTTTTAATTATTTTGTGCATGTACAATAGCACATACCCATGCACATGGGATGGACATTTTCTTTACATGATCAAACATGCCTACAACATAGCTCCGTATATTTCTATGGGGCACGATTTGTTTAACACATGACTTGGGTTTCAACCATTAACCCCTGTACAGTACATATCGTATTGCATGCCATCCAACATGGAGTTATATATATATATATATATATATATATATATATATATATATATATATATATATATATATATATATATATATATATATATATATATATATATATATATATATATATATATATAGGAAAAGGAAGTGAACAAAACATAAAATTTTATGTAATGCATCCAAAATGTTTAGAAGATAAGTAAAAATTACACCATAATGCACATTGAACACCTCAAGAATTGAAAGTGGGTGATAACGTCTAATTACGTCTTAAGAAGGAATGTTTCAGGGGTTTTCATTATAATATCAAGCTTCTAAGTTATGGTCGTTACACGATATAGTGCACACCTAGAGAAAACACATTTTTCCTTGAATTTCCACAATACTTGGGTCTTCATCTACTATTTAATGTGGAGCTGTTAAGCCATAATTTGGACCTTAAATTGCTTAATCAAGTAACAACTAAACATCCTTTAGACTTGGATCTTGAACTCTATAAAACATTGTTAAAGGACTAAATAAATGAAGTCACAACAATGGGCACCCACGAAGGTGCACATTATAGTCATTCAAAGTGGTCAAGTTAGCGCAGATGATGATTATGCTAAATGGTTCATTTTCACAGTGGTCGGGCTTACCAATTCACCTACATGTGCATATGTAAAGTTTCAATATCCAACCTATTTATTTTTACTAAAACTAGAAACATAATGTGTTGGTTGTTTAAGGTCTTTTGAAAAATACTATTTTCAAATACATGTAACACTTGGTAATAAACCCCTATTTTGATAAAACAACATTGGTGAAGAAACCAAATAGTTAAATGAAATACGAAATATGAAGAGTGTGGTTCAAATGATTCAACAACACCGGATCATAATGAAGAGGTAGCACATATGAGACTATAGTTGCAACAAAAATTTTAAAAACTGAGATTAATCAAAATTTTAAAAGTTGAATATTTACATTTATATATTATACTTGATGAAAATAATAATTCATTAATATATTATACTTAAATATATTAATATAAAAAAATTAATTAATATAAATTTAAAAACTATATTGAAATAAATAAATAATATACACGAATCAATTAACATGTAAATGTAAACATACACAAGAACATTAAGAGCATTTGGTTAAAACACTTAAAAAAAAAAGATTTTTGAGGGAAAACACTCGAACAATGTGGCCGATTCGGTGCCCGCACAGCTTTGGAAGCCTCTAGAATTGAATCGACCTTTGCTAGAACTTTCTTCAACTGCAACTTGGACATTATATATTACTCATTCTGCCCAAAGGAAAATAAAAATTGTCAAGTGCAAAGTTTCAATTACAGTGCGTGAGTTGTGAGTTGTGAGTTGTTGAAAAATGTCGATCATTCCAGGTTTCTTCGGCAGGAGATCCTCCAATTCCTTCGATCCATTTTCGTTGGATTTGTGGGATCCTTTTCAGGCGTTTAATTCTTCTATTTTAGCAGGTCCTCCCTCCTCGGATTTTGCAAGGGATGCAGCGGCTGTAGCCAATACTCAAATTGACTGGAAGGAAACCTCTGAAGCTCATATTTTCAAGGCCGATCTTCCTGGTATTTTTTGTTCTGAGCAATCATTCATTCTCTTATGTCTATTACTTTTCCCTCTTCTTTGAAGAATTGGATTGTAAACTAATATGCTTGATTTTGCAGGACTAAAAAAGAACGAGGTGAAAATAGAAGTGGAGGACGGGCGAATTCTTCAGATAAGCGGCGAACGCAGCAAAGAAGAGGAACACAAGAATGAGAAATATCACAGTGTGGAACGCTCGCGGGGCAGATTCCTGCGGAGATTCAGGCTTCCGGAGAATGCCAAGGTGGAAGAGGTGAAAGCTGCCATGGAAAATGGAGTTCTCACGGTTACCGTGCCCAAGCAACCTGAGCCCAAATCTGAAGTGAAATCCATTGAAATATCTGGCTGAATAAACGAAAATTGATGCAATTATTTCAGTTTTGAGCGGTGGTCGCTTTTATTTCAAAAGTAATTTTCTACGAAGATGAGAAATGTAGGCGTGTGCTAGTGTTGTGTAATTAGGCTGTCAAAAATGGGCGAGGGAAGGGTTTCGCCATATCCGTGGCGAAGGCAATTGTTACAGTTGTAATGGCAGTTTGCTTTACATTTCTATAAAAAAAAAAACAAATACCAACAAAAATGTGTTTTATGATTTCTGTATGGTTCAGTTGTGTTAAAATTTTCTTCAAAAGGAATTAGGGGAAACAGGGGAAGCGATACTTCGAAAATTTAGGTAAATTATAAGTAAATAAAATCATCTTTATTTGATACAAATATTTTGAATCGATGTTAATGGAGTGTCTTAGAAATATTTTGTATCGATCGATCCCGTGTGAGAGCTCTCTTGCAGGAAAATTGGTTTCATGTTCTTTAGATGAAAAATGCCTGGATGTGCTAATGCCGTGTGATTAGGGTGGGAAGGGGTATCCGTTTGTTTTCTCTGTAGACAAGCCAGCGTTTACATCCGTCTCGGTTTTCTTTTTACATTCATTTTAAGATATATATAAGTATATCATGTGCGACTGCCATACAGGGCTGGAAGTGGTTGCTGCTGCGGCTGCTTCATCGTCGATATCAATGGAGGAAGAAACCCTAAGCGGGTTGGAGAAGCTGGATTGGGGCCCTGCCGCTGATGTAATTGGACGTCTCAATGAGCCCGCTGACATTGCTCGTTTCGCCGCGGCTTCAAGATCCTGCCGCAGAATTTGGTAAGAATTGTTTCCACTTTAAAACTCTCCCAAAACCCGACGGTTGTATGTGTACAAAGTTTTCTCTAATCGGCCTTCTTTTTCGATTTTTTCGTTATCGAATTCGACAAATTCCCAGCCCGTTAGATTATTTTGATTCCGTGCTCACTGTGGATGATTTTTCTGCAAATTTGCTTAGTTCTTATTGTTTTATGGATGATTTGTTTTTATGCTTTTTTTTCCCGCTGGTAAATTTTCGGTGGGGTAGATTATTTCAATTCCATGCCTGTTCTGTAAATTGGCCAATTGTTTGTGGTTTCGTAGTTAAATTTTTTTATTTTAAAGATTACACAGATTAATTAGGATTGAACCTTAAAAGCCCCTTTCCAGATTAAAAGTGGATTATGGAAAACAGGTTTTAATATATGCCGCTAGAAAATAAACATCGGATTATCCAAAACACTGGATGGGAGTATTTGTATTTTATCATTCTTCCAGTGAGCATTATTTGGAAGTGATGAACTGAATTATGTATTGAAAGGAATTAGCCTCACAGACGATGCTTAGTAAAGCAGTGATGAACTGAATTATGTATTGAAAGGAACTAGCCTCACAGACGATGCTTAGTAAAGCTCCTCAGGGTCTATTTCACACAGGCTGGTATTTGAGGAAATCGTGAGAGCAGAATAAATTAAAGATATTAAAAAATACTTAATTTCAATACTCTCGTAATACACCTTTAGGGAATCAGATGTGCTCCACTACAAATTGTGCACAGGGTATGCAGAAAATGCCCTACGAATGGAACAAATTATATTCATTATTAGACAATATGCATTTCTGTCCCCCGCAAAGGAAAGCCCCTAATTTCATAGCCTATATATTGCAAATCTGATGGATTTGATATGCATTCTTCTAATAAATATATCACAGAAAATATTAGAATAGATCCTAGCTTCATGGGTAAAATACGGTACATAGTACATAACTAATATTCTTTTATCCATATCGCGCATTTAAAAAAAAAAATCATTACTTAAGCCGTGTTAAATCATGTGGGAAGATTCGTATATATATATATATATATATATTCTTTTATGTGAACGTGCATGGTAAGACATATTTATATGTTATAAGATATTACCTAATTATATTTTCCCAAAATATAGTTATATAGGATTTCTATAGATTTCGCCTAGCTTTAAATTTATATTATTGTTTGCTGCAATAGGAATGTTGATTTTTTTTTGTTTTTTTAATATTTAAAAGATTATTTATTAGTGGTGGCATAAATCATTCTTGGTGTTGGTAAAGGGAATGAAATTTCAAGTTGGGTGGAATTTAATTTGAATTGTGAATATATAATTTAGATTATTTTTTTATTTTGTTTTTAAGATTTTTTTTTTTAAATTATTTTATTCTTAAAAAAATGTTGGTAGGAATTTTTGGAAAATGGCTTTTAAAATTATTTTATTCTTATAAAAATGTTGGTAGGAATTTTGTGATACTGGGTGAAATGATTAAAATAACTAATAACAGAGTGTATTATATTTAAAATAATTATAGAAGTATTATATAATTGAAAATTTAAAGTTGGGAATATTTTAGATTAAATAATTGAAAATTTATTTAATAAAAGAAAACCTAAGAAGTTGGATAATAATGTTATGATGGTTTTTGTTATTAAAATTATTTATATATATATATATATATATATATATTATAAAAAAAAAATAATACATAAAAGTTATACCAAAGTTCTATCATTTTGAATATGTTAGGTTAATTTGTGAATTGATATTTAGAATATGTTAGATTAAGTTTGTGTTGTTTTAGAAAATTAAGTAATTTTTTTATAAAATAAGTTTTAAGAGAAAACGTAAATAATAATATCTGATACTATCAGATTTTTAAATGTAATTAAAAAAAATTATAAATATTGAAATATTAAAAGGAATATTTTTTCAAAACTTTTTTTTAAAAAATTTTGTAAGATATTGTAGAAAAGAGATATGAAGAATTAACTATGAGAATACTCTTAAAAGTATGAATTAAGAACAAAATAATATATTAAGAAATTAAAAGGATGGTACAAAAAAATATGTTAATTTAACAATAGGGTGTAGATGATATATTAAAAGAAAATAAAAAAGAGGATTCAAAAAAATCAATGGAGGGGTTTATAATTATAGGGAGTAATAAAAGTGACTAAATTCAAATTAGTTTTAAAAAGGTGGAAAAATGTTTATCAAAGATTAAGTGTCTTATGAGATTATAAATGTTTGGAACAAAATTTGAGAACTCTTAGATGAAAGAACTAAAGAATACAAGTAAATTTTTTGTCTATGTAGTGGGTATGATGAAACAAGCAAAGATTCAAGGAGAGAATTGTTGAGAAGATTTTGAGAAATTTATCAACAAGATTTTGATTCTATAGTCGTAGCTATAAAGGAGTCTAGAGACTTATCAATGTTGATTGTTGAAGAAATTATAGGTTCTTTCCCAACACATGACCAAATAATGAATATAATGGCTAGTCTTTGAGAATGCATTTAATTTATAGATGTCTTTTGAAGAAAAAGATAAAACGATAGATTATCATCATGGAGAGACATTAAGAGGAAGTAAACATGTAACACACTCCAAAACACAACCCAACAACAATGTTTTCAAAGCCCTGAAAACTTGAGGATACAAGAAAGTGGTGTTTTACAGGTTTTCAAGTGTGTACGAATCCATATAGTAAGGTCATGGTAAGAAAAGGTTAGGAATCCTTAGAGGGAATTTAGTGCAAACATCCGATAAGAGAATTCATGAGTTTCAGAGTCAAAAGGATAAAACATTGACCCCTTTTATCCATTGCTCTCCTTGGCAGTCTTGGATAGCCTTTTAGGGTCTTGTTCAGTACAAATAGGAAAGAGAAAATTATGACTTGAGCTCTTGCCCAAAGTAAGGGGGTCTAATGAACTTCCAATCTTTGACAGTAGTTTGTAGATTGACGACCCATGCTTTATGAAGAATGGTTAAGAATCTAGGCAGTCAAACTAGTCTTTTGCATCTACACAGGTTTAATACTACAACAGTTTCAATGCATTTTCAACTTGTTTGAAGAAAATGGTAATTTTGTATGTCTTCTACAAGCCTTCAAGGTCCTACCACTTCATCTCAAACCCCAAATTGGCACGTGTGAGCTTGTGGGAGCAAGAAAATCTTCATATGATCACACTTGCAGGGTACAGACAGTGGTATCATGATGTTATGGGGCCTTCAATGCATTATATATGTCAAAAATAGTTTGTTAATTATAATGATGGCTTCTTGAGAGACCCACTCAAGTTTTCTCATCATTAATGGTGTACCTGATGATCAAATGAACCTTCAACTCCTTTAATAACTTGCTTTCAAATGGGACTTTCTGTGTAGTTGACCTTCAGTGCAAATCTAGACCAAGTGTTTCATGGTGATGGATATTGAAGACCATTAAAACACTATGGAGCATGCAGAGGAGTTATATTCATGTGGAAGAGTCCCTCTTTCAAAAGTAGCATGCCTCATTATGGCGCTCAAGACCAAGAAATCATGAACTAGCCTCCCAATGCTTTCATAGACATGTTTAGCAAGGTTTAAGGTTCATTAGCATGGTTTAAGGTATTTGTGAAATCCTAGGTTTCAGTCTCTCCCTTCATATAAATAATTAACCAACTCCAAGTGCCTTGATTTGTTGAATATATAGATGGGGGTGTCTAGGGTCCTCATAGGTGATCTTGAACAAGAGTCAATAGTCCATATAGAACCTCAAAGAACATATGTTGTGTAATAGTCTTATCAAGCCATTTCACCCCACAGTAGGTAATGCTTTCCAAACTTAGAGTTTCATAGGGCTCTATGACCATCACCAATAGGGTTAATCCCCTATGCCCAAGATCAAGGCATGGAAACAAAGTCAAATGTTGCATAATGCTATGAAGAGCCAGTGGGATTGTGAGAAAAAGGGTTTATCTAAGTATGGATGTTGTTGAGAAGCTATGACCAAGTTCAGAAGATCACTCAAGCCCAACGTTCAAAGGGTTTCCCAAAACTATTATACAACTAAACCTACAAGATGCAAGGAAGGGTCATAGGTTATGAAGATGACTTTCTTAAGGAGAGGTATTGAGATTCAAGAGAGGTCAACTAGGTCTCTAACACAGTATAGAGGCCCTTCTTTTGCTCACGGGCCTATGAAAGAGCTCCATTGACAGTCACACACCTAGATCACCACCTACAGAGTTGTAGGTAGTTTGCCTCCAACATTGAATATGAGATTCTATAGGCACATGAAAGACAGAGCTCAAGCAGAGGGGTAGAGCACAAAGACCATGTTGTGGAAAAGCAAGGAAACTTTAAAGGATAAACTAAACTAACTGGATCAGGGATGTATAGTGAGCTAAATCTACCTACCCAGTTGGGGTGCCTAACTAATGTGAATGACAATGTTAATAAAATATGTAAGAGTAACCCCAAGCTAATGATGGCATCCATCTTCCTCAAGATATCATATGATGATGGTACAAGTTTGAGGAAGCTTCCTGGTTTTGATTAGGCATCCATGACACATAGAATTGTGTGTCTAGCTGTAGAAGGAGTTTAGAGAATAGGGTTGAGGGAAGTCCAATTCAAAGGGTGTTACCAAACCATGAGAGCATGTTACATGAGATTCCAACTCCATCAACACTGTAGAAGGAGAGAAAAGAGTACTCGGGTCTCTAGTGGAACAATTGATTTAAACATTCAGTTTGGACAATGATGGTCATGGCAGGGCTACAAGAGAGGGACAGAGATGGGAGTCTAGTAGCTAAAGATAAGTGCAAAATGGTGAAACTATATGGAAAAGGGTGATATGTTGACATTAAATCCACCAACACACCTACATGTGACTTAATGTCTTGATACTCAATTTAGGCCTATAAGGCCTAAAGCCCTCCTTGAGCCCTCAAGACATTGTCTTCATCTTTCTAATAGACTTAAAACCCCATGGTAAACCTAAAATCATGAAGAGATATATGATGATGATACATGTCCTAAGGAAAGTGTTTTAGATGTATGAAGGCAGGGAAGTGGTCAATTTGTTCTCATTACCCCTCTTGAGCTCTGCTCCAGTAGCCTACCATTTCGAGCTACCAACTCCAACGTTCATATCTCACATGGCAAGATGAGTGGGGCCCAATTCTCTTAGGGGGAGTTGGGGACCCCTATGCACTTACTATCCATGAAGGAAAGAGTTGAATTCAAGAGATCAACACTATGAACAATCCTTAACACTATCAACACACCCATAATGCTTAGCAAAGGATCGAAGGCTGCCAACTTTCACTCAAAACTCACCATACAAGGTGCATGGAACCAAGAGCTATTCAAAAGTTTTGAAGGGATCTATGGGCTCAACATCCATGGAAATAAGTTTTGAATTTGAGACCTGTACTCTCTAAATCATCGTTAAGATGGTAGGCTACTAAAACCCTTCCTAAACCCTGATAAGGACCCGATGAAGGACTTTTTCCCTCAAATGCCTTCAAATGAGGTAGTTGAGTATGGAAATGGTCTTCCTAGGTCACATGGGCACCCAAATGGTCCACTAATTAACATGTACATACTGTATGTTGTACAAATCAAGGCTAGAAAGTATTGCTCCAAGCCTATGTGCAGTAAATTGGAAAGAGTCTGCATGTTTTACATGATTTTGAATAGTGAGAGACATCAAGAGGTTGAGACGACTTCACAATAACCACCTACATGGGTCTCCACATATAATGGCCACCTACAAATATGTTGAAGTTCCTAGTTAAGGGACCATGTGTATATGAAGAAGAAGCAGGGGGCTTAACCAAGCCAATAGAATTGATCCAATGGCTCTAATAGATAGGTTACATAATCTCAGAGGTGGCCAAGTGCTCTCATAACTATATTTTGAAGGCAAAACATAGAAAACCTGTCATTAGGCCTATTAAACTAATACCCTCCTCAAGACATGACTACTTGAAGATAGAAGGTAGAGGATAAGGGTTAAATGAGACCTTAAACTAGCATGAAAGTACACTTCAAGGATTTTTAGATGTGCAAAAGGTGTTTGTTTGCATAAGAAATCTCAGGATTGGCCATTTTGGCCTAAAACTACCTTGAGAGTGTACAAAATGCAAGATAGCCACTCGAGGAGCACCTTCTTGTGCTCAGAACTGTACAAAGGATCTACATTATATATTACTCATTCTACCATGATATGCCCAAAGAAAAATAGAAATTGTCAAGCGCAAAGTTTTAATTACAGTGTGTGAGTTGTGAGTTGTTTCAAAATTTTGATCATTCCAGGGTTCCTCAGCAGGAGATCCTCCAATGTCTTCGATCCATTTTCACTGGATTTGTGGGATCCTTTTCAGGGGTTTAATTCTTCTATTTTGGTAGGTCCCCCCTCCTTAGATTTTACAAGGGATGCAACAGTTGTAGCCAATACTCAAATTGAATAGAAGGAAACCCTTGAAGCTCATATTTTCAAGGTTGATTTGCCTGGTATTCTTTACTCTGAGCAATCATTCATTCTCTCATGTCTATTACTTTTCCATCTTCTTTGAAGAATTGGACTGTAAACTAATATGCTTGATTTTGTAGGATTAAAAAAGAATGAGGTGAAAATAGAAGCAAAGGATGGGTGAATTCTTCATATAAGTGATGAACGCAACAAAGAAGATAAATGTAAGAATGAGAAATATCACGGATTGAAACATTCACGGGGTAGATTCTTGTGGAAATTCAGGTTGTCGGAGAATGCCAAGATGGAAGAGGTGAAAGTTACCATGGAAAATGGAGTTTTCACGGTTACCATGCCTAAGCACCCTGAACCCAAATCTAAAGTGAAATCCATTGAAATATCTGGCTAAATAAACAAAAATTGATGCAATTATTTCAAATTTGGGTGGTGATCGCTTTTATTTCAACAATAATTTTATTTGAAGATGAGAAATGTAGGGGTGTACTAGGGTTGTCTAATTAGGCTGTCAAAAATGGGCGAGGGAAGGGTTTTGCCATATCCGTGGCGAAGTCTGCATTGGCAATTGTTATATTTGTAATGATAGTTTGCTTTACATTTCTCTAAATAAAAGCAAATGCCTAAAAAATTGTCTTATGATTTTTGTATAGTTTAATTATGTTAAAAACAAAATGTAATGCAGGGGTCCCATGGAGGGCACTGTTGCTCCTATTTTTAATGAGTGGGTGACCCCATGAAAAATGAAAGGCATGGTAAAAGGAAATTTTAGAATCTTTTCCTAAAAGTGAGGAGATAGCTATTTTCAGGGTAAAAAGTTTAATAGGGTGTAAAAAAAGGGGGGTTGAGTTTTCTATACATGCTTCTATTTTGTAGGAAAATATTTTACCAATTGTAAATATATGAGTGCACAAAATTTAGATAAACTTTAATTATAAATAAATATATAATCATTTTAATATTATCTCTTATTTTATAAGAGCATACACTCAGAATTTTTATTCCATGAGACCACGTTTGCTACATATGCTCCTAAATTCACTCTAAATTACCTCTAAGAAAACTTAGGAGTCCCCTCCCATGGGACCACTTCCTAAGTAAACAATTTTATCTTTATTGGAACAAGGATGCCAAAATGCATTTGGTCAATGTTAATGGGGTGCCTTTGGAATATTTTCAATGTTTTAGAATTGATGCTAATGCCATATGATTAGGTTTTTTTGTTTATTTCTTTCTAGCAAAGTCCACCTTGATGGGTTACTAAAGGATAAGTAAGCATATATATCCGTTTGGGTTTTCTTTTTACATTTATGTTAAGGCACACACACACACACACACACACACACACACACACACACACACACATATATACATATAAATATGTGTGTGTGTGTGTGTGTGTGTGTGTGTGTAATGTTAAAGTTGTGTGTATATATATATAATAAAATAATTAAAATAGAAAAAGTATTGTATCTAAAATAATTATAAAATATCTAATAATAGAAAGCTTAAAGTTAGGAATATTTAATATTTAAAAATTGAAAAACTATTTAAATTAATTATAAAATATCTAATAATTAAAAACTTAAATTGGGAATATTTAATAATTGAATTTTTTTTAATAAATGAAAATCCAAAGTTGGATATAATATTGTGAGGGTTTTTGGTATTAGAATTTTTAAGATATATATATTACAAAAAATAATAATATATAAAAATTATTGTAAGGTTGTTTTCAAAATAGTATTAGAGTATGTTGGGTTAATTTGTGAATTGGTATTTAAAACGTATTGGATTAAGTTTATGGTGTTGTAGAAATTTGAGTATTTTTTTTAAGAGTAAGTTTTAATAGAAAATGTGAACAATAATATTTTATATTATTAGATTTATAAATGTAATAGAAAAAATTATAAATATTGAAGTATTAAAATGAACACTCTTTCAAAACTTTTCTTTTTAAGATTTGTAAGGTATTGTAGAGAATGAATATGAAAAATTAATTATGAGAAAACTCTTAATACTCTTAATAGTATGAGTTAAGAACAAAACAATATATATTAGGAGAATAAAAAGGAGGGTGCAAAGAATATGATCATTTAACAATCAAGGACTAGATAATATATTAAAAGAAAATAAAAAAGAGCATATTGTTGACGCTGGAGATTGCACCCGGTGGCAAGAAAACAGGTTCCTGCCCTCTCCCCGCAACATGGAAACTCCTCTCTCGCCTGTGGGACGGCGAAGTAGGAGAGGAGAGTCTCTAGATATGGGTTAGTTCCCTCTGATGTATCGTTGTTTATTTCAGCAGGGCAAAAGCAGGTATATATATATATATATATATAGCTATAAACTGGGGGGAATGAAAAGGAAAGAAAGTGCAAGAAAACAAACTACCTACACTAAAGAGGTGATACACCAAAATAAAGGTTGACCTTTCACATCCACTCTCAGAATCAAGAAAATGCAAATATACTCTATACATCTGGCAGAAGAACCAGGCTGCTAAGACTAACAGGGAGGTTATAATGAAAAATACATAACAGAGGTTTACCAAGGTGTTGTGGAATGCACACTTACAAGCAACTTTTTCTATTTTGTCCTTCTCAAATATTATTCTTCTCCTTTCAGCTGCAGAAATGGTGCCTTGCAGATGGCTGGTCTGTTGGCATTAACCTGTGAAAGCATCAAAGATAATGACTAAACACAAATAATATTCATGACATACACAACAAATCTATCGAAGATGGAGGCAAAAACTGTATTTTATTGATTCAAGTGGAGAATTTGCAGAGCTGCGCTCTTTACAAAAATGGAGAAGATCTTAAAAAATGAACAAGTCTGCCAATTTATATGGAAAAGCCAAGAGGAGACTCATTGGCGCTTTGCTTGCAAGTGGCTGCTCGAGTCTTCATTGGGAAAGGGAAAAACACTGTAGCTGACATCAAAAATTCTGTCAGGTCCATGCTTGTTGTCTTGTCCTTTCTCCATTTTGTCTTAACTGGTCGCTTCGTGGACTGTGCTTGTTTTGGCCTGGCTTGGTTTCGCGGGTTATTTAAAGTCCTACGGCCTTTTTCCCCACTCAATGTTCTGTGCGGTAAGTTTACCGCTCAATGTTCTACGCGGTAGTTTTACCGACCGCAGGCTTTCTTAACTATATCAGCTTGACTATCGACGTGGAATGTCCTTATCCCTTTGTGGCCTGCCTGAATGGTCTGTGGCCTACTAACCGCTCCTCGAGCCTGCTTGATAGTCCTCGGCGGTCTGCTTGACTGTTGGCGGGCTTTATATTGGCCGTGTCGAGCTTTTTTTGTTTTTTGCGGGCATTTCCTCCTTGCCTTTAAAATAAACAGCTATCTTCCTGGTTAAACCTTCGATGTTCTCGTGAGTCGTCACAGTGTTTTGATGGCTCCTGGCCGCGGCTTGTTTTATCCTTTGTTATCCTCGGTGGGTCCCTCGCTTTGCATTAGACTATCGGTCATGCCTTTATAAGTCCCCGCGGACTTGTTAAATGTTTCCACGGACTTGTATGTCCTACGGCCTTGAAAGTTTTGTGGGCCTTTTTTGCCACTCGACTGCTGTTGGCAGTCATTTTGCCGCTCATTGTACTCCACGGTAATTTTGCTGCTCAATGCCGTTCAACTGTCGTTCACGGCAATTCTATCGCTCGCTGCTTTCGTGGACTGTCGCGCGTGGTAATTTCACCGCATTTTGCATGTTGGCAGGCGCTTCCCATTTTGTGCGTGGACTCCCCTTCGGCCAAGGATAATGAACGTTGAACCAAACCCACTGATGAACTATGTTGAACCAACGACTCTGACGAAAGACGAACCAAATGCCGATGAACCGTGCCCTTTGAAAATGAACTTAGTGAACTCGCCAACTGATGAATTAGGCCGAGCCAATGCTTGAAACGAAACTGTTGAAACCTGAAGATGGACCTTGCAACTCGAAATTAACTGGCCTTGCAAAGCAAGTGTAGAAGGTGACCACAATTTCGCTTGTGAGCAAAATTGGTCAACAAATTGGCGACTCACAGGGAAAGCGTGCCTGCTATGCTTAGGACCCAGTTGCCTTTGAATATCCATTGGGTGCGGAGTCGAATGGAGCTCGAAAAGGATTAATAACAGCCTGAAAGATCCCAGGATCAAACATGCAGAATTTACCCCCACACGCAAAGGGAAACACACAAGACTAAAAAAAACTAACTGTGCAACTGCACTTAGGGAAAGCAGGAAAATAAAATGAAACAAACTATTATGTACAGCTAACCAGGCATTTTTTATTCCCTCCTGGATCAAATGGAAAATTTCTTAAGTCCCCTTCTTAGTAAGAAGACTTATAGCACCAGGCAAGTAGCTGAACGGAAAAGATAAATGGTGACTTGCTCTTTTTACCTGTCACCTGAGTTGGCTGGAAATCGAAGGGATCAAAATCAAACATGCCTCCAATATATACATATTCTGATTGTCCCTGGAGGCCTGTTAAATGTTGGTCCCTGATATTGGTGCTCCTCATCAAGAAATCAATCGTTGCCGGCTCATCACCGTAAGCCTTCTGATCTGCACATCCCTTCTACAATGTATCATGGCTTGACTTGTTTCCTTCTGTCTCGCTGAAAACTCTGTCAGACTCGTCCTCTGCTTCTTCTTGGCCTTCTTGAAGAAAGTTGATTGTGGTGATGTCTGAAATGGACTCACAAAATGACTGCTCGTCTCATAGAACATCACTTCTCTATTTAAAACTCTCTTCTTCAAGGCATTCTTCCAAGAAGACAGACTTCTCATTTTCCTATTTGTTGATCAGGTTCTCTATATTTTCAAAAATATTCTTTTGATCCTCCTCTAACTCAGGGTTTTCAATGTAGTCATCCTCATCAAAACAGCAAGAAAGTTCATCAAACAGAGGAGAAGAGAGCTTA
Organism: Torreya grandis; assembly: GCA_037957365.1. Lineage (NCBI taxonomy): Eukaryota > Viridiplantae > Streptophyta > Pinopsida > Cupressales > Taxaceae > Torreya > Torreya grandis. Next base: position 1,176,268 of record JARHVA010003197.1, on the reverse strand, counting down.
CCATGCATTTGTTCCTCTTTGAATTGCTGGAACATCTGCATATATGCAAGACCTGCATCTTCTTCACTGTTGATAAGGTCTTCACAAGGAGCATCAATGATGATTTCTTCTTCGTTGTCGCTCATGACAACCTCCTGAAGGACTGCAGATTGGATCTTTTGTTCCTCTCCTGCCTCTTGCAAAACAGGTTCTTCTTTGAGAAGGGGTGAAGTGGAGAAAGCATGTGGAAGAGGAAGCAGTCCTTGAGCTAGAATCGAATGATTTTCCTCTCTCCACTTGATCAACACTTCATCAATATCAGACACGACCTGATAACTCTCTTGGAAATGTGTAGGTGGGGTGTGTTCAGGCATGGAATATGATGTTTAGCCTGAACCATCCACCACACATTGGCTGAGGAATTTCTCTTTAGACTCCAACTTTACAATTCTCCTACTCAAAGCTTCCTGGAAAAGCCTTTCCTGGAGGCTGCCAGCATCATCATAGGCAGGCACAGCTTCAGCTTCTTCAAGGTTTTGAGAAAAACCTTGCTTTTATTTTTTCTCTTTGCTGCCCCATGATTCCACTATTTTTCCCCAATGCAGGATCTCTGAATTAGAATTCTGCCTCTGCGAACAGGGAGCAACTTTGTTTTCCATGAGGTCCTGAGGCTCCTCCACAAGGTCTAGAAATTTTATCTCTCTTTTAAGGAGCAGCTTCATCCTAGCCTCTAAATCTTCAATTTGTTTGGCTAGGTTGTCCTGAAAGAGTCTTTCTTGGAGGTCACTAGCATGATCCTCTTCAAAGCTCTGAGTTGGTCCTTGGCATTCCTTCCTCCAACTCGAAATTTGCACATCATGCTGGAAAACTTGGGGAGGCTGAGGAATGCAAGGAAAACATTGTTGGTGTGTTGGAGGAGTCTTTAGAAGAGGGAGGTGCTGGCTGGTGGTATTATTCTCAATGGAAGATTTCTAATCTAAGGAGTTGAAAAGATTGATCTCCATGGGAGGTTGCTCTGATGCCATTTGGTGTTGAAAAGCTAGATCCACAGGATTGGGAGCAACTGTATTTGATGAGTTGGAGTGAGCAAGTGCAATTTGATAAAATGGATTTGGTGCAAAAGAGGGGGTTTTCTTCAGGGTAGGAAGGGGCACGCAAGGCTAACTGCCTTGAATAGATGGATTTCTCCATTTTGTTACCTCCTCCTCCATGGACTTCAAGCCTTGTGCTTGCCTAAACAAGCACTCCTTTTTATACATCAGCTCCTGCTGATATTTGTACTGCTCTTCCAACCTGTTGATTTTCATTGTCTGTCTCTCAAATTCCAACGCCACCTCCCTTATAGTTGCAGGGCAACTAGGAGAGCTACTTGAGGGGATTCTTTGAATATTTTGAGTCTGGTCGATATTATATGCAAGAAAACAAAACCCATGATTTTATGCAAAAGAAGTATTCATACAAGAAATGGATAATGTCTGAAGGCACCAAGCTGCTTAACCAGCGGATTTAACTCGGAGTCGCCAGATGCTGAAAATAAAATTTGCTGTGACAAGACCAACATCAATCCTGAAACCTTACTGCATTAAAAAACTTGTCCCATCGAGTGCCAAAACTGTTGACGCTGGAGATTGCACCCGGTGGCAGGAAAACAGGTTCCTGCCCTCTCCCCGCAACATGGAAACTCCTCTCTCGCCTATGGGACGGTGAAGCAGGAGAGGAGAGTCTCTAGATATGGGCTAGTTCCCTCTGATGTATCGTTGTTTGTTCCAACAGGGCAAAAGCAGGTATATATATATATATATATATATTGGGGGGGAATGAAAAGGGAAGAAAGTGCAAGAAAACAAACTACCTACACTAAAGAGGTGATACACCAAAATAAAGGTTGACCTTCCACATCCACTCTCAGAATCAAGAAAATGCAAATATACTCTATACATCTGGCAGAAGAACCAGGCTGCTAAGACTAACAAGGAGGCTATAATAGAAAATACATAACAGAGGTTTACCAAGGTGCTATGGAATGCACACTTGCAAGCAACTTCTTCTATTTTGTCCTTCTCAAATATTGCTCTTCTCTTTTTAGCTGCAGAAATGGCGCCTTGTAGATGGCTGGTTTGTTGGCATTAACCTGTGAAAGCATCGAAGATAATGACTAAACACAAATAATACTCATGACATACACAGTAAATCTATCCAAGATGGAGGCAAAAACTGCATTTTATTGATTCAGGGGGAGAATTTACAGAGCTACGCTCTTTACAAAAATGGAAAAGATCTTAAAAAATGAACAAGTCTGCCAATTTATATGGAAAAGCCAAGAGGAGACTCATTGGCGCTTTGCTTGCAAGTGGTTGCTCGAGTCTTCATTGGGAAAGGGAAAAACACTGTAGCTGATGTCAAAATTTTTGCCGGGACCATGCTTCTTGTCTTGTCCTTTCTCCATTTTGTCTTATCTGGTCACTTCGTGGACTATGCTTGTTTCGGCTTGGCTTGGTTTCGTGGGTTATTTAAAGTCCTGCGGCCTTTTTCCCCACTCAATGTTCTGCGCGGTAAGTTTACCGCTCAATGTTCTGCGCGGTAGTTTTATCGGCTACGGGCTTTATTCACTATATCAGCTTGACTGCCGACATGGAATGTCCTTATCCCTTTGTGGCCTGCCTGAATGGTTTGTGGCCTGCTAACTGCTCCTCGGGCTTGCTTGATAGTCCTCAGCGGTCTGCTTGACTGTTGGCGGGCTTTATATTGGCCGTGTCGGGATTTTTTTGTTTTTCGCGAGCATTTCCTCCTTGCCTTAAAAATAAACAGCTATCTTCCTGGTTAAACCCTCGACGTTCTTGTGAGTCATCACAGTTTTTTGCTAGCTCCTAGCCGCAGCTTGTTTTATCCTTTGTTATCCTCGGCGGGTCCCTCGCTTTGCATTAGACTATCGGTCGGGCCTTTATAAGTCCTCGCGGACTTGTTAAATGTTTCCACATACTTGTATGTCCTACGGCCTTGAAAGTTCTGTGGGCCTTTTTTGCCGCTCGACTACTGTTGGCAGTCATTTTGCCGCTCATTGTACTCCACGGTAATTTTGTCGCTCAATGCCGTTCAACTACCGTTCGCGGCAATTCTGCCACTCGTTGCTTCCGTGGACTGTCGTGCGCGGTAATTTCACCGCGTTTTGCATGTTGGCAGGCGCTTCCCATTTTGTGCGTGGACTCCCCTTCGGCCAAGGATAATAAACGTTGAACCAGACTCACTAATGAACTATGTTGAAGCAATGACTCTGACGAAGGATGAACCAAATGCTGAGGAACCATGCCCTTTGAGAATGAACTTACTGAACTTGCCAACTGATGAATTAGGTTGAGCCAATGCTTGAAACGAAACTGTTGAAACCTGAAGATGGACCTTGCAACTCGAAATTAACTGGCCTTGCAAAGCAAGTGTAGAAGGTGACCACAATTTCGCCCGCGGGCGAAATTGGTCAACACATACAAAATATATTTTCATTAAAGAATTAATAGAGGGGTTCATTACTATAGAGAGTAATAGTAGTGACTAAATTCAAACTAATTTTAAAAAGGTTAAAAAATGTTTATTGAAGATTAGGTAAAGTGCCTTATGAGATTATAAATGTTTGGAACAAAATTTGAAAATTTTTAGATAAAAGAACCAAAGAATACGAGTGAATTTTTATTTTATGTAATTGGTATGATGAATCAAGCAAAGTATCATGGACAGAACTTGAGAGTAAATAATTGTTGAGAAGATTTTGATAAATTTATCAATAATATTTGATTCCATAGTTGTAGCTATAAAGGAGTAACGATTATAGGTTCTTTACAAACACATGACCAAATGATGAATATAATGGCTAGTCCCTCTTGAGAATACATTTAATTTATAGATGTCCTTCAAAGAAAAAGAGAAAAGGATAGATTGTCATCATGGAGAGTAATCAATAAGAAGCAACATGTAACACACTCCAAAATATAACTCAACAACAATGTTTTCAAAGCCCTAAAAATCTAAAAGTGAAGTTAAGTAGTGTTTTACAAGTGTTTTCAAGCGTGTACAGATTTATACAGTAAGGTCATGGTAAGAAAAGGTCAATTATCCTTAGAGGGAACTCAGTGAAGATATTATATAAGAGAATCCATGAGTTTTAGGGTCAAAAAGATAAAAAAAATTACCCCTTCTCTCCATCGCTCTCCTTGGAAACCTTGGATAGCCTTTCAAGGTCTTGTTTAGCACAGATAGGAGAGAGAAAATGATGACTTGAGTTCTTGGTCAGAGTAAGGGGGATTAATGAACTTACAATTTTTAGCATTAGTTTACATATTTATGACCCATGCTTTATCAAAAATGGTTAAGAATCTAGGCAGTCAAACTAGTCTTTTACATCTACAAAGGGTCAATATTGTAACGGTTTTAGTGCATTTATGACTTGTTTGAAGAAAATGGTAGATATATATGTCTTGTACAAGCCTTGAAGGCCCTACCACTTCACCTCAGACCCCAAATTGGCATGTTTGAGCTTATGGGAGCAATAAAATCTTCATATGGTCACACTTGAAGGTTGTAGACAGTTGTTCATGGCATTTTAGGGCCTTCAATGCATTACATATGTCAGATAATTTATTGATTGCAATGATGGATTATTAAGAGACCCATTCAAGTTTTCTCATCATTAATGGCTCACCTAATGATTAAATGGACCTTTAACTCCTACAATAACCTGTCTTTAAATGGGACTGCCTATGTAGTCGACCTTCAGTGCAAATATGGATTGAGTGTTTCATGGTGATGGATATTGAAGATTATTAGAACACTATGGAGCATACAGAGGTGTTTTATTCATGTGGAAGAGTCCCTCTTTCGTAAGGATCAAGGCTCATTATGGATCTCAAGACCAAGAACTCATGAACTAGTCTCCCAATGCTTTCATAGACCTGTTTAGGAAAGTTTAAGGTTCATTAGCATGGTTTAAGGTGTTTCACTAAAAAAAATTCTAAGAAAAAAATTGTAAAACTTAAAATAAGGGTGAGGTTAATAGACCCTGGATATGTTATGCACATGTGAATCCAGATGTCTATTGATACTCCTTTTTTATCATGCAAGAGGTCAAGTAACCATCAACAATCAGGTCAACTATCGACGGTCGAGGGTCAACCATCGGCGATTGGGGAAACATAGTCAAAATAGATAGGATTAGTCATTTTCACTTATGTTTTGTGGTTGAGGAGTTAAAAAATGGTCCAAGGTAATAAAATGGGGTCATGGGGTGTTTTAACAATTAGGAATGCATTGCATGGTTTTTGAGTGTCTACATTTTACCCCTTTTTATTGTGTAGTTTGTGTCAAAAAGCTGCAAAAAAAATAAAATGGAGAAGTTGGTAAAAGGTTGGATGCCTCGAGTATGGGAGGAGGTGTTCACCCTCAAACTAGGATTTGATGAGGTAAAATAGAGTTGGGTTTGGGTTTGATAAGCGAATCCATAGATCACAAGGTGGGTGATAAGGTTGGTTAGGTGGGCATGTAAACACGAATAAGCATAAATAATGTGACCAAGTGTGATTTCATAGATCATGCATAGACTAGTTTATCATAGTTAAGGTTGGTGTTAAAATAAGGTTGGACTAGAAGGATAGGTGATAGGTTAACCAGGGTACAACATTAGGCATAACTAATATGGGTTACTCTTATAAACTCAAGTCTCCTAGGCAAGGTTGATGTATTCATAGGTATTTGAGGTAGGATGTGATCCTAAGAAGATAAAATGGTCACAAGTATTAGGACCATAAAGAGTCAGTGCATAAAAGTAATGCTAGTTTCTCAAGCATGGCAAGGTAATTAATGTGGTCAAAGTGGCCAATGCAAGGTTGTCATAAAAAAGTGTAAAATGTGGGTCACAATGACCAAGGTGAGGTGATTTGGTTGGTTTGTTGGTGGATAATGAGGTGAGATTGGATTGGTTCATGGTTGGGTTGGGATCCAATTGGTTTCCCAATTTGGTACACCACATGGAGTGCTAAAAATTTTGACCCATTTGTTTTGTAAAAGGGTACAAATTTGGTTTATAGGGTGGTAAAATATTTTAGTGGTCAAACATCGATGGTTATAGTCAACCATCGATAGTCAATAGTGACCGTCAGCAGTCAATAGTGATGGTCAGTGGTTAGACATAAGCCCTAAAAGGGTGATCATTAAAGGTAAAAATGAGCCTTCATTTACTCATTTGTGAAAATTGACTCATGGCATCTTTATTTGTCCTTGGTGAAAGTGATAGAGTTTACTCCTTGAGTCTCGTGCTCGCTAAATTGAGGTGGGTTTGACCGAGGTTGGATAAGTGAGTTGGAATGTTGACTGAGGTAGGTTAAAGTAGAGGAGATCTAACAAGGATGCTGGTGGTTCTTAGGGCTCCACCATAATGATGATGATCACAGAATGAGGTCAGTGATATAATTGAATTTGTTAGTTTTTACATTAATTTGTTGTTGTTTAGGGTAAGGGTTTATTGAAAATGGTTGTTTTGATTTTTGTTAACTAGGGTAAAGGGAAATGGGTAGAATCTAAAAAATTTATTATCAAAAATGATGGATGGGTAGAATTAGATAGTCTATAAGTAAGGAGTGAGGTGTTTTTTAGAGTTTTGAGGGAGGTTGGTTAGAAACTAGGTTTTTTAGGTCAATGGCAGTCAACACATAGTGAACATCAATGGTAACTATTGAATGTCATCGGTCGATAAACAATCATCGAATGGTTAGTGTGAGGGCCATCATCGATATACACCTAAACCATCAATGGTTGATGGTTGATCGATGATGGTTCTATAAGAAACCATCATCGGTCAACACTCAACTGTCAACAATCGTTACAAGTTTTGAATTGTTGGGTAGATATAAAAATGGGTTAAGGGTTAGGTAGGTATAATGATGGGTGAAAGGTAGGGGTAGTGTAAAAAGAGGTACAATAAGTTAGGTTTGGTAGAAGATGATGTGTAGGAAGGATTAGGTAAATCTTGGTTAAATAAGATAAGGTAAGGCATGATTAAATAGGGTAAAAATGCATAGTTTATGTGTGAAGGGAAAAGTAAACTAAGGTATATATATCTAACCCTACAAGCATGGGAGTAACTACAGATGTAAGACCAAATACCTTATCTCTTGGATGAGGTACATCAAGCGATGATAGAGTAGGAGTGGGAGCAAATAATTGTAGTTGGCCTAAGAGGCATTAGATATTACCAGTACATGCCTAGAGACGTAGCTATATTGGTAACCCTTATCGAGAGATGGGACCCAACTACCAACACTTTCCTAATATCGACTATAGAGATTACCATCTTACTAGAGGACATTAATCAGATTTTGTGGCTACTACTACCTTATCTCTTGGATGAGGTACATCAAGCGATGATAGAGTAAGAGTGGGAGCAAATGATTGTAGTTGGCCTAAGAGGCATTAGATATTACCAGTACATGCCTAGAGACGTAGCTATATTGGTAACCCTTATCAAGAGATGGGACCCAACTACCAACACTTTCCTACTATCAACTAGAGAGATTACCATCTTACTAGAGGACATTAATCAGCATCGATGAGTGAGATGTGCACATGGATCAATTATTTGGTGAGTACTTTGTGCATGTGAGGTGGTGTGTTGAGGAATTACACTATATACCCATATACCACAGGGACCAAGGAGAAATATGGCTTACTATGATGATGATGATGATGATAGATGTAACTTGTTATGCACTTTAGAAATCTAGCAGTGGTAGATTCCCATTTTTGTTGCTAGGTGTTCATGTAAGTATGTTGATGGACCAAACAATATATGCTTGGGGCCCAGTTCTACTACTGTAGATCTATCAAGATATCTAGGGATACAAGTTACTCAGGTGATGTGGCATCAATGCTAGATTTGTGCTAAATTAATGGGCATACAAACACATAAGGGTGTTTTGACTAGGTGAATTGCCATGGCATGCATGGGCTCAAATAGACTTCAAAGTTGGCTTCATGATATGGAGGTATGATTATGCACTCACACCACCATGGGGAGGAACATGAGACCTGGAGTGGTATAGGGATAGGTTGGAGGCACTAGTGGATGGAGAGGTCATCTAAAATCCATATACTAGATTCCCAGCATGGGTGAGCTATGCTATGCAAACCCTGTCACTACAGAGCTATAGGTGGATTTATGGTAGACAAGATCATGAGGTAGAGTTGATCCCTTTTGATAAGTTGAATAAAAAGTTTAGGCTAGTATAGGAGGGAGGATGTAGAGTTTCCACTACCTACTCCAGAGCTAGATGATGAGTATATTGATCATGAGTTGCTACTAGTGAGGGCAGACATGGATGATGTAGGTGTCACTGAGGACTACATAGTATGGTTCTAGGCACATTATGATGCGATAGTGTTTAGAGTAGATGATGGATAGGCTAGGTAGTAGGTTTTAGATGTTGATATGGAGGAGGGAGGTAGAGATCAAATAGATGTGGATGCTCCTGATCTGAAGACACTTATCACATAGAAAGATCAAGGTAGGGTAGCACTAGAAATAATAATAACACATGCATCTCTAGCAACAATGACCTTAGAGAGAGATATAACTCAGGGCCAAGTGACCACTATTACATTGGAGAGGGATCAATCTAGAGCCCAGATAGCCTTGGTTACATAGGAGATAGATGCCCTCAAATAGGTAGGAGGGTAGGCACCAGCACCAATAGGACCATTGATGACCATTGCTATGGAGAGGTATGTGGCCATGATTGAGGAACTCAGCTATTACAAGGAACTAGGCTTTACATAGCTTTTAGATGAGCCTTAATATACTAAGTATAGGGCATTGGTTACTAGGGGAGTTACCAGTGTGATACCTAGTCAGTGGGCAACATCTACGGGTGCATAGACATATTCTAAAGATAGGAAAGCACTAGGGAGTGGTAGTGATCCTTCACCTTAGATTCCTATGAAATGTAGTATATGATTTTGATGTTGGCCTATGATTTGATGCAATGAGATGTATATTCCTTTGTGAGAGATATGTACATAATGTTATATATATGATTATTTATGATTTATGAGCATATGATGTGATTATGATTTTATGGATGTGGTTTATGGTTATGGTTATTGCTTGTGATGTTATACATGTTCATGATGTGATTATAATTTTATGGATGTGGTTTATGGTTATGGTTATTTCTTGTGATGTTATACATGTTCATGATGTGATTATTATTTTATGGATGTGGTTTTTGGTTATGGTTAAGATGTGGCTTATGATGTTATTGGACATGATGATGATGTGATTAGAATTTAGTAGATATCGGCTTTAAGTAGATGGTATAAATGTTTTTAAATTAATCAATCTATTTTATCCTTTTACCTAGATAGACATGTGATGGATTATCATATATGATGAGGTATTGTTTTATGATGTATGATTAAATGGTGATGATGTGATAGATGGTTTATGATTAGCTGGTGTGATTGTTCATTAGATGGATGAGATGATGTTTGATTTATGAAATGGTTAATATATTAAAATGTTTTTACCTAAAACATGTTAAAAAAATAAGGTAAAATCGAAATACTAAACAAAACACAAAATGTTTATGTAATGTTAGCTAATGAATTGTTTGTAATTAGAGGAAGCTGAATTAAAAAACACATAAATCTAGTGTGGATAACCAAACTAGATGTGAGAAAAGATGAGAAAAGATAAAACAATCAAAAGACATGCATCTAAATGAATGTATCAACAAGTACGTTTGAGAAAGAAAAAGAGAACATAATATTATTTCATTGGCAAAGACCAAAACAAAAGGAAATTAGATTGGCTTATGAACATAAACTCTTCACATGTTTCACATTAGCGTTCGTTGGTTGGTTAAAAAGGCTCTTGTTCTCATAGTGTCAAGTAAGCTCAAAATCCCTTGTTTAAAAGAGGGTATAAAAGGGGAGATGGATGATAAAGGTACCTTTGTGTGAGGTTAGCTTTACGTCTTCTGTAGGTCGCCAAAGAGTCAGTATGAACTATTTTATGTCATAGATGGTATAAACTGATTGATGCAGGAAGTCTACTCATGGAAGCTAATTGTGGCTTCCAAATAATGGATCTCTTGATATTTGTGTTTATTTCTCTAGGAAACTAATTGATGTGAGAAGACTCCAAGATTTTTTTTTTTTTTTTGACAAATGCATTTACTTAACCATCCTTCAAGGGAGTTGTCTAAGCTTTTTGAGACTTGCTTTAGGCTTTGGGATAGTTATCTATCAAGGGAGCAGTCTACCTTACATTGAGCAATTTTGATGTGTTTTGGTAGTTATCTTTCAAGGGAGTAGTCTAATAATGCTAGAGATGACCCATAGGATAGATGGTTGTTAATGTTTTTGGGTAAAAGGGATGGATTAGTTAGTCGAGGCTTGGTTGGTGGAAGAGGTAGAGTCATCTTTGACTAGTGAGGGTTTGGTTGATGGAAGGAGGAGAACATCATTTAGTCGGTATGTCATGTTGCATGATGTGAAAGGACTTGGGTCAGCTTGTATGGTAAATACTTGACCTTTGAGCTCAAATTTAATGTACCAATGTAAGGTAGATGACACACAGTTCATGGAATGGATCCACTGGAGTCCTAATAAAATGTTATACAAAAACTCACTTTCTACTACATAGAAGAACTCAAGAAGCATGTGAGGTCTTAAATAAATAAAAAAGATGACAGTTCCTAGAGTTGTTTCCATGGTGTCATTAAAGGATCAGAGCACAACCGTGTTTTATGACATAATGTTCTTTGGTAATTTCAGCTGCTCATATGCGTGGGAGGAGATAATGTTGATGCTAGCTCCTCCATCAATAATAACCCTTTTGATGTGGGTTTGGTTGATGTATGTGGTAATGAAGAGGGGAGGATCTGAATCATAAAGATGAATAGAGGATATTTTTGAATCCTTAAAGGTAAAAAGTGTGGAAATCTGAAGAGCTTTGACAAAGGTTGTAATAGGTTGTGGATATTTTGGTTAAACCTCTATGGACTGAAAAGTCTCTATCATCGCTTGGTGGTGATGGGGTGAGGTATTGATTAGTTCACATAAACTCATCTTCACTAGTTTTTTATGAAACTTCTTTATAACTACTCTTTGGATTGACTCGAAAGGGTTGGATTAGGAGGCACCCAAGATGGACACCTTAGGTTTGGGTGAAGGTAAAGGTGTCTAGGTTTAGTTGGGTGATTGGGTTGTACAAGAAAGGTATGTCCATGGAATAGAAACCTTTGCTTTCCCTTTATCCTTTTTTTGGGCTTGTGATCGTGTGACCACATGGATGGTATGGATTTGGGGAAAAGTTGGGCAAGAGGACTGCTTTGATTCCTCCTTACTCTTAGATGAGAGTGTGGGAGAAGGTAAGTTTGGGGTGGTGGATTTTGGTTCTTAGAGTGGTAGTGGGCTCATGGGAGGCTCTTATGATAATAGGTCATCCTCATCACATAGTAGAAATGGGTGGAAAGATCTTGGTTTTTGGGATCCGATCCTAGAATGGTAGGCAAGATAGAAATGAGTGGCAGGGTTTTGGTTTTTGGGATCCTAGGTGGCTCCACTTTATTGGTTGACTTAACATGAGGTTTCTTTGATGGGATAGGTGGTGTTAAATCAAATTTTAATGGAGGATGAGCAAGGCTCTAAGTAGGGAGTGTGCCTAGGTTTTTGATACACTTTGTTGAGATTGTAGAAGGTGCTTGGGTTACTTTGGGTGGAGTTGATTCAATTGGTTCAACTATGGTTTGAGAGGTATAGGTTTCTACTAGTTTTGTTGGGGTGATGGTCAGTTTACTAATGGATATGGAAGGTTGGGTTGATAATGGTATGGTTGAGGGTTCTTGCTTGGTTGGGTAAGAAAGCTCAAGACAGTGCCATAATGTGGCTCGATCCATGTTGGGTTGGGATAGGTACTCTAAGTTTTGAACTAGTCAAGAGAAAGGCTTATAGATGGGTTTGGTTTCTTTGTATTGATATTAAAGGACAAACCCATGGTTTGAGAGAGGGAAACGGTTTCCTTATCATTTTCCTCAATCAAAGGCTCCAAGGTTTGGGAAGGTGGTTCTTCCATGGGAGGAGTAGGTAGACTGACCTCTTCCCTAGGAATGTTTTCCAAAGGAAGAGTGGATTGCTCTATGATGGAAGAGAAAGGTGTGGTGGTAATGATTGTCTCATTTGGTATTTCTTCCAAAGGAGAGGTTGGTAGCTCCACTAAGTCAACAAATGGAGAAAGGGGAATAGAAGGTGACTCCATTATCTCAATAAGTGGAGGGGGATTAGTTACTTCCTTTGTTTTGGTTTTCAAAGGAGTAGAAGGTGACTCCGCTACCTCAATAAGTGGAGGGGAAGAAGAAGTGGTTTGGAAAATGGTTTCCTCAAAAATGAACTCACTAAGGACCAAACTGATAGTATAGACCTCCCAATTATGAGAGGATTTTGCTTTATTGTTTTCGTTATTCATGGAAGGGTCATGGTTCAGAAATGGTTATCTAAATATGTCAAGTGATTGATTTTGGGGTGCATTGGGGTTATCCATCACAAGTTCCCCCTTGTTAATCAACCCTTAGACAATGCTTTTGTAAGTATTGCATCTACTAACATCATGTCCAATGACACGATGGAAGGCACATAATTCATTTTCCTTATACCAACTAGGAGTAGGGTGCATGGAATAAAATTATTGTGGGGGATTTATTGGAGGAAGTTGTATGATATTTGATTTCAAAAACATTTCTAAAATGGAAGCATAAGACTCCCCTAGTGGAGTATATTACTTTTGGTTGTTATGGTTTTGGTTTCAGGTATTTTGGTGGGGAGAATTAGAAGAGTTGGGTTGGTTAACAACTGGAGGAGGGGTGGTTTCAAAGACAACTGCATTCATGATTCCCTTATTTTTAGTGTTAGTGTTGGAGTAATTGGTGGTTTTAGAGGAAGAATTTTCAATTGGTTTGAAACTAGAGTTCTTATTTCTCAATTTGAGCTTCCCCTCATCAATGTCTCTAATCTCCAATTTTTGTGCCATGGTGAAAGCCTCATCAAATTTTTTAAAAGTTTGAACTTGTAAGGTAAAGGAAATGTGTTTGGTACAAGCCCAAGAGAAAACATCAATCATCTCAGGTTGGGACAAAGAGACAGAGATTTGGTTTATCAAACCTCTCCAATGGGCCACAAAATCAGTATGCGACTCATCCTCAAATTATTGAATGGAGTAGAGGTGGGTAATGGAAACTTTCTTAGATATATTTATGGAAAAATTATCTACGAAGGTTTGAGCTAATTGGGCAAAATAAAAAAGGGAGTGCCTGGTAATAACATTATACAAATCTAATGCCAGACTGGATAGGGACATGGGAAAAGTATGGAGAAGGAGAGCATCATCATAAGTAATCAAATAACAAGAGTGTCTAAATGCTCTAAGATGTTGTTGAGGATCTTCCTTTGAAATTTTGAAAAAATTGAAAGCTCCCATTGAGGAGGATAAGGTCAAATTAGGATAATCTCCCATTAAAGTTATGGGCACCAAAAATAGATGAATTTAAATTGGTCATCGTATCCATTAACATCTTAACTAGATCGGTTTACGGCTGTGTACCCCCATAGTTATAGGGTAAATTATGTTGGGGTTGGGTAGGTACAACATAAGGGTAGCTATTAAAAGGTTGGGAGGTTGCTACATACTGGTATGTGGACATGGGCGGTTGAGAGGATGTTATGTATGGGTAAATGGATATAAGAGGTTGGGTATAGGATGGAGCCATATACCCCTGTGGGTTTAGATTATAGCTTGGGTTAGGCATGATAGACACTTGTTGAGGAATTGACATGGGTTGGGTTGGAGGTATCATTGGTTTGATAGGTTGAGGATGGGGAGTGATGTTGGTACTAATGAGTATAAGGGTAGAAGGTATGGGAACCACCAAAATTTAGAATGGAGTGGAGGTTGGTGGGTTGGAAACAAGAAAAAGGGTGGCAACACTAGGAGAGGGTATTACAATGGTAAGTGGAGTATGGGTAGCCAAAGTTTGGGTTGTTCCTATACTAGAAGAGTTGTTGGTTGGGGTGGATGGTGTTTGGATGTTGGGTGGTTGGATGGGTTGGTTTTAGATTGTGGTATTAGACGGATTATTGGTAAAAGAAGATGTTTGGGTGATTGAGGGTTGGGTGGAAATGGTGGAAATAGAGGTGTTACACATAATATGGAATGGCATACCATAGAGTGGATCAATAGGTGGAATTGAAGTATGGGTACGATGGGATATGGTGTTAAGGTAATGTTGGAAGGCTATGGAGTTGTTATCCAGAAAGGTGGTGAAATCCGTATCAACTTGGGTAACCATTTGAGGGATATTGGGACTTCCTGAAGGATGGGGAGAGATATCTATATTTGAGATGTACTCCATGGATGAATAATAATAGGAAGACAGGTGGTTGGGAGGTGGATCCTATTTTTTTTGGTTTCTTAGTTGTTGTCTAGTGAGAACCATGCAAGGAAGGGAAAAGGGAAGATACAAATTACCTCATGACTCAAAAGAAAAGCAATCAAAATAAAAAAATATCTCAAGGAAAATAATGCATACACTAAGGTGTGTTAAAATGCTAGGATACTTTATTATCTCTCTTTTGGCTTATGCCTCAATTTCAAAGAAGTTAAGAAGACCAACTTGGGATTGTAGAGGGGGTACTTGAAGAAGATGTCTAAGGATGGTTTCAAGTATTTAAAGGCTCTCAAGAACTATACTAGAACTTGGTACATGGCTTGATATTGGATCCTACCTCCTCACTTCACACACCACAATGATAAACGTGTCAAGTGCTTAGCCAAAATATACCTAGTTGTTAGATATTATACTCAACTAGCGTTCTAAGTTGGTTCTCCTCTTGGTGGTGAAATCCAAGTAGGATAGCTAAGGAAGTGTGACCTATAGGTGATGAAATCCCAATCAAAACTTATGTCATTTAATTAAATGTGTGGTTTGGTCTTGTGTGTATCGAGGAAAGTGAGACTATGATTAATTTACTTAGTTAAATTAAGCTATGTGAGTTAATTAACACAAGCAAACAATGAATGCAAAGTTAATTTTAATCCAAAAAAAATTGGTGTCTTTTCAAATGATAAAAAATAACTAAGATGCACCTAGATGACGATGCAAATCCTAGGCCTAGAATGAGTACTTTTGATTTTCAGAAATGAAAGCGAGATTGTCAATTTTTTAGTTTTTTCTTAAGAAAGTGAAAGAAACTAGAACTTGAATTTTGGAAAGGAAGAAAGGAAATAAGGAATTTTTAATTTTTAGAAAAGAATGCAATGGATGACTCTTTTCTAATTCAACTAAATGTCCTAGATCTATGAACCCAAGTAAAAGATCAAGGGTCCCACTGAGCAAGCCAGAATGTTTCACTAAAATTTTACTTTATTTTCTAAGAAGAAAGTTATAAAACTTAAAAGAAGGGTGAGGTTAGTAAAACCTGGATATGTTATGTGCATGTGAATCTAGATGATTGTTGATTCTCCTCTTTGATCATGTAAGAGTTCAAGTGACCATCGACGATTAAGTCAATTGCCAGCAATTAAGGATCAACTATCGGTGGTTGAGGAAACATAGTCAAAATAGCTAGGATTAGTCATTTTCACTTATGTTTGGTGGTTGAAGAGTTAAAAAATGTTCTGAGGTAATAAAAGGGGGTCATGGGGTACTTTGACAACTAGGAATGCATCATGTAATTTTTGAGTGTCTACATAAGGTATTTATAAAATCCTACATTTCAGTCTCTCCTTTCATATGTCTGATTAACCAACTCTAAGTAGCTTGATTTGTTGAATATAAAGATGGGGGTATCTAGGGTCCCCATAGGTGATCTTGAACAAGATTTAATAGTCTAGATGAAACCTCTCAAAGAACATATGCTATGTAATGGTCTCATCAAGCCATTTCACCCCATAGTAGGCTCTGATTTCCAAACTTAGAGCTTCATAGGACTCTATGACTATCACCTACAGGTTTGAGCCCTTATGCCAAGCTCAAGGCATGGAAACAAGGTCAAATGTTACATAATACTATGAAGAGCCAATGGGACTATGAGAAAAAGGGTATATCCAAGTATGGATGCTGTTGAGAATCTATGACCAAGTTCAAAAGATCACTTAGGCCCAACCTTCAAAGGGTTTCCCAAAACTATTATACAACTGAACCTACAATATGTAAGGAAGGGTCATAGGTTATGAAGATGGCTATCTTAAGGAGTGGTATTGAGATTCAATAGAGGTCAACTAGGTCTCTAACATAGTATAAAATCCCTGATTTTACTCATGAGCCTATGAACGAGCTCCATTGATAGTCACACACCTAAATCACCAACTACAAGATTGTAGACAGTCTACCTCTAACATTGACTATGAGATGTTATAGGCACATGAAAGAGCGAGCTCAAGTAGAGGGACAGAGCACATAGACCATGTTGTGGAAAATCAAGGGAAACTTGAAAGGACAAGATAAACTAGTTGGATTAGAGATGTATAGTGAGCTAAGTCTACCTAACCAGTTGTGGTGCCTCACTGATGTGAATGGAAATGTAAAACCTACCTCGATTCAATAGTGTCTTTTTGTTGGCATAGTGTTATGATTTTAGTATGTTATGTGGTGACCTTGTTCGGGTAGTGTGGATGACGTTCACATGGGATGTATTGGCTTTGGCCTATTAGGTTGCATGGGAAGCCATCAAGGTTGTGTTAACTCATTTTTTACCTTGAGAAGGTTGTTCTTCAGTTGAGAAATTATTTGTTTGGTCACTATGGTTAGTTCAGTGATTCATCTTTAGAGATGAGATGACATTGTTTGAGGTGTATTTGATTAGAGGATATGGTTTTACATTCTATTGTTTATTTATCGATATTTCTATGTTTTTAGTGAGTAACCACCTATTATGGAGTTGTTAATAAATGCCTTTCTCAATAGTTATTTTGGAGGACATGTTAGTATTTTGAGTTATTTAATTGGAGTCTCAAACATTCTCTTGTCTTGATCATTAGGACATTGAGATTGCAATTGACCATTATGGTCATGGTTGGGACGTCTTTGAGTCCATGTTAGTCATATTATACTTAAGTTACAAATCAACTTCTTGTACTCTGTAATATTGCATTTGATTTGCATTGGGTTTGTGCTAGTCATATTTCAGTTAGAAATAAATGCTATGCACGTATAATTAATATAGTTTACTTATATTTGACTAGGCTATTCATATTTTATCATTTGATTTATAATTGTGTATTTATTTAAATGTAAATACATTTAGTTTTACATGATTTTGGTAAAAAGGATAATAAGTGAAATTGAAATTGATTAATGGAAGCTACTCTTCTAATTTGAAGAAATATTTTATAATAATAATAATAATAATAATAATAATAATAATAATAATAATAATAATCTATTTTAATGAAGGTATTATTAAAGATTGAGCCTTCCATTTTGCCTTGGGTCACATTGGAGGTAGACAAGTTTAGTGGGAGACAATGGACAAAGAAATTGCTTTTGTTTACTTTCAATTTGAACCTTTGTCAAAGCCGACTCACTAAAATTTGTGCCATATTGTTGGGAATGTTAAGGATGACAAGCCCACATGGGTGTGGGGTGCCCAAGTTAGTGGTGGCAAACTTACATCATGTCAAAATTAATGGCAAGGCATCTTTCCATGTGAGGGGACAAGTGTGCCACCATGTACATTAAAATAATGAATTTTAAATTGTAATCTAATCTTTGATTCAAACTAATGTAAAAATGAATTTGATCCAAATTTGGTCATTCCAATTCATGGAGAATTGGCTAAGGGAGAAAGAGAAATATCAGGAGGAGAAGAAGATAATTGAATCACTATCAGCTGGGAGCAAGAGGATGCACGTTTTGAAATAGGCAAACAGATCTTCCCTCTTAAATTTTATTGTTCCTTTTCCTAATTCATGTATGGGTTAAACAATGAAATAAGGATTCATTAGATTAGAATTAGAATTTAATTATTGTTAATGAGTAATTTTGACAGATTGTTGGGTGGATAGGTCCTTTGAAAAGAAAAAAATTGAAAATTCTTGTATGGTGCTTTGTGTGGGTGAATCTTCTCTTTTATATTTGAGAGATCTACAATTTATTCATAGTCTAAAAATTTAAGTTGTGTGTGTGTGTGTGTGTGTGTGTGTGTGTGTGTGTGTGTGTGTGTGTGTGAAGAGAGAGATTTAATTGTACGCAGAAATCAAATCTGAAATGTTTTTATTCTTATCATTCTACATTATATATAAATACATAAATCATTGTTTTATTTTAAAAAATAAAATAACTCTGTTGTTATAGATTGTAGGTAAAAATTGTTTTTTTTTAAATATATAACCCTTGATATATATTTTATTTATGTTTGTTTTGTAGATACAGAAATGAGTTTAGATTAAGAGGAAAGAAATTGTATACGTTACGTTTATATCCATTAATTTGTTTTGGAATTAATGTGTTTGTGTGTGTGTGTGTGTGTAGAGTTGCAATGTTCTTCTATAAATTCAAATTGAAGACCACAAATAATTTGAAATTTAAATATAAATGTTGTGGTTGCTCTTGACTGAAGTAAAACTAAATCAAATAATTTATGGGTTTTGTTCCTCTCCCCATTAACTTTGAAATGCATACAAGAAGTTTTTTTTCGTTAAGTGAGGAAAAAGATCTTTAATTTCAATGATCTATGTTTAGTCACAGATGCAGATAGGTGAAATTATGTCAATGCATTTAATCTTTATCAAACTATCAACTTAAACCAATACTGTGTTTCCTAATAGAATTAACTTTCAATTTGCATCAATCTAGTTAAATCCCTTTCAGAATACAATCTTTATTAAATAGCTTAAGTGATCAAAATTCGAATTCAAGATTTAATACCAATTATCTTAAATCATGAGAATTGGTATAAGACACCAAATAAATATTTAACCAATCCCAAGTTGAATTGGTTGTCCATTTTTAGAAGGCATTTGTAAACTTAAACCTTTTTGTATTGTTGTTTCTCCATAGAGACATCTCAGAATGGCTATTTTAAATTATTGTGAAAGATGGGTTTATTTGAAATAGGTGTTGTTTTATTTCCACTTGGATTCATGTCATCCTATGAATCTTCAGTTTTAATTTATCTTAATGTTTGTTAGTTTATGCAATACGATTTCAAATCTAGTTCACTTTATAATTTTTGTTGAATCTAGATTTTGTTTGCAGAGTCACTTTGGGAATGGGTTCAAAATAATATCATAACTAGTGTTCTTCTAAAACTAAAACTTTTAGGCTTTAACCTTATATCACAAGAATTAATATCTACAACCATAACTTTCTTATCTCATTCTGATTCCTTTTGGTGGATTCAACTCCAGAGGTATTTAGCATGTTTCTACAGTTGATGTTCTTTTTCAGATTGCAAAGTCATTTCAAAATGGAGTTACTAAAAATAGTTAGAGGAATGTTTAGGTAAAACTAGAAGTTGATAATGATTCATTTTACCTTTAAATTTACTTAGGAAATCTTATTTAGTATTTTTAGACATTTATACTATTTTTAGTGGTTCAATTCCGAACCTAATTTATTCAAGAAAATTCTTAGCAAAATAATATTTTGCGTTATAAATTTGTTTGGAAGGATGAGATGTTTTAGCCTATTATTTATTGAATATTATTTCTATAGGTTCCAATAGACTATATCTAATATAATATAGGATAAATTTTAGAATTGTTTTTCACCTTGTATATTTGTATAGATGTGTTGAAAGATGAAATGTTTTCTTGTGCGGAGTTAGTATTGCAAGAAAGAAAAAAAATTGTAGTGTATTTTTATGGGTTTTATTTGGGTGATTGTTTTTGGGCATGATAGTATGGTATCAGAGCTTAGGTTTAACACCAGAAGCTTTGGGGAAATGCATTTAGTGTTTGCCATGTTGTAGGAGCTTGGGGTAAAGTTTTTATGAGTTTTGGATTGATGAGTTCATTGGCATGTCTATACTTTAGGTTATCATTTTGTATGATATCTAGTATTTGATATCTTTACTTATAGAGAATTGTATATTAATGTTGATATGATATAAAAAGAATAACTCTATCTTATCTCTTGGTAATATGACAAGAGTATAATTATAATTAAGAATCTTATGAAATGCATAATTAGTAACTGTTCTTAGAATTTAACAAAAACATATTTTTGAAACCTCCCAAGGTTATTGATGATTTGTATGAGTATGTCCAAGTGGATTTTGTGATGAATAAAATTAACCTAGTTCTCAAACCAAATTGTCTCATATTCGGAGTTATTTGAGGCATTTCTTGCTCTGGGTAGTGTCAAATAAAAATAAATGGACTTAATAAACTTTTAAATAAATTATTAAAATAAAATGTAATTATTGAAATAAATAATGAACTGGTAACCTACTTCTGTTAGTGACTACTTCATGAGGGTTTAGATATTATGACAAATTACATTGGTTATATAGCCTCAGTGATCCTAGAGACAACATGTGTATTTACAGGAAGTGAAATTAGAACAAGAATATAGTAAATAAGGTATTTTGGTATTTTAAAACAATAGGTAATAGATAATGTATTTGATTAGTTAAAATATGGTTATAGGAGTTCTTGATACTTCTTGTTCAATACACTTGCAATGAATTCAATTATAATTGGTTTCCGCATTCTTGATTGGGATAGATGATACTGCATGTTATTGTGGGGCATTGTGATGCCATTCATAGAGAGTCCCAAGTATTATTTACTTGAGGTTATAGTTACTATAGTATACAGACATTGGTAATGTCATCAAGGATGACATTGGGACATTAGGTGGACTGACAGGATTATTTTATATATGTTTTGGGAGGTATATGGAGGATGTGTTTACTATTTTATTGGATTAAAGTATAACAACATTATGTAGGTTATGCTTTGACCCTATTCCTCAATGCCCTTATGGGGGGATGATTGAGATACATCGAACCTCTAAGAGGTAATTGGGATACCTTGTACCTATGGGAGGTAATCAGGATGCCTCATACGTCAGGAAGGTATTGAGATGCCTCACACCTCTGGAAGGTGAGATCGAGATGTTTGCCTTCTCCCCTTGGGTGAATTTCATTCTTATCATTCTACATTATATATAAATACATAATTTTTTTTATTCTTATCATTCTACATTATATATAAATACATAAATCATTGTTTTATTTAAAAAAATAAAATGGAAAA
Organism: Torreya grandis; assembly: GCA_037957365.1. NCBI lineage: Eukaryota > Viridiplantae > Streptophyta > Pinopsida > Cupressales > Taxaceae > Torreya > Torreya grandis. Next base: position 1,154,994 of record JARHVA010003197.1, on the reverse strand, counting down.
AATAGAAAAATAAAATAACTCTGCTGTTATAGATTGTAGGCAGAAACTGGTTTTTTTTAATATATAACCTCTATTAATATATATTTTATTTTTGATTGTTTTGTAAATATAGAAATGAATTCAGATTAAAAGAATATATATATATATATATATATATATATATATATATATATATATATATATATATATATATATATATATATATATATATATAAAACTGCACACATAAATGTCTTTGAAATAGAAATAAATTATATACATTACGTTTATATTCATTAATTTGTTTTGGAATTAAAATTTCTATATATATACCTGTGTGTAGAGTCACAATGTTCTTATATAAATTCAAATTGAAGACCACAAATAATTTGAAATTTGAATATAAATGTTATGGTTTCTTGATTGAAGTAAAAACTTAATCAAATGATTTATGGGTTTTGTTCCTCTCCCCATTAGCTTTGAAACACATATAAGAAGTTTATTTTTAGTTAAGCGAGGAAAAAGATATTTAATTTCAAAGATCCGCATTTAGTCATAGATGCAAATGGGTGAAATAATGCCAGTGTGTTTTTAAATCAAGTTTTTTTTTAAAGCTTTTGATTTAATATCCATGTAAATTAACTGTGAAGTAATATAAAATCGAATGTTATGATATATATAGATTTAATTTTTTATATTAATTTTAATAAATAAATATACTTATATACATATACATATAAATAGTGAACTATTTATTAATATATGTTTGGATACTATTTATGTATATACATATATATAGACATTCGTAATTTTAAAGATTTGGAGTAGAGATTTTATTAGTTAAGTTTTCAAGGTGAATATTTGTGAACAATAATAACCTTTAGCTCCTTTTATTGTATTTGGAGTCTCCAATCTTATCAAATTCTATATGAGAAATTCTATTTACATTAGGATATATCTGAAGACCATGTAGAAGAGGTATTTAAGATCTATCAGAATCTAATGAAAAATTTATTATTCTAATTTAATTGAATAAGTGTTTAGTATTAATTATCAATATTAATATTGTGATGAAATTGGACTCACTAGGTGAAAGTTGTGTTGTCTGAGTGTTTTATAAAATCTCATGTTAATTACTGTTGGATGAATATACTTATCCTCATTTTATTGTGTTCTTTGTTTAAAAAAAGAAAATAATAATAAGATTGTCATTATTAGGATGAATGCTAAAATTTTAATGTTTATCTTGTTTACGACTTTGAAAAATGAAAGAAGATTTTTTTAGGGCATTTTTACTTGCTCAGCATAAGCTGGCGCTTGTTGACCATGTCTTAGTGTAGGATGCAGGTGTGGGTAGATTTGTGAAGCTGTGTAAAGATAGAATTTTTTATTTGCTTTTATAGTTTTATTGTTTAGACTAAGACTGAAGTAAATTGAAAAATATTCATCTCGTTGTAAGTGAAGAAATTCTAAAATAATCTATTATTGGAATTTATCTGTTTGTATTTGTCTTGAAAATTTAAAATCTATAAGCCTCTACTATTGCATGAAATTGTGACAACATTATGAAGTTATGTATCTTGTTTAACGAATGAAATAATAAACAAGAAAATGTCTATTGGTAATTAGAAAAATGTTTTGGAAAATTAAAACAATCTAGTGTTATTTAAATTGGGATTAGTAAATCAATTACAACAATAGTTGATGTTTTATTTTTAGTTGACACTCTAATTAAAGAATTAATTGTGTATTAACATTAACTAGATCAACTTAGATTCGCAGTAACAATGAATCTAACATTAAATTATAGAATAACCTTCTATATATATATATATATATATATATATATATATATATATATATATATATATATATATATATATATATATATATATATATATAAAATTGTAAACTTGAAATGTTAAATGGGTTGTTGACTGAAATCTAAATTGATAATATGATGGTAGTATTTAATATTTAACAAATTTTCAACTTAAACCAATAATGTGTTTCCTAATATAATGAACTTTTGATTTGCATAAATCTAGTATAATCCCTTTCAGAGTACAATCTTAATTAAATAGTTTAAAGGATCAAAATCCAAATTCAAGATTTGATACCAATTCTCTTAAATCACGAGAATTGGTATAGGACACCAAATAAATATTTAACTTGTCCTGAGCTGAAATGGTTATTTATTTTTAGATGGCAGTTGTAAACTTAAACCCTTTTGTATTGTTGTTTCTCCATGGAGACGTCTCAGAATGGCTATTTTAAATTATTTTGAAAGTCGGGTTTATCTGAAACTGGTGTTGTTTCATTTTCCACATAGCTTCATATCATCTTAAAAATATTTAGTTTTAATTTACTTTAATGTTTTTTATTTTAGGTGACAGGATTTCAAATCCAGTTCGGTCTATAAATTCTGTTGAATCTGGATTTTGTCTGCAAAGTCAGTTTGGGAATGGGTTCAAAATAATATCATAACTAGTGTTCTTCTAAAACTAAATCTTTTAGGATATAACCTTATATCATGATAATTAATATCTATAACCATGACTTTATTATTTCCTTCTGATTCATTTTGGTGGATCTAACTCCAGAGATAATTGGCAAGTTTCTATAGTTGATGTTCTTTTTTAGCCTGCAAAGTCATTTCAAAATATAGTTACTAAAAATAGTTAAAGGAGTGTTTAGGTAAAACTAGAGGTTGATAATGATTCTTTTTACCTTTAAATTTACTCAAAAATTCTTATTTAGTATTTTCAAACATTTTTACTATTTTTAGCTGTTCAATTTTGAACCTAGTTTATTTGCAAAAAAAATAGTAAAACAGTTTTTCGTGTTATAAACTTGTTTTGAATGATGAGATATTTTAGCCTTTAATTTATAAAATATTGAATCTATAGGTTCCTATTAATAGACTATATCTAATATAATATAGGATAAATTTCAAAAGGAAATTCACCTCGTAAAAGTATTTTTACCTTTGCCATTTTATAGGCAATTGAACAAAAGTGAGACTTGACTGTGAGGTGAGCTAATCATGTCTGGATGCATTGAGGTTAGTTAATTACACTTAGACACGAATGGTTAACCTTTAATAGTGTACTCATGGGTAGTATGGTTTTTATGTTTGAGGTTGGATGAATTAGGAGGTTGGTTGTTGAGACATGTTTAACGCACTTACAGTCGTAGTTGTTAAAATAATGTGTCAACAAACCATTGATAGATCACATTCCAGACCATTTAGGATGAGTTTTAGTATTGGTTTAATTAGTATCATATATGTTTTGTTATCCTTTCAGTATTGAATTTAAGTGTAGTATTTCACATCAATTCTGGTATAGTTGACATAACCTAGTCACAACTAGCTTGTCGTAAGCCTTTATGTATCTCACTTTCTAAAATTGAATGTCGACAACTATATAGTATGAGATGTACCTTCAGTGTGCTTATACACCTTCAATGTTTCATAATATTTTAGACATGAATTTTTAATATGGGTTTAGTTAATGCGTACATTCATATGGATGTGTTAAAGGATGAAGTGTTTTCTTGTGCGAAGTTAGTATTGCAAGAAAGAAAAAAAATTGTAGTGTATTTTTGTTAGTTTTATTTGGGTGATTATTTTTTGGCATGATAGGCAATGTCAATAAAACATGTAAGGGTAACTCTAAGCTAATGATGGCATCCATCTTCCTCCAAATCTCATATGATAATGGTACAAGTTTGAGGAAGCTACCTGGTTTTGATTAGGCATCCATGACACACAGGCCTGTGTGCCTCACTGTACAAGGAGTTTAGAGAAGGTTAAGGGAAGCCCAATACAAATGGTGTTACATGAGATTATAACTTCATTAACATTTTATAAGGAGAGAAAATAATACTCAGGTCTCTAGTGAAACAACTGACTCAAACACTCAGGTTGGGCAATGATGGTCATGGAAGGCCTATAAGAGAGAGGGGCAGAGATGGGAGTCTAACCAATTGAAGACAAGTGAAAAAGGGTGAAAATATATGGAAAAGGGTGTTATGATGACATTTAATCCACCAACACACTTACATGTGACTCAAAATCTTAAGACTTGATTTAGGCCTATAAGGACTAACGCCTTCCTTGAGCCCTCAAGACCTCATCTTCATCTTTATGATAGACTCAAAACCCCATGGTAGACCTAAAGTTATGAAAAGGTATATGATAATGATACAGGTCATAAGGAAAGTGTTTTATATATAGGAATGTAGGGAAGTAGTCAATGTGGTCTCATTACCCCTCTCGATCTCTACTACACTAGTCTACCATTTCAAGCTGCCAACTCCAACGCTCATATCTCACATGGTAAGATGAGTGGGGGCCAATTTTATTAGGGGGAATTAAGGACCCTTGTGTACTTACTATCTATAGAGTAAAGATTTTAAATTAGGAGCTCAACTCAATGAACAATCCTTAACATTGTCAACCCACCAAGAATGCTTAGCAGAAGATTGAAGGCTGTCAACTTTCACTCAAAACTCACCATATAAGGTGCATGGTACTAGGAAATATTTTAGAGTTTTGAAGGGGTCTATGGGATCAACATCAATGGTAATAAGTTTTGTATTTGAGGCATGTACTCTATGAACCATCATGAAGATGGTAGGCTATTAAAACCCTTCCCAAACCCTAATAAGGACTTAATGAAGGATTTTTGCCCTCAAATGCCTTTAAAAGAGGTAGTTGAGTATAGATGTGGTCTTAATGGTCTTAATAGGTCACATGGGAATCTAAATGGTCCATTGATTGACATGTGCAAACTGTATGTTGTATAGATTAGGTTTAGAAATGATTGCTCCAAGTCTATGTGTAAGAACTTGGAAAGAGTCTACATGTTTTACATGATTTTGAAGAGTGAGAGACATCAAGAGGTTGAGAAGACTTCACAATGACCACCTACAGGGGTCTCTACATCTAATGGCCACCTGTAGACATGCCTAAGTGCCTAATTAAGGGACTGTGTGTACATAAATAATAAGTAGGTGGCTTAATTAATCCAACACAAATTATCCAAAGGATATAATAATTATGTTTCATAATCTCAGAGGTTTAAAAGTGCTATCCTAACTCCATTTTGAAGGTAAAACATAGGAACCTTATCATTAGACCTGTTAGTGTAATACCCTCCTTAAGACATGAGTACTTGAAGACTAAAGGTAGAGGATAAAAAGGGTTAAATGAGACCTTAAACTAGCATGGAAGTACACTTCAAGGAGTTTTAGATGTGTAAAAGGTGTTTTTTTTTAGAAAAAAGCTCAAGATTGGCCATTTTGGCCTAAAATTGCTTTGAGAGTGCACATAATGCAATACAATCACCTGACGAACACCTTCTTATGCTCAAAATTGTACAAAGGATCTATATGGATTATTGATCATGTGGGTAAGGTTGAGGAGCCTTGTCCAATAAAAGTTACTGGCATTAGTTCATAGGTTGAAGGCCTAACCTTTATGAACTATTGTTAAGAGTTTAAACACCCGCTAAACCTCTCTAAAACCCTAATAGAAACTTGATGGGAATGATATTGAGAAATTTGTTCTAAAATGCATTTAAATGGCTTGGGAGACACTTGAAACACCTTGTTCACTCTAATAAGGTCCTAGACTTGGTGTTATCTATACATACAGTTATACGGATCCACTAGAAACCTATTTTTTGCAAGATTTAGTGATGAATTCAAGGTACCGAGTTATATGAAGAATTATATATCATTAAATAAGGTGGTGTGAGGCTTTTTCCAACTTCTAATTTCAAAAAGTACTCTCAAATCCTCCTAGAAATGCTTCTATAGGTCTGAGCTAAAAGGCCAGTCTAGAAATGCTAGTGAAAGGTGACCTAGTCACCTAAATGAGAAAAGTTTCAAGTATGCACTATTATAAAGGTGCATTTAATGGTATAATATGATTTTTAATGGCTTAAAACATGCTCACCCATCCATTCTTGAAGGTTTTGTGCAATCCTCATGGTCATCCAAATAGATAACACTAAGTGACTAGGCCTGGTTGCCTAGTAGGCCTATTTGGTCAACAAGAGAAGATGAGTATTAGCATAAAGGGATACTAAAGGAGTAAATTCAAGTCATGAAAACCAATATAACTACCTCATAAAGCCAATTAAACACTTTTCATATCCATAAGGAAGGATGGGGTAATTTTCCAAGCCTTATTGGTCTGCAAGAGAGGGGTAGGCTACTAAATGATTTATGGAGGCCTAATTGGACCACATTTTTACCTTTATAACTATCATGAAGAGAGGTGGTTGACCAAGTTAGAATGTCCATGATTTTAATGGGGTCAATCAAGGCTAAATTAGCTGCTATCCACTACACCTCCATTCCCAAAAGATCATTGAAGACCACCAACCAACCAATGCAACAAATGGAGAGAGCTTAGAGTTATTATTGATGCTTGTAACTGATGATGGATTGAATTAGATTCATCATGACCTCTTATAGACACTTTAATGTGATAATATCTTCTCACACCTTCTCTATTGTTCTATAAATTGAGGTTAAAATTCCATTATAGACATCCCTCAGCATGGTATGATGAATTTCTGCCCAAATTATACCTTGTAAACCATTTGAATGAATATAAGGATTGGTTCAGATTCTCTTGCTAGCTTATTGTGATCTATGATTTTTTATTTGAAAAAGTGATTGAGTTTCGTCTTCCTTTGCAGGTCCTTGTCTTCACCTAGTTGCTAGGATATTGTGTAAACAAGTCATATGGTGTGTAGAAGTGTTGGTGATTATGTTTGAACTAGAATATGATTAGTAGTGTCATGAAAGTAGACCTTCCATTCATCCTTAAGCTACAACCATTTAACATATCCTCCATATGAATTATTTATGATTAGGAGTCTGTAGGAGAGATTGATATTATCCTTAGTCCTTGTCATGTTATCAAGTGTTGTTGAAGGATCAGTTAGAGTGGAACAAAATATGGTGCATCACCTCCCCTTAGTTTAGGATTTGTTTTATGCATTATCTTCTATCTATTTTCATCATCGAGTTGGCAGTTTTAGGAATTGAACTACAATTGATGCACTAGGGGAGCTAGCCCCAAAACTAGAGGTTTACCTCATCAACTAAATCACCCACACCTAGAGGTGATTCCATTGTATTAGATGGATGAGACAGGATTGGAAAACCATTGCCTTAAGGGTAAAAGCTAGACTGATAAAATTATAAACCTATTTAATGGGAGGAAGAGATATGACATTGCATTCCAATAGCTACTTTAAAACCCATTTTGGTGAATCTGAAAGGTTGGTGAAGATTCAATGTTGAGGAGCAGATAAAACCAATCTAGGAGATGTATCTGAAGCTATGTTAACTATGGCATTTTGATCAACCTTATTCTCGGTGGCCCTTACCTTGTATGGAGGATTATTTTAATTCTTAATAGTTGATTTTGATCCATTGGTGTACTTTAGTTTACGCATTGATAAAAGCTTGACCTCTCTTTATTTTACTATGTGGCACAAATTTGTGAATGTAGGAAACTTCTTAAACAAGATAGCTTCGTGTAATGTTGGTAGAAAGTTTTGTTTGAAGATGTCCTAAATCTCTTTATCTACAATGGGGATAGTTAATTTAACTAAGATAATCTTGTATCATAAGACGTATTCTACAATGGGTTCATTTGACTTTTGTTTCAATTGTGGAACTTTGGCATATGAGATCTTGTCATTGATATTGATCGAGAAGTATGCTAAAAACATGTCTACCAAAGGATTAAATATTATGATAGATTGATTTGGTAAGTCATAAAACCACTGTAGGGAATAATCCTTTAAACTACATGAAAACAAATTCATAAGAAGCCTATTGTTGGACATGTAGTTCAAACATGATGCATGGAAAGCTTGGAGATGGTGTTATGGGTCACCCTTACCATCATATAATGTAAGTTTATGTGACACAAATATAAATGGAAAGGGAGCCACTATGTAATGTGCAAAGTTGTATGTAATAGAATATTAAAATCCAAGGCATGTGATGGCCTAGTGTATCCATTCTCAATATGTAACACCTTAGTTTGTAGAGTATGAACCTCATGCATAAGGGATTATAAATCTTGAGTAGAGGAATTAGTTGTAAGAGGTGTAGTTGTCACTAAAGTTTTTTGAATTATAATTGTAGGTTATTCTAGCTGAGTTGGCCCCATTATAGGTGTAACAATGTTATTAATCGAGGGATTTTAAGATTGACCATTATTTGTTTTTTACAGTTCTTCCTGAATAATAGTGATGAGGTCATCTTGCATATCTGCATGTTTGGACACAAAATCTTATAATTATTTCTTATCAGTGTCATGGAATCAGTTGTTGAATTCTGCTAGTGTTGTTTGGAAAGTAGGAAAACATTTATTTGTATATTTTGAACCTTTAAAGAATTTTAATCTAAGAAAGATTGCAAAAAATAAATATTGAAACAAATCTAAAATTTTGGAACTAAAATTTGAGCATAGACACAAAAAGGTTGCAAACCCTAAGAGCATCTCATGTTAGGGTTTAAGCAATGTTCGAAGTAAGTTGAGTTCACCAAATATTTTAACCTTTTAGGGTTTGGCTTATGTAAATCCTATGGATGAGTAGTATAAATTAGGAAAATAATATGCAATAAATAACCACTAATTTTTTACATATTTGACTAAATTTTGATTTTTTAAAAATAGTAATAAATATGTGCAAATAAAGACTTATCTAGTAAACACTTGATACAGATGATCTGAGTACTAGAAACTGAGTTAAGAATGAGTCTGAGTGTTGTCAACTGGATCCCTCTATCAGAACCCCTCCTGGATAGTAGTACCACATTTAGATAGAGATGCCATGTGGCCCTAATGTCCTAATAGTAGTGCCAATGTGCTATGTGTAGGACTGTCTAAGACATTTGGGTGCACTTATGCCTATGTTTTTGGGTTCTATTCCTATGTGCACAAAGTCTATAAATCTACATTGTGCATGTAATAATTGATTTATGATGTAAACCCTAATCCTACTTGCAAGTAAGGCATGAGATAAAAATGGTATTTGTTAGTAGAATAGATTAGACATCTTTAACACCCCATTGTAAAGAGAGTTGCCTACATACTAATAATTTGAGGAGGGATCAAGCCTGATGTCGTTATCCCCACCTAAGTGATGGTGCAAGTGCAAGTGATGCTAGTATGATAGTGCCCTTGAGTTCCTCGATTGTGCTTGAGATTGAAAATGTCAAAAATCTAAGCTTAGGGTAGTTGTAGATGGTAATATGTAGAAATAGGGCAAAATAAGAATTAATAACTTTGAGTTTTCTCAATTTGTTTCATATTTGAATAGGTATTTTGCATCTCATTTCCATCCAGTGGATAAAGCACTAAAAGTCATGTATTTATAGTGTTTTGTTGCTTATGCTGATAATAAAATATGTTTAGGCTGACCTTAAGAGAGTTTTACCTTTGAAAATATATTCATTGAGGAAAAATAGAGTAAAAGACATAGGCATCATTTTGGTGACACTAGTGTCATGTGGCACTAGTGTCCTTAATGTGATGTTAATGTCCAACTAACATAAAATTGGGCACAAAAGGCCAAAATTGGGAAAGGAGGGTCTAGGACTGCGTTTGAGCTAACTATGGATGGATATGGCCCAGACAAAGGCTATAAAAGTGTGATAATAGGATCTAGGATAAATATAGGGCTAAGTTAGGAATATATAGTCTCAAGTAGCACTCTTATCACTCAATTACCACTTTTAGGTGATTACAATTTTGAATCATTTCTCATAAGATCTCACTTGGACTCTTAGTAACCTTTTATTCATTTTTTAATCACTATTTTTAGATATTTTCTATTGTATCTCTTCATTTGTATACTTAACTTTGTTTGGCACAACATTGGTAGATGAAGATGCAAACACATGATTAACGCTACCATGTTTTGGATTTTGCATGTATGCAATCTAATTTTGTAACTCTTTTATTAACTTGTATATACTAGTGATTTGATTTATAAGGACTTCACAGGCACAAAATTTGAACATTTTAGATTAATTATTTCATTTGAAACTATAGGATTGGCCACCTTACCCCGTGGATAAGTGATGGCATGAACCTAGTTAGATAGAAGGGAGCTATCACCCTCCTTAGGGTTTAGAGGAGAAAGAAATTATTTTTAATCCATTTTAAATGTTCTAAAATATGATATGAGAATATGATAAGAAATACATAAAAATTCTAAAGAGCAATCAATTATGATAATAAAAATTAGATTGAATAATTACTGCATTAGAAATCAAAAAATAGGAAACCCTGGGCCCACTAGGGTTTGCACACAAATACAGAGGTCAGGTTCATAAAATGTTTAACCCTAAAATTTACATATGGGAAATCTAAGGTTAAAGGGGTAGAGATAGTCTAGGGCATAGGGATGGTAGACTATCTCTAAAGCAGGCCAATTATTTATTAAATTTAAATAAAATATATTAAATTTATTATGCTAAGATATGATAAAAATAGAAAGTATAGTTATGTTAGATATTGTAATGATAATGAATACAAGTTACTTAGTAGGTTCTGATACCAATATAAATCTAGATCTGAAAAAAGCAAAAAGTAGACTACATATGAATTCTAAATTAGACACCTGATTCTAGAAATCGTATTTCTATAGTTGTGAACACTTACATTAATTTGGGATGATTGTGTTGAAATTATCATTTGACTCAAATGTAGGTGTCAAGTATGTAATACCTTTTGAAACTAGATGTTACCACCTAGATTCTATTGGGTTTGCATCACCTTTGTTCAGGTGCATTTAGATTTGAGTCATGGATTATTGTTCCTTGTCACATAGAAAACCCTAGGTATTCATCTTTATATTGGCTATGGGAAAAATGGATTAGTGGGCACATGGTGTCAAGTTACCCTTAATACACCTATGTCAATGAGTGTTACCTACATAACCAATACTTCAAATATGGCTTCAAACTTGTGTAGTTTTACCCTATGTGTTGGCTTGTGTGTGAATCAAGCAATGCATGATAATTACTTGTACAACAATGACCTTAATTGTAACTTGGAATATATAGCTCTTGGGTTGTTCCTTCATTAATTAATACATGTAAATATGTTTTCCCTATGACTGATATGGAAATAGGAGAAAATAGGGAAGCTTTTTTGACTTGAGTGATTGATTGAGTGCCTTTGGTCTTTTCTAGGTCTATGTTAGATGAGGAATGAATGAGGAATGATCTTGTATATATATCAATCCCTTTAGATAATATCTCACATCAAATTACTTCTTCCAACCTTTGGGATATGTTTCATTTGAAAATTAGATGACTTTAGGTCACGGGACACTTACATTAAAATAGGATACTTGCATTAATGTAGGCATCTGACTAGGACACAAGTGTCCACGTAGTTGGAAAATAGGTGCAGTTATAGAACTTTCAGATACCAAAGATAAGTAGGTTTATTACATTTTGGAAAGATAAAGGGACCGAGTCATTGAGATAACATTGGTATTACTAAGATATAAGCAATTAGGCATACAAAGATAGTGTATGCAAACCTTTTGACAATGAAAAATGTCAATAAGTTGAAGGTACATCCATGATATGTATTTTTCAAGTGTAAAAGATTGAGGTGCTATATAGTTTTAAAATAGTGTTTACAATTACCTCAACCTTACTCTAGTTTATGCACCCATCACAATGTTTGATATGTGCGTCACAACTTCTTTGAGCAGGCATACCTACACTCAGTAGAGTTTATCTTCATGCATGCATATACCACTCTTATACAAGGTGAATATATTTGTGAATTTCACATTTGCCACAAAATTATTTATAAGTTTTTTAATATTTGTGTTCCTAATGGCACACCTAACCACCTAAACATTAGGGAGGCACACTATGCCAAGACAATGTGACACTTTGGTATTATAAAAACACTTGCATATTTATAACAACACTTTTATAGGCCTCATATACATACTAACATTCCTTGCTGCATCACGAAGCCCATGAACAAAAAATTGATTTTATACACCATTTTTTATTCCGTGCAAGCCACGGATATCTATCAATATGAATTTCATGATTATCCTACCTATAAGGAAACACAAAAATTATTATGTGTTCATTATAGCTAATAGGTTTTTAAATATGCCTATTATGGTTGATTTCAACAGGAGTGTCAATGCGTGCTTAATCTTCAATCATATTTGGGTCCACTTTGGGCTAGCATCATCCATAGTATCTGATTGCAACATATAGTTTGTGAGTCACTTCTATCATGTTTTATGGGAAATGATGGATACATAATTGGATTGATCTATAAACTTTCATCCTCAAATAGATAGGCAAATAAAAGTTTTCAAATGCACACTTTTTAAGTTTTTTGTGCATGTACAATAGCACATACCCATGCACATGTGATGAAAATTTTCTTTACACGATCAAACAGGCCTACAACAAAGCTCTGTATATTTCTATGGGGCATGATTTGTTTAGCACATGACTTGGGTTTCAACCATTAACACATGTAGAGTACATATCATATTGCATGCCATCTAACATAGAGTTATACATATAGGAAAAGGAAGTGAACAAAACACAAAACTTTATGTAATGCATCCAAAATGTTTAGAAGATATCATTACGCCAGTAAAAGAAGTAAAAGCTACACCATAACACAAATTGAACACCTCAAGAATTGAAAGTGGGTGATAAGGTATAATTACATCTTAATAAGGAACGTTTCAGGGGTTCTCATTATAATATCAAGCTTCTAGGTTACAGTCGTTACACCATATTGTGCACAACTAGAGAAAACACATTTTTCCTTAAATTTACACAATACTTGGGTCTTCATCTACTATTTAATGTCAAACTCGTTAAGCCATAATATGGACCTTAATATGCTTAAGAAAGTAATAACTAAACATCCTTTAGACTTGGATCTTGAACACTATAAAACATTGTTAAAGGACTAAATAAGTGAAGTCATAACAATGGGCACCCACGAAGGTGCACATTATAGTCATTCAAAGTCCTCAAGGCAAGGCACACGATGATCATGCTAAATGGTTCATTTTCATAGTCGTCAGGGTTAACAATTCACTTACATGTGCATATGGAAAATTTCAATATCCAACCTATTTATTTTGACTAAAACTAGAAACATAATGTGTTGGTTGTTTAAGCTCTTTTGAAAAATACTATTTTCAAAAACATGTAACACTTGGACATAAACCCTTATTTTGATAACAAAAAATGTTGCCAAAAAAGGAAGTAACTGAAGCTAAGAACTCATTGACATGAGGGTTTATAGACCATGTGTAACAAGATAAAATGTCGGTGAAGAAACCATATGGTTAAATGAGATAGAAAATATGAAGAGTGTGGTTCAAGTGATTCAACAATGCAAGATCAAAATGAAGAGGTAGCACATATGAGACTATAGTTGCAACAAAAAATATAAAAAATGAGATTACTCAGTTCTTATGTCAATGGTGCTTCATTCACATAAAACTCATTAGATTTGAATCATAGGAAAAATTGGGCTGCAACGAGAATAACAAATCAAAGAAATATTGTCACATGAAGAGAGTACTCAAATTGTTAACATAGGTCCCATCACCTTCTTACTCACTTTTAACAAGTGGCAGGGAGAAAAGAGCAATATCAAAACAATAGAGAAAATTTGATTTATAAAAATATAATTGAAAGAAGAGTTGAAAGTGCAAGCAATGACCATAATTGCGAGCTCCGTCACTACCTCCCTCTTACTCTGACAACAACAAGGTTATTGTCGCCTACAAACAAAAGTTGAACATTTACATAATAAAAATAATAATTCATTAGTATATTATATTTATATAAATTAATAAATTATTTTTAATAAATATAAATAAATAAATTATATTGAAAATAAAAAATAAATAAATATTACACATGAATCAATCAATTAACTCGTAAATGTAAAAACACTTGCATCTTTACAACAACACTTTTATAGGCCTCATATGCATACTAACATTGAGAACCATGTCAATTACAACATTCCTTGTTGCATCACAAAGCCCATGAACAAAAAATTGATTCTATACACCATTTTTTATTCCCTGCAAGCCATGGATATTCATCAATATGAATTTCATGATTATCTTACCTATAAGGAAACACCAAAATTATTGTGTGTTTATTGTGTTAGGGTGTGGAGCTAAAAGCTTCAACTATTTGCAGACACGAAGAAGAGGTTGCTGAAGAACCAGAAGAACCGGCATTGGCAGCATAACCAACGTCGGTCAGATGCAGTGCAGAAGGCAACCGGCGACGGCAGATAGTCGACCGACGTCGACAACACCAGGCAAGCAGGGACCGGCGTCGGTGTCCTGTGCATTCCAAAACTGCTGTTGACGAACAGTCAGTTAAGTGAAGCGAGTGTTTGCATGTTAAAGGACTAATTTAAGTCACGAGCTGCGTGTCTAATTATTGTAGTTAGAGTTCTATTTTTGTAACCATGGGATTCTATTTAAAGACCCATGAGACATGTATTGTAATCATCAAGAAGGCAAGTAAAAGCATTGAAGCAAGCAAGGTCAAGGAGATCTACAGGTGTAAGGTCAAGGAGATCAGCTGAAGCATTCAAGGAGGGATAGTAACTCAGGCTATAGAGTTGTTGTGTTGAGCAAGAGAGAGAGGGAAGAAGGTCTTGAGGTGTGGCAAGCCTTTGAGGTGGAAGAAGAAGTGGCATCTTTCTTATTGTATTTTCTTCTAGTAATATTTAATACAAGAGTGTGTATTGTCTCTCAAATTCTTTGATGTCTCAAGTTTCTAGTTACATATTCATTCTGGTATAATTCCGTGTTTAATTGCTTATAAGAAAGTAATCAATTGTGCTTCTGTTGGATAAGGGGTCCCTAACAGTTGGTATCAGAGCTATGGTTTGCAGGAAGCAGGTTACTATTTTTTTATTACAGGTTATTCACAGGGTTTTCTGATTGAGTGGGAGGTCAGCAATGGCAGAAAAAAGTAAGCTACGAATGGAGAAGTTTAACGACAAGAATTATCAACATTGGAGGATGCAGATTAAGGATTATCTGTATCAGAAGGATCTATACTTACCGTTGGGTGGGGTTGCATGCAAGCCCACAGATATGAAGGATGAAGAATGGAGTGTTCTTGATCGGAAGGCTCTTGGTTTCATAAGTTTGAGCCTTGCATCATCTGTGATTTCCAACTTATCACAGTGCAAGACAACGGAAGAGTTGATAAAATCCTTGGTGAATTTATACGAAAAGCCCTCGGCTTCTAATAAGGTATATCTTATGAAGCAACTATTTACTTTGCAAATGAAGGAAGGTGGATCGGTACATACTCATCTCAGTGATTTTCATGGTCTGGTAAACCAATTAGCTTCAGTAAATATTATTTTTGATGATGAGGTAAAGGCTCTCTTGATTTTATGTTCTTTGCTTGAAAGCTGGGACAGTTTGGTTATGGCAGTAAGTAATTCTGCATCTGCTTCTAAAATCTTAAAAGTTGATGATGTTGTGAGTGTGATCTTGAATGAGGAAATACGCAGGAGAAGCACAGGTGAATCATCAGGGAATGCTCCAAGTGCAGAAAGTAGGGGAAGGCAAAGGGAGAAGGTTGAGCAAGGGAAATCAAGGTCGGGAAGGAGATCCGAGTCCAAAGGTATTACCTGTTGGTTTTGTGGAAAGAAAAGACATACAAAGAAGGAGTGTTGGTTGAGAGATAAAGAGAATCAACATGCAGGTATTGAAGAAGCAAAAGATGCAAATATTGTGGTACAGGATGCTCTCATACTTTCTTTGGATCGTCAGGTAGGATCATGGATTTTAGATTCTGGTTCATCTTTTCATGCATCCCCAAACAGAGATTTGTTCCATGAGTATGAACAGGGAGACTTTGGAGTGCTTTATTTAGGGGATGGTATGCATTGTCAGATAGTTGGCAAAGGAAAAGTGCAGCTGAGATTGCAGATTGACAACACATGGGTGTTGAAGGAGGTCATGCATGTTTCAATTCTGAAGTAGAGTTTGATTTCTGTAGGAAGGTTGGGTGATGAGGGATGCACAATAACCCTCACAGTGGATTCTTGGAAGGTTACCAAGGGCGCACTTGTTCTAGCAAGAGGTAAGAAAGTAGATACTCTTTATCTATCTACTTGTATTATTGATTCTACTTCTGGTTTATCTACTTCAGCTGTAGATTCGAAGATGTGGCTTAATAGGCTTGGTCACATGAATAAGAAAGAAATGGACGTTCTTGATTCAAAAGGTACGTGTTCAGATTCAGAAAGCATAGATAGAGTTCATTGCAGGAAAAGAAAATTTGATGCTTTTGACAGGAACAAAGAAGCCTTGGTGTTTATGGAGGAGATGAAGGACAGAGATCAGTCATAGGGGCTGAATAAATCTGAGCAGGGCAGTATGGACAGAGGTTTGATCTAAGATGAGCTTGTGGATGAAAATTTCATCACTTACAGGAACACACAAACACCGATGTCGGTCACTTGGGACCAACGTCGGTCAGCCAGATACCGGCATCGGTCATGTGCAAACTAGCAGGGTCGGTAGGTCGGGCAGGTGAAGTCTGACGTCGGTCAGCAGGACCGACATCGATAGGAAGGACACCGGCCTCAGCCAGAGAAATGGCGTCGGCAGTCAGGGTCAGTACAGGGAACCGACATCAGTCGGGAGCAGACTGGGAGATGGCCGAGATCGGTCACTGGAACGGATGTTGGGTGGACAACAAGCTGTCAATGAGTCTCAAACACCCATATAGAGGTCAGAAAAGGTATGTGAACCTCATATTCGTTGTTCACCTTCTTTATATTGCTTACTGATAGTCAAGAACTAGGAAGATGGAAGAAGCAATGCAAGTAGAATCCAGAAACAGTGGGAGCTTGGCATGGATGAGGAGTGTGAGTCCTTGAAGAAGAACCAAACAGGTATTTGTTGGTAGAGTTGTCAGCTGGAAGAAAGCACTGTATAGAGAGATGGATTTTCATGTTAGAGAAGAGAGTGGATGGACACGTGAGACAGAAGGCTAGGGCATATAGTCTTGAGTAGGCTGCAGAACAATGGAGGTTTGACCATTGTATTTTATCTTTACCAGGTTGGATAATATTAGCTACATTATCTTGTTACTGTATTGTGTTACTTGTTGCAGGGTTTCATATATAGGGAGTTTTTTGAGCTAAGGGTAGAGTTGGTTCAGAAGTATGTCATGAAGAATTTGGGAGCAACAAAATTGTTTTGGCATAAGTGACTGGTATATCATCACATGTTTGCGTGGTGGTTGGTCTTCAAGAGTGACTTTGAAGAGGGATACAGAGCCAAGGGAACAAAATAGATGGTGTACAGGTACAGGTACAGTAGCAGCTGTTTATCTCCAAGTGGGAGATTGTTAGGGTGTGGAGCTAAAAGCTTCAACTATTTGCAGACACGAAGAAGAGGTTGCTGAAGAACCAGAAGAACCGGTGTTGGCAGCATAATCGACGTCGGTCAGATGCAGTGTAGAAGGCAACCGGTGACGGCAGATAGTCGGCCGACATCGGCAGCACTAGGCAAGCAGGGACCGGCATCGGTCGCTTGTACGTTCCAGAACTGTTGTTGACGAATAGTTAGTTAAGTGAAGCGAGTGTTTGCATGTTAAAAGACTAATTTAAGTCACGAGCTGCGTGTCTAATTATTGTAGTTAGAGTTCTATTTTTGTAACCATGGGATTCTATTTAAAGACCCATGAGACATGTATTGTAATCATCAAGAAGGAAAGTAAAAGCATTGAAGCAAGCAAGGTCAAAGAGATCTACAGGTGTAAGGTCAAGGAGATCAGCTGAAGCATTCAAGGAGGGATAATAACTCAGGCTATAGAGTTGTTGTGTTGAGCAAGAGATAGAGGGAAGAAGGTCTTGAGGTGTGGCAAGCCTTTGAGGTGGAGGAAGAAGTGGCATCTTTCTTATTGTATTTTCTTCTAGTAATATTTAATACAAGAGTGTGTATTGTCTCTCAAATTCTTTGATGTCTCAAGTTTCTAGTTACTTATTCATTCTGGTATAATTCCGTGTTTAATTGCTTATAAGAAAGTAATCAATTGTGCTTCCGTTGGATAAGGGGTCACTAACATATTGTAGCTAATAGGTTATTAGAGATGGCTATTATAGTTGATTGCAAGAAAAGCGTTAATGCGTGCTCAATCTTCCATCATATTTGGGTCCACTTTGGACTAGCAACATCCATAGTATCTGATTGCAACATATAGTTTGTTAGTCACTTCTGTTGTGTTTTATGGAAAATGATGGATACATAATCGGATTGATCTACAAACTTTCATCATCAAATAGACAGGGAAATAAAGATTTTCAAATGCACACTTTCAAATTTTTTGTGCATGTACAATAACACATACCCATGCACATGGGATGAAAATTTTCTTTACATGATCAAACCTTTTTTTCATTAGATTCATTAAAACTGGATTACAGGGTCTCGTTCACGTATAACAACAGCGAAAAGATAGTCGTGATAAATGAGAAAAACCTAGAGAAACAAAAAAAGACCCAACCAAAAACACCCTTCCGCCGAAAATTTTATTTACATGAACAAACATGCCTTCAACATAACTCCGTATATTTCTATGGGGCACGATTTGTTTAACACATGACTTGGGTTTCAATCATTAACCCATGTACAGTACATATTGTATTGCATGCCATCCAACATGGAGTTATATATATAGGAAAAGGAAGTGAACAAAACATAAAATTTTATGTAATGCATCCAAAATGTTTAAAAGATAAGTAAAAATTACACCATAATGCACATTGAACACCTCAAGAATTGAAAGTGGGTGATAACGTCTAATTACATCTTAATAAGGAATGTCTCAAGGGTTTTCATTATAATATCAAGCTTCTAAGTTATGGTCGTTACACGATATGGTGCATAACTAGAGAAAACACATTTTTCCTTGAATTTCCACAATACTTGGGTCTTCATCTACTATTTAATGTGGAGCTGTTAAGCCATAATTTGGACCTTAGATTGCTTAAACAAGTAACAACTAAACATCCTTTAGACTTGGATCTTGAACTCTATAAAACATTGTTAAAGGACTAAATAAATTAAGTCACAACAATGGGCACCCACGAAGGTGCACATTATAGTCATTCAAAGTGGTCAAGTTAGGGCAGATGATGATTATGCTAAATGGTTCATTTTCACAGTGGTCGGGCTTACCAATTCACCTACATGTGCATATGTAAAGTTTCAATATCCAACCTATTTATTTTTACTAAAACTAGAAACATAATGTGTTGGTTGTTTAAGGTCTTTTGAAAAATACTATTTTCAAATACATGTAACACTTGGTAATAAACCCCTATTTTGATAAAACAACATCGGTGAAGAAACCAAATCGTTAAATGAAATACGAAATATGAAGAGTGTGGTTCAAATGATTCGACAACACCGGATCATAATGAAGAGGTAGCACATATGAAACTATAGTTGCAACAAAAATTTTAAAAACTGAGATTAATCAAAATTTTAAAAGTTAAATATTTACATTAACATATTATACTTGATGAAAATAATAATTCATTAATATATTATACTTAAATATATTAATATAAAAAAAATTAATTAATATAAATTAAAAAACTATATTGAAATAAATAAATAATATACGCGAATCAATTAACATGTAAATGTAAACGTACACAAGAACATTAAGAGCATTTGGTAAAACACTTACAAAAAAAGATTTTTGAGCGAAACCTCTAGAATTGAATCGACCTTTGCTAGAACTTTCTTCAACTGCAACTTGGACATTATATATTACTCATTCTGCAAAATAGAAATTGTCAAGTGCAAAGTTTCAATTACAGTGCGTGAGTTGTGAGTTGTTGCAAAATGTCGATCATTCCAGGTTTGTTCGGCAGGAGATCCTCCA
Source organism: Torreya grandis (assembly GCA_037957365.1). Taxonomy (NCBI): domain Eukaryota; kingdom Viridiplantae; phylum Streptophyta; class Pinopsida; order Cupressales; family Taxaceae; genus Torreya; species Torreya grandis. The sequence goes on along the minus strand of JARHVA010003197.1, from coordinate 1,135,002 downwards.
ATTCCTTCGATCCATTTTCGTTGGATTTGTGGGATCCTTTTCAGGCGTTTAATTCTTCTATTTTAGCAGGTCCTCCCTCCTCGGATTTTGCAAGGGATGCAGCGGCTGTAGCCAATACTCAAATTGACTGGAAGGAAACCCCTGAAGCTCATATTTTCAAGGCCGATCTTCCTGGTATTTTTTGTTCTGAGCAATCATTCATTCTCTTATGTCTATTACTTTTCCCTCTTCTTTGAAGAATTGGATTGTAAACTAATATGCTTGATTTTGCAGGACTAAAAAAGAACGAGGTGAAAATAGAAGTGGAGGACGGGCGAATTCTTCAGATAAGCGGCGAACGCAGCAAAGAAGAGGAACACAAGAATGAGAAATATCACAGTGTGGAACGCTCGCGGGGCAGATTCCTGCGGAGATTCAGGCTTCCGGAGAATGCCAAGGTGGAAGATGTGAAAGCTGCCATGGAAAATGGAGTTCTCACGGTTACCGTGCCCAAGCAACCTGAGCCCAAATCTGAAGTGAAATCCATTGAAATATCTGGCTGAATAAACGAAAATTGATGCAATTATTTCAATTTTGGGTGGTGATCGCTTTTATTTCAACAGTAATTTTGTATGAAGATGATTAATGTAGGGGGTGTACTAGTGTTGTGTAATTAAGCTGTCAAAAATAGTGGAGGTAAGGGTTTCGCCATATCCGTGGCGAAGTCAGTTGTTACAGTTGTAATGGCAGTTTGCTTTACATTTCTATAAATAAAAACAAATACCTACAAAAATGTGTTATGATTTCTGTATGGTTCCGTTGTTTTAAAAACAAAAATTGTAGGGGAAACAGGGGAAGCGTTACTTCTAAAATTTTAAGTAAATAATTTCATCTATATTGCAACGAAGGATGCCTGAATACATGTGGTCGATGTTAATGGCGTGTCTTAGAAATATTTTAGAAATTCTTTCAATATTTTATGTGAAAAATGTCGGATGTGCTAATGCATTGTGATTAGGGTGTCAAAAATGGGGCAGGGTTTCTGTTTGTTTTCTTTGTAGCAAAGTTCATCTTGACGGGGTTACTGAAGGATAAGTTAGCATATGTATCTGTTTGGGCTTTCTTTTGTTTTCTCTGTAACAAAGTTCATCTTGACGGGGTTACTAAATGATAAGCTAGCATATGTACCTCTATGTGATTAGGGTTTTAAAAATGGGGAAGGCGTTTCCGTTTGTTTTCTTTGTAGCAAAGCCTATCTTAACGAGGTTATTGAAGGATAACCCAGCGTATGTATCTGTGTGGGTTTTCTTTTTAAATTTATGGTAAGAATTATATATATATATGATAATTGGTGAATTGACTATAATAATTAAAATAATGAAAGAGAAAGTGTATTACATTTAAAATAATTATAAAATATTATATTTAAAATAATTATAAAGTATTTAATTATTGAAAACTTAAAGTTGGGAATATTTAATATTTAATAATTGAAAAATTATTTAATAAAAGAAAAGTTAAGAAATTGGAAATAAAGTTGTATAATAATGTCGTGAGGGTTTTTTGTTTTTAGAATTATATATATATATATATATATATATAACAAAAAAATAAAAATACATAAAAATTATAGCAAGGTTGTCTTCAAAATAGTATTAGAGTATGATAGGTTAATTTGTGAATTGATATTTAATAAAAGAAAATTTAAGAAGTTGAATATAAAGTTGTATAATAATGTTGTGAGGGTTTTTGTTATTAAAAATTTCAATATATCTATTAAAAAAAATAAAAACACATAAAAATTATAGTATGGTTGTCTTCAAAATAGTATTAGAATATGTTAGGTTAATTTGTGAATTGATATTTAATAAAAGAAAATTTAAGAAGTTGGATATAAAGTTGTATAATAATATTGTGAGGGTTTTTGTTATTAGAATTTTCAATATATATATATACAAAAAATAAAAACACATAAAAACTATAGTAAGATTGTCTTCAAAATAGTATTAGAGTATGTTAGGTTAATTTGTGAATTAGTATTTAGAACATGTTAAATTAAGTTTGTGGTGTTATAGAAATTTGGAGATTTTATTTTAAAAATAAGTTTTAAGGAAAATATGAACAGTAATATCTCATATTATTAGATTTTTAGATGTAATAGATATTTAGATGTAATAGAAAAATTATAAATATTGAAATATTAAAATGAACATTCTTTCTAAACTTTTAAAAAAACAAATTGTAAATTATTGTAGAGAATGGATATGAAGAATTAACCATGAGAATATTCTTAATAATATGAGTTCAGAACAAAATAATATATTAAGAGAATAAAAATGATGGTAAAAAAAATATGTTCATTTAACAATCATGTGTTAGATAATATATTAAAATAAAATAAAAAGGAGGATGCAAAAGATATGTTCATCTAGGAATCAATGGAGGGATTCATAATTATAGGGGGTAAAAGTAGTGACTAAATTCGAACCACCTTTTAAAAGGTGGAAAAATGTTTATCAAAGATTAAGTAAATTGCCTTATGAGATTATAAATGTTTAAAAAAAAAATTGAGAATTCTTGGATGAAAGAATCAAAGAATATGAGTGATTTTTTCCTTTATGTAATGGGTATGATGAACCAAGCAAAGTCTCATGGATATGATTGTTGAGAAGATTTTGAGAATTTTATGTTGAGAAGATTTTGAGAATTTTATCAATAAGATTTGATTCCATAGTTGTAGTTATAAAGGAATCTAGAGACATATCAATGTTGATCGTTGAAGTTCTTTACAAACACATGACCAGATGATGAATATAATGGCAAGTCCTTCTTGAGAATGCATTTAATTTATAGATGTTCTTCGAATAAAAAGAGAAAAGGATAGATTATCATTAGGGAGAGTCATTAAAAGGAAGCAAACATGTAACACACACTAAAACACAACTCAACAACAATGTTTTAAAGAGCTGAAACCCTGAGAAAATGCATGAAAGTAGTGTTTTACAGGGGTTTTCAAGTGCGTATGGATCCGTATAGTAAGTTCATGGAAAGAAAAGGTTAGGAATCCTTAAATGGAACTCAGTGCAGACATCAGATAAGAGAATCCATGAGTTTCAGAGTCAAAAAGATAAAAAACCGATCCCTTCTCTCAATACCTCTCCTTGGCAGAGTTGGATAGCCTCTCATGTTCTTGTTCAGTATGAACAGGAAAGAGAAAATGATGTCTTGAGATCTTGGATAAAGTAAAGGGGTCTAATGACCTTTTAATATTTGGCATCAGTTTGCAAATTGATGACCTATGCTTTATAAATAATGGTTAAGAATCTAGGCAGTCAAACTGCTCTTTTGCATCGACACAAGGTCAATATTGGAATGATTTCAATGAATTTCTAACCTATTTGAAGAAAATGGTAATTATGTATATCTTATACAAGCCCTCAAGGTCCTACCACTTCACCTCAAACCCCAACTTGGCATGTGTGAGCTTGTGGAAGCAAGAACATCTTCATATGATCACACTTGCAAGTTACAAACATTAGTTCATGGCATTATGGGGCCTTCAATGCATTATAAATGTCAAAAAAAGTTTGTTGATTGTAATGATGGCTTCTTAAGAGACCCACTCAAGTTTTCTCATCATTAATGGTGTACCTTCTAATCCAATGAACCTTCAATTTCTTCAATACCCTACCTTCAAATGGGATTTCCTGTGTAGTTGACCTTTAGTGCAAATATGGACCAAGTGTTTCAAGGTGATGGATATTGAAGATCATTAGAACAATTTGGAGCATGCAGAAGTGTTGTAACAGGGCTCAATATGGATCCCAAGACCAATAAAATCATGAACTAACCTCCCAATGCTTTCATAGACATGTTTAGCAAAGTTTAAGGTTAATAAGCATGGTTTAAGGTATTTGTGAAATCCCAAGTTTCAGTGTCTCCCTTCATATGCCTGATTAACCAACTCCAAGTGCCTCGACTGGTTGAATATATAGATGGGGGTGTCTAGGGTCTTCATAGGTGATCTTGAACAAGAGTCAATAGTCCATATAGAACCTCAAATAACATATACTGTGTAATGGTCTCATCAATCCATTTCACCCTATAGTAGGCTCTGATTTCCAAACTTAGAGCTCCATAGGACTCTATGACCATCACCTATAGGGTTAAGCCCTTATCCCCAAGCTCAAGGCATGGAAACAAGGTCAAGTGTTGCATAATACTATGAATATCCAATGGGACTATGAGAAAAAGGGTCTATCCAAGTATGGATGTTGTTGAGAAGTTATGACCAAGTTCAGAAGATCACTCAAGTGCAGTTTTCAAAGGGTTTCCCAAAACTATTATACAACTGAACCTACAAGATGCAAGGAAGCGTCATAGGTTATGAATATGACTACCTTAAATAGAGGTATTGATATTTAAGAGAGCTCAATTAGGTCTCTAACATAGTATAGAATCCCTCCTTTTACTCACGGGCCTATGAAAGAGCTCCATTAACATTCACACACCTAGATCACTACCTACAAGACTGTAAGCAGTCTGCCTCCAAGATTGAATATGAGATGATATATGTAGATGAAAGAGAGAGCTCAAGCAAAGGTGTAAATCATAGAAACCATGTTGTGGAAAAGCAAGGGAAACTTGAAAGGATAAGTTAAACTAGTTGGATCAGGGATGTACAATGAGCTAAGTCTACCTAACCAGTTGGGATGCCTAATTGATGTGAATGACAATGTCAATAAAACATGTAAGGGTAACCCTAGGCTAATGATGGCATTCATCTTCCTTAGGATCTACTATGATGATGGTACAAGATTGAGGAAACTACTTAGTTTTGATTAGGCATCCATGACACACATCCCTGTATGCCTAATTGTAGGAGTTTAGAAAACAGGGTTGAGGGAAGTCTAGTTCAAAGGGTGTTATCAAACCATGAGATCATGTTACATGAGATTCCAAATCCATCAAAATTTTATAAGGAGAGTAAAGAGTAATCAAGTCTCTAGTGGAACATCTAACTCCAACACTTAGGTTGGGCAATGATGGTCATGGCAAGGCTACAAGAGAGGGATAGAGATGGAAGTCTAAGAAGCTGAAGACAAGGGAAAAAAGGTGAAAACAAATGGAAAAGGTTGATATGTTGACATTTAAGCCACCAACACACCTACATGTGACTCAAAATCTTGAGACTCAGTTTAGGCCTTTAAGACCTAAAGCCCTCCTTGATCCCTCAAGACCCCATCTTCATCTTTGTGACAGACTCAAAACCCCATGATAGGCCTAAGTTCATGAAGAGGTATATGATTATGATACATGTCATAAAGAAAGTGTTTTAGATAGATTAAGTAAAATAAGTGGTTGATTTGGTCTCATTACCCCTCTCGAGCTCTGCTACACTAGTTTGGCATTTTGAGCTGCCAACTCCAATGCTCATATCTCACATGGAAAGATGAGTAGGGCCCAATTATCTTAGGTGGATTTGGGTAACCCTATGCACTTACTATCCATGGAGGAAAGAGTTGAATTTAGGAGCTTAACTCTATGAACAATCTTTAACACTGTCAACCCACCTAGAATGTTTAGCAAAGGATCGAATGCTATCAACTTTCACTCAAAACTCACCGTATAAGGTGCATGTGACTAGGATATATTTGTGAGTTTTAAAGGGGTATATGGTCTCAACATCCATGGAAATAAGTTTTGTATTTGAGGCTTGTACTCTATGAACCATCGTCAAGATGGTAGGACACTAAAACCCTTCCTAAACCCTGATAAGGAACTGATGAAGGATTTTTGCCCTCAAATTCCTTTAAATGAGATGGTTGACTATGGAAATGGTCTTAATGGTCTTCCTTGGTCACATGGGCACAAAAATGGTCCACTAATTGACATGTGTAGACTATATGTTATACAGATCAGGCCTAGAAAGGATTGCTCCAAGCCTATGTGCAAGAAATAGGAAAGAGCCTACATGTTTTACATGATTCTGAAGAGTGAGAGACATCAAGAGGTTTAGAAGACTTCATAATGACCACCTACAAGGGTTTCCACAACAAATGGCCACCTGCAAACATGCCTAAGTGCCTAGTTAAGGGACTGTGTGTATGTGAAGAAGAAGCAAGGGGCTTAACCAAGCTAACACAAATGAACCAAAGGCTCTAATAGATAGGTTACATACTCTCAAAGGTTTCCAAGTGCTCTCATAACTCCATTTTGAAGGTAAAACACAAGAACCCTATCATTAGGCTTGTTAGCCTAATACCCTCCTCAAGACATGACTACTTGAAGACTAAAGGCAGAGGATAAGAGGGGTTAAATGAGACCTTAAACTATCATGGAAGTACACTTCAAGGATTTTAGATGTGTAAAAGGTGTTTGTTTACAAAATAAAGCTCAATATTGACCATTTTCACCTAAAACTACCTTGAGAGTGCATAAAATGCAAGATAGTCACCCGAAGAACACCTTCTTGTGGTCAGAACTATATAGAGGATCTACATGGAGTCTTGAGCACATGGGGAAGGTTGAGGGGCCTTGTACCCCCCTTTGCCCCCTTCCCCCCCCCCCCCCCCCCACCAAATAGCTCTCTAAAACCCTAATAGAAACTTAATGGGAAATATATTGATAAATTTTCACTTAAATCTAATGAAATGGATTGGGAGACACTTGGAACACCTTTTTCACTCTTAGAAGGTCCTAGACTTGGCATTGGTCTTTACAGATAGTTGTATGGATCCACCAAACTATTTTTTGCAAGATTTAGTGATGAATTCAAGGTACATAGTTATATGAAGAATTGTAGATCATTTAACAAGGTGGTGTGAGGTTTTTTACAACTTATCAGATCACAAATTACTCTCAAATCCTCTTGGAAATGCTTCTTCAGGTCTAAGCTAAAAGGGTAGTCTATAAATGCTAACGAAAGGTGACCCAGTCACTTAAATGAGAAAAGTTGCAGGTATGCACGATTAGAAAGCCACATGTCATGGTATAATATGATTTTCCATGACCTGAAACATGCTCACTCAGCGATTCTTTAAGGTGCTATGCAATCCTCATGGTCATCCAAGTAGCTAGAACTAAGTGACTAGGCCTTGTTGCCTAGTAGGCCTATTTGGTCAATAAGAGAAGATGAGTATTGGTAGAGATGGATACTAAGGGATTAAATTTAGGTCATGAACACCCTATAGCTACCACATAAAGGTGATTAGACACTTTTCATATCCATAATGGAGGATGGGGAAATTTTCCAAGCCTTATTGGCATGCAAGAGAGGGGTAAGCTAATAAATGCTTCATGGAGGCCTAATTGGACCACATTTCTACCTTTGTAAATTTCATGAAGAGAGGTGGTAGACCAAATTGGCATGGTCATGATTTTAATGGGGTCAACCAAGGCTAAATTATCTCCTAACCACTACAACTCCATGTCCAAAATCTCATTAAAGACCAACAGCCAGCCAATGTAATGCATGGAGAGAGCATGGAGTTGTTATTGAAACTTGTAACTGATGATGGAGGGAATTAGGGTCATCAAGACCTCTTATCCACACTTCCAAGGCAAAATATCTTCTCTCACCTTCTCTATTGTTCTATAAATTGAGGTTAAAATACCATTGTAAGCATCCATCGAGTGATTATGATGAAACTCTACTCAAATTGTATCTTGTAAACCTATTGAATGAATATAAGGACTGGTTCAGATTCTCTTGCTAGCTTATTTTTCTCTATGCTTGTTGATTTTTAGAAGTGGTTGAGTTTCATCTTCCTTTTTAGGTCCTTGCCTTCACCTAGTTTCTAGGAGATTTTCTAAATAGGTCATATGGTGTGTAGAAGTGTTAGTGATTGTGTTTGAAGTAGAATCTGATTGGTAGTGTCATGAGAGTAGACCTTCCATTCATCCTCAAGTTACAACCACTTAACATAGCCTCTATATGAAGTATTGATGTTTAGGAGTCTCTAGGAAAAGAGTGATCTAATCCCTAGTCCTTGTCTTGTTCTCAAGTGTTGTTGAAGTATCATTTAAAGTGGACAAAATCATGTTGGTGCATCACCTCCACTTAGTTTAGGATTTTTTTAATGCATCATCTTCTATCTCTTTTCATCACCAAGTTAGTATTTTTAGAAATCGATCTACAATTTATTCACCAAGGGAGCTAGCCCCAAAACTAGAGATTCACCTGATCAACTAGGCCACCCACACCTAGAGGTGATCCCATTGTATCAGCTAGATGAGGTTGGCATGAAACACAACTGCCTCAAGGGTGAAATCCAGACTGATAACAATATCAACCTATTTAATGGGATGGAGAGATATGACATTGCATTCCAAGAGATATTGTAAAACCCATGTTGGTGACTATGGAAGGTTGGTGAATATTTAGTGCCGAGGAGAAGACAAAACCAATCTAGGAGATGGATATGAAGCTGCATTAACTATGGCATTTTGATCACCCTTGTTCTCTATGGTCATTACCTTGTATGGAGGCTTATTTTAACTCTTAATAGTTTATTTTGATCCATTGGTGTACTTTAGTTTACCCATTGATAAAGCTTGACGTCTCTTTCTTTTACCATGTGGCACAAATCTGTGAATGTAAGAAACTTATTGAACAAGATAACTTCATGTAATGCTAGTAAAAAGATTTGTTTGAAGATTTCCTGAAGCTCTTTATCTACCATGGTGCTAGCCAATTTAGTTAAGAGAGTCTTGTATTGTAAGACGTATTTTGGTTCATTTGACTTTTATTTTAATCATGCAACTTGGTCATATGAAATCTTGTCATTGAGTAGTGTGCTAAATACATGTCTACCAAAGGATTGAATGATGTGACAGATTGATTTGGTAAGTCATATAACCATTGTAGGGAATAATCCTTTAAACTACGTCGAAATAAATTCATAAAAAGCCTATCATTGGACACATAGTTCAAACATGTTGTGTGAAAAGCTTAGAGATGGTGCTCTAGGTCACCCTTTCCATCATATAATGTAAGTTTACGTTCCAAAAATCTAAATGGAAAGGGAGTTTTTGCTATGTGATGTGCTAAAAGTGTATGTAATAGAATATTAGAATCCAAGACATGTGATGGCTTAGTGTCTCCATTCTCAAGATGTAACACCTTATCCTGCAGAGTATGAACCTTGTGCATAAGGGATTGTACATCTGGAGTAGAGGAACTAGTCATAAGAGGTGTAGTTATCACTAAAGGTGGTTGAATTACAATTGTAGGTTGTGCTAGCTGAGTTGGTCCCACTGTAAGTGTAACAATGTTGTTATTTGGGGGTGTTGAAGATTGACCATTATTTATTTTTTGAATTTCTTCCTAAATAATAGTGATTGAGGTCATCTTGCATATCTACATGTTTGGACACAAAATATTGCAATTATTTCTTATTGGTATCATCAAATCAGTTGTTGAATTCCACCATTGTAGTTTGGGAAGTAGGAAAACAATTTTTTGTATATTTTGAACTTTAAAGAATTTTAATCTAAGAAAGATTGCAAAAAATAAATATTGAAACAAATATAAAATATTAGAACTAAAGTTTGAGCATAGACACCGAAAGGATACAAACCCTAGGAGCATTTAGGGTTAGCGTTTGAGAAATGTTTAAAGTAAGTCGAGTACATGGAATGTTTTAACCATTTAGGGTTTGGCTTATGTAAATCCTATGGATGATTAAAGGGTTGAGTATTCTAAACCAGGGAAATAATATGAAATAAGTAACCACTGATTTGTTATAGATTTGACTAGCTTTTGACTTTCTAAAAATAATAATAAATATGTGAAAATAAAGACTTATCTGATAAACCCCTGTTACAGATGATCTGAGTGCTAGAAATTGAGATAAAAATTGGTCTGAGTGTTATCAACTAGATCTCTGTATGATAACCCCCCTAGATAGTAACACCACATTGGGATAAAGATGCCATGTGACTCTAATGACCTAATGTTGGTGTTAATATCCTCTTTTCAAGTCTTTTCTGAACTTTTGGGTGAACCTATGTCTATGTTTTTGGGTTCTATTCTTGCATGCATGAAGTATGGAAATTTAAATTGTACATGTAATAACTGATTTATGATGCAAACCTTAATCCTAATTCCAAGTAAGGCATGAGATAAAAATTGTGTTTGTTAGGAGGATAGGTTGGATGTCCTTATCACCCCATTGTGAAGAGAGTTGCCTACATACCAATAATTTGAGGAGGGATCAAGAATGTTGGGTTTTCTCTATTTACATTAGTGTTGAAGCCTCTTCACAATAGGCTAGCACGTTGTCCCTATCACATGAGAGATCAGTCTCACGTGCTCACTTGATATGCACAACAAAAGACCTGTTCTTGAAGACTTTGAAACACGATGTGTGTTTACTCATTTCTTATCAAACAAATATCCTACTATTATTCATTAACATAACATATTATACTACTTGTTAGCCAATTTTTACACCCAGTTTTACATATTTCATTTTGGCCAAGTGTAGTATTCTTAATTGGTTTATCCCCATAGCAAGAAGACCAAGTGTTTTTTCCTTTAAAAGCCTTTGTTTGGTCTTTTTGCAAGTGTTATTTTAGTCTCTTTTGCTTAAGTTTTTTTTCTTTCGGCAAGGTTTTGCTTTGGGTTTTTTGTCCAAGTCTCAAAGGAATTATTTCAGACCTTTTGTCCAAAACAAAAAGTTTGAAGGAATTGGTCCATTTCAGGTTTTCTGAAAGGCATCTTCAATATTTCTGAAGGAAAAGTGTCCTTGCAACTTTTTCAAAGCATTTTTTCTTTCAAGTAATTGGTCCATTTTAGGTTTTTTGAAGGGTACATTTCAAGATTTCTGAAGGAAATGTCTCTTGCACTTTTCCGAAGGAATTGGCTTAAATAATTTTTCTGAAGGAATTATTTAATATTTTTTGTTTAAAACAATCTTTTCAAAGGGTCGATTCTCAAGCAAAGGGACATTTTACATATTTTTGAAGGGTCTTTTCTCAGATTGGTACTTTGCATTTTTTCAAAGGAATTGTTTCAAACTTTTTGTCTGAAACAATCTTTCCGAAAGAATTGGTCACTTACTTTTCTCTGAAGGAATTGGTGTTCTTCCAAAAGGTATTTTTCTCCTAAAAGTGTCCTAAACATATTTTTGAAGGGTACATTGATTTTTTTTTGAAAGAAATGTCTTCTAAAACGATTTTGAAGGGTCTTTTTCATGCAAAGTGCCCTACACACTTTCTTGAAGGGTCTTTTCTTGGGGAAGTGTCCTTTTAAGGCTTTTTGAAGGGACATTCAAAGAATGCCAAAGGGCATGTTAGGATTTCAGAGAGGCAAAATGAAAATTCCAAAGTTTTATTCTCAGCAAAAGTGTCCTTCAGAAAAATTTCAACAGGACACTTGTAGAAAGCTCGAAAGGTTAATTCTTTCAGAGAAAAGGGTCCATGGGAAAATTATTTCAGACTTTTTATTCGAAACAAAAATTACAAAGGAATGGTTCCAGTATAGTGATGGTTATATGTAAATCACCTTCAATGTGAGGAGATAGCCATTGGCATTTAAATAGTGGGTCCTAGGCAGATTGATGGTCCTCATTCAAACACTCAAAGATCCAAGGGCTCACTTTTTCCATCTGCCAAAGCAAATTAGAGGGTTCATCTCACCATTGATTAGGTCATGATCCAAGTCATTTTTTATGGAAAATTAAATTAATAATTGGTTGTACATGTAAACTCCAAGTGATGCCTCTCCAAGGCCAATAAAATGAAAGTGACTCTTCCCTACATTGTTACACACCTCAACAAGCTGGCATTGTGTTAGTTTCTCCATTAAAGAATCAATACTACTCATATATATTACACTTTAGCTTCACCTATAATTTGGTAGAATATGAAGGCCTAGTTCATAGCCTCCAATGGGCAAAGAGGAGAGGGATCAAGAATTTGAAAGTTTATGGGGATAGTGAATTGGTCATCCATCAAGTGAGAAATCAAACTACAGCCAAGAATCCCTTTCTTAAATTCTAAAAGTATAGGGTATGGGACCTACTTGATGACTTTGATGCCTTCAACATACAACCCATAGCGAGGGATTCAAATAAACATGTTGATAGATTGGCTGCCATAGGAGCACAGTTTGACACAATTGTTGATGTAGGGAAAGAGAAGGATCAATCCCATATCAAGGTCATTGTGAGGTCCTCTATTCTAGATGATGAAGTGTCATGGTAGGTGTTTGAAATTGATGAACACATTGCATACTTCTTAAAAATTGAGACAAGATTCTCCTCAAGTAACCAAAAGAGACTGCGTGATCAATATGAAGAAAAAGTTAATCGGCTGAAGACAAACAAGATACCTAAGGGGCTGATTACTTTGGAGAGTGTTTTCAATGAATATGATAAAAATAACAAAGAAAGAGTGAGCATGTAAATAAAAAAATAGAACTATGAGAGAGTCATGATTTGTAAGGACAAGCTCCTGAAAATTGGTAAGGTATGTTCTCTATCTGAGAAGCAGGCCTTTATTGATTTATGCAAAGAGTTCCATGACATCTTTACTTGGGAATATAAATATTTGAAAGGATTTGATCCAAGTCTAGCTCATCACACCATTGAGTTATAACCTGGAGCTAAACCAGTCAGGCAAAAGCAAAGGCCTATCAATCCCAAGATAGAGGAACTCATGAAGAAAGCGTTGACCAAGTTGATTGAGTCTACGATTATCTTTCCTATCAAACACTCAACTTGAGTGGCTAATCTTGTACCTATCTAAAATAAGAATGGAGAGATCATACTTTTTGTCAATTTTCTAGACCTTAATAGAGTGTCTCTCAAGGATCATTGTCCACTACCTTCCATACAATAAATTATGCAAGTTGTTTCAAGATCTCAATGCTTCTCACTTATTGATGTTTATTCAGGTTACAATCAAATACTGGTGAATGAAGAGGATTAGTTCAAGATAGTCTTCACTACAAAATGGGGGACCTTTACCTATAAAAAGATGCCTTTTGGTTTATCCAATGCTGGAGCTACATTTTAAAGAGCAATGGACATGGCTTTTAAAAGTTTGATCAATAAGTTTCTACTTGTGTACCTTGATGATATAACTATTTTTTTGAAGGATGTTACTAATCATATAAAACATCTAAGGCAAGTGTTTGAGAAATGTAGGGAATATGGAATATCCCTTAATAAAAAAAATGCATCTTTGTTAACTATGAAGGTAAGTTATTGGGTCATATTATTTCAAAAGAAGGCATGTCTATTGACCTCGAGAAGATCGAGGCTATTCTAAGCTTGTCTTTGTCTCAACACAAGAAAGGACTTCAAAGCTTCTTGAGTAAAATAAACTTTGTAAGAAGGTTTATTTTAGGCTTTACAACTGTGGTAAAGCCTATCACAGCCATGCTCAAGAAGAACTAAGCTTTTGATTGGACAAATGAAGGTAAGAGTAGTTTTGAGGCAATCAAGCAAGCAATTGCAAAATGTCCTACTCTCTTAAACCCAAACTTTGCCAAATATTTCATACTCTATACCTTTTCTAAGCTTGATACAATCTCAGCTATGCTTATGTAAAATAATGATGAAGAGGTAGAGTAGCCAATTGCATTTTTCAACCAAGGATTGCAAGATTATGAGGTCAAGTATATATTTGTTGAGAAGCAAGCTATAAATGCTGAGTGCCCCAATGGGTTGAACAAGTCTCAAAGAAGGTATTTTAGATTGTAGACCATTCCCTAATATCTTGTAGATGGTGTTCTCTTTAAGAAATATGTGAATGGTGTGATATTGAGGTGTGTTAATAGTGATCAATTTGATATGCTATTAGAAAAGTTTCATAATGGTACAGATGGAGGTCATTTCTCTCCTAAGACAACATCTAAAAATATAATGAGGGTTTGTTACTATTGGCCTAGTATTTTTAAGGACTGTTACCATTGGGCTAAAAAGTGTCCTCAATGTGTTTTCTTTGTAGGCAAATAGAAACTTGCATCCCTTCCATTGAATCCTATCCAAGTAGACCAACCTTTCATGCAATGGGGTCTTGATTTCATTGGTGTGATCAACCCTCCATCAAGTGCTAGACACAAATAGATATTGATTGTTGTTGACTAATTCACAAGGTAGGTAGAGGCTGTTGCATTGAAGGAGGCAAGTGAGAATGCTATCTTGGAGTTTTGTGAGAGCATTATAACAAGGTTTGGAGTTCCCCATGTTATCATTTCTGATAATGCACTTGTTTTCATATGTGCTAAAACTTTTGATTGAGAAAATAGGAATGGATTTTACTTGAGTACCTCATCCAACTATTACCCTCAAGGTAATAGGTTGGTTGAATCTACTAACAAGAATCTCATCAAGATCATCAAGAGGACATTGGAGAATAATCAAAGAGCATGGCACAACAAGTTGAAGATAGCCTTATGGGCTGACAGGATTACTCATAAGATATCAACTGGTAATTCTCCCTTTGTGCTTGTTTATGGGAGAGAGGCTAGTTTGTCCATATCTCAATAACTCCCTACTCTAGAACTTGCACATCAACTAAAACTACTTTAAAATACTCTAATGGAAGTCATATTGACAGAACTAATGCAGCTTCAAAAATCAAGAGACAATGCACACAAGCCCATGGAACACCACCAAGTACTCATGAAGAATTCATTTGACAAGAGAGCAAGTGCAAAAGTGTTCAAGGAAGGTGACTTGGTCCTAAAATGGGATGAGGACAAAGAAAAATTGGGTAGATAGACAAAGTTTGACATATTGTGGAGTGGCCCTTACATCATTAGCAAGTGCAAACAAAGCAACTCCTTTCAGCTGACCAAGATGAATGGAGAAGAATTACCTATCCCTATGAATGGGATACATCCAAAGTTTTGCTATTAGTCCTTGCAAGTATATTATGTAAGTAGTTGTTTAGGTGTGTGTTTCCTTTGGTTTGTTGTTGTGTTCCTTAAGTGCCTTGTTGTGTTTCTTTATTTTTGGTTGGTGTGTGTCTTTGCCTTTGTGCATATCAACCAGCTTGTGTTTTTGAGCTAAGGGCCTCTTCAAGTCATTTTTTGAGTGCCTATATGTGTGACTCCATGCCCAATGGAAGGATTTCGGCAATTGGTCTTAGGCATAGCAGGCATGCCTCCCCTAGGAATCACCAAGAATGTTAGCCAATTTTCACATCTAGTTTTGCATCTTTCATTTTGGCTAAGTGCAACATTCTTAATTGGTTTATCCCCACACAAAAAAGACCAAGTGTTATTTCCTTCAAAAGCCTTTGTTTGGTATTTTTGCAAGTGTTATTTTGGTTTTTTTTTCTCAAGTGTTTTTTCTTTCAACAAGGTTTTGCTTCGGGTTTTTTGTCCAAGTCTCAAAGGAATTGTTTCAAACTTTTTGTCTGAAAAAAAAAGTTTGAAGGAATTGGTCCATTTCAGGTTTTCTGAAAGGCATCTTCAAGATTTTTGAAGGAAAAGTGTCCTTTGGAACTTTTCTGAAGGGTTTCTTCTTTCAAGCAATTGGTCCATTTCAGGTTTTTTGAAGGGTACATTTCAAGATTTCTAAAGGAAATGTCTCTTGCACTTTTTTGAAGGAATTGGCTTCAATAATTTTTTTGAAGGAATTGTTTCAGACTTTTTGTCCAAAACAATCTTTTTGAAGGGTAATTTCTAAATCAAAGGGACATTTTCAATATTTTTGAACGGTCTTTTCTTGGATTGGTCCTTTGAATTTTTCCAAAGTAAATGATTGGTCCTCATTCAAATGCTCAAAGATCTAAGGGTTCACATTCTCCATCTACCAAAGTAGATCAAAGGATTCATCTCATCATTGATCAGGTCATGATTTGAGCTATTTTTGATGGCCAATCAAAAGAATAATTGGTTTTACATGTAGACTCCAAGCGATGCCTCTCCAAGGCCAATAAAATGAAAGTGACTCTTCCCTAAGTCATTGCACACCTCAACAATCGAGTGAGAAGTTGTTAGCATTAGGACAAATATACAACAAGTGGACTCTCATTTACATAACCGATTGATGCCATTACTCAGCCCAAAAATATATTGTTTTTGCTAATGCAACCATTGGGGAACCATCTTGGAGAGAGCAAGTTAGTTGTCTAACCACTTGAGGTGACATGGATAAATGGAATGGCCCAAATGAGCATCATTTATAAAAATGGTTGCAGCTGAAGATGGATACTCTTAACAGAATGATTCCTCTTTTTGGTGCCAAAGGCATCCTCCTCTCACTTCCATTTTACTATAAATATAGCCCTTGGGCTAGTGTAAAAACAACCACATAGTGTATGGCAAAGCCCTGTTGGATTGATGTCACATTTTTCATTTAAGCATTAGGTACCAGTCTGTTTCTTTCAATTTTTCTAAATAATTGACTGGGTGTGTAAGAGATGTATAGTGATAGTAAGTGATGATTTTCCATCTTTTTGTCCTTTATCCTTAATGCCTGAGCAAAATTTCTTAGTCTAACAGGTCATATAGAGTGTGTTCAAGTGTGTTGAATTGCTATAATTATATAATTGTTCTTGGAATGTGCAATTTACCTTTAAATTCATTTTCCTTGTGTCATTTCATGCGTCTCACCTCTATACTAAAATATTTGTGTTAGAAATCCTTAGAGCTTGGGAATGATCTGTGCATTTTATTATATTGTGCACTAGAATATGATATTCATATGGAAGATAATCTTGGTGTATCACCACTCTTAGAGTAGGTTTTAATTTTTTGTAATCTCTAATTCTTTTCCTTTCAACAAAACTAGTTTAGATAGAATTTTTTTTGTAGAGATACATTCAGGGAGCTAGCCCTTTAAATCTAGATGTTCATTTCCTCTATAAGCATACCCACATGCCTGGAAATGTTTTAACATTGCCCAAATTTGGAAGATGATTGAACACTCTCTTCTAAGGTAAAAGATTTGGAGACAACACTACCACCACTAGCTAAATATAAAAGGAACTCATGATTTTATTCACTTAACACATTTCAATATTCAACACAGTTAACAGTCCATTACTTGAAGTACTATATGATAAATATTGAATTCTCATTAAGTGATTACAGATTACAAGATAGAATGCTCTATATTCCTTCAAAGATTCACACACCAATCCTCTTTTGAGTGCTTACAATAGGAGTTTTTATACTTGTTTTTCCCTATCCAAGTGTCAAGTTCCCAACTCAAAATGGACACATGGTACACAAACTCTCAATAGGCTAAGGGTCATGGATATTACAATTAATTGTTCTAATATAATCAAGCCTCTATGCCCCTAGATGCCTGCTCTATGTTATACATTATTTTCCAAGTGTTTTATTCCTTGTGAACTGGTACAAGGCCTCCAATCGGTGGGGTCAAAGTGTCATATTTGATTTATTCTTCAAATTGCTCTCACATTCCTCACAGTCCACTTCCCTTGTGTTCCCCTAGTCTTTTACTTCTTGAACTAGGTCTTCTGTTCTCAAGTTCCTCATGCCACATTTTCTCTTGAATGGGTCCTCTCACATTGGGCCTTTTGTACCATTATCCTTTTTCATCCTTCAACTCTCATGCTACTAGTCTTGCGCCATGGTCCTCCCATGCCATAGTTCTCCTGCACCATGCAGATACTTGTATAAAAATGGACAATGGTTCCTCCATACTTCTCACCAAAATTAGAATGAATACTTGGTCAAAATTGAGGGGCCAACATCACCCCACACTAAGCTATTAGTCCATTTTGGACTAAGTTGTACTAGCATCCTCAAGGAATTAGGCCATTTTTCTCAAGTTCTTTCCTCAGCTCATCCCAATGGGATAAGGCATTGAGAACTTTAGAAGTTATTTTTTTAATAGCCTCCTTTACTAATTTTAACTCCTCAAGCTAAATTGGAGTCTTGATCTTCTTCATCTATTCCTCTAGGGCTACACTAGCTTCCTTTCGGATGTTCTCTAATTTAGAGACATTATCAACGTATCCTTAAAATGTGGCAAAATGGGTATTTTTTGGTTGATGATGGTTATTAATAGTGTCTTCCATTATTTCCATGTCCTTGAATGCCTTCACATGCTCAACATGATCTTTTATTAATAGCATTGCATCAACTGCTTACTACCTCAAGACCTCCTCATCATTGAGTTGGACTTCTATTATTTTATTTGGGTGCACCATGTATGCAAAAATTCCATCCAAAATTGGGATAAACTCCTTGACTCTTTCTAAGGTATTATGGCAAATATATGCTATAGTGGTCAACTACTCTGAAAGTTCCTGGGACTCATCTCTAGACATGGGGCACTCCTTATTCTTTTTGATCAAAATCTCAACCAATGTCTCTAATTTCCCTATGGCATCCCCATCTAATGGTATGCCATCTACCAATGCCAGCTCTTCGTTCAAAATTGTTTTGCAAAGGTTTAATACCCTTATCTTAGCCTTGATGGTCTCTTGAATTTGTTTCTTCAAGGATTCCATTTCCTTGGCTAGCGCATGCTTTTCAGCATACACTTTATTATACATTTCCACCACCTTTTCATGTTTCTTTTCGGTTGTGCATGCATTTGACTCTAACAAAATATTTTGGTGCATCACTTCCATGATAATTTTTTAAAAATGTAGTGCTTGTCATTATTGGGGAGAGCTATTGTGGATAAAATTGCATTTGGGCAAAAAAAAATGCAATACAATAGAATGTCGAACTGAGGCTCTTCATTATACATCTCTAAAAGGAAGGATAATTGCTTCCTTATTGCTTAGGTCACATTATTGGGGTGGAAGTGCTTCCAAAGATAGATTTTTTGTTCATCTACATTGAACTGGTATCATTCACATAGATTAGATGGTGCTCTCTGTTCTAGTTCCCCCTAAGTTGGCCCCTTCCCTTTTCATAGGTCTTGCTCAAGTTCTTGATGGCTTTTGGTAGCCATCCCATTCATTTTCATTTCTCTAGTATTGATTTGATCAACAATTGGGATTTCTCACATAGGGGATGGAGTCTTCTTTGGATTAGATTCCATGTTATGTATCTGCTCCTATGGGGGCTCCCTTTGGGGCCTTGACTTGGAGGGTGGTGAGGTGCTGACCTGGTGGTAGTCTTAAGAGAAGTTGGAGGTAAAGGTGGTCATGGTGGTGAAGATGGGGGAGTTGGATGAGGAGATGGTCGAGGTGGAGAAGGTGGGGTAGGTGAGTGGGAAGGAGTATGATGAGGTGAAGGTAATGAAAGTGGTGAAGAATTGTGAGATGGAGATAGAGATGATGATGATGAAGGACAAGGTGAAGGTGAAGTACGAGGTGGTGGTTATGGTATTGAATGGTGATGTTGAACTGGCCTGTAGGGCTTCACCTTTACTATCTTCTACCACTTTTGGGAGCCTTGTTGCCCACTTGTGCTAGTGCTTGGCTTAGACTACCTCTTTTTTAGTGGTACTTGGGCAATCCTCTCCTTGAGGTCTCCATTTTGAGGGCTTGGGTTGGGGTGTAACATATAAAATAGTGTATCTATTTCCCAACTAGGATATTCTTAATCTTAATATTGGTTATGCTTGTTTATCCCCTCTCTATATGTGATTTTTTTCCAAGATATACAAACATCTTCTAGAGGGTGTGACATTCTACATCGATCTATTCTACTTGTATATCGATCGGTTGTGCATCATATATTCTATTGATAGAATCGATGAGTAGCGCACAAAGAAGTCATATGGTAGCTTAAGCCATGTTGAAGGCTCTCCTGAAGGATTTATCTAAATACGTACCAAGGAGTAGTGTTAATTCATAGTGAATTCTACTTGATCTTCCATTAGGGAGGGTAGATCCTTGAGAATGTGCCATTCATTCCCAAAAGCCACCTTCATTCTATCAAACTAGTATCTCATCTTTAACTTATATGTTGGAGTGATGTGTTGAGGGTAGGTGAAAGCTTTGTAGAACTCAATGGGGGACTTGTGAGAGGGGAGATACACCCACTTCAAATATTTTGAAATATAGTCAGGCATGCCAAATTCATCAAAAAACTAACAATAATAATATTTCCCCCAAGGAAACCTAAACTTAGTTGTTGTATGCACCTTCTCTACATTTTTAGCTATTTTTGGGCAAATTATAGTGCCAAATTGTACTATATTCCCTACACTACTTGGTACGTGATATGTAAGTGGGCCATATCCACCTCCCTCCATTGGTTGGTCCCTCTGACCTTGGTGGAAATGATTCACGATGTGACTCTTAGGGTAGGATCCTATATGTTTGTAATGTGAATTGCATATGCCTTCTTTTGATACATAATCATTATGGTGGTTTATTGGATCTCCTCTGTATCTTCCAAGTCATCCAACACATTGACCTCTGAGCACTACACTCCTTTGACTTTGTTTACCCTCTCTATGTTGATCTTCATGTTGTACCTTGTGAATTGGATGTAATCCTCATGAACATGCAAGAGGAGGAACCGAACTACCTTAGTAGGCTTTCCAAAACATGGTAGTTCAAAGAGTTGGAAACTTCTAGCTTTATCCAGCTGGTTCTTGATGGTCAAGTCATAAACCACTTGGTTTCATGTGTTGGTCGTTTGGCCCTGATAATCATTTTGCAACTACACCTCATTTCCTAGTTAGTGGTGGTTGTAGTCAAATATGGTCGTAGTTGCCACCTTAGAGACCCATTTTTCTATATGTAAGACTGACTTGGGGTATTTCATCTATTCTATGTAAATGGTTTGAGGGGGAGATGGTGGAGCGGTCTATGATGAGGAGACCTGCACCTACTTTCCCTTTTTCACCATCTTGGATTTTTTTGCACTCTCACTTTGAAATTCCATGTGTTATACTTGCCTTAGTGTCTCTTTTAGGTCTTCTAAAGGCTCCTATCTTATAGGTAACCATGCTTCTCCACTCACCTCTCTCTCTTCTGGTATGGTTGATAGTTTTTCAAGTCTTTTTTTTCTTTGACCGCATTACCCTCTATGGCACTCGAAAGTTAACCCTCAACCATCCCACATTCCCAAATGAATACATGGTGACAATCAAACTTGCCTTGGCTCTCAATCTTCACACTTCAACAATGGCAGAACCTACAACCTGCAATTTTTACAAATAATGACCTCAACCCACTTCTACATGCGTTTGCACTTAACAACCTTCCTCCTTCAGTTGGAAATCCTCTTCGTGTCTTTGTTTATTTCTTAATCACTCTATTCTGCAAGGAAATTGACTTCATTTTTGGTTATCTGGTTCATTAAACACTTGAATATTATATCAAGGTAAAGTATAGAATGGCTTTGACTTGTTTATTTATAGGTCCTCCGACTAGTTTACCTCATTAATTTCTTTCTTCTCCTTGTCATTTTTGACCATAATTGTGTATCTTTTAATGGTCTTCATAATTCAGATCTTGCATCAAGCCTTTAGTGTTCTAAAAAACTTGTCCCATCATTCCACTCGCATGCTTGTTATTATGACTACCCTTGTCACATTAATGATCCATTTTTTTCCACACCTTTTTTGGAATTGGGTGACAACTGTTCCATTTTTTTGGAGTAGTAGAAACTAGCTATCACACAAATGATGAGAATCTATTTTATTAAATGACTCACGCACCCTTAATTACTTTCTTACCATGTATAAATCTTGCACCCTTGAAACTTTTGCACCCACATGTTATGTCTTATATTCATATGCATAATATCTTACCCCACACTAAAAAGGTTTGTGGTCCTCCACGAAAACAACCAGACTAAGAATTTCAAAAGAGAGTTGCATGCCTCAAGGGCAACACTTTTTATTGAAAGTATAAAATCCTAATATAATGGCCTTAAGCCTTATTGAAAATAACATAAACGTAAACAAAATCATAATACGAATGAAGTTAACTCCGATTATAGTGTCCTGGGAGGAATTGACCATCTATTCACTTTAGCCAGCAAGCTCTAGTAGGTTGAATACTATGAATTATGAATGGTCCATCCTAATTAATGTGGAGTTTCCCAAGGTGGCATGTGAACTTAGAGTCATAGAGTAAAAATTTCATGCATGGGGTGAAGATTTTGTTCTTTAGATGGTGATCATGCCATGCTTTCTATTTCTATTTCTCAACATCTTGATTCCAGTGGACAAGGAACCAAGCCTCATCTAGTTTCATGAGTTCATCGCACTGAGATTTCAAAGAGGCATCATCAAGGTTTCTTATATGTGTTATCCGAAGAGACAGATTCAGGAACTCAACTGGTATGATTACTTCCTTTCCATATACTACATTAAATGGTGTACTTTTGTTGAAGCATTTATATGTGGTCTAGTATGCCCAAAGTACTACAGATACCCTATCATCCCAATCAGTTCTACCAACATTGCAATTTTTTTCCAAAATGGTACTAAGGATCTTGTTGACGGCTTCATTTGTTCCATTGGCCTAAGGGTGGTATAATGTTGTCTTGTGATGTGTGATCATGAATTCAGCCAATAAGATTCAAATTGTCTCATTCAGGAAGTGGGTTCCATGGTCATTGGTGAAGCTTAGAGGACATCCAAAGCATGTTATAATGTTTTCTCAGATGAAAAACATGGAAGTCAATACAATATAGTCTTTGGTTGGTGTTGCTTCATCCCAGTGTGTTAAGTAGTCATTTGCTATAATTATGTACCATGAGCTTGTGCGTTGTCATGTTAGAGTGATGGGCCCCACAAAGTAAATAACTCACTTCTCAAATGGTTCTTGGGAAAAAATTAGTTGCAATGGCATGGTATCTCTTATATTGGGTCTTCCCACATGCTATAAAATATCACATTGCCTTGCATATACCTTTACATCTTTAAATAAAGTTAGCCACCAAAGTCCAACGAGTAACACCTTGTGCATGGTAACCTCACCAACATAATGTCCTCTGGTAATACCTTTGTGGACTTATCATAATACCTCAAGGCATTCATGTTGCCTTAAAAAATGATGTAGTACCTCATCATGGTCCATCTTATACAGATCTCTATTTATTACTTGATAAGGTGTAGCATAGACCATAAGTTGTTTCTTTTCTTGTAAAGTGAGAGAATCAGGTGCACATATAATATTGAGGAATGACACAATATCCTCTAGTTATTCAGGTACCCTAATGACTTAGAAGAGTTGGACATTAGGAAGGTCATCTTATATAGCATGTGGAGGTTATCCATTTTCAATTTGGGATAAATGATCAGGTCCACAATTGGTTTCCCCAGGTTTTATTACTACAAAAAACTAAAATTCTTGGAAGAAAACTATCCATGGATAATTGGCTTATTGACAAGATAATTAAGAGTCTCATGGTTGGTTTAGAATATAAATATTGTGGCCAGAAGCTATTGTCTAAATTTTTGTAGCACATAAACCATAGACAAGGCTTTGCATTTAGTGGTGGGATAGTTCCTTTTGGTCGATGTGAGTTTCCTGCTAGTGAAATAGATTGGATGGTCCAAATTTCCCTCTCTTGGTTTTGAAAGTATTATGCCAACTGTTGTGCTAGATTCATCAACATAAACATGAAATGGTTTTGTCCAATTTAAAAATTACAAGATATGAGTGGTAACTAATCTTTCCTTCAGAGTTTCAAAAGTTGCTTTATAGGAATTAGTCCATATAAATTATTCATTATGCTTTAATAGCTCTTCTAGGGGTGATACAATCTTGGCATAACCCTGAATGAACTTCCTGTAGTATCCCATGTGTCCTAAAAATGTGCATACCTTGCACTAAGTTTTTGGCACTGGCAAACGAAGAATGATAGAGACCTTGGTTGGATCTACTAAGAGTCCCTCTTTACAAATGATATGCCCAAGGAGTACCCTAAAAGGTGTCACAAACATACATTTCTTCAAATTCAAAGAAATTTGTAACACTCAATAGTGCTCAAGCATGAGCCTTAGATTGGCACAGTGGTCCTTGATTAGCTCATATACCATCCAGTCATCTAAGTAGACTTGGAGAAACTTATGGATAAATTCTTTGAAAGCCTCTACTGCTTACCGTGAGAATACCATCGAAACATTTTTAAACTTGAAAGGCATGATGGTATAGGCAAAATATCCCCATTATGTAGCAAATATGGTCTTGGAGTGGTCTTCCTCAGCTATTTGGACTTGGTGATACCCTAAAAACCCATTGATAAAGGAGTATATCTCACAACTGGCAACACCTTCTAGTATTTCCTCCATGAAAGGTGTTGGGAAAGGATCAGTAACACAAGATGCATTCAAAACTTGATAATAAATGCAGATACAAATACACCCATCCTTCTTGATGTTGATTACCATAAGACTCACCCATTTAGATTCATCAATAGGAGTAATTACTCTAGTATCGAGCATGTTATCATTCTCTTCTTTCACATGTGCTTAGAGGTTAAGGTTCATCCATTATGGTTATTTCTTCATGTGGTGAGCACCATCAATCAATTTTATATGAATCTTCCCAAGAGAAGGGTGAACCCCTTTCATTTCACTGTAATTCCTCAAAAACACATCCTGATACTCTTTTAACAACTCAAAGATTAATGAAATTTCTATTTCAGTTCAATAATTTTTAATGGTCAACACCTTAGGTTCCTGCTCTGTGCCAATGTTAAGTTGAAAAATTTGAATGGGCCCATGATAAGGGTTGTCAATGGGAGAGTTGGTGTCTTGAACAATTCATGATCCAGTTTTCATAGGAACATGTAATTTGTTATTTAATAAATCGAGTGGAGTGGACCCTTCTCCTTCATCTACTTGAAAGATGAGCTTCTGCTTTCCCCAGTAGATTTCTTCATGACGTTCTTCACTAGAGATTGTTGAAGGTGTAAGATTTCATTATCTAGGGGCTCAATGAATAAACCCAAGGGTTCCTCCAGTTGTTGATGAATATGATGCAGGTGGTCTTCTACCAAACATGAATCTATAATGATTGCTTCACGTATGGTTTAAAAAGTAAGGTGCAAGTTCATCCTTGGTGAAGAGTAAGAAAGAAATAACATCATGTTTTACTTTAATAACTACTAGAACCTTGTTCCCATGTGCCTTTCTTCATGTATGTACCAAGCTCATGCCCAAGTTCAAAAAGTTTCATAGAATGTATGGACCCATAGGTATTCTATTAAAAATGTTTCCTCAGTTCACCATCTTATTTCAAAGGCCTCCAGGTGAGGTTGAGGTGATTCTATGCCACTATAACTGAGTGTGCCTCTGATCTTATTATCATAGTGGAATCTATGATGTAGAGCAACTCACACTTTATCCCAAGACAAAAGGCACTCTTTATGCGTATGCCACCACCTGGTGGTGGTGCCATCAAAAATATGTTCTAATGACCTCATTCGTTCATTTTCTATACCATAAAACTCTTTGAAGCACTGGACAAAATCATGCACCTCTATTTGTCCTTGGAATCATGGAGCTTCATTAAGTCTCTCCAATGATGGTCCCTCCAATGGTCATCGCATTGCTAAACCCATGAGGCACACAAATTTATGACGCTTGAGAAGTTGACATGAGATGTTTTCATCTTTATTGATGGTGTTGTACAATCTTCCAATGAGGTCATAATCACCATGGGCCCAATAGTTGTAAGCATTGCTTATTATATCCAAGATAGGCTGGTTATCCATCTAGTGAAGAATACCATATAGTGTTGGATCATGTTGTTCATCATGTTGAACAGTCACATTATATAGATTGTTGAAGTCTTCATCAGCACTCACAGGCTCGATATAGGTTGGTCCTTGTGCTTGGTCTAAGGGTATTATCACATACTGATCGATATTCTCAAAGATAATGTATTGGTTTTTAAAGCTTAAATTTGCATGATTTTCATAGCACCAGGGCCTTCCCAGTAAGGCTAGGTAGTCATCAGCCTCTACCAACTCCAAAACCTCAAGGTATGCTTTGAAGAGAACCCCAAGTATTTTAATAGTGATGTTTTTAAAGACTTCGATAGGATGCACACGAGTCATGTTTGCCATAAACAAGACATGAGGTGAAGGTTACAAGGCTGGACTAGACATTTTATGACAAGAATATTTAGTGAGAACATTTAATTCAGTGCCAATATCTACTAGAATATCCTAGATTACCCATCTATTGATAGCAACATTAACTAATATTTATCTATCTTCCAGGGAAGTATAACTAGGACTTTCCTGATGTTGGACATGGTTTAAATATTGATCTTCACTTTGCTGACTGAGTTGAGTGTGGGCTTTGTTCAATAGGCGGGCTTAGCCTTTAAGCTAGGTGCTAAGCTGGGGAATCATGTCTTCATCAAGCATGCATTTACATTGTTCCTAAAAACTATCTTGCATTACTAGAGGTTCGATTTCCCTTTGTACTACTACGCACTGTGTGACATCCCTATCCTTAAGGTATTGAATCTCACCTTGGAGCTCATGCATAAGTGCTATTGTATCTTTAAGGACATCCTTTTATTGAAATGCATTAGGGTACTTCTTAGCTTGTGGTTCTTCTTGACATACCTTTTCAATCAAGTTGGGTATAGACTGCATCTAGCCCCTGATACAAGTAGTAATATTTACTTGCCATACAATAGGGATGGTTGGTCGAGCATGCCATTGTGATTTGTCTATATGTATCATATCGATGCCTTTTTCATTATGGTCCTTTGTGATGGTTACATATAAATATGGACATTCTTCTATTTGGTGGTGTTTTTTGTAGTAAGCACAAGTTGATTATTCTGGGAAATCCCTCTGATAGTGGTCTAGAGAACCACACTTGTAGCAATTCCTTGGTGGAAACTAACCACTACCTCATCCTCATCCTCTTCCATGCCCATGATAGCCACTATTGTGTTGGGAAATAGCAACTGAGGTTTGGCACGTGCCACGTGCTTGAGCTTCATGAATATCACTAATAAAATGACAATCATTGTTGTCATGGATATAAGCATCATAAATCTTAAAATATGTGGATACTTTAGTTTTTGTGCCCCATTACAAAAGTGGATAGGAGTGGACATCATGGTCATCATGATAAATCTCACAAGTTTGCTTTAGGACTGTGTGGATGTTCTTACATGGGCAGTTACTTCTTGTGTGTCCTTTAGTTTCACTGTTAGTACACTAAACACCACTACGTGTCTCATGTGCATTGTTTGTTGATAATTTTTAAAGCTAAGAAACCATAGATGCTATTTGTGCCTCCAAAAAGGGACTAATCCTAATATCCATACTTCTAACTACTTTAGCATGTAGGGTAGCCTCTAGAGCCTCATGCACATTGGTAAAAGTTCTTTATGACAAGATCTATCAAAAAGGTAACAATAATCCTCCTACGAACCATTGTGCATGTTGAGAAGGATTGATTTCAAAGGACAAATTATAAAGCAAGGTCTTGAACTGAACATCATAGTCATGTACACTCTCTATAAGTCCCTACTTTAGATCTTTCAACACCACTATACTCTATTGCTCAAACTCAGGAATATCAAATTATTGTAGGAACACTACTTTGAGATGGTCATAGTCTACCACTGCTTGTTGAGGGTCAAATTTATGATATAATTTATGTGCACACTCTAAAAGGGTAGTTACAAATTGTGTTACTTTTCACTCAAAAGACGTGATGCCACACACCCTCTAAATCAGTTCACACTTGTGAACATGCTTGACTACATTTTATACCCATCGATACTTAGGTAGGTGCAATGTCATTTCATAATAAACCATAGATGTTTAAAAAAATGATTGTTGAGAAGTTCTAGCTCCTATTCTTGGAGGGAGTCTGCTTCTTCTAGTACCTCCTAATCCCCCTCCAGCACCTCCAGTAGTAGTGCTCGAGGGAAAAGGCATGGTGTAGGGTTGACTTCCTAGATTTGGGCCTATACTCTAGCCTTGAGGGCCAGATCCTCTAGGCATTCCAAGTTGTGCCATAGACTTATATTGAAAAGAGAAAGATATAGATATTAAGTTATTGTCTAATGGCCCAGTCTCATTTTCCCTTATTCATTCAGCTTCTAAATATGTACTATTTGTATCTAAATTCTTTATATGTACTATATTTGACTCAAAGGCATGAGCATGCACTATGGCGGGGGAGCTTGGTTGACTCATACTTAGTTCATATCTGATAGTCTATCTCATTTCTCCTTTGTAAGATAAAAGTGATAAAGGTTGTGGCTCATAAGTGATGGATTCATCATGTACGTCTAACTCCCTCCAGCTCTTCACAGTGTTTCTTGAGTGCTCCTAATCTCTTCCTGTGCCACTAAATCCCATGATCCTCTATCAAACTTAATCATACTTCTATTTTCATAGTGTTCATTGGCTTGCTACCATGTTGAACCCATAATCTTGAACCAACTAGTATTCTCCCCTCTAAATGTGCAGCTCATGCATAGGAGATTTTAGCCTTCCATGGGTAGTGTTTCCAACTCAAGATCAATAATTAGATTTTTTAATCTCAAAGGGAAATAACAAAAGATATCATCCCCATGGTTCTCATAGAAAATGGAAATTTTCTTCCTTAGGACATGAATATGTGGTCACAGCATATTCCAAGATGTAACTATTTTGAATACATTTCCACCAGCAATCAACCGCTCACATCTAGGAAACTTTCAGTCGTGCTAAACTCCTCTACCATTCTAGTGTCCACGACTGTCTTCATCCAAGTTTTGGGATCATCCTTGAGCATATGTTAATATCCAAGAATGCAAAAGAAAAGGGACCTCAAAAAAGAAAGTCTCATACAATGAGTTGTAGAAGTTTTTTTCTACCCATTGTCATGCAAAAAATCCTGGTTCAAGATATGGAACCAGAAAATTGTCTTCGACACTGGTAATCCATTCTTCAATATTCTCTAATGTAATACACTCAAACATTTCCTATAATCATGTTCCAATTGCTTTAGGTCCCAAAAATAGAACCAAAATGTTGGGTTTTCTCTATTTATGTCGGTGCTAAAGCCTCTTCCCAATAGGTTAGTGCGCTAACCCTATCACACAAGGGATGAGTCTCACGTTCTCACTCAAAGTGTGTAGCAAAAGATTGATTCTTGAAGAATTTGAAACATGACGTCTGTTTACTCATTTATTATCAAACAAATATCCTACTATTATTCCTTAACATAACAGATTATACTACCATCACTACCTAAATATAAGAGGAACTCAAAACTTTATTCACTTAACACATTTCAATATTCAACACAGTTAATAGTCCATTACTCAAAGTACATATGATAAAAATTAAATTCTTATTAAGTGTTTACAGTTTACAAGATATAATGCTCTATATTCCTTCAAAGGTTCACACACCAATCCTCTTGTGAATGCTTATAATAGGGGGTTTTATACTTGTTTTGCCCTATCCAAGTGTCAAGTTCCCAACTCAAAATAGACACATCACACATAGACTCGCAACAGGCTGAGAGTCATGGCTCTTAAAATTAATTGTTCCTATAGAATTGGGCCTCTATGCCCCTAAATGCCTGCTCTATGTTATACATTCATTTTCAAGTGTTTCATTCCTCACGAGCTAGTACAAGGCCTCTGATTGGTGGGGTCAAAGTGTCCTACTTGATTTATTCTTCAAACAGTTCCCACGTTCCTCATGTTCCACTTTCCTTACGTTACCCTAATCTTTCACTTCTTATTATAGGTCCTTTGTTCTCAAGTTTCTCATGCCACATTTTCTCTTGACTGGGTCCTCTTGCACTGGGTCTTTCACACCATTGTCCTTCCACATCATTCAACTCTCACACTGTTAATCATGTGCCATGGTCCTCTCATGCCATGGTTCTCCTGGATCGTGTTGGTACTTGCATAAAAATGGACAATGGTCCCTCTGCATTGCTCATCAAAATTAGAACAAATACTTGGTCAAAATTGAGGGGACAACAAATCCCAATGTAGTTTTCCCCACATAAGTGATGGTGCAAGTGCAAGTGATGCTAGTATGATAGTGGCCTTGAGTGCCTTGAGTGTGTTTTAGATTGGAAATATGTAAAATTTGAGCTTAGGGAAATTGTAGATGATAATATGCAGAAATAGGGCAAAATACTGATTAATAACTTTGATTTTACTCAACTTGTTTCATATTTGGTGTATTTTACATCTCATTTCCATCTTGTGTGTAGAGGGCTAAAATTCATGTATTTATAGAGTTATGTTGCTTGTGTAGATAATAAAATATGTTTAGGCTGACCTTAGGAGGGATTTACCTTTGAAAATATATTCATTCGAGAAAACAAGAATAAAAAGCATAGGCATCATTTTGGCGACACTAGAACCATGTGGCTCTGGTGTCCTCAATGTGGTGTTAATGTTAAAACTAGGCACGAAGGGCCAAGATTGAGAAATGAGGGTCTATGATTGTGTTTGAGTTAACTATGGACACATGTGGCCCACACAAAGGCTAGAAAAGTGTGATAATAGTATCTATGATAGGTCTAGGGCTAAATTAGAAATATGTAGTACCAAGTAGCACTCTTATCACTCAAGTACCAATTTTAGGTGATTATAATTTTGAATCATTTATCTTAGGATCTCACTTGGAATCTTAGTAGCCTTTTGTTCATTTTTTGAATCACTAGTTTTAGATATGTTCTATTGTAGATTTTCATTTGGATACGAAAATTTGCTTGGCACAACATTGGTATATGAAGATGAAAACACACGATTAACACTACCATGTTTTGGATTTCTCATGTATGCAATCTAATTTTTTAACTCTTTTATTAACTTATTCATCATAATGATTTGATCTTTTATGGATTCACAAGCACAAACCCTAGATATTTTAGATTAATTACTTCATTTGAAACTATATGATTGGCCACCTTAACCCTTGGATAATTGATGGCATGAACCTAGTTAGATGGATGGGAGCTATTACCCTCTCTAGGGTTGGGAGGAGGAAGAAATTATTTTTTATCCATTTTAAATATTCTAAAATATGATATGAGAATATGATAAGAAAGGCATACAAATGCTAAGGAGCAATCAATTATGATAATAAAAATTAGATTGAATAATTACTACATTAGAAATAATAAAAAATAGGGAACCCTAGACCGATTAGGGTTTAAATATAAATACAAAGGTCAGGTTCTCAAAATGTTTAACCATAAAATCTATATATGGGAAATCTAAAGTTAAAAGGGTAGAGATAGTCTAGAGCATATAGATGTTAGACTATCTCTAAAGCAGGTTAATTATTTACAAAATTTAGATAAAAATATATTAAACTTATTATGTTGAGATATGATAAAAATAGAAAGTATAGTTATGTTAGATATTGCAATGATAATGAATACAAGTTACGTAGTTGGTTCTGATAATAATACAAATATGGATCTATACAAGGAAAAAGTAGACTAGATGTGAATTTTGGATTAGTCACCTAATTCTAAAAATATAATCTATATAGTTGCGAACACTTGCATTAGCTTGGGACGATTGTGTCAACACTATCATCTGACTTAGATGTAGGTGTCTAGTACAAAATACATGTTGAAACTAGATATTACCACCTAGATTCTTTTGGGTCATGTGTCACCTTCACTCAGGTGCATCTAGATCTGAGTCATGGATTATTGCTCCTTGTCAAATAGCAAAACCCTAATTCTTCATCTTCATATTGGCTATGAAAAAAATGGATTAGTGGGCACATGGTGTTGAGCTAACCCAAAGACCATTATGTCAATGAACGCTACCTACATACCCAATACTTCGATGATGGCCTTAAACTTATGATTTCTCCTTTATGTGTTGGTTTATGTGTGAATCAACCAATGTGTGATAAGCACTTGTACAATAGTGACTTAACTTGTAAATTGTAAAATATATCTCTTAGTTTGTTCTTTCAGTAATTCATACATGTAAATATTTTTTCCCTATGACTGATATGGAAATAGGAGAAAATAGAAAAGCTTTATTCACTTGAGTTCTTAATTGACTGAATTTGGTCTTTTATAGGTTTGTGATAGGTGAGGAATGAATGAGGATTGATCTTGTATATATATTAATCCCTTTAGATAATATCTCACATTAAATCACTTATGCTAACCTTTAGGTTATGTTTCATTCAAAAATTGGATGTCTTTAGGGGACTTGAAACTTGTGTTGAAATAAGACACTTGCATTGATGTAGGCATCTGATTAGGATACAAGTGTCTATGCAGTTGGAAAATAGGTACAGGTCTAAAACTTGCAGATATAAAATATAAGTAGGTTTACTACATTTTGGGAAGATATAAGGTCAAGGTCATCGATATAACATTGGTATGACTAAGAGATAAGCAATTAGGCACAAAGATATAGTGTATACAAACCTTCTGACAGCAAAAAATGTCTATAAGCTGAAGGTTTATCCATGATATGTATTTGCCAAGTGTACAAGATTGAGGTGTTACATAATTTAGAAATAGTGTTTACAATTACCTCAACCTTCCTCTAGTTCATGCGCCCATCACAATGTTTGACATGTGCATCACAACTTCTTTGACTAGGCATACCTCTACTCATCAGTGTCTATCTTCATGTAAACATATACCACTCTTGTGCAAGATGAATAAATTTTTGAATTCCATGTGCCCACAAGATTATCTACAAGTTTGTAAATATTTGTGTTCCTAATGGCACACCTAAGAACCTAAACATTAGGGAGGCACACTATGCCAAGACAATGTGACACTTTGGTATTATAAAGGCACTATCACCCTCCTTAGGGTTAGGAGGAGGAAGAAATTATTTTTTATCCATTTTAAATGTTCTAAAATATGATATGATAATATGATAAGAAAGACATACAAATGATAAGGATCAATCAATTATGATAATAAAAATTAGATTGAATAATTACTGCATTAGAAATCAAAAAAAAGGAAACCCTAGGCTAACTAGGGTTTGCACACAAATACAAAGGTTGGGTCCACAAAATGTTTAACCCTGAAATCTAGATATGAAAAATCTAAGGTTAAAGGGGTAGAGATAGTCTAGGGCATAGGGATGGTAGACTATCTCTAAACCAAACCAATTATTTATGAATTTTTGAAAAAAAAATATATTAAATTTATTATGCTAAGATATGATAAAAATAGAAAGTATACTTATGCTAGATATTGCAATGATAATGAATACAAATTACTTAGCTAGTTCTGATATTGATACAAATATATATTTGGACCAGGCAAGAAAATGACTAAATATGAATTCTAGATCAATCACCTTATTCTAAAAATCATATCTATATAGCTACAAACACTTGCGTTAATTTGGGATAGTTGTGTCGACATTAATGACGAACTCAGATGTAGGTGTATAATACAGAATACCTATTGAAACTAGATGTTACCACTTGGATTCTTTTGGGTCCTATGTCACCTTCGCTTAGGTGCATTTAGATTTGAGTCATGGACTGTTGTTCCTTGTCAAATAGAAAAACCCTAGTTCTTCATCTTCATAGTGGCTATGGAAAACATGGATTGGGAGGCACATGGTGTTGAGCTACCGCAAAGGCCCCTATGTCAATGAGTGCTATGTACATAATCAATTATTTGAAGATGGTCTTAGACTTATGTAGTTCTCCCTTATGTGCTGGTTTGTGTGTGAATCAACCAATGTGTGATAAACACTTGTACAACAGTGATCTAACTTGTAACTTGAAAAATATAGCTCTTGGGTTGTTCCTTCAGTAATTCATACATGTAAATATTTTTTTCCTATGATTGATATGGAAATAGGAGAAAATAGTGAAGCTTTTCTCACTTGAGTGCTTAATTGAGTGCCTTTGGTCTTTTATAGGTTTGTGATAGGTGAAGAATGAATGAGGATTTATTTTGTATATATATCAATCCCTTTAGATAATATATCACATTAAATCACTTATGCCAACCTTTAGTCTACATTTCATTTTCAAATTGGATGACTTTAGGGCACTGGAAACTTGCGTTGAAATAAGACACTTTCATTGACGTAGGCATCTGATTAAGACACAAGTGTCTGCACAGTTGGAAAATAGGTACATGTCTAGAACTTGCAGATACAAAAGATAAGTAGGTTTATTACATTTTGAGAAGATAGAAGGTCTGAGTCATCGATATAACATTGGTATGAATAAGAGACAAATAATTAAGCATAAAGAGATAGTGTATGCAAATTTTTTGATGGTGGAAAAGGTATATAAGCTGAAGGTATATCCATGATATGTATTTGCCAAGTGTACAAGACTAAGGTGATATATAATTTAGAAATAGTGTTTACAATTACCTCAACCTTTCTCTAGTTCATGCACCCTTCACAATGTTTGACATGTGTGTCACAACTTATTTGACTAAGCATACCTCTACTCATCAAAGTCTATCTTCATGCAAACATGTACCACTCTTGTGCAAGATGAATATTTGTTTGAATTCCACATGTCCCACAAGATTATCTACAAGTTTGTAAATATTTGTATTCCTAATGGTACACATAAGCACCTAAACATTAGGGATGCACACTATGCCAAGACAACGTGACACTTTGGTATTATAAAAACACTCACATATTTACAATGACACTTTTACAGGCCTCATATGCATACTAACATTGAGAACTGTGTCAATTCAAACATTCCTTGTTGCATCATGAAGCCCATGAACAAAAAACTGATTCTATACACCATTTTTTATTCCCTGCAAGCCATGGATATCCATCAATATGAATTTCATGATTATCCTACCTATAAGGAAACACCAAAATTATTGTGTGTTCATTGTAGCTAATACGTTTTTAGATATGGCTATTATAGTTGATTGCAAGAAGAGCATCAAAGTTTGCTTAATCTTCAATCATATTTGGGTCCACTTTGGACTAGCAACATCTATAGTATCTGATTGCAACATATAATTTGTTGGTCAATTTTTTCGTGTTTTATGGGAAATGATGGATACATAATTGGATTGATCTACAAATTTTCATCCTCAAATATATAGGAAAATAAAAGTTGTCAAATGTACACTTTTAAGTTTTTTGTGCATGTACAATAGCACATACCCATGCACGTGGGATTGACATTTTATTTACATGATCAAACATGCCTACAACACTGCTCTATATATTTCTATGGGGCATGATCTGTTTAACACATGACATGGGTTTCAACCATTAACACATGTAGAGTACATATCGTATTGCATGCCATCCAACATGGAGTTATACATATAGGAAAAGGAAGTGAACAAAACATAAATTTTTATATAATGCATCCAAAATGTTTAGAAGATATTATTGTGCCAATAAAAGAAGTAAAAATTACACCATAATCCACATTGAACACCTCAAGAATTGAAAGTGGGTGATAAAGTCTAATTACATCTTAAGAAGGAATGTTTCAGGGCTTCTCATTATAATATCAAGCTTCTAAGTTATGGTCGTTACACGATATGGTGCACAACTAGAGAAAACACATTTTTCCTTGAATTTCCACAATACTTGGGTCTTCATCTACTATTTAATGTGGAACTCGTTAAGCCATAATTTGGACCTTAAATTGCTTAAGCAAGTAATAACTAAACACCCTTTAGACTTGGATTTTGAACACTATAAAACATTGTTAAAGGACTAAATAAATGAAGTCACAACAATGGGCACCCACCAAGGTGCACATTATAGTCATTCAAAGTGGTCAAGTCAAGGCACACGATGATCATACTAAATGGTTCATTTTCACAGTCGTTGGGCTTACCAATTCACCTACATGTGCATATGTAAAGTTTCAATATCCAACCTATTTATTTTGACTAAAACTAGAAACATAATGCGTTGGTTGTTTAAGGTCTTTTGAAAAATACTATTTTCAAAAACATGTAACACTTGGTAATAAACCCCTATTTTGATAAAAATTGTTGTCAAAATAGGAAGTAATTGAAGCTAAGAACTCATTGACATGAGGGTTTATACACCATGGGTAGGAGGATAAAACAACATCGGTGAAGAAACCATATGATTAAATGAGATAGGAAATATGAAGAGTGTGGTTCAAATGATTCAACAACACCGGATCATAATGAAGAGGTAGCACATATTAGACTATAGTTGCAACAAAACTTTTTAAAAGTGAGATTAATCAAAATTTTAAAAGTTGAACTCTTACATTAATATATTATTACTTGATGAAAATAATAATTCATTAATATATTATACTTAAATATATTAATATAAAAAAACTAATTAATATAAATAAATAAATTATATTGAAATAAATAAATAATATACACGAATCATTTAACATGTAAATGTAAACATACACAAGAACATTAAGAGCATTTGGTAAAACACTTTAAAAAAAGATTTTTGAGGGAAACCACTCGAACAATGTGGCCGATTCGGTGCCCGCACAGCTTTTGGAAGCCTCTAGAATTGAATCGACCTTTGCCAGAACTTTCTTCAACTGCAACTTGGACACTATATATTACTCATTCTGCGATCATATGCCCAAAGAAAAACAGAAATTGTCAAGTGCAAAGTTTCAATTACATTGCGTGAGTTGTTGCAAAATGTCGATCATTCCAGGTTTCTTCGGCAGGAAATCCTCCAATGCCTTCGATCCATTTTCGATGGATTTGTGGGATCCTTTTCAGGCGTTTAATTCTTCTATTTTAGCAGGTCCCCCTTCCTCGGATTTTGCAAGGGATGCAGCGGCTGTAGCCAATACTCAAATTGACTGGAAGGAAACCCCTGAAGCTCATATTTTCAAGGCCGATCTTCCTGGTATTTTTTGTTCTGAGCAATCATTCATTCTCTTATGTCTATTACTTTTCCCTCTTCTTTGAAGAATTGGATTGTAAACTAATATGCTTGATTTTGCAGGACTAAAAAAGAACGAGGTGAAAATAGAAGTGGAGGACGGGCGAATTCTTCAGATAAGCGGCGAACGCAGCAAAGAAGAGGAACACAAGAATGAGAAATATCACAGTGTGGAACGCTCGCGGGGCAGATTCCTGCGGAGATTCAGGGTGCCGGAGAATGCCAAGGTGGAAGAGGTGAAAGCTGCGATGGAAAATGGAGTTCTCACGGTTACCGTGCCCAAGCAACCTGAGCCCAAATCTGAAGTGAAATCCATTGAAATATCTGGCTGAATAAACGAAAATTGATGCAATTATTTCAACAGTAATTTTGTATGAAGATGAGAAATTTAGGCGGTGTACTAGTGTTGTGTAATTAAGCTGTGAAAAATAGGGGAGGTAAGGGTTTCGCTATATCCGTGGCGAAGGCAATTGTTACAGTTGTAATGGCAGTTTGCTTTACATTGCTATAAATAAAAACAAATACCTACAAAAATGTGTTTTATGATTTCTGTATGGTTCAGTTGTGTTAAAAACAAAAATCTTCTTCAAAAGGAATTACGGGAAACAGGGGAAGCGATACTTCTAAAATTTAAGTAAATAATTTCATCTTTATTTGATGCAAATATTTTGAATCGATGTTGAGGGCTCTCTTTCAATATTAGGGTATCTGTTTGTTTTCTCTGTAGCAAAGCCCACTTGAGCTCTTGGCCAGAGTAAGGGGGTCTAATGAACTTCCAATCTTTGATATTAGTTTACAAAGTGATGACCCATGCTTATGAATAATGGTTAAGAATCTAGGCAGTCAAACTAGTCTTCTGCATCTACACAGGGTTAATATTGCAACAGATTCAATGCATTTTTAACTTGTTTGAAGAAAATGGTAATTATGTATGTCTTCTACAAGCCTTCAAGGTCCTACCACTTCACTTCAAACCCCAACTTGGCACGTGTGAGCTTGTGGGAGCAAGAAAATCTTCATATGATCACACTTGCAGGTTGCGGACAGTAATTCATGATGTTATGGGGCATTCGATGCATTATATATGTCAAACACAATTTATTGATTGTAATGATGGCTTCTTAAGAGACCCACTCGAGTTTTCTCATCATTAATGGTGTCCCTGATGATCAAATGAACCTTCAACTCCTTCAATACCCTGGCTTTAAATGAAATTGCTTGTGTAGTTGACCTTCAGAGCAAATCTAGACCAAGTGTTTCATGGTGATGGATATTGAAGACCATTAAAACACTATGGAGAATGCAGAGGTGTTGTATTCATGTGGAAGAATCCCTCTTTCAAAAGGAGCATGCCTCATTATGGCTCTCAAGACCAAGAAATCATGAACTAGCCTCCCAATGCTTGCATAGCCCTGTTTAGCAAGGTTTAAGGTTCATTAGCATGGTTTAAGGTATTTGTGAAATCCTAGGTTTCAGTTTCTCCCTTCATATGCCTAATTAACCAACTCCAAGTGCCTTGCTTTGTTGAATATATAGATGGGGGTGTCTAGGGTCCCCATAGGTGATCTTAAACAAGAGTCAAAAGTCCATATAGAACCTCAAAGAACATATGTTGTGTAATAGTCTCATCAAGCCATTTCACCCCATAGTAGGCACTGATTTCCAAACTTAGAGTTTCATAGGGCTCTATGACCATCACCAATAGGGTTAAGCCCTTATGCCCAAGCTCAAGGCATGGAAACAAAGTCAAATGTTGCATAATACTATGAAGAGCCAGTGGGACTGTGAGAAAAAGGCTCTAAGTATGGATGTTGTTGAGAAGATATGACCAAGTTCATAAGATCACTCAAGCCCAACGTTCAAAGGGTTTCCCAAAACTATTATACCACTGAACCTACAAGATGCAAGGAAGGGTCATAGGCTATGAAGATGACTATCTTAAGGAGAGGCATTGAGATACAAGAGAGGTGAACTAGGTCTCTAACACAGTATAAAGGCCCTCCTTTTGCTCATGGGCCTATGAAAGAGCTCCATTGATAGTCACACACCTAGATCACCACCTATAGAGCTATAGGTAGTGTGCCTCCAACATTGAATATGAGATTATATAGGCACATGAAAGACAGAGCTCAAGCAGAGGGACAACGCACAAAGACCATGTTGTGGTAAAGCAAGGGAAACTTTAAAGGATAAGCTAAACTAATTGGATCAGGGATGTACAGTGAGCTAAGTCTACCTAACCAGTTGGGGTGCCAAACTGATGTGAATGACAATGTCAATAAAACATGTAAGGGTAACCCCAAGGTAATGATGGCATCCGTCTTCCTCAAGATCTCATATGATGATGGTACAAGTTTGAGGAAGCTACCTAGTTTTGATTAGGCATCCGTGACACATAGAACTATGTGTCTGACTGTAGAAGGAGTTTAGATAATAGGGTTGAGGGAAGTCCAATTCAAAGGGTGTCACCAAACCATAAGAGCATGTTACATGAGATTCCAGCTCCATCAACACTGTAGAAGGAGAGAAAAGAGTACTCAGGTCTCTAGTGGAAAAATCGACTCAAATAGTCAGGGTCGACAATGATGGTCATGGCAGGTCTACAAGAGAGGGACAGAGATGGGAGTCTAAGCAGCTAAAGACAAGTGCAAAAGGGTGAAAATATATGGAAAAGAGTGATATGTTGACATTAAAGCCACCAAGACACCTACATGTGACTTAACGTCTTGATACTCGATTTAGGCCTATAAGGCCTAAAGCCCTCCTTGAGCCCTCAAGACCCCCGTCTTCATCTTTGTGACAGACTCAAAACCCCATGCTAGGCCTAAAATCATGAAGAGATATATGATGATGATACATGTCCTAAGGAAAGTGTTTTAGATGTAGGAAGGCAGGGAAGTGGTCGATTTGGTCACATTACCCCTCTTGAGCTCTACTACAGTAGTCTACCATTTCGAGCTACCAACTCCAATGCTCATATCTCACATGGCAAGATTAGTGGGGACCAATGCTCTTAGGGGGAGTTGGGGACCCCTATGCACTTACTATCCATGGAGGAAAGAGTTGAATTCAAGAGCTCAACTCTATGAACAATCCTCAACACTGTCAACACACCCATAATGCTTAGTAAAGGATCGAACGCTGCTAACTTTCACTCAAAACTCACCGTACAAGGTGCATGGGACCAAGAACTATTCAAAAGTTTTGAAGGGGTCTATGGGATCAACATCCATGGAAATAAGGTTTGTATTTGAGACCTGTACTCTCTAAAGCATCGTTAAGATGGTAGACTACTAAAACCCTTCCTAAACCCTGATAAGGACTTGATGAAGGACTTCTGCCCTCAAATTGCCCTCAAATGAGGTAGTTGAGTATGTAAATGGTCTTAATGGTCTTCCTAGGTCACATGGGCACCCAAATGGTCCACTAATTGACATGTGCATACTATATGTTGTACACATCAGGGCTAGAAAGTATTGCTCCAAGCCTATGTGCAATAAATTGGAAAGATTTTGCATGTTTTACATGATTTTGAATAGTGAGAAACATCAAGAGGTTGAGAAGACTTCACAATAACCACCTATAGGGGTCTCCGCATCTAATGGCCACCTTAAAATATGCCTAAGTTCCTAGTTAAGGGACCGTGTGTACATAAAGAAGAAGTAGGGGTCATAACCAAGCCAACACAAATGATCCAATGGCTCTAATAGATAGGTTGCATAATCTCAGAGGTGGCCAAGTGCTCTCATAACTCCATTTTGAAGGCAAAACATAGAAAATCTATCATTAGGCCTATTAAACTAATACCCTCCTCAAGACATGACTACTTTAAGACTGAAGGCAGAGGATAAGGGTTAAATGAGACCTTAAACTAGCTTGGAAGTACACTTCAAGGAGTTTTAGATGTGCAAAAGGTGTTTGTTTGCGTAATAAATCTAAGGATTAGCCATTTTGGCCTATAACTGCCTTGGGAGTGTACAAAATGCAAGATAGTCACCCGAGGAGCACCTTCTTGTGCTCATAATTGTACGAATGATCTATATGGAGTCTTGAGCACCTAGGAAAGGTTGAGGGGCCTTGTCCACCTGGGGATCTACCTTTGTGAGAACTTTCTTCAACTACAACTTGGACATTATATATTACTCATTTTGCCCTGATATGCCCAAAGAAAAATAGAAATTGTCAAGTGCAAAGTTTTAATTATAGTGCATGAGTTGTGAGTTGTTGCAAAATGTTGATCATTCCAAGCTTCTTCAACAGGAGATCCTCCAATGTCTTTGATCCATTAACACTGAATTTGTGGGATCCTTTTTAGGCATTTAATTCTTCTATTTTGGTAGGTCCCCCCTCCTTAGATTTTACAAGGGATGCAACGGTTGTAGCCAATACTCAAATTGACTAGAAGGAAACCCCTGGAGCTCATATTTTCAAGGTTGATTTCCCTAGTATTCTTTGATCTGAGCAATCATTCATTCTCTCATGTCTATTACTTTTCCCTCTTCTTTGAAGAATTGGACTGTAAACTAATATGCTTGATTTTGTAGGACTAAAAAAGAATGAGGTGAAAATAGAAGTGGAGGATGAGCGAATTCTTCATATAAGTGGTGAACGCAACAAAGAAGAGAAACGTAAGAATGAGAAATATCACAGATTGGAACACTCACGAGGTAGATTCCCATGGAGATTTAGGTTGCTAGAGAATGCCAAGGTGGAAGAGGTGAACGCTGCCATGGAAAATGGAGTTCTCACAGTTACCATGCCTAAGCACCCTGAACCCAAATCTAAAGTGAAATCCATTGAAATATCTCGCTGAATAAACAAAAATTGATGCAATTATTTCAAATTTGGGTGGTGATCACTTTTATTTCAACAGTAAGTTTATTTGAAGATGAGAAATGTATGGGTGTACTAGGGTTGTCTAATTAGGCTTTCAAAAATTGGTGAGGGAAGGGTTTTGCCATATCCATGGCAAAGTCCGCGTTGGCAATTGTTACAATTGTAATGATAGTTTGTTTTACATTTCTCTAAATAAAAACAAATGCCTACAAAAATGTGTCTTATGATTTCTGTATAGTTTAATTATGTTAAAAACAAAAATCTTCTTTAATAGGGGAAGTGTTAGTTTTAAAATTGTAATGCAGGGGTCCCATGGACGGCGTTGTTGCTCCTATTTTTAATGAGTGGGTGACCCCATGAAAAATGAAAGATATGGTAAAAGGAAAATTTAGAATCTTTTCTTAAAAGTGAGGAGATGGCTATTTTTAGGCGAAAAAGTTTAATGGGGTGAAAAAAAAGTGGGGCTGGAGTTTTCCATACATGCTTCTATTTTGTAGGAAAATATTCTACCAATTGTAAATATATGAGTGCACAAAATTTATATAAACTTTAATTATAAATAAAAATATAATCATTTTAATATTATCTCTTATTTTATAAGAGCATACACTCAGAATTTTTATTCTATGGGACCACTTTTGTTGCATATGCTCCTAAATTCACTCTACTCTACTCCGTAAGAAAACTTAGGAGGCCCCTCCCATGGGACCATTTCTTAAGTAAACAAATTTATCTTTATTGGAACAAGGATGCCTAAATACATTTGGTCGATGTTAATGGGGTGCCTTTGGAATATTTTCAATGTTTTAGATGAAAATCGATGCTAATGCCATGTGATGAGGTGTTTTTGTTTTATTTCTTTGTAGCAAAGCCCACCTTGATGGGTTACTAAAGGACAAGTAAGCATATATATCCGTTTGGGTTTTCTTTTTACATTTATGTTAAGGTATATATATACAATGTTAAAGGTATATATATATATATATATATATATATATATATATATATATATATATATATATATATATATATATATATATATAAATTAAAATAGAAAAAGTATTGTATCTAAAATAATTATAAAATATCTAATAATTGAAAACTTAAAGTTGGGAATATTTAATATTTAAAAATTGAAAAACTATTTAAAATAATTATAAAAGGTCTAATAATTAAAAACTTAAAATTGGGAATATTTAATAATTGAAAAATTATTTAATAAATGAAAATCTGAATTTGGATATAATATTGTGAGGGTTTTTGTTATTAGAATTTTTAATATATATATTAAAAATAATAATAATATATAAAAATTATTGTAAGGTTGTTTTCAAAATAATATTAGAGTATGTTGGGTTAATTTGTGAATTGGTATTTAGAACTTATTGAATTAAATTTATGGTGTTGTAGAAATTTGAGTATTTTTTTTTAGAATAAGTTTTAATAGAAAAAGTAATAAAAAAAATAATAATATATAAAAAGTAATAGAATAAGTGTTATTAGAATTTTTAATATATATATTACAAAAAATAATAATATATAAAAATTATTTTAAGGTTGTTTTCAAAATAATATTAGAGTATGTTGGGTTAATTTGTGAATTGGTATTTAGAACGTATTGGATTAAATTTATGGTGTTGTAGAAATTTGAGTTTTTTTTTTTAGAATTAGTTTTAGTATTTTTATATTATTAGATTTCTAAATGTAATAGAAAAAATTATAAATATTAAATTATTAAAATGAACACTCCTTCAAAAAATTTCTTTTTAAGATTTGTAAGATATTGTAGAGAATAAATATGAAAAATTAATTATGAGAAAACTCTTAATACTCTTAATAGTATGAGTTAAGAACAAAACAATATATATTAAGAGAATAAAAAGGACGATGCAAAGAATATGTTCATTTAATAATCAAGAACTGATAATGTATTAAAAGAAAATAAAAAGGAGGATACAAAACATATGTTCATTAAAGAATTAATGGAGGGGTTCATTATTATAGAAGGTAATGGTAGTGACTAAATTCAAACTAATTTTAAAAAGGTTAAAAAATGTTTATAGAAGATTAGGTAAAGTGCCTTATGAGATTATAAATGTTTGGAACAAAATTTGAGAATTTTCAAATGAAAGAACAAAAGAACACAAGTGAAATTTTATTTTATGTAATTGGTATGATGGATCAAGCAAAGTATCATGGAGAGAACTTGAGAGTAAATAATCATTGAGAAGATTTTGATAAATTTATCAACAAGATTTGATTCCATAGTTGTAGCTATAAAGGAGTAACGATTATA
Source organism: Torreya grandis (assembly GCA_037957365.1). Taxonomy (NCBI): domain Eukaryota; kingdom Viridiplantae; phylum Streptophyta; class Pinopsida; order Cupressales; family Taxaceae; genus Torreya; species Torreya grandis. The sequence continues at coordinate 1,091,174 of JARHVA010003197.1, read as the reverse complement.
GGTTCTTTACAAACACATGACCAAATGATGAATATAATGGCTCGTTCCTCTTGAGAATGAATTTAATTTATAGATGTCCTTCAAAGGAAAAGAGAAAAGGATAGATTATCATCATGGAGAGTCATCAATAAGAAGCAACATGTAACACACTCCAAAATACAACCCAACAACAATGTTTTCAAAGCCCTAAAAATCTAAGAAAGTGAAGGAAAGCAATGTTTTGCAAGTGTTTTCAAGTGTGTACGGATCTATACAATAAGGTCATGGTAATAAAAGGTCAGTTATCCTTAGAGGGAATTAAGTTTAGAAATTATATAAGAGAATCCATGAGTTTTAGGGTCAAAAGGATAAAAATTTGACCACTTCTCTCCATCACTCTCCTTGGCAACCTTGGATAGCCTTTTAGGGTCTTGTTTAGCACGGATAGGAGAGAGAAAATGATGACTTGAGTTTTTGGTCAGAGTAAGGGGGCTTAATGAACTTAAAAATTTTAGCATTAGTTTACATATTTATGACCCATGCTTTATGAACAATGGTTAAGAATCTAGGTAGTCAAACTAGTCTTTTACATCTACACAGGGTCAATATTGTAATGGTTTTAGTGCATTTATGAGTTGTTTAAATAAAATGGTAGTTATGTATTTATAAAATCCTTCAAGGTCCTACCACTTCACCTCAGACCCCAACTTGGCATGTGTGAGCTTATAGGAGCAAGAAAATATTCATATGGTCACACTTGAAGGTTGTAGACAGTAGTTCATGGCATTTTGGGCCTTCAATGCATTTCATATGTCAGACAATTTGTTGATTGCAATGATGGCTTATTAAGAGACCCATTCAAGTTTCCTCATCATTAATGGTTCACCTAATGATCAAATGGACCTTTAACTCCTTCAATACCCTGCCTTTAAATGGGATTGCCTGTGTAGTTGACCTTCAGTGCAAATATGGATTGAGTGTTTTTTTGGTGATGGATATTGAAGATTATTAGAACACTATGGAGCATATAGAGGTATTTTATTCATGTGGAAGAGTCCCTCTTTCATAAGGAGCAAGGCTCATTATGGATCTCTATACCAAGAACTCATGAACTAGTCTCCCAATGCTTTCATAGACCTGTTTAGCAAAGTTTAAGGTTCATTAGCATGGTTTAAGGTGTTTCACTAAAATTTTACTTTATTTTCTAAGAAAAAAGTTTTAAAAATTAAAATAAGGGTGAGATTAATAGAACCTAGATATGTTATGCGCACGTGAATCCAGATGACTATTGATACTCCTTTTTGATCATGCAAGAGGTCAAGTAACCATCGACATTCAGGTTAACTATCGATGGTCGAGGGTCAACCATCAGTGATTGGGGAAATATAGTCAAAATAGATAGGATTAGTCATTTTCACTTATGTTTGGTGGTTGAGGAGTTAAAAAATGGTCCAAGGTAATAAAAGGGGGTCATGGGGTGCTTTAACAATTAAGAATGCATCGCATGGTTTTCAAGTGTCTACATTTTACCCCTTTTTATTGTGTAGTTTGTGTCAGCAAGATGCAAAACAAAAAATGGAGAAGTTGGTAAAAGGTTAGATGCCTTGAGTATGGGAGGAGGTGTTACCCCTCAAACTAAGATTTGATGAGGTAAAATAGAGTTGGGTTTGGGTTTGATAAAGTGGATCTATAGATCACAAGGTGGGTGACAAAGTTGGTTGAGTGGGCATGTAAACACAAACAAGTGTAAATAATGTGACCAAGTGTGATTTCTTAGATCATGCATAGAATAGGTTGTCATAGTTAAGGTTAGTGTTAAACTAAGGTTGGACTAGAAGGACATGTGATAGGGTACCTAGGGCACAACATTAAGCATAGCTAATATGGGTTACTCCTATAAACTCAAGTCTCGTAGGCAAGGTTGATGTATTCATAGGTATCTAAGGTAGGATGTGATCCTATGAAGATAAAAATGGTCACAAGTATTAGGACCGTAAAGGGTCATGCTCCAAGACACCTAAATGGTCGGTGCACAAAAGTAACACTAGTTTTTCAAACATGCCAAGGTAATTAATGTGGTCAAAGTGACTAACACAAGGTTGTCACAAAAAAAGTGCAAAAGGTGTGTCGTAATGACCAAGGTGAGGTGATTTGGTTGGTTGGTTGGTGGAGAATGAGGTGAGATTGGATTGGTTTATGGTTGGGTTGGGTTCTAATTGGTTGCCCAATTTGGTGCACCACATGGAGTGCTAAAAAGGTTGACCCATTTGTTTTGTAAAAGGGTACAAAGTTAGTTTATGCGGTGGTAAAATATTATAGTGGTCAACCATCGATGGTTATAATTGACCATCGACAGTCAATAATGACTGTCGACAGTTAATAGTGATGGTCAGTGGTCAAACATAAGCCCTAAAAAGGCAATTGTTAAAGGTCAATATGAGCCTTCATTTACTCATTTGTGAAAAGTAACTCATGGCATCTTTATTTGTCCTTAGTGAAAATGACAAAGAGTTTACTCCTTGAGTCTCGTGCTTGCTAAATTGAGGTGGGTTTGACTGAGGTTAATCGATGAGTTGGAGTGCTGACTGAGGTAGGCCAAAGAAGAGGAGATCTAATGAGTTTTAGGGTAGGGTTTTATTGAAAATGCTGGTTTTGATTTTTGTTAACTAGGGTAAAGGGAAATGGGTAGAATGTAAAACATTTATTGTCAAAAATTATGGGGGGGGGGTAGAATTAGATAGTGTATAGGTAAGGAGTGAGGTATTTGGTATATTTTTGGGGGAGGTTGGGTAGAAATTAGGTTTTATAGGTTGATGGTAGTCATCACACAGTGACCATCATTGGTCGATATTGACCATCGTCAGTCGCTAAGCAATCATAGAATGGTTGGTGTGAAGACCATCATCAATCTATACCTAAACCATCAATGGTTGATGGTTGATTGATGATGGTTCTATAAGGAACCATCATCGCTCAACACCTGACCGTTGACAATCATTACAAGTTTTGAATTATTAGGTAGATATACAAATGGGTTAAGGGTTAGGTAGGTATAATGATGGGTGAAAGGTAGGGGTAGTGTAAAAAGAATTACAATAAGTTAGGTTTGGTAGAAGATGATGTGTAGGAAGGATTAGGTAAATATTGGTTAAATAGGATAAGGTAAGGCATGATTAAATAGGGTAAAAATGCATAGTTTATGTGTGAAGGGAAAAGTAAACTAAGGTATATATATCTAACCCTATAGGTATGGGAGTATCTACAGATGGGAGACCAAATACCTTAGCTCTTGGATGAGGTACATCAAGTGATGATAGAGCAGGAGTGGGAGCATATGATTGTAGTTAGCCTAAGAAGCATTATATATTACTAGTGTATGCCTAGAGATGTAGCTATGTTGGTAACCCTTATCAAGAGATGGGACACAGCTACCAACACTTTCCTGCTACCGACTGGAGAGATTACCATCTTACTAGAGGACATTCATCAAATTTTGTGGCTACTTATATGAGGTGATCCGATAGAGCATATCAACATCGATGAGTGAGATGTGCACATGGATCAACTATTTAGTGAGGACTTTGTGCATGCAAGGTGGTGTGTTGGGGGATTCCACTATACACCCATGTACCATAGGGATTGGGGAGTAAGATGGCTTACTATGATGATGATGATGATGATGATGATAGACGTGACTTGTTATGCACTTTCAAATTCTATTAGTGGTAGATTCTCATTTTTGTTTTTAAGTGTTCTTGTAGGTATGTTGATGGACCAAACAACGTACGCTTGGGGCCTGATTCTACTAGTGTAGATCTATCAAGAGCTCAAGGGATATAAGTTACTCAAGAAATATGGCATCAATGCTAGATTTATGCTACGTTAATGGCCATATAGGAATATAAGGGTACTTTGACTAGGTGGATTGCCATGGCATGCATGGGCTCAAATGGACTTCAAAGTTGGCTTCATGAGATGGAGGTATGATTATGCACTCACACCACCATGGGGAGGAGCATGAGACCTAGAGTGGTACAGGGATAGGTTAGAGGCACTAGTGGATGGAGAGGTCATCTAAAGGCCATATACTAGATTCCTAGCATGGGCAAGATATGCTAGGCAGACCCTATCACTACAGAGCTACAAGTGGATTTATGGTAGACAAGATCATGAGGTAGAGTTGATCCCTTTTGATAGGGTGAATAAATAGTTTAGGCTAGTGCAAGATGTCCTAGGTGATCTCTTGAGGTATATGAGGTAGGATGTAGAGTTTCCAATGCCTACTACAGAGACAGATGATGAGTATATCGATCATGAGTTGCTACTAGTGAGGGTAGACATGGATGATGCAAGTGTCACTGAGGACTACATAGTATGGTTCTAGGCACATTATGATGCAATAGTGTTTAGAGTAGATGATGGATAGGCTAGGTATTAGTTTATGGATGTTGATATGGTGAAGGGAGGTAGAGATCAGATGGATGTGCATGATCCTGATAGGTAAGCACTTATCACATAAAAAGATCAGGGTAGGGTAGCACTAGCAGCAACACATGCAGCTCTAGCAACAATGACCTTAGAGAGAGATACAGCTCAGGGCTAGGTGGCCACTCTTATGTAGGAGAGGGATCAATATAGATCCTAGCTATCCTTGGTTACACATGATATAGATACCCTTAGATAGGTAGGAGGGCAGGAACCAACATCTGCAGGACCATTGAGGACCATTGTTATGGAGAGGTATGTGGCCATGGTCGAGGAGCTCAAATATTAAAAGTAACTGGTCTTTAGATAGCTTCTAGATGAGCCCTTGATATGCCAAGAATAGGACATTGGTTACTGGGGGAGTTAACAGTGTGATACCTGGTTAGTAGGAAACATCTACAAGTGCACAGACATATTCTAAAGATAGGCAAGCACTAGGGAGCAGTAGTGCTCCTCCACCTTAGATTCCTATGAGATGTAGTATATGATTTTTACATTGGCCTATGAGTTGATGCAACAAGATGTATATTCCTTTGTGAGAGATATGGACATAATGTTATATATATGATTATTTATATTTTATGAGCATATGATGTGATTATGATTTTATGGATGTGGTTTATGGTTATGGTTATTACTTGTCATGTTATACATGTTCATGATGTGATTATTATTTTATGGATATGGTTATTGCTTGTCTTTATGGTTAAGATGTGACTTATGATGTTATTAGACATGATGATGATGTGATTAACATTTAATAGATATATGCTTTAAGTAGATGGTATTAATGTTTTCAAATTAATAAATTTATGTTCTCCTTTTACCTAGATAGACGTGTGATGGATTATCATATGTGATGAGGTATTGTTTTATGATGTATGATTAAATGGTGATGATGTGATAGATGGTATATGATTAGCTGATGTGATTTTTCATTAGATGGATAAGATGATGTTTGATGTATGAAATGGTTTATTTATTATAATGTTTTTAACTAGAACATTTTAAACAAATAAGGTAAAATCAAAATACTAAACAAAATACAAAATGTTTATGTAATATTAGTTAATGAATTGCTTGTAATTAGAGCAAGGTGAATTAAAAAACACATAAATCTAGTGTGGACAACCAAACTAGATGTGAGAAAAGATGAGAAAAGATAAAACAATCAAAAGACATGCATCTAAATGAATGTATCAACAAGTAAGTTTGAGAAAGAAAAAGAGAACATGATGTTCTTTCATTTGCAAAGACCAAAATAAAAGGAAATTAGATTGGCTTACGAACATAAGCCCTTCACATGTTTCACATTAGCATTCGTTGGTTGGGTAAAAAGGCTCTTATTCTCACAGTGTCAAGTAAGCTCAAAATCCCTTATTTCAAAGAGGGTATAAAAGGGGAGATGGATGATAAAGGAACCTTCGTGTGAGGTTAGCTTTACCTCTTCTGTAGGTTATCAAAAAACATCATTTTTACACTGGTAGAAGCCATTGATATGATTGACCATGAGTTGGGAGTCAGCAAAGAGATTGATTATCTTGACTCCCAAAGCTAAAGCAGTTTAAAGACCTATCACTAGGGCTTCATACTTAGCCATGTTATTGGTACAATCAAAATTGAGCTTGAAAGATAAAGGAAGGGGTTCACCATCTAGTGGGATGAGAATTATACCAACACCCACACCACATTGGCACATAAAACTATCGAATAACATGGCCATTTGATAGGTGATGTTCTCTCGAGAAAGAGTCACGATGGATTCATTGGGAGACTCCAGAGGAGAAGGTTGGTTATCTACCAAAGGTGTTTCAACCAATTGGTCAATGATGAATTTCCCTTTTATTAATTTTTGTTGGAGGAACTCAAGATCAAACTCATCTAAAAGCATGAGCCATTAAGCCATATGTTGGTTCTGGTATGGCTTGGAGTGCATACACTTGAGTGGATCAGTGTTGGTTATGACATAGGTCTTATGGTTGAGAAGGTAGTGGCAGAGTTTAGAGGCCATGAATACCAGTGTGAGGCAAAGTTTTTTGGTATGTGTGCACTAATTATTGTACTCTATAAGCATATGACTCATGTAATAGATAACTTGCTCTTTATGCTACTCATCGTGATGTGCAAGCATTGCCCCTAAGGAGTGGTTGGTGGCAGAAATATAAAGGTAGAAATATTGATCCTCTTTTAGAGGAATAAGGATGGGTAGAAAAAGAAGGTACTCTTTAAGTGAGTTGAAGGCCTATTAATAGTGCTTATCCCACTTAAAAGATACATCTTTTTTTAGAAGGTGGTAAAAAGGTTGGCATCTATCAGATAGCTGAGAGATGAAGCGATGAATGGATTGGAGCTTCCCCTACAATCTATGAATTTATTTTAAGTGAGTGGAGGAGGCATGTAGAAGATAACTTTGATTTTGGTAGGATCGAATTTGATTCCTCAAAGAGAGATGATAAATCTAAGGAGCTTTCTTGATAAGACCCCAGAAATGCATTTCTTGGGGTTAAGGTAAACATGATAATGGACGAGGCATTCGAAAATAACCTTGAGAATTGCTAAATGATCTTTACAATGTTTAGATTTCCCAAAAAGGTCATCTACGTAATCCTCTATGATTTTTTGGATAAGGTCATGGAAGATATAGGTCATGGCACTTTGGTAGGTTACACCAGCATTTTTTTAGACCAAAATGCATGACCCTATAACAAAAGGTCCCCCATGGGGTGATAAAAGTGGTTTTATGTTGATCTTCAAGGGTAATCATGATCTGATTATAGCTCAAGAAACCATCCATATAAGAGAGAGCATCTCATGGTTGGCTGTGAGATCAACAAGTTGATCAATCTTTGCAAAGGGAAGTCATCCTTTGCATAAGCAAGGTTAAGATCATGAAAACCCATGCAAATGCAAAGTCCCCCTATTGATTTGGTGATAGGGATGATATTCAAGACCCATTGGGGATAGTTAATGGGTTAGATGAAATTTATGAACAGGAGGTGTTGAAGGTCTTCTTTGACAAGAAGGGCTATGCAAGGGTGCATCCAATGAAGCTTCTACTTAACAGGCTTGGAATCCTGGGTAGTAATGATATTGTGGGTTGAGATGGAAGGGTCTATTCCTGGCATGTCACTTTAAGACCACACAAATGCTATGCTACGATCTCACAAGAAGGAAGGAAAATATTGAAGCTCTAAGGAATCTAGTGATTGGCCAATTTTGACAATGCATGGGTTATCTTGAGTACCCAGGTTGACATCCATGGTGGATTTGTTCAACATGATTGAATTCTCAAGACAAAGGTATTTATGGATAGAGGAATATTCTACACTAAGATAAGAAAGAAGATAATCTTCATCCTAACATTAAATGATATTAATGGTAGGAGAGTCATCTTCTACCATCTCAGGGTGAGTCAGAGGAATGGTTATAGTCTCCCCATCCTTTTGGTAAGTCAGGGGTCCAAGGTTGATCATGTTGATGAAAATAAATGTTAGGGGTAATGGTATCAAAAAATTTAAATTTTGATGGTGAAGGGGTCGGTGAGGATGGGACTTCTTCATCAATGATGAGAATAGGAGGCAAAGTGGTTAGCTCTTCAGGTAGAGCATATCTGAGACCAAATATCTCATAAGGATTTTGGGTTTTACATGGAAACAATTCATGTGGTCCATGTTCATAATGTCCTAGGTCGAATCCCTTCCAAACACACCTATAGAGGTATGTCATGATGAACTCTGATTTATCTAGATAAGAGAAATTAGAGGTGAATGGTTGAGGAGTATAAGAAGTAGAGGAGGTAATAAGTGGTTGATCAAGCCCCCCATAGATAAGATTCATTTAGAGATTGGGAGGCTTGAAAGGAATAATGGTTTTGATATTGGGATCGTAACTAGGGTTCTGGTCAAGGTTCCCATATTCTTAGGGAGTAGGGAAGGCATCCAAGGTCAAGAGGCAATACTCCCCAAGTGAGAGACGTTGGAATGTTGATTCCAAAGGGTCCTTTATGGGGATTTGGGTAGAAGGGATGGATCAGCTGGTCGAGGCTTGGTTGGTGGAACAGGTAGAGTCATCTTTGACTAGTGAGTGTTTGGTTGATGGGAGGAGGAGAACATCGTTCAGTTGGTACGTCATGTTATATGATGTGAAAGGACTTGGGTCAGCTTGTATGGTAAATACTTGACCCTTGAGATCAAATTTAATACACCAATGTAGGGTAGATGCCACATAGTTCATGGAATGGATCAACAGGTGTCTTAACAAAATGTTATAATGAAATTCACCTTCTACTACATAGAAGATCTCAAGAAGCATGTGAGGTCCTAAATGAATAAGGAGGATGATAGTTCCTAGAGTTGTTTCCATAGTGTCATTGAAGTATCAGAGCACCACCATGGTTTATGACATAATGTTCTCTGGTAATTTCAGCTGGTCATATGCATGGGAGAAGATAATGTTGATGCTAGCTCCTCCATCAATCATAATGCTTTTGATGCAGTTTTGGTTGATGTATGTGGTAATGAAGAGGGGAGGATATGGATCCTAGGGATGAATAGAGGGCATTTTTGAATCCTTGAAGGTAACAAGGGTGGAAATCTGAAGGCTCTGATAAATGTTGCTAGATTTTGTGGATCTTCTGGTTAAACCTCTATGGACTGCAAAGTCTTTATCATCGCTTAGTGTTGATGGGTTGAGGTTTTGATTAGTTCACATAAAATCATCTTCACTGGTGTTTTGTGAAGTTTCTTTATCACTACTCTTTGGATTGACTCGAAAGGGTTGGATTAGGAGGCACCCAAGATAGACACCTTAGGTTTGGGTGAAGGTAAAGGTGTCTAGGTTTGGTTGGGTGATTGGGTGGTAGAAGAAAGGTATGTCCATGGAATGGACATCTTTTCTTTCCCTTTATCCTTTTGTTGGGCATGTGATCATGTGACCATATGGATGGTATGGATATGGGGAAGAGTTGGGCAAGAGGACTGCTTTGATTCCTCCTACTTAGATGAGAGTATGGGAGAAGGTAAGTTTGGGGTGGTGGATTTTGGTTCTTAGAGTGGAAATGGGCTCATGGGAGGCTCTTCTGATAATAGGTCATCCTCATCACATAGTGAAAATGGGTGGCAAGGTCTTAGTTTTTGGGATCCGATCCTAGAATGGTAGGCAACGTAGAAATGGGTGGCAAGGTTTTAGTTTTTGGGATCCTAGGTGTCTCCACTTTATTGGTTGGCTTAACATGAGGTTTCTTTAATGGGCTAGGTGGTGTTAAATCAAATTTTAATGGAGGATGATCAAGGCTTTGAGCAGGGAGTGTGCCTAGGTTTTTGATAGGCTTTATTGAGATGGTAGAAGGTGCTTGGGTTACTTTGGGTGGATTTGATTCGGTTGGTTCAACTATGGTTTGAGAGGTATAAGTTTATACTAGTTTGGTTGGGGTGATGGTGAGTTTACTAACGGATGTGGAAGGTTGGGTTGACAATGGTATGGTTGAGGGTTCTTTCTTGGTTGGGTAAGGAAGCCCGAGACAGTGCCAAAGTGTGGCTCGATCCATGTTGGGTTGGGATAGGTACTCTAAGTTTTGAATGAGTCAAGAGAAAGGCTTATAGATGGGTTTGGTTCCTTAGGTATTGGTCTTAAAGAACAAACCTATGGTTTGAGAGAGGGAAATAGTTTCCTTGTCTTTTTCCTCAATCAAAGGCTCCAAGGTTTGGGAAGGTGGTTCTTCCATGGGAGGAGTAGGTAGATTGACCTCTTCCCTAAGAATGTTTTCCAAAGGAAGAGTGGATTTTTCTATGATGAAAGAGAGAGGTGTGGTGGTAATGGTTGCCTCATTTGTTATGTATTCCAAAGGAGAGGTTGGTAGCTCCACTAACTCAATAAATGGAGAAAGTGGAATAGAAGGTGACTCCACTATCTCAATAAGTGGAGGGGGATTAGTTGCTTCCTTTATTTCAGTTTTCAAAGGAGTAGAAGGTGACTCCAATACCTCACTAAGTGGAGGGGAAGAATAATTGGTTTCGGAAATGGTTTCCTCAACAATGAATTCATTAAGGGCCATACTGACAACATAGACCTCCCGATTGTGAGAGGATTTTACTTTATTATTTTTGTTGTTCATGGAAGGGGCATGGTTGGGAAATAGTTGTCTAAATATGCAAGGTGACTGATTTGGGGGTGTAATGGGGTTATCCATCACAAGTTCCCCCTTGTCAATCAACCCTTGGACAATTATTTTGTAAGTATTGCATCTACTAACATCATGTCCAATGACACTATGGAAGGCACATAATTCATTTTCCTTATACCAACCAGTAGTAGGGTGAGAGGAATTGAATTGTTTTTGGGGATTGACTAGATGAATTTGTATTATATTTTATTTCAAAAAAAATTCTAAAATAGAAGCATACGACTCCCCTAGTGGAGTATATTACTTTTGGTTGTTACGGTTTTGGTTTTGGGTATTTTGGTTGGAAGAATTAGAAGAGTTGGGTTAGTTAACAACTAGAGGGTTGGTTTTAAAGACAACTACATTCACAATTCCCTTATTTTTAGTGTTAGTGTTGGAGTGGTTGGTGGTTTTAGAGGAAGAATTTTTAATTGATTTGAAACTAGAGTTCTTGTTTCTCAATTTCAGCTTCCCCTCATCAATGTCTCTAATCTTTGATTTTTGTGCCATGGTGAAATCCTCATCAATTTTTTTGAAAGTTTGAACTTGTAAGGTGGAGGAAATGTGTTTGGTAGAAGCCCAAGAGAAAATATCAATCATCTAAGGTTGGGGTAAAGAGAAAGAGAGTTGGTTTATCAAACCTCTCCAATGGGCCATAAAATCAACAATCGACTCATCCTACAATTACCGAATGGAGTAGAGGTCGGTAATGGAAACTTTTTTAGATATATTTATGGAAAAATGATTTAAGAAGGTTTGAGATAATTGGGCAAAAGAAAAGAGGGAGTGTTTAGTAATAACATTATACCAATCTAATCCTAGACCAAATAGGGATATGGGAAAAGTACAGAGAAGGAGAGCATAAGTAATCAAATAGAAAGAGTGTCTAATTGCTCTAAGATGTTGTTAAGGATCTTCCTTGCTCTAAAATTTTGAAAAATTCAAAAGCTCCCATTGAGGAGGATAAGGTTGGATTGGGATGGATGGATTAATTGGTTTATTAAAAATTTGGTCATATCATAAGAAGTTATGGGCACCAAAAATAGATGAATCCAAATTAGTCATCTTGTCCATTAACATCTTAACCAAATCGGTTTGTGGTTGTGTACCCCCATAGTTGTAGGTTAAATTCTATTGGGGTTGGGTAGGTAAAACATAAGGGTAGCTAGTGGAAGGTTGGGAGGTTGCTACATATTGGTATGTGGACATGAGCGCTTGAGAGGATGCCATGTATGGGTAAATGGATATAGGAGGTTGGGTATAGTATAGAGCCATATACCCCTATGGGTTTGGAATATAGCTTGGGTTAGGCATAATAGGCACTTGTTGAGGAATTGACATGGGTTGGGTTGGAGGTATTGTTGGGTTGATAGGTTGAGGATGGGTAGTAATCTTGGTACTAATGGGCAGAAGGGTAGAAGGTATGGGAACAACCAAGCTTGAGAATGGAGTGGAGGTTGGTGGGTTGGAAATAAGAGGAAGGGTGGCAACACTAGGAGAGGGTATTCCAATGGTAAGTGGAGTATGGGTGGCCAAAGTTTTGGTTGTTCCTATACTAGAAGAGTTGTTGGTTGGGGTGGATGGTGTTTGGATGTTGGGTGGTTGGATGGGTTGGTTCTAGATTGTGGTATTGGATGGATTGTTGGTAGAAGAAGATGCCTGGGTGATTAAGGGTTGGGTGGAAATGGTTGAAATAGAGGTGTTACCCATAACGTGTAATTGCATACCATAGGTTGGATCAATAGGTGGAACTAAAGTACAGGTATGATAGGATATGGTGTTAAGGTAATGTTGGATGGCTATGGGGTTATTATCCAGAAAGGTGGTGAAATTTGTATCACCTTGGGTAACCATCTGAGGGATATTGGGACTTCATGAAGGATGGGGAGATATTTCTATATTCAATATGTACTCCATGGATGAATAAAAAGAGGAAGACGGGTGGTTGGGAGGTGGATCCTAATTTTTTTGGTTTCTTAGTTGTTGTCTAGTGATAACCATGTAAGGAAGGGAAAAAGGAAGATACAAGTGACCTCACGACTCAAAAGAGAAGCAATCAAAATAAAAAAAGATCTCAAGTAAAACAATGCATACACTAAGATGTGTTAAACTCTTAGGATACTTTATTATCTCTCTTTTGGCTTTTGCCTCAATTTCAAAGAAGTTAAGAAAACCAACTTGGGCTTATAGAGCAGGTACTTGAAGAAGATGTCTAAGGATGGTTTTAGGTAGTTAAAGGCTCTCAAAATCTATAATAGAACTTGGTACATGCCTTGATATTTGGGCCTATCTCCTTACTTCACACACCACAATAATAAGGGTGTCGAGTGCTTAGCCACAATATATCGAGTTGCTAGATATTATACTCAACTAGCATATTGAGTTGGTTTTCCCCTTGGTGGTGAAATCCAAGTAGGATAGCTGAGAAAATGTGACCTATAGGTGATGAAATCCTAGTCAAATATTATGTTGTTTAATTGAATGTGTGTTTTGGTCTTGTGTGTATGGAGGGAAGTGAGACTATGATTAATTTACCTCGTTAAATTAAGCTATGTGAGGTATTCAACACAAGCAAACAATGGATGAAAAGTTAATTTTAATCCAAAAAAAAAATTGGTGTCTTTTCAAATGAATATAAAATAACTAAAATGCACCTAAATGATGATGCAAATCCTAGGCCTAGAATGAGTACTTTTGATTTTCAGAAATGGAAGCCAAAATGTCAAATTTTTATTTTTTTCTTAAGAAAGTGAAAGAAACTAGAACTTACATTTTAGAAAGGAAGGAAATAAGGAACATTTAATTTTCATAAAAGAATGTAATGGATGACTCTTATCTAATGCAACTAAATGTCATAGACTATGAACCCAAGAAAAAGATCAAGGGTCCCACTGAGTAGGCCAAAATGTTTCACTAAAATTTTGCTTTATTTTTTAAGAAAAAAGTTACAAGACTTAATAGAAGGGTGAGGTTAGTAGAACCTAGATATGCTATACACACGTGAATCTAGATGATTGTTGATACTCCTCTTTGATCATGTAAGAGTTCAAGTAACCATCGATGGTTCAACTATCGACAGTTGAGGATCAACCATCGGTGGTTGGGGAAACATAGTCAAAATAGCTAGGATTAATCATTTTCAATTATGTTTGGTGGTTGAAGAGTTAAAAAATGGTCCAAGGTAATAAAAGGGGGTCATGGGGTAATTTTATGACTAGGAATGCATCATGAAATTTTTGATTGTCTACATAAGGTATTTATAAAATCCTACATTTTACTCAAATTTCATATGCTTGATTAACCAACTCAAAGTAGCTTGATTTGTTGAATATATAGATGGGGGTATCTAGGGTCCCCATAGGTGATCTTGAACAAGATTCAATAGTCCATATGGAACCTCTCAAAGAACATATGCTATGCAATGGTCTCATCAAGCCATTTCACCCCATAGTAGGCTCTGATTTCCAAACTTAGAGCTTCATAGGTCTCTATGACCATCACCTACAGGTTTAAGCCTTTATGCCCAAGCTCAAGGCATGAAAACAAGGTCAAATTTTACATAATACTATGAAGAGCCAATGGGACTATAAAAAAAATGGTCTATCTAAGTACGGATGTTGTTGAGAATCTATGACCAAATTTAGAATATCACTTAGGCCCAACCTTCAAAGGGTTTCCCAAAACTATTATACAACTAAACCTAAAAGATGTAAAGAAGGGTCATAGGTTATGAAGATGGCTATCTTAAGGAGAGGTATTGAGATTCAAGAGAGGTAAACTAGGTATCTAACATAGTATAAAAGCCCTACTTTTACTCATGAGCCTATGAAAGAGCTCCATTGATAGTCACACACCTAGATCACCTCCTACAAGATTGTAGACAATCTACCTCTAACATTGAATATAATAGGCTATAGGCACATAAAAGAGAGAGCTCAAGTAGAGGGGTAGAGCACATACACCATGTTTTGGAAAAGCAAGGGAAACTTGAAAGGATAAGCTAAACTATTTGGATCAGAGATGTACAGTGAGCTAAGTCTACCTAACTAGTTAGGGTGCCTCATTGATATGAATGGAAATGTAAAACCTACCTTGATTCAGTAGTGCCTTTTTGTTGGCATAGTGTTGTGATTTTAGTATGTTATATGGTGACCTTGTTCAAGTAGTGTGGATGACATTCACATGGGATGTATTGGCTTTGGCCTATCAGGTTGCATGGGAAGCCATCAAGGTCATGTTAACTCGTTTGTGACCTTGAGAAGGTTGTTCTTCAGTTAAGCAATGATTTGTTTGGTCACTATGGTTAGTTCAGTGATTCATCTTTGGAAATGAGATGACATTGTTTGAGGTGTATTCGATTAGAGGATATGGTTTTACATTCTATTATTTATTTATCAATATATCTATGTTTGTGGTGAGTAACCACCTATTATGGAGTTGTTAACAAATGCCTTTCTCAGTAGTTATTTTGGATGACATGTTAATATTTCAAGTTACTCAATTCGAGTCTTGAGCAGTCTCTTGTCTTGATCATTAGGACATTGAGATTGCAATCGACCATTATGGTCATGGTTGGGACTTCTTTGAGTCCATGTTGGTCATCTTCTACTTAAGTTACAAATTGACTTCTTGTACTTTGTAAGATTACATTTGATTTACTTTGAGTTTATGCTAGTCATATTTTAGTTAGAAATAAATGTTATGCATGTATAATTAATATAGTTTACTTATATTTGACTAGGTTATTCTAATTTTCTCATTTGATTTATAATTATGTATTTATTTAAATGTAAATACAATTAGTTTTACATGATTTTGGGAAAATGGATAATAAGTGAAATTGAAATTGATTAATGGAAGCTACTTTTATCATTTGAAGAAATATTTAATAATAATAATAATAATAATAATAATGATGATGATGATGATGATGATGATGATGATGATGATGATGATGATGATGATGATGATGATGATGATGATGATGAAGGTATTATTAAATTTTGAGCCTTCCATTTTGCCTTGGGTCACATTGGAGGTAGACAAGTTAATGGGAGACAATGGACAAAGAAATTACTTTTGTTTATTGTCAATTTGAACCTTTGTCAAAGCCAACTCACCAAAATTTGTGCCATATTCTTGGGAATGTTAAGGATGACAAGCCCACATGGGTGTGGGATGCCCAAGTTAGTGGTGGCAAACTTACATCATGTCAAAATTAATGGCAAGGCATCTTTCCATGTGAGGGGATAAGTGTGCCACCATGTGCATTAAAATAATTAGTTTTAAATTGTAATCTAATCTTTGATTCAAAATAATGTAAAAATTAATTTGATCCAAATTTGGGCATTCCAATTCATGGAGAATTGGCTAAGGGAGAAAGAGAAAGATGGGGGGGAGAAGAAGATAATTGAATCACTATCAACTGGGAGCAAGAGGATGCATGTTTTGAAATAGGCAAGCAGATCTTTCCTCTTAATTTCTGTTGTTCCTTTTCCTACTTCATGTATGGGTTAAATAATGAAAGAAGGATTCATTATATTATAATTATAATTTAATTATTGTTAATGAGTAATTTTGACATCTTGTTGGGTGGATAGGACCTCTGAAAAGAAAAAAAATTGAAAATTCCTGTATGGTGTTCTGTGTGGCTGAATCTTCTCTTTTATGTTTGAGAGATCTACTATTTATTCATTGGCTGAAAATTTAAATTATGTGTGTGTGTGTGTGTGTGTGTGTGTGTGTGTGTACACACACACACACACACACACACACACACACACACACACACACACACAGAGATACATATACATATATGTGTGTATATCTATATATAAATATATGTATATATATACATGTGTGTGTGTGTGTGTGTGTAGAGAGAGAGAGAGAGAGAGAGAGAGAGAGAGAGAGAGAGAGAGAGAGAGAGAGAGAGAGAGAGAGAGAGAGAGAGAGAGAGAGAGAGAGAGAGAGAGAGAGAGAGATTTAATTGTACTCACAAATCAAATCTGAAATATTTTTATTCTTATCATTCTACATTATATATAAATACATAAATCATTGTTTTATTTTAAAAAATTAAAAAATAAAATAACTCTATTGTTATAGATTGTAGGTAGAAATTGGTTTTTTTAAAATATATAACCCTTGTTGATATATATTTTATTTATGTTTGTTTTGTAAATACAGAAATGAGTTTAGATTAAAAGGAAAAAAATGTATATACATATTATTGCACATAAATGTCTTTGAAAGAGAAATAAATTGTATACATTACGTTTATATTCATTAATTTTTTTTGGAATTAATATTTCTATGTGTGTGTGTGTGTAGAGTTGCAATGTTATTATATAAATAATATGAATTGAAGACCACAAATAATTTGAAATTCAAATATAAATGTTATGGTTGCTCTAGATCGAAGTAAAACTAAATCAAATAATTTATGGGTTTTGTTCCTTTCCCCATTAGCTTCGAAATGCATACAAGAAGTTTATTTTTCATTAAGTGAGGAAAAAGATCTTTAATTTCAAAGATCTAAATTTAGTCACAGATGCAGATGGGTGACATTATGTCAGTGTATTTAATCTTTATCAAACTATCAACTTAAACTAATAATGTGTTTCCTAATAGAATTAAATAGCTTAAGTGATCAAAATTCAAATTCAATATCTAATACCAATTCTCTTAAATCATGAGAATTGGTATAAGACACCAAATAAATATTTAACCGGTCCCAAGTTGAATTGGTCATCCATTTTTAGGTGGCGTTTATAAAATAAAACCCTTTTGTATTGTTGTTTCTCCGTGGAGACATCTCAGAATGGCTATTTTAAATTGTTTTGAAAGATGGGTTTATTTGAAATAGGTGTTGTTTTATTTCCACTTAGATTCATGTCATCCTATGAATCTTCAGTTTTAATTTATCTTAATGTTTGTTATTTAATGCGTCATGATTTCAAATCTAGTTCACTTTATAATTTTTGTTGAATCTAGATTTTGTCTGAAGAGTCACTTTAGTAATGGGTTCAAAATAATATCATAACTAGTGTTCTTCTAAAAATAAAACTTTTAGGCTTTAACCTTATATCATGAGAATTAAAATCTACAACCATAACTTTCTTATCTCCTTTCGATTCCGTTTAGTGGATCCAACTCGAGAGGTATTTGGCAAGTTTCTACAGCTGATATTATTTTTTAGCTTACAAAGTCATTTCGAAATGAAGTTACTAAAAATAGTTAGAGGAATGTTTAGGTAAAAGCAGAGGTTGATAATGATTCCTTTTACCTTTAAAATTACTTAGGAGCTCTTATTTAGTATTTTTAGTCATTTATACTATTTTTAGTGGTTCAATTTCGAACCTAATTTATTCAATGAAATTCTTAGCAAAATAATTTTCTGTGTTATAAACTTGTTTGGAATGATGAGATATTTTAGCCTTTTATTTATCAAATATTATTTCTATAGGTTCCAATAGCCTATATCTAATAGAATATAGGATAACTTTCAGAATTATTTTTCACCTTGTAGGAGTAATTTTACCATTGCCATTTAATAGGCGATTTAACAAAAGTGAGACTTGACTATGAGGTGAGCTAATCACGTCTGGATGCATCGACATTAGTTAATTAAACTTAGACACGAATTGTTAAGATTTAGTAGTATACTCATGGGTAGTACAATGTTTAGGTTTGAGGTTGGATGAATTAGGAGGTTTGTTGTTTACACATCTTTAATGCACTTACAGTCATAGTTACTAAAATAATGTGTCAATGAACCATTCATAGATCGCATTCCAGACCATTTGGGATGAGTTTCAATATTGGTTTCATTATTATTAGCTATATTTTTTTATCCTTCGAGTATTGAAGCCAAGTGTAGTATTACACATTGATTCTGGTGTAGTTAACACAACTTAATCACAACTAGCTTGTCATAAGCCTTTGTGTATCTCATTTTTTGAGATTGAAGGTGGACAATGATATAGTATGAGATGTAACTTTAGTGTGCTTGTATACCTTCAATGTTGCATAAGATTGCAAGTGTGAATTTTTAATAAGGGTGTAGTCAATGTATACATTTATATGGATGTGTTAAAGGATGAAGTGTTTTCTTGTGTGGAGTTAGTATTGCAAGAAAGAAAAAAAAATTGTAGTCTATTTTTATGGGTTTTATTTGGGTGAATGCTCTGGGGAATTGCATTTGGTGTTTGCTAATGAAGTTGTGAAACTTATCATCATGACATTTATACCTGTTTGCACTCACATTGAATTGAGATCTTAATCTAAATTGTTGACCATGTTATAGGAGCTTGGGGTAAAGTTTTTATGATTTTTAGATTGATGAGTTCATTGACATGTATATACTTTAGGTTATCATTTTGTATGATATCTAGTATGTGATATCTTTACTTATAGAGAATTGTATATTAATGTTGATATGATATTAAAAGAACAAATACATCTTATCTCTTGGTAATATGGCAAGAGTATAATTATAATTAAGAATCCTATGAAATGCATAATTAGTAACTATTATTAGACTTTAACAAAAAAATATTTTTGAACCCTTCCAAGGTTATTGATGATTTGTATGAGTATGTCCAAGTGAAGTTTGTGATGAATAAAATTAACCTAGTTCTCAAACCAAATTATCTCATATTTAGAGTTATTTGAGGCATTTCTTGCTCTGGGTAGTGTCAAATAAAAATAAATGGACTTAATAAAATTTTAAATAAAATATTAAAAGAAAATGTAATTATTGAAATAAATAATGAACTGGTAACCGACGTCTGTCAATGACTACTTCCTGAGGGTTTAGATATTATGACAAATTACATTGGTTATATAGCCTTAATGATCCTAGAGACAACATGTGTATTTATAGGAAGTGAAATCAGAACAAGAATATAGTAAATAAGGTATTTTACAATAATAGGTAATAGATAATATCCTTGATTGGTTAGATATGGTTACGAGAGTTCTTGATACTTCTTGTTCAGTACACTTGCAATGAATTCAATTATTATTGGTTTCCACATTTGTGATTGGGATAGATGATACTACATGCTATTTTGGGGAATTGTGATGCCATTCATAGAGAGTTCAAAGTATTATTTACTTGAGATTATAGTTACTATAGTATACAAACATTGGTAATGTCATCAAGGATGACATTGGGACATTAGGTGGACTGATGGGATTATTTTATATATATTTTAGGAGGTATATGGAGGATGTTTCTACTATTTTATTGTATTAAAGTATAACAAAATTATGTAGGTTATGCTTTGACCCTATTCCTCAATGCCCTTATGGGGGGGATGATTGAGATGCCTCAAACCTATAAGAGGTAATTGAGATACCTTGTACCTATGGGAGGTAATCATGATGCCTCATACGTCAGGGAGGTATTGGGATGCCTCACACCTTTGGAAGGTGAGATTGAGATGTTTGCCTTCTCCCCTTAGGTGACTTTCAGTGCTTTGCAAAAGTCATGTAGTGAACGTAATGTGATATGTTATTCACATATGTTTTTCTAAAAATTATTTTAGTTGATTGCACTTTATTTTCAATTGATTTGGCAACCAAAATTTTATTTTATTGTTTTTTAATATTTAATCAATTGGCCAATCATGAAAATTGTTGTTGAAATTAATAGTTTGGATTTTTGGTTTTATCATTTTCATTAGAGATCACTTGGTCTCATTTTTATTAGTTTTACTCTTACATGATCAGTTGATTTTTAAATTTATTTTAGTGATTGTTTTGATGGTTTCCCATGTAAAATTTATGTGTTTAATTGTTATGCTAGTGACGTGGTATGGGGGAGAAGAAGTAAATTGGAATATAGCCAGTAGGATTGTGATAGGGAACTTGTTGCACAGGTCTAGATACCATCGAGATGGGAGGTCTAAGGAGGGACATTGATGATGGGAGGTCTAAGTATATGGTTTATATACATATATTTCTTAGATACATATGCGTCTTGTTTACTTATATCATCATAGTTTAGTGGGAAATATTGATTTTCATGGTTTAATGTGGTTATTATTGCTCTTTATTATCTGTCAGGGATTATTCTTATGTTAGCATATTATACTTTCACCATGGGATGGTGCTTATAATTGTTATTATGATTCACGATAGGATAAAATATTTACTATTCAGTATTATATTATGGTAAAATATATTTTAGTTTAAGTAATTGGGGAAATAGAGTGAATGATGGTATGGTAGATTGTCAGTATGAAAATTGTTTTCAATAAAATTTTCATAATTATTGATTTAAAGTAAATAATATTCATAAATGAAATCAAGTTATAAATTCATAACATTAAAAGATGCAATAATTATAAAAAAACATTGAATAGAAAAATTAGGTAAAATCAAAACACTAATTATTATCCTCTAGTCGGTCAGAGTTACGTATTGAGGATAATACTATTTTCTAGAGGGGGAGAATGTAATACCCTGTCTCGATTCAATAGTGCCTTTTTTGTGGCATAATGTTGTTGCAATTTTAGTATGTTGTGTGGTGACCTTTTTTGGGTAGTGTGGATGACATTCACATGAAATGTATTAGCTTTGGCCCATTGGGTTGCCTAGGAAGCCATCAAAGTCGTGTTCACTCGCTCATGACCTTGAGCAGGTTGTTCTTCAGTTGAGTAGTGATTCATTTAGTCACTATGGTTAGCTCAGTGATTCATCTCTAGAGATGAGCTGGCATTGTTTGAGGTGTATTCAGTCTTAAAATATGGTTTTACATTCTATTATTTGTGATAGAACTGGTTCAGATTTACATAGATTCGATATGGAAATAATAAAGATAACACTTAAATAATAATAAAACATATAAAATATTTAAAACACAACTATTATTTTTATTCTCTTATAAATTATTATGATACATTACATATTTATAATAATATCATTCCTGTAATCATGGAGATTATCTCTCCATCAATATCTCACCCAAATCCCTATGAATAACTCACATTAACAAATAGACTATTAAATGAATATATTGTTATCATAACATATTCAAATAACCTATATAATAACTAGCTCGCCAATATTATATTTACCTCTCAATAAATATTCAAATTCACACAATGTAATAAAATAATTCCTAACATTCCCCCCTTAGTTTTTACATGGTGAAAAAACATTCACACTCTCACCTGCAGTATGCTCACCCCTTGTGGCATGCCTTATTTGACTCATGACCTTGATAAAAATAAAGGCTCACTATTTATATGGTTTTAATCATGTTTACCACAAACTTGGACATGAACAAGACCCACCAATTATTTACCTCTGGTGGTTTTCTAGATCTACCACAAACATTTTCAAGATCCATGAACTAACTTACATTGGTGCTTTTTGTCCTTTCACTATGTACTCACATTAGGGAGTTATGTTTGGAATTTGTACACAAATTACATATCTTTAACAAGCATATTATTTTATTCTTATTTTTAAAATATACAAAAATAAAATAAAAACACACCACATAATATGTCATCAAATCATTCTAGGCCCCATTGTTGGTGACTAACGAGAGGCTCTGAAACCTCTAACCTTTGTTTCCTCCTTCCTCCAGTTGATGAAGCTGCTTTACTCAGCCAAAGTGTCGATGAAGCTCAAGTTCATGATTTTGTCAAGAAAAAATCCCCCCCCCCCCATAGTTTGGACATATTTGACATTTGACTCAAGACATCACGTACAAATGATAAAGCATCCTTATTCAAACAACTTATATTGATTTTAATAATATGACGATACACTAATGACTCATTATTTTTTTGTTGACGAATTAAAAAATGACACTTTTGACAAAATTAAAAAAAAATGATATACTTTACAAATGATTTCTTTAACATAAAAGAATATGAATCTGTAGACAACATCAAAACTAAACCTTAATAAATGACTTGACACAACTATAAAATATTTTTGAATTAATATTAAATAATTAAAAATAAACTTAAAAACAAAATGACCCAAAACAAAAACTTAAATATTAAACCTTTCATAAAAGATAAGAAAATGCTTAAGCTACATGTACTTATAATGACTCACTTTGAATTTAATAAATTCCACGTAATAACCAAAGATAGTTAAGAACAAAAAAACTTATTGACAATAGAAGATTGATATACATGAACAGTGGGATACATGATAAAAATACAGCAAATAGTAAGCTTGAGCTTGATGCAAGCCAAATCATGCATCGAAGGAATGATACAGATTGAGCATATGATAGGAGTGACGATGATTTCTAATTTTGAAAAGCGTGTGTCATCGAATGTTATGAAGAGAAGCGACCAAACTTCAAACTCTACACTCAATTTTTGACATTGTAAGATGCAATTCAATGAACATATTGCAGCTACTTTAGAATGTGGCTTGGACTGAGTTATATGAGTAGATCTCGATGTTGAGATATGCAATGAAAAAATTTGATGCCAAATCAACTTTAGAGATGTATGTACAGCTATGGTGTGAGATACTATAAATCTGATCAGACTGAGGCTAAACGGTTGAATCTATGTAGATCTATTGGAGAAGTTATCTGTGGATATCATAATTATAACAGGTTACCAAAATTTTAATAAGTAGAATGCTTTCTACGTTGGTTCGCTATTCGTATTGTCTCCCTTAGCATTTCTCTTGCACAGGTCTATCTCACTTTTTTCTTTTTAATGTTTTCAACTCTATATCACATTGGTGGCAGGACAACCACATATCACTGAATAATCTCAGTAATAACTACAAGATCTATCAATGCATTATTTACCCAAATACCTTAAGAAACACAAAGCTACCTTAAAAAGATACAAGAAAACATTAAAGATAATGAAATTACTCTATGTTATAGAAACTCTCCATAGGTATTTTTCTCATCATCTAGGATAGTAAAAAACTATAATGGCTCTGTCCCCATACAATCTCTCTGGTCTCCATGACTATTTTGATAACGCCTGCTCTGATACCATATAATAGAACTAGTTCAAATCTACATAGATTCAATATGGAAATAATAAAGAGAACACAAAAATAATAATAAAATATAAGAAATATTTTAAACACAAAACTATTATTTTCATTCTCTTATAAATCCATACGGGGCATTACATATTTATAGGAATATCATTCCTATAATCATGGAGATTATCCCTCCATCAATCTCTCACCCAAATCCCTATGAATAACTCACACTAACAAATAGACTATTAAATGAATATATTGTTATCACAATATATTCGAATAACCAATATAATAACTAACTCACCAATATTATATTTACCCTCGATAAATATCCAAACTCACATAATATAATAAACTAATCCATAACAGTTTGTTTATCGATATTTCTATGTTTGTGGTGAATAAATATCTATTGTGGAGTTGTTGAGAAATGCCTTTCTCATTAGTTATTTTGGAGGACATGTTAGTCTTATGAGTTACTCTACTGGAGTCTCAAGTGGTCTCTCATCTTGCTCATTGGGACACTGAGCTTGTAGTCGACAATTATGGTCATGGTTGGGACATCATTGAGTCCATGTTGGTCAACTTCTACTTAAGTTATAAATCAACTTCTTATACTCTGTAAGCCTGCATTTGATTTGCATTGGGTTTTCACTAGTCGTATTTTAGTTAGAAATAAATGTTATGCATGTATAATCATTTAAGTAATTTTATATTTGACTATGTTCTTTATATTTTCTCATTTGATTTATAATTATGTATTTATTTAAATGTAAATACAATTAGTTTTACATGATTTGGGTAAAATGGATAATAGGTGAAATTGAAATTGATTAATGGAAGCTACTTTTATCATTTGAAAAATAATAATAATAATAATAATAATAATAATAATAATAATAATAATAATAATAATAATATTATTATTATTATTATTATTATTATTATTATAATATTTGAATGAAGGTATTATTAAAGATTGAGCCTTCTATTTTGCATGTCACATTGGAGGTAGACAAGTTTAGTAGGAGATAATGGACATTTGAACCCTTGTCAAAGCCAACTCACCAAAAGTTGTGCCATATTTTTGGGAATGTTAAGTGGATGGCAAACCCACATGGGTGTGGGATGCCCAAGTTAGTGGTGGCAAACTTACATCATGCCAAAATTAATGGCAAGTCATCTTTCCAGGTGAGGGGACAAGTGTGCCACCATGTGCATTAAAAAAATGATTTTTAAATTGTAAACTAATCTTTAATTTAAAACAAGGTAAAAAGGAATTTGACCCAAATTTGGTCATTCCAATTCATGTAGAATTAGCTAAGGGAGAAGGAGAAAGATGGAGAGGAGAAGAAGCTAATTGAATCACTATTAGTTGGGAGCAAGAGGATGCAAGTTTTGAAATAGGCAAGCAAATCTTCCCTCTTAATTTTTGTTGTTCCTTTTCCTGACTCATGTATGGGTTAAACAATGAAAGAAGGATTCATTAGATTAGAATTATGATTTATTTTTTGTTAATTTCTCAAATTGATTTTTACCTAAAATTTGTTGGAGTAATTTTAATAGCTTGTTGGGTGGATAGGTGCTTTGAAAAAAAAGAAAATTGAAAACCCATGTATGGTGTTCTATGTGGGTGAGTCTTCTCTTTTATATTTGAGAGATTTACTATTTATTCACAGTCTAAAAATTTAAATTATATATATATATATAATTGTAGGCAGAAATCAAATCAGAAATATTTTTATTCTTATCATTCTAAATTAAATAACAATACATAAATCATTGTTTTATTTAAAAAAATAAAATGGAAAAAATAGAAAAATAAAATAACTTTATTGTTATAGATTGTAAGCAAAAACTGGGTTTTTTTTAATATGTAACCCCTATTGATATATATTTTATTTTTGTTTGTTTTGTAAATATAGAAATGAATTCAGATTAAAAGAATATATATACACACACACACACACACACACACACACACACACACACACACACACACACACACATATTACTGCACATAAATGTCTTTGAAAGAGAAAAAAATTGTATACATTACGTTTATATTCATTAATTTGTTTTGAAATTAAAAATTCTATATATATACTTGTGTGTAGAGTCAAAATGTTCTTATATAAATTCGAATTGAAGACCACAAATAATTTGAAATCTGAATATAAATGTTATGGCTTCTCTTGATTGAAGTAAAAACCTAATCAAATGATTTATGAGTTTTGTTCCTCTCCCCACTAGCTTCGAAATGCATATAAGAAGTTTATGTTTAGCTAAACGAGGAAAAAGATATTTAATTTCAAAGATCTGCATTTAGTCATAGATGCAAATGGGTGAAATAATGCCAGTGTGTTTTTAAATCAATTTAAAAAAAAAAAAAAAAATTGATTTAATATCCATGTAAATTAAATCTGAAGCAATATAAAATCGAATGTTATGATATATATATATATATATACATACATATATATATATATATACATACATATATATATATATATACATACATATATATATATATATACATATACATATATATATATATATACATACATATATATATATATATATATATATATATATATATACATATATATACATACATACATATATATACATACATATACATACATACATATATATACATACATATATATATATGTATATATATATATATATATATATATATATATATATATATATAATTTTTTATATTAATTTAAATAAATAAATATGTATACTTATATACATATAAATAGTGAACTATTTATTAATATATTTTTGGATATTATTTACGTATATACATATACATTCATAGTTTTGAAGATTTGGAGTAGAGATTTTTAAGTTTTGAACATGAAGATTTGTGAACAATAATAACCTTCAGCTCCTTTTATTGTATTTGGAGTCTCCAGTCTTATCAAATTCTATATGAGAAATTTTATTTGCATTAGGATATATATGAAGACCATGTAGAGGCGGTATTTAGGATCTATCAGAATCTAATGAAAAATTTATTGTTCTAATTTAATTGAATAAGTGTTTAGTATTAATTGTCAATATTAATATCGCAATGAAATTGGACTCACTAGGTGAAACTTGTGTTGTTTGCGTGTTTTATGAAATCTCATCTCAATTACCATTGGATGAATTTACTTATCCTCATTTTATTGCATTTTTTGTTTAAAAAAATTAATAATAATAAGATTGTCATTATTAGGATGAATGCTGAAATTTCAATGTTTATCTTGTTTATGACTTTGAAAAATGAAAGAAGATTTTTAGAGGGCATTTTTACTTGCTCAGCATAAGCTGGCGCTTGTTGACCATGTCTTAGTGCAGGATGCAGGTGTGGGTAGATTTGTGAAGCTGTGTAAAGATATAATTTTGTATTTGATTTTATAGTTTTATTGTTTAGACTAAGACTGAAGTAAATTGAAAAATATTCATCTCGTTGTAAGTGAAGAAATTCTAAAATAATCTATTATTGGAAATTATCTGTTTGTATTTGTCTTGAAAATTTGAAATCTATAAGCCTCTACTATTATATGAAATTGTGACAACATTAAGAAGTTATGTATCTTGTTTAACAAATGAAATAATAAACAAAAAAATGTCTATTGGTAATTAGGAGAATGTTTTGGAAAATTAAAACAATCTAGTGTTATTTAAACTAGGATTAGTAAATCAATTGCAATAATAGTTAATGTTTTATTTTTAGTTGACTCTCTAATTAAATAATTACTTGTGTAGTAACATTAATTGGATTAACTTAGATTCCTAGTAACAATGAATCCAACTTTAAATTGTGGAATAACCTTCTCAGATGAATTTTGTATATATATATATATATATATATATATATATATATATATATATATATATATATATATATATATATATATATATATATAATAATAATAATTACTTGTGTAGTAACATTAATTGGATTAACTTAGATTCGTAGTAACAATGAATCCAACTTTAAATTGTGGAATAACCTTCTCAGATGAATTATATATATATATATATAAATTTGAAATATTAAATGGGTTGTTGACTGAAATCTGAATTGATAATATGATGGTAGTATTTAATATTTAATAAATTTTCAACTTAAACCAATAATGTGTTTCCTAATAGAATGAACTTTTGATTTGCATCAATCTAGTATAATCCCTTTCAGAATACAATCTTAATTAAATAGTTTAAGTGATCAAAAGTCAAATTTAAGATTTGTTACCAATTCTCTTAATTCACAAGAATTGTTATAGGACACCAAATAAATATTTAACCTATCCTAAGTTGAAATGGTTATCCATTTTCATATGGTATTTGTAAACTTAAACCCTTTTATATTGTTGTTTCTCCACGGAGACGTCTCAGAATGGCTATTTTTAAATTATTCTGAAAGTTGGGTTTATCTGAAATGGGTGTTGTTTCATTTTCCACTTAGCTTCAATCATCTTAGAAATCTTCAGTTTTAATTTACTTTAATGTTTTTTATTTTAGGCGACATGATTTCAAATCTAGTTCACTCTATAATTTCTATTGAATCTGGATTGTCTGCAAAGTCACTTTGGGAATGGGTTCAAAATAATATCATAACTAGTGTTCTTTTAAAACTAAAACTTTTAGGCTTTAACCTTATATCATGATAATTAATATCTATAACCATAAATTTATTATCTCTTTCTGATTCATTTTGGTGGATCCAACTCCAGAGGTATTTCACGAGTTTTTATAGTTGATGTTCTTTTTTAACCTACAAAGTCATTTCAAAATGTAGTTAATAAAAATAGTTACAGGAGTGTTTAGGTAAAACCAGAGGTTTGCAATGATTCATTTTACCTTTAAATTTACTCAAGAACTCTTATTTAGTATTTTCAAACATTTGTACTATTTTTAGTGGTTCAATTTTGAACCTAGTTTATTCACAGAAATTTTAGCAGAACAATTTTTGGCATTATAAACTTGTTTTAAATGATGAGATATTTTAGCCTTTTATTTATCAAATATTATTTATATAGGTTCCTATTAATAGCCTATATCCAATACAATATAGGATAACTTTCATAATTGTTTTTCACCTCATAGGATTATTTTTACCATTCCCATTTAATAGGCGATTTAACAAAAGTGAGACTTGATTGTGAGGTGAGCTAATCATGTATGGGTGCATCAAGGTTAGTTAATTACACGTAGACACGAATGGTTAAACTTTAATAGTGTACTCATCAGTAGTATGGTTTTTAGGTTTCAGGTTGGATGAATTAGGAGGTTGGTTGTTTAGACATCTTTAATGCACTTACAGTTGTAGTTAAAATAATGTGTCAACAAACCATTGATAGATCACGTTCCAGACCATTTGGGATGAGTTTTAGTATTGGTTTCATTAGTATTATATATGTTTTGTTATCCTTTCAGTATTGAATTCAATTGTAGTATTACACATCAATTCTGGTATAGTTTACACAACTTAGTCACAACTAGCTTGTCGTAAGCCTTTATGTATCTCATTTTCTAAGATTGAATGTGGACAACTATATAGTATGAGATGTACCTTTGGTGTGCTTGTATAGCTTCAATCTTGCATAAGATTATAGACATGAATTTTTAATACAGGTTTAGTCAATGCGTACATTCGTATGGATGTGTTAAAGGATGAAATGTTTTCTGGTGCGGAGTTAGTATTGCAAGAGAGAAAAAAATTGTAGTGTATTTTTATTAGTTTTATTTGGGTGATTGTTTTTTGGCATGATAGGCAGTGTCAATAAAAAATATAAGGGTAACTCCAGGCTTATGATGGCATCCATCTTCCTTAGGATCTCATATAATGATGGTACAAATTTGAGGAAGCTACCTGGTTTTGATTAGGCATCCATGACACACAGGCCTATGTGCCTCACTGTACAAGGAGTTTAGAAAAGGTTGAGGGAAGCCCAATTTAAAGGGTGTTACCAAAACATGAGATCATGTTATATGATATTCCAACTTCATTAGCACTGAAGAAGGAGAGAAAAGAATACTTAGGTCTCTAGTGGAACAACTGACTCAAACACTCAGGTTGGGCAATGATGTTCATGGAAGGCCTACAAGAGAGAGGGATAGAGATGGGAGTCTAACCAGTTGAAGATAAGTGAAAAAGGGTGAAAATATATGGAAAAGGGTGTTATGTTGACATTGAATCCACCAACGCACTTACATGTGACTCAAAATCTTGAGACTCGATTTAGGCCTATAAGGACTAACACCCTCTTTGAGCCCTCAAGACCCCATCTTCATCTTTGTGATAGACTCAAAACCCCATGGTAGACCTAAGGTCATGAAGAGGTATATGATGATGATATAGGTAATAAGGAAATTGTTTTAGATATAATAAGGTAGGGAAGTGGTCAATTTGGTCTCATTACCCCTCTCGATCTCTACTACACTAGTATCCAATTTCAAGCTACCAACTCCAATGCTCATATCTCACATGGAAAGATGAGTGGGGCCCAATGTTCTTAGGGGGAATTAAGGATCCCTATGTACTTACTATCTATGGAGGAAATATTTGAAATCAGGAGCTCAACTCAATGAATAATCTTTAACACTGTCAAACCACCAAGAATGCTTAGCGAAAGATCGAAGGCTATCAACTTTCACTGAAAACTCACTATACATGGTGCATGGGACCATGAGATATTTGGGAGTTTTGAAGAGGTGTATGGGCTCAAAATCAATCATAATAAGTTTTGGACTTGAGGCATGTACTCTATGAACCATCATGAAGATGGTAGGCTATTAAACCCCTTCCCAAACCCTAATAAGGACTCGATGAAGGATTTTTTCCCTCAAATGCCTTTAAATGAGGTAGTTCAGTATGGATGTGGTCTTAATGGTCTTACTAGGTCACATGGGCATCTAAATGGTCCACTGATTGACATGTGTAAATTGTATGTTGTATGTATCAGGTTTAGAAAGGATTGCTCCAAGTCTATGTGTAAGAAATTGGAAATATTCTACATGTTTTACATGATTCTAAAGAGTGAGAAACATCAAGAGGTTGAGAAGACTTCGCAATGACCACCTACAGGGGTCTCCACATCTAGTGGCCACCTGTAGACATGCCTAAGTGCCTAGTTAAGGGACTGTGTGTACATGTACAATAAGTAGGTGGCTTAACCAAGCCAACACAAATGATCCAAGGGATATAATATTTATGTTTCATACTCTTTGAGGTGGACAAGTGCTATCTTAACTCCATTTTTAAGTTAAAACATAGAAACCTTATCATTAGACCTATTAGCATAATACCCTCCTCAAGACATGAGTACTTGAAGACTGAAGGTAGAGGATAAAAAGGGTTAAATGAGACCTTAAACTATCATGGAAGTACACTTTAAGGAGTCTTATATGTGCAAAAGGTGTTTTTTGTAGAATAAAGCTCAATATTGGCCATTTTGGCCTAAAATTGCTTTGAGAGTGCACATAATGCAAGATAATCACCTGATGAACCCCTTCTTATGCTTATAACTATACAAAGGATATTCATAGATTCTTGAGCATGTGGGTAAGGTTGAGGGTCCTTGTCCACTAGAAGTTAGTGGTATTAGTTCATAGGTTGAAGGCTTAACCTTTATGAACTATTGTTAAGATTTCAAACACCTGCTAAACCTCTCTAAAACTCTAAAATAAAATTGATGGAAAATATATTGAGAAATTTGCTCTAAAATGCATTGAAATGGACTAGAAGCACCTTGTTCACTCTAATAAGGTCTTAGACCTAGTGTTAGTCTGTATAAATAGTTATATGGATCTACCAGAAACCTATTTTTTATAAGATTTAGTGATGAATTCAAGGTACCAAGTTATATGAATAATTATAGATCAATAAAGAAGGTGTTGTGAGGTTTTTTCCAACTTCTCATATCACAAACTACTCTCAATTCCTCCTGGAAATGCTTATATAGGTCTGAGCTAAAAGGCCAGTCTAGAAATGTTAGTGAAAGGTGACCTAGTCACCTAAATGAGCAAAGTTGTAGGTATGCACTATTATAAAGGCACATGCAATGGTATTATATGATTTTTTATGGCCTAAAAAATGCTCCCTCATCCATTCTTAAAGGTTTTATGCAATCCTCATGGTCATCCAAATAGCTAAAACTAAGTGACTAGGCCTAGTTGCCCAGTAGGCCTATTTGGTAAACAAGAGAAGATGAATATTGGCATAAAGGGATAATAAAGGATTAAATTAAAGTCATGAACACCCCTATAACTACCTCATGAAGGTGATTAAACACTTTTCATATCCATAATGAAGGATGGGGTAATTTTCCAAGCCTTATTGGTATGCAAGAGAGGGGTAGGCTACTAAATGCT
The DNA here is from genome assembly GCA_037957365.1 of Torreya grandis. Classification (NCBI taxonomy): domain Eukaryota; kingdom Viridiplantae; phylum Streptophyta; class Pinopsida; order Cupressales; family Taxaceae; genus Torreya; species Torreya grandis. Next base: position 1,059,181 of record JARHVA010003197.1, on the reverse strand, counting down.
TTATGGAGGCCCAATTGGACAACATTTTTGCCCTTGTAAATATCATGAAGAGAGGTAGTTGAATAATTTTTCATGGCTATGTTTTTAATGGTGTCAATCAAGGCTAAATTAGCTCCTATCCACTAAACCTCCATACCCAAAATCTCATTGAAGACCACCAACTAGCCAATGCAACACATGGAGAGAGCCTAGAGTAGTTATGGATGCTTGTAACTAATGATGGATTGAATTAGAATCATCATGACCTCTTATCCACACTTCCATTAGATAATATGTTCTCTCACCTTCTCTATTGTTCTATAAATTGAGGCTAAAATTTCATTGTAGACATCCCTCAACATGGTATAGTGAAACTCTGCCCAAATGGTATCTTGCAAACCATTTAAATGAATATAAGGATTGGTTCAGATTCTCTTGTTATCTTAATGTGATCTATGCTTTTTGATTTGAAAAATTTATTGAGTTTCATCTTCCTTTGCAGGTCCTTGTCTTCACCTAGTTTCTAGGAGATTGTGTAAACAAGTCATATGGTGTGTATAAGTGTTGGTGATTATGTTTGAAGTAGAATATGATTATTAGTGTCATGAAAGTAGACCTTCCATTCATCCTCAAGATACAACCATTTAACATAGCCTCGATATGAATTATTGATGCTTAAGAGTCTACAGGAGATATTGATATAATCCCTAGTCCTTGTCGTGTTATCAAGTGTTGTTGAACAATCAGTTAGAGTGCTCAAAAATATGTTGCATCACCTCCCCTTAGTTTAGGATTTGTTTTATGCATCATATTCTATCTATTTTCATCATCGAGTTGGTATTTTTAAGAATTTAACTACAATTTATTCACTAGGGGAGCTAGCCCCAAAACTAGAGGTTCACCTCATCAACTAAACCACCCACACCTAGAGGTGATTCCATTATATCAGATGGATGAGATAGGCTTGGAAAACCATTGCCTTAAGGGTGCAATCTAGGCTAATAAAATTATCAACCTATTTAATGGGAGGAAGAGATATGACATTGCATTCCAATAGCTACTTTAAAACCCATGCTGGTGAATCTGGAAGGTTGGTGAATATTCAACATTGAGGAGCGGATAAAACCAATCTAGGAGATGGATCTGAAGCTATGTTAACTATGGCATTTTGATCACCCTTATTCTTGGTGGCCCTTACCTTATATGGAGGCTTATTTTAAATCTTAATAGTTGATTTTGATCTATTAGTGTACTTTAGTTTACCCATTGATAAAATCTTGACCTCTCTTTCTTTTACTATGTGGCACAAATCTGTGAATGTAGGAAACTTCTTTAAAAAGATAGCTTTGTGTAATGCTGGTAAAAAGTTTTGTTTGAAGATGTCCTAAATATCTTTATCTACAATGGGGATAGTCAATTTAACTAAGATAGTCTTGTATCATAAGACGTATTCTACGATGGGTTCATTTGACTTTTGTTTCAATTGTGGAACTTGGGCATATGAGATCTTGTCATTGATATTGATGGAGAAGTGTGCTAAAAACATGTCTACCAAAGGATTGAATATTGTGATAGATTGACTTGGTAAGTCATAAAACCACTATAGGGAATAATCTTTTAAACTACATGGAAACAAATTCATAAGAAGCCTATCATTGAACACGTAGTTCAAACATGATGTGTGAAAAGCTTGGAGATGGTGCTCTGGGTCACCCTTACCATCATATAATGTAATTTTATGTGACACATTATCTATATGGCAATGGATCCACTTTGTAATGTGCCAAAGTTGTATGTAATAGAATATTAAAATCCAAGGCATGTGATGGCCTAGTGTATCCATTCTCAATATTTAACACCTTAGTTTGTAGAGTATGAACCTCGTGCATAAGGGATTGTACATCTAGAGTAGAGGAACTAGTTGTAAGAGGTGTAGCTATAACTAAAGGATTTTGAATTATAATTGTAGGTTATGCTAGCTGAGTTGGCCCCATTATAGGTGTAACAATGTTATTAACCATTTAGGGAATTTAAGATTGACCATTGTTTGTTTTTTAGAGTTCTTCTTGAATAATAGTGATGAGGTCGTCTTGCATATCCACATGTTTGGACACAAAATCTTGAAATAGTTTCTTATCAGTGTCATGGAATTGAATGTTGAATTCTGTCAATGTAGTTTGGAAAGTAGGAAAACATTTTTTTGTATATTTTGAACCTTTAAAGAATTTTAATCTAAGAAAGATTACAAAAAATAAATATTGAAACAAATCTAAAATTTTGGAACTAAAATTTGAGCATAGACACAAAAATGATACAAACCCTAAGAGCATCTCATGTTAGAGTTTAATCAATGTTCAAAGTAAGTTGAGTTCACCAAATATTTTAACCATTTAGGGATTGGCTTATGTAAATCCTATGGATGAGTAGTATAAACCAAGGAAATAATATGCAATAAATAACCATTGATTTGTTACATACTTGACTAGATTTTGATTTTTTTTAAAATGGTAATAAATATTTGCAAATAAAGACTTATCTAGTAAACAATTGATACAGATGATCTGAGTACTAGAAACTAAGATAAGAATGAGTATGAGTGTTGTCAACTGGATCCCTCTATCAGAACCCCTCTTGGATAGTAGCACCACATTTAGATAAAGATTCCATGTGGCCCTAATGTCCTAATAGTGGTGACAATGTGCTCTATGTAGGACCGTCTCAGACTTCTAGGTGCACCTATGTCTATGTTTTTGGGTTCTATTCCTGTGTGCACAAAGTCTATAAATCTACATTGTGCATGTAATAGTTGATTTATGATGTAAACCCTAATCCTAATTGCAAGTAAGGCATGAGATAAAAAGGGTATTTTTTAGTAGGATAGATTGGATATCTTTAACACCCCATTGTAAAGAGAGTTGCCTACATACTAATAATCTGAGGAGGGATCAATCCTGATGTTGTTATCCCAACCTAAGTGATGGTGCAAGTGCAAGTGATGCTAGTATGATAGTGCCCTTGAGAGCCTTGAGTGTGCTTGACATTGAAAATCTAGAAAATCTAAGCTTAGGGTAGTTGTAGAGGGTAATATGTATAAATAGGGAAAAATAAGAATTAATAACTTTGAGTTTTCTCAACTTTTTCATATTTGAATAGGTATTTTGCATCTCATTTCCATCTAGTGGATAGAGTGATAAAAGTCATGTATTTATAGTGTTTTGTTGCTTATGCGGATAATAAAATATGTTTAGGCTGACCTTAAGAGGGTTTTACCTTTGAAAATATATTCATTGAGGAAAAATAGAGTAAAGGACATAGGCATCATTTCGGTGACACTAGTGCCATGTGGCTCTAGTGTCCTTAATGTGATGTTAATGTCCAACTAACATAAAATTGGGCACAAAAGGCCAGGGTTGGGAAAGGAGGGTCTAAGACTGCATTTGAGCTAACTATGGATGCATGTGGCCCACAAAAAAGTTCTAAAAGTGTGATAATAGGATCTAGGATAAGTCTAGGGCTAAGTTAGGAATATGTAGTCTCAAGTAGCACTCTTATCACTCAATTACCACTTTTAGGTGATTACAATTTTGAATCATTTCTCTTAAGATCTCACTTGGACTCTTAGTAACTTTTTGTTCATATTTTAATCACTATTTTTAGATATGTTCTATTGTAGCTTTTCATTTGGATACGTAACTTTGTTTGGCACACCATTGGTAGATGAAGATGCAAACACATGATTAACACTACCATGTTTTGGATTTTGCATGTATGAAATCTAATTTTGTAACTCTTTTATTAACTTGTATATACTAGTGATTTTATTTTTTAGGACTTCACAAGCACAAACTCTGTATATTTTAGATTGATTATTTCATTTGAAAATATATGATTGGCCACCTTACCCCTTGGATAAGTGATGGCATGACCCTAGTTAGATAGAAGAGAGCTATCACCCTCCTTAGGGTTAAGAGGAGGAAGAAATTATTTTTTATCCATTTTAAATGTTCTAAAATATGACATGAGAATATGATAATAAATACATAAAAATGCTAAGGAGCAATCAATTATGATAATAAAAATTAGATTGAATAATTACTGCATTAGAAATCAAAAAATAAGAAACCCTAGGCCAACTAGGGTTTGTACACAAATATAGAGGTCGAGTTCACAAAATGTTTAACCCTAAAATTTACATATGGGAAATCTAAGGTTAAAGGGGTATAGATAGTCTAGGGCATAGGGATGGTAGACTATCTCTAAAGTAGGCCAATTATTTATGAAATTTAAATAAAAATATATTAAATTTATTATGCTAAGATATGATAAAAATATAAAGTATAATTATGTTAGATATTGTAATGATAATGAATACAAGTTACATAACAGGTTCTAATACCAATATAAATCTAGATCTGAAACAAGCAGAAAGTAGACTATATATGAATTCTAGATCAGACACCTGATTCTAGAAATCATATTTCTATAGTTGTGAACACTTGCATTTACTTGGGATGATTGTGTTGCCACTATCATCTGACTCGGATGCAGGTGTCTAGTATGGAATACTTGTTGAAACTAGATGTTACCACCTAGATTCTATTGGGTCTTGTGTCACCTTCATTCATGTGCATTTAGATTTGACTCATGGATTATTGCTCCTTGTCAAATAGAAAAACCCTAGGTCTTCATCTTTATATTAGCTATGAGAAAAATGGGTTGGTGGGCACATGGTGTCGAGTTACCCCAAATACCCCTATGCCAATGAGTGCTACCTACATAACCAATACTTCAAAGATGGCTTTAAACTTGTGTAGTTCTCCCCTATGTGTTGGCTTGTGTGTGAATCAAGCAATGCATAATAAGTACTTGTACAATAGTGACCTCAATTGTAACTTGGAAAATATAGCTCTTGGGTTATTCCTTCATTAATTCATACATGTAAATATGTTTTCCCTATGATTGATATGGAAATAGGAGAAAATAGGGAAGGTTTTTTCATTTGAGTGCTTGATTGAGTGCCTTTGGTCTTTTTTAGGTCTATGCTAGATGAGGAATGATCTTGTATATATATCAATCCCTTTGGATAATATCTCACATCAAATCACTTATTCCAACCTTTGGGCTACATTTCATTTGAAAATTAGATGACTTTAGGTCACTGGAAACTTACGTTAAAATAAGATACTTGCATTGATATAGTCATCTGACTAGGACACAAGTGTCCACCTATTTGGAAAATAGGTGTAGGTCTAGAACTTGCAGATACCAAAGATAAGTATGTTTATTACATTTTGGAAAGATAAAGGGTATGAGTCATCGAGATAACATTGGTATGACTAAGAGATAAGAAATTAGGCATAAAAAGATAGTGTATGCTAACCTTTTGACAATGAAAAATGTCTATAAGTTGAAGGTACATCCATGATATGTATTTTCCAAGTGTACAAGATTGAGGTACCATATAATTTAAAAATAGTGTTTACAATTACATCAACCTTACTTTAGTTTATGCACCCATCACAATGTTTGACATGTACGTCACAACTTCTTTGAGTAGGCATACCTACACTCATTAGAGTTTATCTTCATGCAAGCATATACCACTCTTGTGCAAGGTGAATATATTTGTGAATTCCACATGTCCCATAAGATTATCTATAAGTTTGTAAATATTTGTGTTCGTAATGGCACACCTATCCACCTAAACATTAGGGAGGCACACTATGCCAAGACAATGTGACACTTTGGTATTATAAAAATACTTGCATCTTTATAACAACACTTTTATAGGCCTCATATGCATACTGACATTTAGAACCGTGTCAATTCAAACATTCCTTGTTGCATCACGAAGCCCATAAACAAAAAATTGATTCTATACACCAATTTTTATTCCCTGCAAGCAATGGATATCCATCAATATGAATTTCATGATTATCCTACCTATAAGGAAACACCAAAATTATTGTGTTTTCATTATAGCTAATAGGTTTTTAAATATGGCTATTATAGTTGATTGCAAGAAGAACATCAATGCGTGATTAATCTTCAATCATATTTGGGTCCACTTTGGACTAGCAACATCCATAGTATCTGATTGCAACATATAGTTTGTTAGTCACTTATATCATGTTTTATGGGAAATGATGGATACATAATTGGATTGATCTATAAACTTTCATCCTCAAATATATAGGAAAATAAAAAATTTCAAATGCACACTTTTTATGTTTTTTGTGCATGTACAATAACACATACCCATGCATGTGTGATGAAAATTTTCTTTACATGATCAAACATGCCTACAATAGAGCTGTGTATATTTCTATGGGGCATGATTTGTTTAACACATGACTTGGGTTTCAACCATTAACACATGTAGAGTACATATCATATTGCATGCCATCCAACATAGAGTTATACATATAGGAAAAGGAAGTGAACAAAACACAAAATTTTATGTAATGCAACATATGAGACTATAGTTGCAACACAAATTTTATAAAATGAAATTAATCAAAATTTTAAAAGTTGAATATTTACATTAATATATTATACTTGATGAAAATAATAATTCATTAATATATTATACTTAAATATATTAATATAAAAAAATTAATTAATATAAATAAATAAATAAATACACGAATCAATTAACATGTAAATATAAACAAGAACATTCGGTAAGACACTCGGAAAAATATAAATAAATGAGTGACAAACTCGGAAAAAAAAGATTTTGGATTAGACACCACTCGAACAATGTGGCCGATTCGGTGCCCGCACAGGTTTTGGAAGCCTCTAGAATTGAGTCGACCTTTGCTAGAATTTTCTTCAACTGCAACTTGGACATTATATATTACTCATTCTGCCCAAAGGAAAATAGAAATTGTCAAGTGCAAAGTTTCAATTACAGTGCCTGAGTTGTGAGTTGTTGAAAAATGTCGATCATTCCAGGTTTCTTCGGCAGGAGATCCTCCAATTCCTTCGATCCATTTTCGTTGGATTTGTGGGATCCTTTTCAGGCGTTTAATTCTTCTATTTTAGCAGGTCCTCCCTCCTCGGATTTTGCAAGGGATGCAGCGGCTGTAGCCAATACTCAAATTGACTGGAAGGAAACCCCTGATGCTCATATTTTCAAGGCCGATCTTCCCGGTATTTTTTGTTCTGAGCAATCATTCATTCTCTTATGTCTATTACTTTTCCCTCTTCTTTGAAGAATTGGATTGTAAAAAAATATGCTTGATTTTGCAGGACTAAAAAAGAACGAGGTGAAAATAGAAGTGGAGGACGGGCGAATTCTTCAGATAAGCGGCGAACGCAGCAAAGAAGAGGAACACAAGAATGAGAAATATCACAGTGTGGAACGCTCGCGGGGCAGATTCCTGCGGAGATTCAGGCTTCCGGAGAATGCCAAGGTGGAAGAGGTGAAAGCTGCCATGGAAAATGGAGTTCTCACGGTTACCGTGCCCAAGCAACCTGAGCCCAAATCTGAAGTGAAATCCATTGAAATATCTGGCTGAATAAACGAAAATTGATGCAATTATTTCAATTTTGGGTGGTGATCGCTTTTATTTCAACAGTAATTTTGTATGAAGATGATTAATGTAGGGGGTGTACTAGTGTTGTGTAATTAAGCTGTCAAAAATAGTGGAGGTAAGGGTTTCGCCGTATCCGTGGCGAAGTCAATTGTTACAGTTGTAATGGCAGTTTGCTTTACATTTCTATAAATAAAAACAAATACCTACAAAAATGTGTTATGATTTCTGTATGGTTCAGGGGTGTTAAAAACAAAAATTGTAGGGGAAACAGGGGAAGCGTTACTTTTAATTTCATCTTTATTGCAACAAGGATGCCTGAATACATGTGGTCGATGTTAATGGCGTGTCTTAGAAATGTTTTAGAATTTGTTTTCGTGTTCTTTCAATATTTTATGTGAAAAATGTCGGATGTGCGGGCTTATGCACTTTGATTAGGGTGTTAAAAATGGAGAAGGGGTTTCCGTTTGTTTTCTCTCTACAGGGGTAGAGTATGTATCTGTCTGGGTTTTTAAATTTATGGTAAGAATTATATATATATGATAGAATTGGTGAATTTTGAAATAATTAAAATAATGAAATAGAGTGTGTATTATATTTAAAATAATTATAAAATATTATATTTAAAATAAACAATTATAAAGTATTTAATAACTGAAAACTTAAAGTTAGGAATATTTAATAATTGAAAAATTATTTAATTAAAAAAAAATTTAAGGAGGTGGATATAAAATTGTATAATAATGTTGTGAGGGTTTTTGTTATTAGAATTATATATATATAATAATAACACATAAAATTACAGTAAGGTTGTTTTCAAAATAGTATTAGAGTATGTTATGTTAATTTGTGAATTGGTATTTAATAAAAGAAAATTTAAGAAGTTTCATATAAAATTGTATAATAATGTTGTGAGGGTTTTTGTTATTAGAATTTTCAATATATACAAAAAATAAAAACACATAAAAATTATAATATAGTTGTCGTCAAAATAGTATTAGAGTATGTTAGGTTAATTAGTGAATTAGTATTTAGAACATGTTAAATTAAGTTTGTGGTGTTATAGAAATTTGAGGATTTCATTTTTAGAGTAAGTTTTAAAGAAAATATGAACAATAATATCTCATATAATTAGATTTTTAAATGTTATAGGAAAATTATAAATATTGAAATATTAAAATGAACACTCTTTTTAAATTTTTTTTTTTTTTTTAAAATTCTAAAATATTATAGAGAATGCATATGAAGAATTAACAATGAGAATGTTTTTAATAATATGAGTTAAGAACAAAATAATACATTAAGAGAATAAAAAGGATGGTAAAAAAAATATGTTCATTTAACAATTATGTATTAAATAATATATTAAAATAAAATAAAAAGGAGGATGTAAAAAATATGTTCATCTAGGAATCAATGGAGGGATTCATAATTATAGGGGGTAAAAGTAGTGACTAAATTCAAACCACCTTTAAAAGGGTGGAAAAATGTTTATCAAAGACTAAGCAAAGTGCTTTATGAGATTATAAATGTTTGAAACAAAATTTGAGAATTCTTTGATGAAAGATTCAAAGAATAAGAATGAATTTTTCCTTTTATGTAATGGTTATGATGAACCAAGCAAAGTCTCATGGATATAATTGTTGAGAAGATTTTGAGAATTTTATCAACAAGATTTGATTCCATAGTTGTAGTTATAAAGGAATCTAGAGACTTATCAATGTTGATTGTTGAAGTTCTTTACAAACACATGACCAAATGATGAATATAATGGCTAGTCCTTCTTGAGAATACATTTAATTTATAGATGTTCTTCAAAGAAAAAGAGAAAAGGATAGATTATCATTAGGGAGAGTCATTAAGAGGAAGCAAACATGTAACACACACCAAAACACAACTCAACAACAATGTTTTAAAGACTTGAAAAACTGAGAAAATACATGAAAGTGGTGTTTTACAGGGGTTTTCAAGCGGGTACGGATCTGTACAGTAAGGTCATTGTAAGAAAAAGTTAGGAAACCTTAAAGGGAATTCAGTGCAGAGATTAGATAAGAGAATCCATGAGTTTTCGAGTCAAAAAGGATAAAAAACCGATCCCTCTTCTCAATCTCTCTCCTTGGTAGAGTTGGATAGCCTCTCAGGGTTTTGTTCAATATGAATAAGAAAGAGAAAATGATGTCTTGAGATCTTGGCCGAAGTAAAAGGGGTCTAATGACCTTTTAATATTTGGCATTAGTTTGCAGATTGATCACCCATGCTTTATGAATAATGGTTAAGAATCTAGGCAGTCAAACTACTCTTTTGCATCTACACAAGGTAAATATTGAAACGATTTCAATGCATTTTTGCCCTATTTGAAGAAAATGGTAATTATGTATATCTTATACAAGCCTTCAAGGTCTTACCACTTCACCTCAAACCCCAAATTGGCATGTGTGAGTTTGTGGAAGCAAGAAAAATCTTCATATTATCACACTTGCAAGTTGCAAACATTAGTTCATGGCGTTATGGGGCCTTCAATGCATTATAGATGTCCAAAAAAGTTTGTTGATTGTAATGATGGATTCTTAAGAGACCCACTCAAGTTTTCTCATCATTAACAGTGTACCTACTGATCAAATGAACCTTCAATTTCTTCAATACCTTGCCTTCGAATGGGATTCCCTATGTAGTTGACCTTTAGTGCAAATATGGACCAAGTGTTTCAAGGTGATGGATATTGAAGATCATTAGAACACTTTGTAGCATACATAAGTGTTATATTCATGTGGAAGAGTCCCTCTTTCATAAGGAATAGGGCTCATTATGGCTCCCAAGACCAAAAAATCATGAACTAGCCTCCCAATGCTTTCATAGACATGTTTAGCAAAGTTTAAGGTTCATTAGCATGGTTTAAGGTATTTGTGAAATCCTAGGTTTCAATCTCTCCCTTCATATCCCTGATTAACCAACTCCAAGTGCCTCGATTTGTTGAATATATAGATGGGGGTGTCTAGGGTCCCCATAGGTGATCTTGAACAAGAGTCAATAGTCCATATAGAACCTCAAAAAACATACACTGTGTAATGGTCTCATCAATCCATTTCACCCTATGGTAGGCTCTGATTTCCAAACTTAGAGCTCCATAGGACTCTATGACCATCACCTACAGGGTTAAGCCCTTATGCCCAAGCTCAAGGCATGGAAACAAGGTCAAATGTTGCATAATACTATGAATATCCAATGGGATTGCGAGAAAAAGGGTCTATCCAAGTATGGATGTTGTTGAGAAGCTATGACCAAGTTCAGATGATCACTCACGTGCAGTTTTCAAAGGGTTTCCCAAAACTATTATACAACTGAACCTACAAGATGCAAGGAAGGGTCATAGGTTATGAATATGACTACCTTATAGAGAGGTATTGATATTTAAGAGAGGTCAACTAGGTCTCTAACATAGTATATAAGCCCTCCTTTTGCTCACAGGCCTACGAAAGAGCTCCATTGACAGTCACACACCTATATCACTACCTACAAGACTATAGGCAGTCTACCTCCAAGATTGACTATGAGATGCTATATGCACATGAAAGAGAGAGATCAACCACATGTGAAAATCACAGAGAACATGTTGTGGAAAATCAAGGGAAACTTGAAAGGATAAGTTAAACTAGTTGGATCAGGGATGTACAATGAGCTAAGTCTACCTAAACAGTTGGGATGCCTAATTGATGCGAATGACAATGTCAATAAAACATGTAAGGCTAACCCCATGCTAATGATGGCATCCATCTTCCTTAGGATCTCATATGATGATGGTACAAGATCAAGGAAACTACCTGGTTTTGATTAGGCATTTGTGACACACATCCCTATGTGCCTAACTGTAGGAGTTTAGAGAACAGGGTCAAGGGAAGTCCAGTTCAAAGGGTGTTATCAAACCATGAGATCAAGTTACATGAGATTCTAGAGTAAAGAGTACTCAAGTTTCTAGTAGAACAATTGACTCCAACACTTAGGGTAGGCAATGATGGTCATGGCAGGGCCAAAAGATAGGGATAGAGATGGAAGTTTAAGCCACTGAAGACAAGTGAAAAGGGGTGGAAACAAATGGAAAAGGGTGATATGTTGACATTGAATCCACCAACACACCTACATGTGACTCAAATCCCTGAGACTCAATTTAGGCCTTTGAGGCCTAAAGCCCTCCTTGAGCCCTCAAGACCCCATCTTCATCTTTGTGACAAACTCAAAACCCCATGATAGGCCTAAGGTCATGAAGAGGTATATGATGATGATACATGTCCTAAGGCAAGTGTTTTAGATAGATGAAGGCAAAGAAATGGTTGATTTGGTCTCATTACCCCTCTCGAGCTCTGCTACACTAGTCTATCATTTTGAGCTGGCAACTCCAATGCTCGTATCTCACATGGAAAGATGAGTGGGGCCCAATGCTCTTGGGGTGATTTGGGGAACCCTATGCACTTACTATCCATGGAGGAAAGAGTTGAATTTAGGAGCTCAACTCTATGAAAAATCCTTAACACTGTTAACCCACCTAGAATGCTTAGCAAAGGATGGAACACTGCCAACTTTCACTCAAAACTCACCGTATAAGGTGCATGGGACTAGGAGATATTTGGGAGTTTTGAAGGGGTATATGGTCTCAACATCCATGGAAATAAGTTTTGGATTTGAGGCTTTTACTCTATGAACCATCGTTAAGATGGTAGGGTATTAAAACCCTTCCTAAACTCTGATAAGGATCCAATGAAGGAATTTTGCCCTCAAATGCCTTCAAATGAGGTGTTTGACTATGAAAATGGTCTTAATGGTCTTCCTAGGTCACATGGGCACCAAAATGGTCCATTGATTGACACGTGTAGACTATATGTTGTATAGATTGGGCCTAGAAAGGATTGTTCCAAGCCTATGTGCAAGAAATAGGAAAGACTCTACATGTTTTACATGATTTTGAAGAGTGAGAGACATCAAGAGGTTGAGAAGACTTCACAATGACCACCTACAAGGGTCTCCACAACAAATGGCCACCTGTAGACATGCCTAAGTGCCTAGTTAAGGGACTATGTGTACATGAAGAAGAAGCAAGCGGCTTAACCAAGCCAACAAAAATGATCCATAGGCTCTAATAGATAGGTTACATACTCTCAAAGGTGGCCAAGTACTCTCATAACTCCATTTTGAGGGCAAAACACAAGAACCCTATCTTGTTAGCCTAATACCCTCCTCAATACATGACTACTTGAAGACTGAAGGTAGAGGATAAGAAGGGTTAAATGAGACCTTAAACTATCATGTAAGTACACTTCAAGGAGTTTAGATGTGTAAAAGGTGTTTGTTTACAAAAGAAAGCTCAAGATTGACCATTTTGGCCTAAAACTACCTTGACAGTGCACAAAATGCAAGATAGTCACCCGAGGAGCACCTTCTTGTGCTCAGAACTATGCAAAGGATATGCATGGAGTCCTGAGCACATGGGGAAGGTTGAGGGTCCTTGTACACTAGAATTTAGTGGCATTAGTTCATAGGTTGAAGGCCTAAACTTTATGAACTATTGTTAAGAGTTCACCCCCTCCACCCTGTTCCCCCGCCCCTCGCCCCCAAATAGCTCTATAAAACCCTAATAGGAAATTAATGGGAAAGATATTGATAAATTTTCACTCAAATGAGATGAAATGTCTTGGGAGACACATGGAACACCTTGTTCAGTCTTAGAAGGTCCTAGATTTGGCATTGGTCTTCATAGACAGTTGTGCAGATCCACCAAAAACCTATTTTTTAAATATTTAGTGATGAATTCAAGGTACATAGTTATATGAAGAATTTTAGATCATTTAACAAGGTGGTGTGAGGTTTTTTACAACTTATCAGATCACAAACTACTCTCAAATCCTCTTGGAAATGCTTCTACAGGTCTAAGCTAAAAGGGTAGTCTAGAAATGCTAACAAAAGGTTACCCAGACACTTAAATGAGCAAAGTTGCATGTGTGCAGATTAGAAAGCCACATGTCATGGTATAATATGATTTTCCATGACCTAAAACATGGTCACTCATCCATTCTCTAAGGTTTTATTAAATCCTCATGGTCATCCAAGTAGCTAGCACTAAGTGACTAGGCGTAGTTGCCTAGTAGGCCTATTTGGTCAACAAGAGAAGATGAGTATTGGCGTAGATGGATACTAAGGGAGTAAATGCAGGTCATGAAAACCCATATAACTACCACATAAAGGTGATTAGACACTTTTCATATCCATAATAGAGGATGGGGAAATTTTCCAAGCCTTATTGGCATGCAAGAGAGGGATAAGCTACTAAATGTTTCATGGAGGCCTAATTGGACCACATTTCTACCTTTGTAACTATCATGAAGAGAGGTGGTAGACCAAGTTGGCATGGTCATGATTTTAATGGGGTCAACCAAGGCTAAATTATCTCCTAACCACTACAACTCCATGCCCAAAATCTCATTAAAGACTACCAGGGAGCCAATGCAATGCATGGAAAGAGCATGGTGTTGTTATTGAAACTTGTAACTGATGATGGAGTGAATTAGTTTCATCATGACCTCTTATCCACTCTTCCAAGATAAAATCTCTTCTCTCACCTTCTCTATTGTTATTGAAGTTGAGGTTAAAATGCCATTTTAAGCCTCCCTCAGCTGGTTATGATGAAACTCTACTCAAATTGTATCTTGCAACCCTGTTAAATGAATATAAGGACTGATTCAGATTCTCTTGCTAGTTTAGTTTTCTCTATGCTTCTTGATTTCAGAAGCGGTTGAGTTTCATCTTCTTTTTTAGGTCCTTGCCTTCACCTAGTTGCTAGGAGATTGTCTAAATAGGTCATATCGTGTGTAGAAGTGTTAGTGACTATGTTTGAAGTAGAATTTGAGTGGAAGTGTCATGAGAGTAGACCTTCCATTCATCCTCAATTTAAAACCACTTAACATAGCCTCTATATGAATTATTGGTGCTTAGGAGTCTCTAGAATAAGAGTGATCTAATCCCCAGTCCTTGTCTTGTTCTCAAGTGTTGTTGAAGGATCATATAGAATGGACAAAATCATGTTGGTGCATCACCTCAACTTAGTTTAGGATTTGTTTCGTACATCATCTTCTATCTCTTTTCATCACTAAGTTATTAGTTTTAGGAGTCGAGCTACAATTGATGCACCAAGGGAGCTAGCCCAAAAACTAGAGGTTCACCTTAACAACTAGGCCACCCACACCTAGAGGTGATCTCATTATATCAGCTAGATGAGGCAGTTTTGAAACACCACTATCTCAAGGGTGAAATCGAAAATGATAACAATATGAACCCATTCAATGGGATGGAGAGATATGACATTGCATTCCAAGATTTGTTGTAAAACATGTGCTAGTGACTATGGAAGGTTGGTGAATATTTAGTGCTGAGGAAAAGATAAAACCAATATAGGAGATGGATATGAAGCTATGTTAACTATGGAATTTTGATCACCCTTGTTCTCTATGGCCCTTACCTTATCTGGAGGCTTATTTTAAATCATAATAGTTTATTTTGATCCATTGGTGTACTTTAGTTTACCCATTGATAAAAGCTTGACATCTCTTTCTTTTACCACGTGGCACAAACCTGTGAATGTAGGAATCTTATTAAACAAGATAGTTTTGTGTAATACTGATAAAAAGCTTTGTTTGAAGATATCTTGAAGCTCTTTGTCTACCATGGGGCTAGTCAATTTAGTTAAGAGAGTTTTGTATTGTAAGTCGTATTCTGGTTCATTTGACTTTTATTATAATTATGCAACTTGGTCATATGAAATCTTGTCATTGATATGTATGGCGAAGTGTGCTAAAAACATGTCTGCCAAAGGATTGAATGATTTGATAGATTGATTTGGTAAGTCATATAACCATTGTAAGGAATAATCATTTAATTTACGTTAAAAAAACTTCAGAAAAGGCCTATCATTGGACACGTAGTTCAAACATGTTGTGTGAAAATCTTGGAGATGGTGCTCTAGGTCACCCTTACCATCATATAATGTAAGTTTATGTGTCAAAAATCTGAATGGCAAGGGAGTTGCCACTATGTGATGTGCCAAAAGTGTATGTAATATAATATTATAATCCAAGACATGTGATGGCCTAGTGGCTCCATTCTCAAGATGTAACACCTTATCCTGCAGAGTATGAACCTCGTGCATAAGGGATTGTACATCTAGAGTAGAGGAACTAATCATAAGAGGTGTAGCTATCACTAAAGGTGGTTGAATTACAATTGTAGGTTGGGCTAGCCGAGTTGGCCCCATTGTAAGTGTAACAATGATACTAGTTGGGGGTGTTGAATATTGACCATTGTTTGTTTTTTGAATTTCTTCCTACATAATAGTGATTGAGGTCATCTTGCATATCCACATGTTTGTACATAAAATCTTGCAATTATTTCTTATTGGTATCATCAAATTAGTTGTTGAATTCCACCATTGTAGTTTGGGAAGTAGGAAAACAATTTTTTGTATATTTTGAACCTTTAAAGAATTCTAATCTAAAAAAGATTGCAAAAAATAAATATTGAAACAAATCTAAAATATTGGAACTAAAATTTCATAATAGACACAAAAATATACAAACCCTAAAAACAACTAGGGTTAGGGTTTGAGAAATGTTTGAAGTAAGTTGAGTTCATCGAATGTTTTAACTATTTAAGGTTTGGATTATGTAAATCCTATGGATGATTAAAGGGTTGAGTAGTCTAAACTAGGGATATAATATGCAATAAATAACCACTGATTTGTTACAGATTTAACTAGCTTTGACTTTCAAAAAATAATAAGAAATATGTGAAAATAAAGACTTATCTGATAAACCCTTGATACAAATGATCTGAGTAGTAGAAATTGAGATAAAAACCAATTTGAGTGTTGTCAACTAGATCTCTATATCAAAACCCCCCCTGAATAGTAGAACCACATTTGGATAAAGATGTCATGTGACTCTAATGACCTGATGGTGGTGTTAATATCCTCTGTGCAAGTCTGTCCTGAACTTCTGGGTGAACCTGTGTCTATGTTTCTAGGATTTATTCTTGAATGCATGAAGTATGGAAATCTATATTGTACATGTAATAATTGATTTATGATGCAAACCCTAATCCTACTTGCAAGTAAGACATGAGCTAAAAAGTGTGTTCATTAGTAGGATAGGTTGGATGTCCTTAACACCCCGTTGTGAAGAGAGTTGCCTACATACCAATAATCTAAGGAGGGATCAAGCCTATTGGGTTTTCTCTATTTACCTCAGTGCTGAAGCCTCTTCCCACTAGGCTAGCACATTGGCCCTATCTTGCGAGGGATGAGTCTCACATGCTCACTCGATGTGCATAGTGAAAGATCAGTTCCTGAAGACTTTGAACACGATGTGTGTTTACTCATTTCTTATCAAACAAATATCATCCTTTTGTTCCTTAACACCACATATTATACTACTTGTTAGCTAATTTTTACACCAAGTTTTGCATCTTTCATTTTGGCTAAGTGCAACATTCTTAATTGGTTTATCCCCACAGCAAAAAGACCAAGTGTTATTTCTTTTGGAAGCCTTTGTTTGGTCCTTTTGCAAGTGTTATTTCAGTCTTTTTTGCTCAAGTGTTTTTTATTTCAACAAGGTTTTGCTCTAGGTTTTTTGTCCAAGTTTGAAAGGAATTGTTTCGGACTTTTTGTCCGAAACAAAAAGTTTTAAGGAATTGGTCCATTTCAGGTTTTCTGAAAGGCATCTTCAAGATTTCTGAAGGAAAAGTGCCATTTGCAACTTTTTCAAAAGGTTTGTTCTTTCAACTAATTGGTCCATTTCAGGTTTTTCAAAGGGTACATTTCAAGATTTCCGAAGGAAATGTCTCTTACACTTTTCTGAAGGAATTGGCTTAAAAAAAAATTCTGCAGGAATTGTTTCAAACTTTTTGTTCAAAACAATCTTTTCAAAGGGTCATTTCTCAAGCAAAGGGACATTTTCAATATTTTTGAAGGGCCTTTTCTTGGATTGGTCCTTTGCATTTTTCTGAAGGAATTGTTTCATAATTTTGTCTGAAACAATCTTTCCAAAAGAATTGGTCACTTACTTTTCTTTGAAGGAATTGGTGCTCTTCCAAAAGGTCTTTTTCTCCTTAAAGTGTCCTAAACATATTTTTTAAGGGTACATTGAAATATTTCTGAAAGAAATGTGTTCTACAAAAACTCTAAAATATTTCTGAAAGAAATGTCTTCTACAAAAATTTTGAAGGTTTTTTTTCATGCAAAGTGCTCTACACACTTTCCCGAAGGGTCTTTTCTCAGGAAAGTGTCCTTTTCAGGGTTTTCGAAGGGACATTCCAAGAATGCCTAAGGGCATGTTTAGGATTTCAAAGAGGCAAAATTAAAATGTCAAAGTTTTATTCTCATAAAAAGTGTCCTTTGGAAAAAGTTCGAAGGGACACTTGCAGAAAGCCTGAGAGGTTAATTCTTTCAAAGAAAAGGGTCCACGAGAAAATTATTTCAAACTTTTTGTCTAAAACAAAAAGTCCAAAGGAATGGTCCCAATAGAGTGACAACTATATGGACATCAACTTAAAGGTGAGGAGCTATCTATTGGCATTTAAACATTGGGTCTTAGGTAGATCGATGGTCCTCATTCAAATGCTCAAAGATCCAAGGGCTCACATTCTCCATCTACCAAAGTAGATTAGAGGGTTCATCTCACCATTGATTAGGTCATGATCCAAGTCATTTTTTATGGCCAATCAAAGGAACAATTGGTTATACATGTAGACTCTAAGCGATGCCTCTCCAAGGCTAACATAATGAAAGTGACTCTTCTCTACGTTGTTGCGTACCTTAGCAAGCCAGTGAGAAGCTGTTAGCATCAAGACAAATATACAACAAGTAGACTCTCATTTGTATAACTGATTCATGTCACTACTTAGCTCAAAAATATCTTGTTTATGCTAATGTAACTGATAGGGAGGCATCTTCGAGAGAGCAAGCTAGTTTTGTAACCACTTGAGGTGACATGGATCAATGGAATGGCCCAAATGAGCATCATTTGAAAAGATGGTTGTAGCTGATGATAGAGAGTCCGAACAAAATGATTCCTCTTTTTGGTGCCAAAGGCCTCCTCCTCACTTCCTTATGCTATAAATATAGCCCTTGGGCTAGTGTAAAAACAACCACACAGTGTATGGTGAAGCCCTGTTGGATCGATGTCACATTTTGCCTTTAAGCATTAAGTACCAGTCTATTTCTTTCAAGTTTTTTGAACAATTATCTAGGTGTGTAAGAGATGTATAGTGATAGTAAGTGATGATTTTCCATCCTTCTGTCCTTTATCCTTCATGCTTGATCAAAATTTCTTAGTCTAACAACTCATATAGAGTGTGTTCAAGTGTGTTGAATTGTTGTAAGTGTATAACTATTCTTGGAATGTGTAATTTGTCTTTCATTTCATTTTCCTTGTGTCATTTCATGCATCTCACCTCTATACTAAAATACTTGTGTTAGAAATCCTTAGAGCTTGGGAATGGTTTGTGCATTTTGTTGTATTGTGCACTAGAATATTACATTTATGTAGAAGATAATCTTGGTGTATCACCACTCTTAGAGTAGGTTTTCTTTTTCTGTAATCTCTAACTCTTTTCCTTTCAAGAAATCTAGTTTAGATAGAATTTATTTTGTAGAGATACATTCAGGGAGCTAGCCCTTTAAATTTAGAGGTTTATTTCCTATATAAGCATACCCACATGCTTGGAAATGTTCCAACATTGCCGAAATCGAGAAGAATATTGAACACTCTCTTCTAGGGTGCAAGATTTGAAGACAATGATTCTAGCACGCGCGGTGGGATAAATTATTGACATGTTAAAGTGAATGTTGGTCTTGACAAGCCTAAGGTTGTAGAAATATTCTTAATATAGCATTTGGTGAGTCCAAAAGGTGAGAATATTTAGTTGTAGATCAAGTTTCCCATGTTATACTTCATGGTCCTCACTAGGTCATTTAATATTTTTGATCAATCCCCTCTAGCTGAAGCTCTTCTTGAAGAATAACGCCCTAAACCATTCCTAGCACTTAGAGATCCTTGACAAGGAGGTTTTTGAGAAGAAGAAGAGTAATTTTAGGAAGTTGGAGAAACAAGAGATCAAGAGGAAAGAAGATAAATGGAGAGGCAACAACCTTTTCTGGCCTTCAACACCCAAAATCCAATTGACCTTCCTACATATGACCCTATTCCTCCCAATGCTACCAAGAGTTTTGCTGGTTTCAATGGAGAGGGTCATATTACCCCATCTGAGCATATTAGGGACATTTTGAATTTTTGTAATTCCATAATGTCTCCTGAGCCAACATAGCCATTAGATTGATTGCTATGTCTCTAAAAGGTAAGGCACTTAACTGGTATAGGAGTTTGGAAGGCGATTGCATTACAAGTTGGGATAGCTTCGGGGAATTATTAGTAACTAGATTTGAGAATAAGAGTGACCATACTTCGTTGATCCATTAGCTAAACATGATAAAGAGAGATCCTAATGAATTTATAAGACATTTTAATGAAAGATTTTAAAGGACATGGTATACATTACCACCTGTCATGAGACCTCCTCTGAGGATTGTGTTCCCCACTTATCTTAGGGGTATTGGTATTGATGTGGTGGTGATGTTACAGTCAATGGGAGGATGCACTCTACCAGATGCATATGAGATAGTTATTGAAGCTGAGAATAGCTTGATACAAGCTAGAAAGCTAGCTCCAAGAGTTTCCATACCTTTATTATCTCATATTTTAGTTGAAGCTACAAGCGTAGCACAAGTTCCTAATGCCAATGTCAAGCTTGTTGGTCCTCAAAAATGTCACTCAATTTTGGAACAACATATTAAGCTATTTTGGCCCTTGCCTTGGTTCAAACAAAAATGTTCAAAAGTGGGTTCAAGCAACAGGTTCAATGTTTGGTTCATCCTTTGGTTCAACGTCAAACGGTTCGTCAATCGGTTCAAGGCTTTGTTTGAACCGTTGAACCAAAACTTGGTTCAACAGTTGGTTTATCACCAAAGTTCAAAGAGCTTCCCAAAGGACCCCGAAGAGTAGGTGCCCTTGTGGGGGAATCTCAGCTGCCAATTCAAAGACACTTCTTAAAACCGAAGGGACGCTCGAAGAAAACTGAAGGCCATTCAAAGACTGCCTAAAGGGTAGATACTCTTGCGGGAGGCTCTTCCCGACTCAAAATGGGTCATTTCTTAAGGCCTGAAAGGGCAAGTCCAATTTGAAAAAGTGCCAAATAGAAAAAATTGAAAGAGGACAAAGGAATGACGCGCTCGAAAACGTCAAATTTAACACAGTGAACTAGCCATTGATCCTTTAAACACACAGACCAGAATACATTCACAGATTTCAAGGCCAAGACTAATAGAAAGTGGGGAAGGAACAAAATAGCAAACTGAATCTAGGACCTGATTCAATTAACCAGAAAAGGAGGAATGATGAAGATAAGATCAGATCGCCAGGTGGACATTGAAAGTTGAAAACTTTCAATAAGCGCGACTTGTTTCCCTGCATTGATAAAATCAAATGGGTAAAATGCCCCTAAGTTATAGCCTATATTCTTAACAGATTCCAATGCAACATGATGTATTACTATTCTCGAGTCCTTCTTGAAGAGGCTATATAAGGAACTCTCTTCTATTGTAAACAGGATCCCTTTTTTGACAATTAGAACGAAACTCTGCCCAAATTGTAAGGCATTACTGAGACTTTGAGCTCAGATTTTTTATCATATTTTGTTTCTGGAATAAGAAAGCAAGTGGTTTTTCAAAATTTGTGCTGTAATATCTTTGTTGTTGAGGAAACATTTCTTATGTCTTTTTCTTCAATATATCTTTTGTTCCTTTAATTCAATAATCAAAATTAGTGACAACAGTCAGAAAGGTGTTCTGAAGATTCAAGTGTGGTGAGACTTTGTGCCCCCATAATTGCCTTTAGTTGTTTTCTTTTCATTTTTGTGTAAAGGACCTTGGGGCGACTTTGTGCCCTCATTGTCCTTCGTATCTTACTCTTGAGCAATCCAGGTGAAGACTTTGTGTTGCATCTCGATTTGATGGTTATTACATCCTTTGCTACATTTTGTTGTTACTTCTAGGAGTATTCTTGTGGTTTGCTAAATAGTACTTCTAAAAGAAGAGGAGTACTGTCTGTCATTTCCCTTGAGTTTTTCCTTTGATCCACATGCATCATCTCTGAAAATAATGTGTCATAAACCATTGCTAGATCATGTTCCAGACCATTTGGGATGAGTTTTAGTATTGGTTTCATTGGTATTATATATGTTTTGTTATCCTTTTAGTATTGAATTCAAGTGTAGTATTGCACATCGATTCTGGTATAGTTGACTTAACTTAGTCACAACTAGCTTGTCGCAAGCCTTTATGTATCTCATTTTTTGAGATTGAATGTGGACAACTATATAGTATGAGATGTACCTTCAGTGTGATTTTACACCTTCAATGTTTTATAATATTGTAGACATGAATTTATAATATGGGTGTAGTTAATGCGTACATTCATATGGATGTGTTAAAGGATGAAGTGTTTTCTTGTGTGGAGTTAGTATTGCAAGAAAGAAATAAAATTGTAGTGTATTTTTATTAGTTTTATTTGGGTGATTGTTTTTTGACATGATAGGCAATGTTAATAAAACATGTAAGGGTAACTCTAGGCTAATGATGGCATCCATCTTCCTCAGGATCTCATATGATGATGGTACAAGTTCGAGGAAGCTACTTGGTTTTGATTAGGCATACATGACACACTGGCCTATGTGCCTCACTATACAAGGAATTTAGATAAGGTTGAGGGAATCCCAATTCAAATGGTGTTACCAAACCATTATATCATGTTACATGAGATTTCAACTTCATTAGCACTATAGAAGGAGAGAAAAGAATACTCAAGTCTCTATTGAAATAATTGACTCAAACACTCAAGTTGGGCAATGATGGTCATGGAAGGCCTACAAGAGAGAGGGACAGAGATGGGATTCCAACCAGTTCAAGACAAGTGTAAAAGGGTGAAAATAAATGGAAAATGGTGTTATGTTGACATTGAATCCACTAACACACTTACATGTGACTCAAAATCTTGAGACTAGGTTTAGGCCTGTAAGGACTAACGCCCTCCTTGAGCCCTCAAGACCCAATCTTCATCTTTGTGATAGAATAAAAACCCCATGGTAGGCTTAAGGTTATGAAGGTATATGGTGATGATACAAGTCATAAAAAAAGTGTTTTAAATATAAGAAGGTAGGGAAGTAGTCAATTTGGTCTCATTACCCCTCTTGATCTCTACTACACTAGTCTGCCATTTCAAGCTGCCAACTCCAACACTCATATCTCACATGGAAAGATGTCTAGGGCCCAATGTTATTAGGGATAATTAAGGACCCTTGTGTACTTACTATATATGGAGGAAAGATTTGAAATTAGGGGCTCAACTCAATGAACAATCCTTAACACTATCAACCCACCAAGAATGCTTAGCAAAAGATCGAAGGATATCAACTTTCACTCAAAACTCACCATACAAGGTGCATGGGACTAGGATATATTTTGGAGTTTTGAAGGGTTATATAGGTTCAACATCAATGGCAATAATTTTTGGATTTGAGGCATGTACTCTATGAACCATCATGAAGATGGTAGGCTATTAAAACCCTTCCCAAACCCTAATAAGGACTCGATGAAGGATTTTTGCCCTCAAATGCCTTTAAATGAGGTATTTGAGTATGAATGTGGTCTTAATGGTCTTATTAGGTCACATGGGCATCTAAATGGTCCACTGATTGACATGTGCAAATTGTATGTTTTACGTATCAGGTTTAGAAAGGATTACTCCAAGTCTATGTGCAAGAAATTGGAAAGAGTCTACTTGTTTTACATTATTATAATGAGTGATAGACATTAAGAGATTGAGAAGACTTCACAATTACCACCTACAGGGGTCTCCACATCTAATCCACCTATAGACATGCCTAAGTGCCTAGTTAAGGGACTGTGTGTACATGAAGAATAAGTAGGTGGCTTAACGAAGCCAACACAAATGATCCAAGGGATATAATAGTTATGTTTCATAATATTAGAGGTGGAAAAGTTCTATCCTAACTCCATTTTTAAGGTAAAACATAGGAACCTTATTATTAGATCTATTATTGTAATACCCACCTTAAGACATGAGTGCTTAAAGACTCAAGGCAGAGGATAAAAAGGGTTAAATGAGACCTTAAACTAGCATGTAAGTACACTTCAAGGACTTTTAGATTTGTTAAAGGTGTTTTTTTGTAGAAGAAAGCTCAAGATTGGCCATTTTGGCCTCAAATTGCTTTGAGAGTGCACATAATGCAAGACAATCACCCAATGAACACCTTCTTGTGCTCAAAATTGTATGAAGGATCTATATGGATACTTGAGCATGTGGGTAAGGTTTATGGACCTTGTCCACTAGAATTTAGTGGCATTAGTTCATAGGTTGAAGGCCTAACCTTTATGAACTATTGTTAAGAGTTCAAACACCCACTAAACCTCTCTAAAACCCTAATGGAAACTTGATGGGAAAGATATTGAGCAATTTTTTCTCAAATGCATTGAAATGGCTTGGGAGACACTTGAAACACCTTTTTCACTTTAATAAGGTCCTATACCTGGTGCTAGTTTGTATAGATAGTTATACGGATCCACCAGAAACCTATTTTTTGTAAGATTTAGTGATGAATTCAAGGTACCATTTTATATGAAGAATTATAGATCATTAAAGAAGGTGGTGTGGGGTTTTTTTCAACTTCTCATATCAAAAAATACTATCAAATCCTCCTAGAAATGATTATATAGGTCTAAGCTAAAAGGCCAGTCTAGAAATGCTAGTAAAAGGTGACCTAGTCACCTAAATGAGAAAAGATATAGGTATGCACTATTATAAAGGCACGTGTAATGGTATAATATGATTTTTCATGGCCTAAAACATGCTCACTCATCCATTCTTGAATTTTATATGAAATCCTCATGGTCATCCAAATAGCTAACACTAAGTGACTAGGCCTAGCTGCCGAGTAGGCCTATTTGGTCAAAAGAGAAGATGAGTGTTGGAAAAGAGAGATATTAAAGGATTAAATTAAAGTCATGAACACCAATATAACTACCTCATGAAGGTGATTAGACACTTTTTATATCTATAATGAAGGATGGGGCAATTTTCTAAGCCTTATTGGTATGCAAGAGAGGGGTAGGCTACTAAATGCTTTATGGAGGCCTAATTGGACCACATTTTTGCCTTTGTAACTATCATGAAGAGATGTGGTTGACTAATTTGGAATGGCCACGATTTTAATGGGTTCAATCAAGTCTAAATTATCTCCTATCCACTACACCTCCCTGCCCAAAATATCATTGAAGACCACCAACAAGCCAATACAACACATGGAGAAAGCCTAGAGTTATTATTGATGCTTGTAACTGATGATGGATTGAATTATAGTCATCATGACCTCTTATCCACACTTACATGTGATAATATATTCTCTCACCTTCTCTATTGTTCTATAAATTAAGGCTAAAATTCCATTGTAGACATCCCTCAGCATGGTATGATGAAACTCTGCCCAAATTGTATCTTACAAACCATTTGAATGAATATAAGGATTAGATCATATTCTCTTGATATCTTAGTGTGATCTATGCTTTTTTATTTGAAAAATTGATTGAGTTTCATCTTCCTTTGCAGGTCCTTATCATCACCTAGTTGTTATGAGATTGTGTAAACAAGTCATATGGTGTGTAGAAGTGTTGGTAATTATGTTTGAGGTAGAATACGATTAGTAGTGTCATGAAAGTAGACATTTCATTAATCTTCAAGCTACAACCATTTAGCATATCCTCTATATGAATTATTGATGCTTAGGAGTCAATAGGAGAGATTAATATAATCCTAGTCCTTGTTTTATCAAGTGTTAAGAATTGAACTACAATTGATGCACTAGGGGAGCTAGCCCCAAAACTAGAGGTTCACCTCATCAACTAAACCACCCACACCTAGAGGTGATTCCATTATATCATATGGATGAGACAGGCTTGGAAAACCATTTCCTTAAGGGTACAATCTAGACTGATAAAATTATCAACCTATTTAATGGGAGGAAGAGATATGACATTGGATTTCAATAGCTACTTTACAACCCATGATGGTGAATTTGGAAGGTTGGTGAAGATTCAACATTGAGGAGCAGATAAAACCAATCTAGGAGATGTATATGAAGTTATGTTAACTATGGCATTTTGATCATCCTTATTCTTGGTGGCCCTTACATTGAATGGAGGCTTATTTTAATTCTTAATAGTTGATTTTGATCCATTAGTGTACTTTAGTTTACCCATTGATAAAAGCTTGACCTCTCTTTCTTTTATTGTGTGGCACAAATTTGTGAATGTAGGAAACTTCTTAAACAAGATAGCTTCATGTAATGCTAGTAAAAAATTTTGTTTGAAGATGTCTTAAATCTCTTTATCCATAATGGTGATAGTCAATTTAAGTAAGATAGTCTTATATTATAAGACGTATTCTACAATGGGTTCATTTGACTTTTGTTTCAATTATGGAACTTGGGCATATGAGATCTTGTCATTGATATTGATGGAGAAGTTTGCTAAAAAGATGTCTACCAAAGGATTGAATATTGTGATAGATTGATTTGGTACATCATAAAACCATTGTAGGGAATAATCCTTTAAACTACATAGAAATAAATTCATAAGAAGCCTATCGTTGGACACATAGCTCAAACATGATGCATGAAAAGCTTAGAGATGGTGCTCTAGGTCACCCTTACCATCATATAATGTAAGTTTATGTGACACAAATATAGATGGCAAGGGAGCCACTATATAGTGTGCCAAATTTGTATGTAATAAATTATTAAAATCCAAGGCATGTGATGGCCTAGTGTATCCATTCTCAATATGTAACACCTTAGTCTGTAGAGTATGAACCTCGTGCATAAGGGATTATAAATTTGGAGTAGAGGAATTAGTTGTAAGAGATGTAGTTGTCACTAAATTTTTTTGAATTATAATTGTAGGTTATGCTAGCTGAGTTGGCCCCATTATAGGTGTAACAATGTTATTAACCGAGGGATTTTAAGATTGACCATTATTTATTTTTTAGAGTTCTTCCTGAATAATAGTGATGAGGTCATCTTGCATATGCACATGTTTGGACACAAAATATTGTAATTATTTCTTATCGGTGTCATGGAATCGGTTATTGAATTCTACCATTGTAGTTTGGAAAGTAGGAAAACATTTTTTTGTATATTTTGAACCTTTAAAGAATTTTAATCTAAGAAAGATTGAAAAAAATGAATATTGAAACAAATCTAAAATTTTAGAACTAGAATTTTAGAACAAACAAAAAGGATACAAACCCTAAGAGCATCTCATGTTAGGGTTTAAACAATGTTTGAAGTAATTTGAGTTCACCAAATATTTTAACCATTTAGGGTTTGGCTTATGTAAATCCTATGGATGAATAGTATAAATCAAGGAAATAATATGCAATAAATAACCACTAATTTGTTACATATTTGACTAGATTTTGATTTTTTAAAAATAGTAGTAAATATGTGAAAATAAAGACTTATCTAGTAAACACTTGATACAGATGATCTAAGTACTAGAAACTGAGATAAGAATGAGTCTGAGTGTTGTCAACTGGATCCCTCTATCAGAACCCCTCCTCAATAGTTGCACCACATTTAGATAGAGATGCCATGTGGCCCTAATGTCCTAATAGCGGTGCCAATGTGCTCTATGTAGGACTGTCTCAGACTTTTGGGTGTACCTATGTCTATGTTTTTGGGTTTTGTTCTTGTGTGCACAAAGTCTATAAATCTACATTGTTCATGTAATAGTTGACTTATGATGTAAACCTAATCCTAATTGCAAGTAAGGCATGAGATAAAAAGGGTATCTATTAGTAGGATAAATTGGACATCTTTAACACCTTGTTGTAAAGAGAGTTTCCTACATACTAATAATTTGAGGAGGGATCAAGCTCGATGTTGTTATCCCCACCTAAGTAATGGTGCAAGTGTAAGTGATGCTAGTATGATAGTGCCCTTGTGTGCCTTGATTGTGCTTAAGATTGGAAATCTATAAAATCTAAGCTTAGGGTAGTTATAGATGGTAATATGTAGAAATAAGGCAAATAAGAATTAATAACTTTGAGTTTTCTCAACTTGTTTCGTATTTGAATAGGTATTTTGCATCTCATTTCCATCTAGTGGATAGAGCGCTAAAAGTCATGTATTTATAGTGTTTTATTGCTTATGCGGATAATAAAATATGTTTAGGCTGACCTTAAGAGGGTTTTACCTTTGAAAATATATTCGTTGAGGAAAAATAAAGTAAAGGAAATAGGCATTATTTTGGTGACACTAGTGCCATGTGGCTCTAGTGTCCTTAATGTGATGTTACTGTGCAACTAACATAAAATTTGGCACAAAAGGCCAGGATTGGGAAAGGAGGGTCTAAGACTGCATTTGAGCTAACTATGGATGCATGTGGCCCACAAAAAAGCTCTAAAAGTGTGATAATAGGATCTAGGATAAGTCTAGGGCTAAGTTAGGAATATGTAGTTTCAAGTAGCACTCTTATCACTCAATTACCACTTTTAGGTGATTATAATTTTGAATCATTTCTCTTAAGATCTCACTTGGACTCTTAGTAACCTTTTGTTCATTTTTTAATCACTATTTGTAGATATTTTCTATTGTAGCTTTTCATTTGGATACGTAACTTTGTTTGGCACAACATTGGTAGATGAAGATGCAAACACATGATTAACACTACCATGTTTTGGATTTTGCATGTATGCAATCTAATTTTGTAACTCTTTTATTAACTTGTATATACTAGTGATTTGATTTTTTAAGACTTCACAAGCACAAACTCTTGATATTTTAGATTGATTATTTCATTTGAAACTATAGGATAGGCCACCTTACCCCTTGGATAAGTGATGGCATGAACCTAGTTAGATAGAAGGGAGCTATCACCCTTCTTAAGGTTAAGAGGAGGAAGAAATTATTTTTTATCCATTTTAAATGTTCTAAAATATAATATTAGAATATGATAAGAAATAAATAAAAATGCTAAAGAGCAATCAATTATTATAATAAAAATTAGATGATTAATTACTGCATTAGAAATCAAAAAAGTAGGAAACCCTAGGCCAACTAGGGTTTGCACACAAATATAGAGTTTGGGTTCACAAAATATTGAACCCTAAAATTTATATATGGAAAATTTAAGGTTAAAGGGGTAGAGATAGTCTAGGGCATAGGGATGGTAGACTATCTCTAAAGTAGGCTAATTATTTATGAAATTTAAATAAAAATATATTAAATTTATTATGCCAAGATATGATAAAAATAGAAAATATAATTATGTTAGATATTGTAATGATAATGAATACAAGTTACTTAATAGGTTCTGATAACAATACAAATCTAGATCTGAAACAGACAGAAAGTAGACTAGATATGAATTCTAGATCAGACACCTGATTCTAGAAATCATATTTATATAGTTGTGAACACTTGCATTAACTTGGGATAGTGAATTGATCATCCATCAAGTGAGAAATCAAACTATAGCTAAGAATCCCCTTCTTAAATCTTGCAAGTATAGGGTATGGGACCTACTTGAATACATTGATGCCTTCAACATACAACCCATACCGAGGGATTCAAATAAACACACTGATAGATTGGTTGTCATACGAGCACAATTTGATGCAGTTGTTGATGTAGAGAAACAGAAGGATCAATCCCATATCAAGGTCATTGTGAGGCATTCTATTCCAGATAATGAAGTGTCATGGTAGGTGTTTGAAATTGATGAACACATTGCATACTTCTTATACATTAAGGCAAGATTCTCCTCAAGTAACCAAAAGAGACTGCATGATCAATAGGAAGAACAAGTTATTCAGTTGAAGACCAACAAGATACCTAAGGGGTTGATTACTTTGGAGAGTGTTTTCAATGAAGATGATCAAAAGAAGAAAGAAAGAGTGAGCATGTCAACAAAAAAAGAGAACTATGAGAGAGTCATGATTTATAAGGACAAGCCCCTGAAAATTGGTAAGGTGTGTTCTTTGTCTGAGAGACAGGCCTTTATTGATTTATGCAAAGAGTTCCATGACATCTTTGCCTGGGAATATAAATATTTGAAAGGGTTTGATATAAATATAGCTCATTTTTTATTTTTCTTGATCCAAGTCAAGCAAAAGCAAAGGCTTATCAATCCTAAGATAGAGGAACTCATGAAGAAAGAGCTGACCAAGTTGATTGAGTCTAGGATTATCTTTCCTATCAAACACTCAACTTGAGTGGCTTATCTTGTACCTATCTGAAAGAAGAATGGAGAGATAAAACTTTGCATTGATTTTCTAGACCTTAATAGAGTGTCTCTCAAGGATCATTATCCACTACCTTAGAATAAATTATGCAAGTTGTTTCAGGTTCTCAATGCTTCTCACTTTGTGATGGTTAGTCAGGTTGAAATCAAATAGTAGTGAATGAAGAGGATCAATTCAAGATAGTCTTCACTAAAAAATGGGGAAACTTTACCTATAATAAGATGCCTTTTGGTTTATCCAATGTTGGAGCTATATTTCAAAGAGCAATGGACATGGATTTTAAAGGTTTGATCAATAAGTTTCTACTTGTGTACCTTGATGATATAACTATTTTTTTGAAGGATGCTACTGATCATATAGAACATCTATTGCAAGTGTTTAATAAATGTAGGGAGTATGGAATATCCCTTAATCTGACAAAGTGCATCTTTGTTGTCCATAAAGGTAATTTATTTGGTCATATTGTTTCAAAAGAAGGCTTGTCTATTGACCCTGAGAGGATCGAGGCTATTCTAAGCTTGTCTTTGCCTCAACACAAGAAAGGAATTCAAAGATTCATTGGGAAAATAAACTTTGTAAAAATATTTATTCCAAGATTTGTAACTATGGTAAATCCTATCACAGCCATGCTCAAGAAGAACCAAACTTTTGATTGGACAAAGGAAAGTAAGAGTAGTTTTGATGCAATCATTCAAGCAATTACAAAATATCCTATTCTCTTAAACCCAAATTTTGCCAAAGATTTCAAACTCTATACCTTTTCTAACCTTGATACAATCTCAGCTATGATTATGCAAAATAATAATGAAGAGGTCGACCAACTAATTGCATTTTTCAGCCAAGGATTGGAAGATTATGAGGTCAAGTATACATTTGTTAAGAAGCAATCTCTAACAATGATAAGAGGAATGGAAAAATTTAGACACATGGTTTCAAAAAACAAGATACATATCATGGTTTCTCATCCTAGCACCAAGGAGTTTCTCTTAAGCAAAGACCTCAATGAAAAGAGAGCTTGGTGGATTACAAAGGTGATGGAGTATGATGTGGACATTAAGGTGACAAGCTTGGTAAGAGAAAAAGGGTTATGTGAGCATTTAGCTTCAAATTTTAAGGATCCAAAGGAGGAAGTCTTGATCAACCAGGTTCAACACCAACCAACTAATTACATACAAGTTCAAAGTTGGACACAAGGCATCATTAGTTTTCTTCAAAATGGTGAGTGCCCTAAAGGGTTGAACTAGTCTCAAAGGAGGTATTTTAGATTGTAGACCATTCCCTCCTATCGTGTATATGGTGTTCTATTTAGGAAAGATGTGAATGGTGTGTTGTTGAGGTGTGTTAGAGTGATCATTTTGATATGCTCTTGGAAAATTTTCACAATGGTACAAATGGTGGTCATTTCTCTCCTAAGACAACAGCTGCAAAGATAATGAGGGCTGGTTACTATTGGCCTAGTCTTTTTAAAGACTATTACCATTGGGATAAAAAGTGTCCTCAATGTGATTTTTTTGAAGTCAAATATAAAATTTTAGCCCTTCCATTGATTTCTATCCAAGTAGACCAGCCTTTCGTGCAATGGGGTCTTGATTTCATTGGTGTGATCAAACCTCCATCAAGTGTTGGACACAAATGGATATTGATTGCTACTGACTAATTCACAAGGTAGGTAGAGGTTGTTGCATTGAAGAAGGCAAGTGAGAATTATATCTTGGAGTTCTATGAGAGCATTATAATAAGATTTGGAGTTCTCCATGTTATCATTTCTGATAATGCACTTGCTTTCATAAGTGCTAAAACTTTTGATTGGGCAAATAGGAATGGAGTTTACTTGAGTACCTTATCCAACTATTACCCTCAAAGTAATGGGTTGGATAAATATACTAACAACTAACAACAATCTCATCAAGATCATCAAGAGGACATTGGAAAATAATCAATGAGCATGGCATAAAAAGTTGAAGATAGCCTTATGGGTTGACAAGATTAATCATAAGAGATCAATTGGCAATTTTCCCTTTGTGCTTGTTTATGGAAGAGAGGCTAGGTTGTCCATATCTCAAGAACTCCCTACTCTAGAACTTACACATCAACTAGAACTACTTAAAAATACTCTAATGGAAGTCAAATTGATAGAACTAAGGTAGCTTCAAAAAGCAAGAGACAATGCACACAAGGCCATTAAACACCGCCAAGTACTCATGAAGAAGTCCTTTGACAAGAGAGCAAGTGAAAGAGTGTTCAAGGAAGGTGACTTGGTCCTAAAATGGGATGAGGACAAAGGAAAATTGGGCAGACATGCAAATTTTGACACTTTATAGAGTGGCCCTTACATCATTAGCAAGTGTAAGCAAAGCAACTCCTTTCAACTGACCAAGATGAATGGAGAAGAATTACCTATCTCTATGAATGGGATACATCCAAAGTTCTGATAGTATTCATTGCAAGTCTATTTTGTAAATAGTAGTTTAGGTGTGTGTTTCCTTTGGTTTGTTGTGTTCTCTAAGTGCCTTGTAGCATAAGTGTGTTTCTTTCCTTTTATTTGGTGTGTGTCTTTGCCTTTGTGCATGTGAATCAACTAGCTTATGTTTTTGAGCCAAGGGCCTCTTCAAGTAATTTTTTGAGTGCCTATATGCATGACTCTGTGCCCAATGGAAGGATTTAGGCAATTGGTCTTAGGCAAGCAGGCATGCCTCCCATAGGAATCACCAAGAATGTTAGCCAATTTTCACACCTAGTTTTACATCTTTCATTTTGGCTAAGTGCAACATTCTTAATTGGTTTATCCCCACAACAAAAAGACTAAGTGTTATTTCCTTTGAAAGCCTTTGTTTGGTATTTTTTTAGGTGTTATTTTAATCTTTTTTGCTTAAGTTTTTTTTCTTTCAACAAGGTTTTGCTTCAGGTTTTTTGTCCAATTCTCAAAGGAATTGTTTCAGACTTTTTGTCTGAAAAAAAAAGTTCAAAGAAATTGGTCCATTTCAAGTTTTCCGAAAGGCATCTTCAAGATTTTTGAAGGAAAAGTATCCTCTAAAACTTTTTCGAATGATTTTTTCTTTCAAGGAATTGGTCCATTTCAGGGTTTCTGAAGGGAACATTTCAGGATTTCTAAAGGAAATGTCTCTTGCACTTTTTCGAAGGAATTGGCTTAAATAAGTCTTTTGAAAGAATTGTTTCAAACTTTTTATCCAAAACAATCTTTTTGAAGGGTCATTTCTCAAGTGAAAGGACATTTTCAATAATTCTAAAGGGTCTTTTCTTAGATTGGTCCTTTGCATTTTTTCGAAGGAATTGTTTCAAAGTTTTTGTCTGAAATAATCTTTCCAAAAGAGTTGGTCTCTTACTTTTCTCCAAAGGAATTGGTGCCTTTGCAAAAGGTTTTTTTCTCTTGAAAGTGTCCTAAATATATTATTTAAGGGTACATTACAATATTTTTGAAATAAATGTCCTCTACAAAAATTCTAAAGGGTCTTTTTCATGCAAAGTGCACTACACACCTTCCTGAATGGTCTTTTCTCGAGAAAGTGTCCTTTTTAGGATTTTCAAAGGAACATTCGAAGAATGTCGAAGGACATGTTTAGGATTTTAGAGAGGCAAAATTAAAATTCCAAAGGGTTATTCTCAGCAAAAGTGTCCTATAGAAAAAGTCCAAAGGGACACTTGCAGAAAGCCTGAGAGGTTAATTCTTTTGGAGAAAAGGGTTCACAAGAAAATTGCTTCAGACTTTTTGTCTAAAAAAAAGTCTGAAGGAATGGTCCTAGTAGAGTGATGGCTATATGGATGTCAAATTCAAGGTGAGGAGCTATCCATTGGCATTTAAATATTGGGTCCTAGGTAAATCGATGGTCCTCGTTCAAACGCTCAAAGATCTAAGGGCTCATATTCTCCATCTACCAAAGCAGATCAAAGGGTTCATCTCACAATTGATCAGGGCATGATCTGAGTCATTTTTGAAGTCCAATCAAAGGAATAATTGATTTTACATGTAGACTCCAAGAGATGCCTCTCCAAGGCTAACAAAATAAAAGTGACTCTTCTCTAAGTCATTGCATACCTCAACAAGACAGTGAGAAGCTGTTAGCATCAAGACAAATCTAAAACAAGTAGACTCTCATTTACATAATCGATTGATGCCATTACTCAGCTCAAAAATATTTTGTTTTAGTTAATGCAATCATTGGGGAAGCATCTTGGAGAGAGAAATCTAGTTGTGTAACCACTTGAGGTGACATGGATAAATGGAATGGCCCAAATGAGCATCATTTATAATGACAGTTGCAGCAGAAGATAGAGAATCCTAACATAATGATTCCTCTTTTTGGTGCCAAATGCCTCTTCCTTTCACTTCCCTTCTGCTATACATATAGCCCTTTGGATAGTGTAAAAATAACCATAGAGTGTATGGCAAAGCCCTACTAGATTGATGTCACATTTTTCTTTTAAACATTAAGTACCAGTCTGTTTCTTTCAAGTTTTCTAAACAATTTTATATGTGTGTAAGAGATGTATAGTGATAGTAAGTGATGATTTTCCATCCTTCTATCCTTTATCTTTCATGCCTGAGCAAAAGTTATTAGTCTAACAAGTCATATAGAGTCTGTTCAAGTGTGTTGAATTTCTATAAGTGTATAACTATTCTTGGAATGTGTAATTTACCTTTTAGTTCATTTTCCTTATGTAATTTCATGCATCTTGCCTCTATACTAAAATATTTGTGTTAGAATTCATTAGAGCCTGGGAATGGTCTATGCATTTTTTTGTATTGTGCACTAGACTATGATAATCATATGAAAGATAATCTTGGTGTATCACCACTCTTAGAGTAGGTTTTTATTTTATATAATCTCTAACTCTTTTCCTTTCAAGAAAATTGATTTAGAAAGAATTTATTTTTCAGAGATACATTTATAGAGCTAGCCCTTTAAATCTAGAGGTTCATTTCCTCTATAAGCATACCCACATGCCTGGAAATGTTTCAACTTTGCCGAAATCTGGAAGAGGATTGAACATTCTCTTCTAGGGTGCAAGATTTGGAGACAACACTACCATCACTAGATAAATATAAAAAGAACTCATGATTTTATTCACTTAACACATTTCAATATTCAACACAGTTAACAGTCCATTACTCGAAGTACCATATGATAAACATTGAATTCTCGTTAAGTGATTACAGATTACAAGATAGAATGCTCTATATTCATTCAAAGATTCACACAAAAATCCTCTTGTGAGTGCTTAAAATAGGGGTTTTTATACTTGTTTTGCCCTATCCAAGTGTCAAGTTCCCAAATTAAAATGGGCACATGGCACACATACTCTCAATAGGATAAGAGTCATGGATTTTATAATTAATTATTCTTATAAAATTGGACCTCTATGCCCCTAGATGCCTGATCTATGTTATACAATTATTTTCAAGTGTTTCATTCCTTGTGGGTTGATACAAGGTCTCTAATCGATGGGGTCAAAGTGTCTTATTTGATTTATTCTTTAAACTGCTCCCACATTCCTCACATTCCACTTCCCTTGCACTCCCCTAGTCTTTCACTTCTTTTTATGGGTCCTCTATTCTTGAGTTATTCATGCCACATTTTCTCTTGACTGGGTCCTCTCATACTGGGTCTTTCGCACCATTAACCTTCTACATCTTTCTACTCTCATGCTGCTAGTCTTGTGCCATGGACCTCCCATGCCATGGTTCTCCTACACCATGTCGATACTTACATAAAAATGGATAATAGTTCCTCCATGCTACTCACCAAAATTATAATAAATACTTAGTCAGAATTGAGGGTCCAACATCACCCCACACTAAGCTATTAGTCCATTTTGGACTAAGTTGTACTGGCATCATCAATGAACTTAGGCCTTTTTTGCTCAAGTTCTTTCCTTAGCTCATCCCAATGGAATAAGTCATCAAGAACCTTAGTAGATATTTTTTTAGTGGCCTCCTTTACTGATTTCAAATCTTCAAGATAAATTGGAGTCTCGATCTTCTTCATATGTTTGTCTATGGCTACACTAGCTTCCTTTTGGATGTTCTCTAATTCAGAGACCTTATCAACCTATCCTTAAAATGTGGAAAAATTGGCATTTATTTATTGATGATGGTTATGAATAGTGTCTTCCATCATTTCCATGTCCTTGAATGCCTTCACTTTCTTGACACGATCTTTTATTAATAGCTTTGCATCAATTGCTTACTACCTCAAGACCTCCTCGTCATTGAGCTAGACTTCTATTATTTTATTTGGGTGCATCATGTATGCAAAAATGTCATCCAAAATTGGGATAACCTCCTCGACTCTTTCCAAAGTATTATGGTAGATATATGCTAAAGTGGTCAACTTCTCTAAAAGTTTTTAGGACTCATCTTTGGGCACGGGGCACTCCTTATTCTTTTTGAGCAAAATCTCAACCAATGTCTCTAATTTCCCTATGGCATCCCCATCTAATGGTACGTCATCTGCTAGTGCCAGCTACTCCTTCAAAATTATTTTTTAATTTTTTAGTACCCTTACCTTAGCCTTGGTGGTCTCTTGTAGTTATTTCTTCAAATAGGCCACTTACTCGGCTGGTACATGCTTTTCAGCATACACTTTATTATACATTTCCACCACCTTGTCATGTTTCTTTTCAACTATGCATGTGTTTGAATATGACAAAATATTTTGGCACATCACTTCCATGACAAGTTTTAAAAATATGGTGCTTTTTATTATTGGGTAGAGCTATTGTGGATCAAATTTCATGAGGTTCGGCAGTCTTGGGGCATCTAGGCCAAAAAAATCAATCCAACAGAACGTCAAATTGCGGCTCTTCATTATACATCTCCAAAAGGAAGGATAATTGCTTCCTTATTTCTTGCGTCACATCATTAGGGTGGAAATGCTTCTAAAGATAGATTTTTTATTTGTCTACACCAAACTGGTATAATTCACACAGATTAGATGGTGATCTCTATTCTGGTTACCCCTCAACTAACCCCTTCCCTTTTCCTAGGTCTTGCTCAAGTTCTTGATGGGTTCTGGTAGCCATCTCATTCATTCTCATTTCTCTAATATTGATTTGAGCAATAGTTAGGACTTCTCACATAGGGGATGTAGTCTTCTCTAGATCATATTCCATGTTATGTGTCTGCTCTTGTGGGGGGTCCCTTTGGGGCATTTGAATTGGAAGGTGGTGAGGCAATGACCTAGTGGTAGTCCTTGGAAAAGTTAGAGGTGAAGGTGGTCATGGTGGTGAAGGTGGGGGAGTTGAATGAGGAGATGGTCAATGTGGAGAAGGTGGGGTACGTGAGGGGGAAGGAGTATGATGAGGTGAAGGTGACGTAGGTGGTGAAGAACTATGAGATGGAGATAGAGATTATGATGGTGTAGGATAAGGTGAAGGTGAAGTGTGAGGTGGTTGTTGTGGTATTGAATGGTGATGTTGAACTGGCCTAGAAGGTTGAACCTCCATTATCTTCTACCACTTTTGGGAGCCTTGCTTCCCACTTGTGTTGGTGCTTGGATCAGACTACCTCATTTTTAGTAGTACCTAGGTGATCATCTCCTTGAGGTCTCCATCTTGAGGGCTTGGGTTGGGGCGTAACATATAAAATAGTTTGTGTATCTATTTCCCAACCAAGATATTCTTGATCTTAATGTTGGTTATGCTTGTTTTTCCCCTCTCTGTATAGGCATTTTTGCCAAGATATACAAACATCTTCTAGAGTGTGTGACATCTTGCATTGATCTATTTTGCTTGTATAGTGATCGATTGTGCATCATAGATTCTATTGACAAAATAAATGAACTAGTGCACAAAGAAGGCATATGGTAGCTTAAGCCATGTTGAGAGCTCTCCTTAAGGATTTATCTGAATATGTACCAAGGAGTAGTACTAATTCATAGCAAATTCTGCTTGATCTTCTGTTAGGAAGGGCAGATCCTTGAGAATGTTATACCCTAGAGTCCTGTGACTTTGCTTACCCTCCATATGCTTATCTTCATGTTATACCCTATGAATTGGATGTAATCCTCATGAATGTGTGAGAGGATAAATTGAACTGCCTCAGTAGGATTTCCAAAATATGGCAGTTTGAAGAGTTGGAAAAGTCTAGATTTATCTAGCTGGTTCTTGATGGTCAAGTCATAAACCACTTGGTTTCATGTGTTGGTGGTCTCCCCCTGATAATCATTTTATAACTACACCTCATTTCATGGTTAGTGGTCATTATAGTCAAATATGTTCTTAGTTGCCACCTTAGAGACCCATTTTTCTATGTGCAAGACTGACTCAAGGTATTACATCTATTCTATGTATATGGGTTGCGGGGGAGATGGTGGAGCAGTCTGTGATGAGGAGGCCTGCACTTGCTTTCCCCTTTTCACCATCTTGGCTTTTTCTACACTCTCACTTTGAAATTCCACATGTTGTACTTGCCTTAGTGCCTCTTTTAGGTATTCCAAAGGCTCTTATCTTATAGGGAACCATGCTTCTCCACTCACCTCTCTCTCTTATGGTATGGTTAGCAATTTTTCAAGTCTTTTTTTTTTTTTTTTTTTATCACATTTTCCTCCATGGCACTCTAAATTTAATGCTTGACCATCCCACATTCCCAAATGAATACATGGTGGCAATCAAACTTGCCTTGGCTCTTGATCTTCACAATTCAACAATGTTAGAACCTACAACCTATAATTTTTACAAAGAATTACCTCAACCCACTTCTACATCTGTTTGCACTTAACAACCTTTCTCCTTCACTTGGAAATCCTCTTCGCATCTTTATTTATTTCTCAATCACTCTATTCTGTAAGTAAATTGACTTCATCTTTGGTTATCTAGTTCATTAAAGACTTAAATATTATAGCAAGGTAAACTGTAGAATGGATTTGACTTATTTATTTATAGGTCCTCCGGCTAGTTTACCTCATTAATTTATTTCCTCTCCTTGTCATTTTCAACCATAAATGTGTATCTTTTAATGGTCTTCATACTTCAAATCTTGCATCAAGCCTTTAGTGTTCTAACAAAATTATCTCATCATTCCACTCGCACGCTTGTTATTATGACTACCCTTGTCACATTAATGATCCATTCCTTCCCACACCTTTCTTGGAAGTGGGTGACAACTATTCCATTTTTTTGGAGTAGTAGAAACTAGCTATCATGCAAATGATGAGAATCTATTTTATTAAATGACTCATGCACCCTTAATCACTTGTGTGCCATGTATGACTCTTACATGCTTAAAACTTGCACACCCACATTTAATGTCTTGTATTCATCTGCATAATATCTTACCCCACACTAAAAAGGTTTGTGGTCCTCCTCGAAAACAACTAGACTAAGAATTTCAAAAGAGAGTCGCACACCTCAAGGGTAGTGCTTTTTATTGAAAGTAGAAAATCCCAATCTAATGGCCTTAAGCTTTATTGAAAATAGCATAAACTTAAATAAAATCATAATACGACTGAAGCTGACTCCCATTATAGTGTCCTGGGAGGAATTGGCCATCTATTCACTTTAGTCGGCAAGCTCTGATACTTTGAATACTATGAATTATGAATGGTACATCCCAATGAATGTGGAGCTTCCCAGGGTGGCATGCGAACTTAGAGTCATAGAGTAAAATTTTCATGCATGGGGTGAAGATTTTTTTCTTTAGATGGTGATCATGCCATGTTTTTTGGTTCTGTTTCTCAACATCTTAATTCTAGTGGACAAGGAACCAAGCCTCATCTAGCTTCGTGAGTTCATCGAGCTGAGCTTTTAAAGAGGCATCATCATCAAGGTTTCTTATACATGTTATCCATAGAGATGGAACTAGCTCAATTGGTATGATTTATTCATTTCCAATACTAAGTTAAATGGTGTACTTTTGTTAAGGCATTTATATGTGGTCCAGTATGCCTAAAATACTGTAGATACCCTATAGACTTGGAGAAACTTATGGATAAATTCTTTGAAAGCCTCCACTGTTACCTATGAGAATACCATCAGGGCATTTTTCAACCTGAAACGCATGATGGTATAGGCAAGAGAGCCCCATTCTATAGCAAATATGGTCTTGAAGCGGTCTTCCTCAGCTATCTAGACTTGGTGATACCCTGAAAACCCATTGATAAAGGAGTATATCTCACAATTAGCAACACCTAGTATTTCCTCTATGAAAGGTGTTGGGAAAGGATCAGTGACATAAGATGCATTCAAAACTTGATAATCCATGTAGATACAAATATTCCCATCCTTCTTGATGTTGATTACCATAAGACTCACACGTTCAAATTCATCAATAGGAGTAATTACTCTAGTGTGGAGCATGTTATCAATCTCTTATTTCACGTGCATTCAGAGGTTAGGGTTCATTTGGTATAGGTTTTTATTCATGGGATGAGCACCATCAATAAAATTTATATACATCTTCATGAGAGAAGGGTGAACCCCTTTCATTTCACTACAATTTCTCAAAAACACATCCTGATACTCTTTCAGCAACTCAAAGGTTAATGAAATTTCTATCTCAGTCCAATAATTTCTAATGGTCACCACCTTAGGTTCCTGCTCCATGCCAATGTTAAGTTGAAAAATTTGAATGGGCCCATGATAAGGGTTGTTTATGGTGGAGTTGGTGTCTTGAATAGTTCATGAGCCAGTACTTGTAGGAACATGCAGGTTGTTATTCAATAGATCGAGTGGAGTGGACCCTTCTCCTTCATCTATTGAAAGATGAGCTTCTGCTTTCCCTAGTGGATTTCTTCACGACATTCTTCACTAGATATTATCAAAGGTGTAAGATTTGATTTTATAGGGGCTTGATGAATAAAACCAAGGGTTCCTCCAGTTCTTGATGAATATGATGTAGGTGGTCTTCCACCGAACTCGGAGCTCTAATTATTGCTTCACGTATGGTTCAAAAATTAAGGTACATGTTCATCCTTGGTGAAGAGTAAGAAAGAATTAATGTCATATTTTACTTTAGTAACTATCTGAACCTTGTTCCCATGTGCCTTTCTTCATGTATATACAAATCTCGTGCCCAAGTGCACAAAGTTCCATAGAATGTATGGACCCATAGGTATTTTGGTAAAAATGTTTCCTCAGTTCACCATATTATTAAACAAACCTCATGGTGAGGTTCACGTGATTCTATGCCACTATAATTTAGTGTGCCTCTGATCTTATTATTATGGTAGAATATATGATGTAGAGTAGCTCACACTTGATCCTAAGACAAAAGGCACTCTTTATGCGTATACCACCACCCAGCGGTGGTGCCATCAAAAATATGGTCTAATAAGCTCATCCATTCATTTTCAATACCATAGAAATATTTGAAGCACTGGATAAAATTATGCACCTCTATTTGTCCTTAGAACTATGGAGCTTCATTAAGTCTCTCCAACGGTGGTCCTTCCAATGGTCATCGCATTGCTAAACCCATGAGGCACACAAATTTTTAACACTTGAGAAGCTGACATGGGATGTTTTCTTCTTTGTTGATGGTGTTGCAAAATCTTCCAGTGAGGTCATAATCACCATGGGCCTAATAGTTGTAAGCATTGCTTATTGTATCTAAGATAGACTAGTTGTTCATCTAGCGAAGAATACCATATGGCATTAGATCACGTTTTTCATCATGTCGAGCAGTCACATTATATAGATTGTTATGTATTCATCAATGCTCATGGGCTTGATATAGGCTGGTCCTTGTGCTTGGTCTAAGGGTATTATCATGCACTAATTGGTATTCTCAAAGCTAATGTATCAGTTTTTAAAGCTTAAATTTGCATGATTTTGTTAGCACTAGGGCCTTCCCAGTAAGGCTGGGTAGTCATCAGCCTCTACCAACTCCAAAACCTCAAAGTTTGCTTTGAAGGTAACCCCAAGTATTTCAATAGTGATGTTTTTAAAGACTTGGATAGGATGCACACGAGTCTTGTTTAACATAAACAAAACATTAGGTGATGGTTGCAAGGCTGGACTAGACATTTTATGCCAGGCATCTTTAGTGAGAACATTTAATTAGTGCCATTATCTACTATAATATCTCAGATTACCCATCTGATGATAGCAACATTAACTAATATTTCTCTATCTTCTAGGGAAGTAAACTAGGACTTTCCTAACATTGGACATGGTTTAAATATCAATCTTCTCTTTATTGACTGAGTTGAGTGTGGGATTTATTTGGTAGGTGGGCTTGGCCTTTAAGCCAAGTGTTAAGCTAGGGAATGATGTCTTTATCAACCATGTGTTTGCATAGTTCCTAAAAACTATCTCACATTACTAGAGGTTTGATTTCCCTTTGCACTACTATGCACTGTGTGGCATCCCTGTCCTTAAGGTATTGAATCTCACCTAGTAGCTCATGCACAAGTGCCATTGTATCTTTAAGGACATCCCTTTGTTTAAATGCATCAGGGTACTTCTTAGCTTGTGGTTCTTCTTGACATACCTTTTTAATTAGGTTGGGTGTAGATTGCATCTGATCCCCGCTACAAGTATTAATATTTACTTGATGTATAATAGGGATGGTTATTCAAGCACGCCATTATAGTTTGTCTATATTTATCATATCGGTGCTTTTTTCATTGTGGTCCTTTGTGATGGCTGCATATAAATCTAGACATTCTTCTAGTCGGTGGTCTTTTTTATAGTAAGCACAAGTTGAGTATTATAGGCAATCCCTCTGATAGTGTTCTAGAGAACCACACTTGTAGCAATTCCTTGGTGGAAAATAATCGCTACCTCATCCTCATCCTCTTCTATGCCCATGATAGCCACCATTGTCTTAGGAACTAGTGACTGAGGCTTGGTACATGTCGTACGCTTTAGCTTCATGAATATCACTAATTAGATGACAATCATTGCTGTCATGGGTATAAGAATCATAAATCTTAAAATATGTAGATAATTTAGTTTTTTTTTCCCATTGCAAAAGTGGATAGGAGTAGACATCATGGTCATCATGACAAATCTCACAGTTTTGCTTTAGGACTATGTGGATGTTCTTGCATGGGCAGTTGTTTCTTGTGTGCCCTTTAGTTTCACAGTTGGTACACCAAACACCACTACATGTTTTATGTGCATTGTTTGCTGATAATTTCTCAAGATGAGAAACCATAGACACTATTTGTGCCTCTATAAAGGGATTAATCTTAATATCCATACTTCTAACTGCTTTAGCACATAGGGTAGCCTCTAGAGCCTCATACACATTGGTGAAAGTTCTTGTGACAAGGTCTATCAAAAAGGTAACAATAATCCTCCTATGAACCATTGTGCACGTTGAGCAAGATTTATTTCAAAGGAGAACTTAGAAAGTAAGGTCTTGAACTGAGCATCACATTCCTGTACAATCTCTATAAGTTTGTACTTTATATCTTTTAGCACCACTATACTCTGTTGCTCAAACTCAAGAATATCAAATTATTATAAGAATGCTAATTTGAGATGGTCATGCTCTACCACTCCTTATTGAGGGTAAAATTTGTGATACCATTTATGTGCACACTCTAAAAGGGTAGTTGTAAACTGTGTTGATTTTTGCTAAGAGGATGTGATGCCACACACCCTCCAAATTTGTTCACAGTTGTGAACATTATCGACTGTGTTTTCTACCCCTCAGTACTTAGTTATGTGTAATGCCATTTCATAATAAACCATAGGTGGTTAAACAAATGGTTGTTGAGAAGTTCTAGCTCATATTCTTGGAGGGGGTCTGCTTCCTCTAGTACCTCCTTCTAATCCCCCTCCAAAACCTCCAGTAGTAGTGCCCAAGGGAAAAGTCATGGTGGAGGGTTGACTTCCTAGATTTGGGTCTGTACTCTAGCCTTGAGGGCCAGATCCTCTAGGCATTCCAAGTTATGCCATGGAATTCTCTTGAAAAGAGAAAGATATAGATTCTGAGTTATTGTCTAATGGCCTGGTCTCAATTTCCCTTATTCATTCAGCTTGTAAATATGTACTATTTATATCCCAATTCCTTATATGTACTCTATTCAACTCAAAGGCATGAGCACACACTATGGTGGGGGATCCTGGTTGACTCGTACTTAGTTCATCTTTGACAGTATAGCTCATTTATCCTTCACAAGATAAAAGCAATAAAGTTTGTGGCTTGTAAGTGATGGATTCATCACGCGTGTCTGACTCCCTGCAACTCTTCACAACATTTCTTGAGTGCTCCCAATCTCTTCCCATGCCACTGAATCCCATGATCCTCTATCAAGCTTCATCATACTTATAATTTCATAGTGCTCACTAGCTTGCTACCATGTTAAACCCACAATCTTGAACCAACTAGTATTCTCCCCTCTAAATGTGCAACACATGCATAGGATATTTTAGCCTTCCATGGGTAGTGTTTCCAACCCAATATCAATAATTATCTTTTCAATCTCAAAGGGAAATAATGAAATATATCATCCCCTTGGTTCTCATTCCTCAAGACATGAATATATGGTCACAAAATATTATAGGATGTAACTATTTTGAATAATTTTCCACCACCAATCAATCACTCACATCTAGGAAACTTTCAGTCGTGCTAAACTCCTCTGCCATTCTAGTTTCCATGACTGTCTTCATCCAAGGTTTCAGGATCATCCTTGAGCATATGCTAAGATCCAAGAATGAAAAAGAATAGGGACCTTGAAAAACAAAGTCTCATACAATGAGTTGTAGAAGTTTTGTTCTACCCACTATCATACAAAAAATATTGGTTCACGATATGAAACTACAAAATTATCTTCGACACTGGTAATCCATTCTTCAA
Source organism: Torreya grandis (assembly GCA_037957365.1). NCBI lineage: Eukaryota > Viridiplantae > Streptophyta > Pinopsida > Cupressales > Taxaceae > Torreya > Torreya grandis. The sequence goes on along the minus strand of JARHVA010003197.1, from coordinate 1,014,428 downwards.
TATTCTCTAATGTAATGTGCTCAAACATTTCGTATAATCATGTTCAAATTGCTTCAGGTCCCAATAACAAAACCAAAATATTGGGTTTTCTCTATTTACATTAGCGTTAAAGCCTCTTCCCAATAGGTTAGTGCACTGACCCTATCACGTGAGGGATGAGTCTCATGTGCTCACTTGAAGTGCATAGTGAAAGATCGGTTCCTGAAGACTTTGAATGATGATGTGTGTTTACTCATTTAATGATTGTCTTTGAGTTAACTATGGATGCTTGTGGCCCACATAAAGGCTAGAAAAGTGTGATAATAGGATCTATGATAGGTCTAGGGCTAAATTATAAATATGTAGTATCAACTAACACTCTTATCACTCAAGTACCACTTCTACGTGATTATAATTTTGAATCATTTCTCTTTGGATCTCACTCGAAATCTTAGTAGCCTTTTGTTCATTTTTTGAATCACTAGTTTTAGATATGCTCTGTTGTATATTTTGATTTGGATACGAAACTTTGTTTGGCATAACATTGGTAGATGAAGATGAAAACACATGATTAACACTACCATGTTTTGGATTTCTCATGTATGCAATCTAATTTTGTAACTCTTTTATTAACTTGTTCATATTAATGATTTGATCTTTTAGGGATTCACAAACACAAACCCTGGATATTTTAGACTAATCACTTCATTTGAAACTATATGATTGGCCACCTTACCCCTTCGATAATTGATGGCATGAACCTAGTTAGATGAATGGGAGATATCAACCTCTTTAAGGTTATGAGGGGGAAAAACATATTTTTTATCCATTTTAAATATTCTAAAATATGATATGAGAATATGATAAGAAAGGCATACAAATCCTAAGGAGCAATCAATTATGATAATAAAAATTAGATTGAATAATTACTACATTAGAAATCAAAAAATAAGAAACCCTAGGCCAATTAGGGTTTGCATGCAAATACAAAGGTTGGGTTCACAAAATGTTTAACCATAAAATCTATATATGGGAAATCTAAGGTTAAAGGGGTAGAGATAGTCTAGGGCATACAGATGGTATACTATCTCTAAAGTAGGCCAATTATTTATGAAATTTAGATAAAAATATATGAAATTTATTATGTTGAGATATGATAAAAATAGAAAGTATAGTTATGTTAGATATTGCAATGATAATGAATACATGTTACATAGTTGGTTTTGATACTAATACAAATATGGATCTAAAACAGGTAAAAAGTAGAAAAGATGTGAATTTTGTACTAGTCACCTAATTCTAGAAATATAATCTCTATAGTTGTTAACACTTGCATTAACTTGGGACGATTATGTCAACAATATCATCTGAATCAGATGCAGGTATCTAGTACAAAATACATGTTGAAAATAGATATTACCACCTGGATTCTTTTGGGTCCTGTGTCACCTTTGCTTAGGTGCATCTAGATCTGAGTCATGGACTGTTGCTCCTTGTCAAATAGCAAAACCCTAGTTCTTCATCTTCATATTGGCTATGGAAAAATTGGATTAGTGGGCACATGGTGTTGAGTTAACACAAAAACCCTTATGTCAAATAATGCTACCTACATACCTAATACTTTGATGATGGCCTTAAACTTATGAGTTCTCCCTTATGTGTTGGTTTGTGTGTGAAATAACCAATGTGTGATAAGCACTTGTACAATAGTGACCTAATTTGTAACTTATAAAATATAACTCTTGGGTTGTTCCTTCAGTAATTCATACATGTAAATATGTTTTCCCTATGACTGATATGGAAATAGGAGAAAATAGGAAGCTTTTATCACTTGAGTGCTTAATTGACTGCATTTGGTCTTTTATAGGTTTGTGTTAGGTGAAGAATGAATGAGGATTCATCTTGTATATATATTAATCCCTTTAGATAATATCTCACATTAAATCACTTATGCCAACCTTTAGGTTATGTTTCATTTGAAAATTGGATGTCTTTAGGGGACTGGAAAGTTGCATTGAAATAGGACACTTGCATTGATGTAGGCATTTGATTAGGATATAAGTGTCTGTGTAGTTGTAAAATAAGTATAGGTCTAGAACTTTAAGATATAAAAGATAAGTAGGATTACTACATTTTGGGAAGATATAAGCTCTGAGTCATTGATATAACATTGGTATGACTAAGAGATGAGCAATTAGGCACAAAGATATAATGTATGTGAACCTTCTGGCAGTGAAAAAGGTCTATAAGTTGAAGGTATATCCATGATATGTATTTGCAAAGTGTACAAGATTGAGGTGCTATATAATTTATAAATAGTGTTTACAATTACCTCAACCTTCCTCTAGTTCATGCACCCATCACAATGTTTGACATGTGCATCACAACTTCTTTGACTAGGCATACCTCTACTCATTAGCATCTATCTTCGTGCAAACATATACCACTCTTATACAAGATGAATATATTTGTGAATTCCACATGCCCACTAGATTATCTACATGTTTGTAAATATTTGTGTTCCTAAGGGCACACCTAAGAACCTAAACTTTAGGGAGGCACACTATGCCAAGACAACGTGACATTTTGGTATTATAAAAGCACTATCACCTTCCTTAGGGTTAAGAGGAGGAAGAAATTATTTTTTATCCATTTTAAATTTTCTAAAATATGATATGATAATATGATAAGAAAGACATACAAATGCTAAGGATAAATCAATTATGATAACAAAAATTAAATTGAATAATTACTGCATTAGAAATCAGAAAATAGGAAACCCTAGTCTAACTAGGGTTTGCACACAAATACAAAGGTCAGGTTCACAAAATATTTAACCCTAAAATCTAGATATGGGAAATCTAAGATTAAAGGGGTGGATATAGTCTACGGCATAGGGATGGTAGACTATCTCTAAAGCAGACCAATTATTTATGAATTTTGAAAAAATATATATTAAATATATTATGTTAAGATATGATAAAAATAGAAAGTATAGTTATGCTAGATATTGTAATGATAATGAATACAAGTTACTTAGCTAGTTATGATACTGAGACAAATCTGGATCTAAAACAGGCAGGAAATAGACTAAATATGAATTCTAAATCATTCATCTTATTCTAAAAATCATATCTATATAGCTGCAAACACTTGCATTAATTTGGGATAGTTATGTCGACACTATCGACTGACTTAGATGTAGGTGTATAGTACAAAATACCTATTGAAACTAGATGTTACCACATGGATTCTTTTGGGTCCTACTATCAGGATCCTCCTTAGAGTACAATTGATTACCTTTGTATAAGCAACTAAACACAAAATTAAACCAAAAGTAATAAGTAACTAGAATTCATAAATAGCAAAGAATAGATGATACGAGAAATAATACAATATGTATTACACTCTCTTCCAGAAGGAAATACAATGAAGAAATCTCTTCTTCCCACACCTCTTGGGTGTACAATAATTATCCCTCAAGAGCTCTCTCTCTCTCAATCAATTACAACCAACTCAACACTGAGTTGTTCCCTCCAGTGACAATCAACCCAATGGTTGTTGTTGCCTACTCTCGTCCACAGACCTTCTTGATCTTGCACACTATAGATCTAATTGGTCTTGCTTACATCGTGTGGTGCATATTTTACCTAATCTTGATACCCCATAGATCTAACTGATCTTGCACACACACACCCACAAATCTACTTGATCTTGCTACCCCACATATCAACTAACCTTGCTTATCTGTAGATCTTCCTGATCTTGCACTCTTGCAAACCTTCTAGATCTTACACTTGAAGATCTAATCTTTCTTAGTCTTGATTACACTATAGCCCCATGGGTCTCTTAAATAGATCTCAAACCAACAATAATTAAAAACGCAGACTCAAGACTAAAATTAGTCTTTACATGCAAACTCATTGTCCGTCTAAAATTAGACCAGTTCTAGAAACACACAAGTGACCGACGTCGGTTCTTGTCTGGCCGATGCCAGTCGACTATAACCGATGCCAGTTACTATGTAGCTGGAGATAACCGATGTTGGTTGGCCTGACTGATGTCGGTTACTATGTAACTCAGCAACCTCGACATTTGCATCAGTGAAGCTTTTAGCTCCATAACTTAACAATATCCCACTTGGAGATAAACAATTGCACCTATACTTGTACCTGTACATCCTCTAATTTGTTTCTGGCTTGTATCTCCATCTTCAAGTACAATCTTGAAGATCAACCACCAACAGTGAACACATATCTTGTGGTGCTTCTCCTGCCATCCAAGTCACCTGCCATATCCGAACCTACATATCCATGTAGAGAAGTGTTTGACCCTGCATAGCATAAATTCCAGCTGCTGGTCCCTCTCAGATATTTGAGAATCCACTGAACTACTTTTCAGTGCTCCTTTCCTGGATTGGCCATAAACTTGTTGACAACTCCCACTGCTTGGGCAATATCAGGTCTAGTACATACCATGTACTCAACCTCATCATGTGATTTAGGACATTATTCTTTGCTCAGCTTGAACTATCCAACCATAGGTGTGCTTACCGGTTTTGCATCCTGCATATCAAACCTCTCCACTACCTTATTCACATAATCCTCTTGAGACAAAATCAACCTATGATTTTTCTTATCTCTAGAAATACTCATGCCAAGGATTTTCTTTACTGCTCCTAAATCCTTCCTGGCACATGTCTGAGCTACTTTTACCTTTAGCTCAGCAATTCACTGCATGTGTGACCCTACAACAAGCATATACACTACATACAGTAACAAGATAATGTAGCTATCATTATCAAACCTGGTAAAATAAACACAATGGTCACATTGACATTGACTAAAGCCATACTTTGTCATAAACCTGTCAAACCTCAAATACCACTGTCCTGGAGCTTGCTCAAGACCATATAACCTGGCCTTCTGTCTCACCTGTCCATTCTCTCCTTTTTTTAACCTATGAATCCATTCATCTTTCAGTGCTTTCTTTCCGACTGGCAACTCTACCAAATCCCACGTTTGGTTCTTTGCCAAGGAATCAATTTTCTCATTCATGCCATGCTCCCACTGTTTCCTGGATTCTACCTACATTGCCTCTTCAAAACTTCCTGGTTTTCCACCATCAGTGAGCAACAAGTAGTATAAATAAGGAGAATAATGAATTTGAGGCTTACCCTTTCAGACCTCATCATGGGCATTTGAGACTCATTGACAGCTTGTTGTCCAACCAAATTTCATTCTAACAGTGACCGATCCCAGTCATCTCTCAGTCTACACCCGACCGATGTCGGTTCCATGTGACCGACCTAACCGACGTTGGTTCTTACCTGACCAACGTCGGTTTCCACCTGCCTGACATCACTGACTTTGGTCTCCACCGGACCGACATCGGTATCTGTGTTTTCCTGTGAGTGATGATTTTTACCCGCGAGCTCATTTTGGATCATAACCTTGTCTAAATCAACATTGCCTTGCTCATAATTATTTATCCTCTTGAGATGATCTCTGTCCATCATCTTCTCCTTGAAAACCAAGGCTTTCTAGTTCTTAAATATGTCAAAAACATCAAATTTCCTCTTTATGCAATAAACCCAATCCTTTCTTGTAGCATCATCAATGAAAGAAACATCATACTGTGATCCTCCAATAGAAGCTCCCTGAGCTAGTCCCCACACGTCTGCATGAACAAGCTCTAACCTGTGCTTCTTCTTTATTGACCCAGTTTTGAGAAACCTCACTTTCTCCTGTTTCCCAAAAATACAATGCTCACAAAAATCTCAGTCTATCAAATCTGAAAGCATACCTTTTGACTTAAGAACATCCATTCCCTTCTCACTCATGTGACCAAGCCTACAGAGCCACATCTTTGCATCTACATCTGAAGTAGATAAAACAGAACGAGAATCAGTAATACAAGTACATAGATAAAGTGTACCTACTTTCTTACCTCTTGCTAATACAAATGCACCCTTGAAAACTTTCCAAGATTTTTCTGTGAGAGTTACTGTGCAACCCTCATCACCCAACTTCCCTACAGAAATCAAATTCTTCTTCATGATGGGTACATGCATGACATCCTTCAACACCCATGTGTTGCCAGTCTGTAATTTCAACTACACTTCCCCTTTGCCATTGAATTTCTCCATTCTAAGCTTACTTTCTTCTGCCATTGCTTTACTTCCACTCAATCAGAAACCCCTGAGAGTGAACCTGTAACCAACAAACACTAACACGCTCTGATGAACTTGGCTCTGTAAACCAAGCTCTGATACCAACTTGTCAGGATCCTCCTTAGAGTACAATTGATTACCTTTGTATAAGCAACTAAACACGAAATTAAACCAAAAGTAATAAGTAACTAGAATTCAAAAAAAACAAAGAATAGATGATACGAGAAACAATACAATCTGTATTACACTATCTTCCAAAAGGAAATACAATGAAGAAATCTCTTCTTCCCACACCTCTTGGGTGTACAATAACTCTCCCTCAAGAGTTCTCTCTCTCAATCAATTACAACCAACTCAACACTGAGTTGTTCCCTCCAGTGACAATCAACCCAATGGTTGTTGTTGCCTAATCTCATCCATAGACCTTCTTGATCTTGCACCCTGTAGATCTAATTGGTTGTGCTTACACCGTGTGTTGTAGATTTTTCCTGATCTTGCTACCCCGCATATCTAACTGATCTTACACACACATACACCCGCAAATCTACTTGATCTTGCTACCCCACAGATCAACTGACCTTGCTTACCTATAGATCTTTCTGATCTTACACTCTTGCAAACCTTTTAGATCTTACACTTGAGGATCTAATCCTTCTTAGTCCTGATTACAATACAGCCCCATGGGTCTCTTAAATAGATCCCAAACCAAATAATAATTAGAAACGTATACTCAAGACTAAAATTAGTCTTTACATGCGAACTCACTATCCGTCTAAAATTAAACTAGTTCTGGAAACACACAGGGGACCGACGTCAGTTCCTCTCTGACCGATGCCGACCGACTATAACCGATGTCGTTTACTGTGTAGCTGGAGATAACCGATGTCAGTTACTCTGTAACTCAGCAACCTCCACATTTTCATCAGTGAAGCTTTTAACTCAACAACTTAACACCTATGCCACCTTCGCTTAGGTGCATTTAGATTTGAGTCATGGATTGTTGTTCCTTGTCAAATAGCAAAACCCTAGTTCTTCATCTTCATATTGGCTATGAAAAATATGGATTAGGGGGCACATGGTGTTGAGATACCCCAAAGGCCCCTATGTCAATGAGCACTACGTACATAATCAATTCTTTGAAGATGGGCTTAGACTTATGTAGTTCTCCTCTATGTGTTCGTTTGTGTGTGAATCAACCAATGTGTGATAAACACTTGTACAACAATGATCTAACTTGTAACTTGAAAAATATAGCTCTTGGGTTGTTCCTTCAGTAATTCATACATGTAAATATGTTTTTTATATGATTGATATGGAAATAGGAGAAAATAGGGAAGCTTTGCTCACTTGAGTGCTTAATTGAGTGCCTTTGGTCTTTTATAAGTTTGTGTTAGGTGAAGAATGAATGAGGATTGATCTTGTATATATATATATATATATATATCAATCCCTTTAGATAATATCTCACATTAAATCACTTATGCCAACCTTTATATTACATTTCATTTTAAAATTGGATGACTTTAGGGCACTAGAAACTTGCGTTGAAATAGGACACTTGCATTGACGTAGGCATCTGATTAGGATACAAACGTCTGCACAATTGGAAAATAGGTACAGGTCTAGAACTTGAAGATATAAAAGATAAGTAGGTTTATTACATTTTGGGAAGATAGAAGGTTTGAGTCATTGATATAACATTGGTATGACTAAGAGATAAGCAATTAAGCATAAAGAGATAGTGTATGTGAATCTTCTGATAGTGGAAAAGGTATATAAGTTGAAGGTACATCCATGATATGTATTTGGCAAGTGTACAAGACTAAGGTGATTATAATTTAGAAATAGTGTTTACAATTACCTCAACCTTTCTGTAGTTCATGCACCCATCACAATGTTTGACATGTGTGTCACAACTTCTTTGACTAAGCATACCTCTACTCATCAGAGTCTATCTTCATGCAAATATATACCACTGTTGTGCAAGATGAATATATTTGTGATTTCCACATGCCCACAAGATTATCTACAAGTTTGTAAATATTTGTGTTCCTAATGGCACACCTAAGCACCTAAACATTAGGGATGCACACTATGCCAAGACAATGTGACACTTTGGTATTATAAAAACACTCACATATTTACAACAACACTTTTACAAGCCTATATGCATACTAACATTGAGAACCGTGTCAATTGAAACATTCATTGTTGCATCACGAAGCCAATGAACAAAAAACTGATTCTATTAACCATTTTTTATTTCCTGCAAGCCATAAATATCCATCAATATGAATTTCATGATTGTCCTAACTATAAGGAAACACAAAATTTATTGTGTGTTTATTGTAGCTAATAGGTTTTTCGAGATGGCTACTATAGTTGATCACGAGAAGAGCATCAATGCGTGCTCAATCTTCAATCATATTTGGGTCCACTTTGGACTAGTAACATCCATAGTATTTGATTGCAACATATAATTTGTTAGTCACTTCTATCGTGTTTTATGGGAAGTGATGGATACATAATTGGATTGATCTACAAACTTTTATGGGAAGTGATGGATACATAGTTGTTGCAAAATGTTGATCATTCCAGGTTTCTTCGGCAGGAGATCCTCCAATTCCTTCGATCCATTTTCGTTGGATTTGTGGGATCCTTTTTAGGCGTTTAATTCTTCTATTTTAGCAGGTCCTCCCTCCTCGGATTTTGCAAGGGATGCAGCGGCTGTAGCCAATACTCAAATTGACTGGAAGGAAACCCCTGATGCTCATATTTTCAAGGCCGATCTTCTCGGTATTTTTTGTTCTGAGCAATCATTCATTCTCTTATGTCTATTACTTTTCCCTCTTCTTTGAAGAATTGGATTGTAAACTAATATGCTTGATTTTGCAAGACTAAAAAAGAACGAGGTGAAAATAGAAGTGGAGGACGGGCGAATTCTTCAGATAAGCGGCGAACGCAGCAAAGAAGAGGAACACAAGAATGAGAAATATCACAGTGTGGAACGCTCACGGGGCAGATTCCTGCGGAGATTCAGGCTTTCGGAGAATGCCAAGGTGGAAGAGGTGAAAGCTGCCATGGAAAATGGAGTTCTCACAGTTACCGTGCCCAAGCAACCTGAGCCCAAATCTGAAGTGAAATCCATTGAAATATCTGGTTGAATAAATGAAAATTGATGCAATTATTTCAGTTTTGAGCGGTCGTCGCTATTATTTCAACAGTAATTTTATATGAAGATGAGAAATGTAGGGGTGTACTAGTGTTGTGTAATTAGGCTGTCAAAAATGGGCGAGGGAAGGGTTTCGCCATATCCATGGCGAAGGCAATTGTTACAGTTGTAATGGCAATTTGCTTTATATTTCTATAAATAAAAACAAATACCTACAAAAATGTGTTTTATGACATCTGTATGGTTCGGTTGTGTTAAAATCTTCTTCAAAAGGAATTAGGGGAAACAGGGGAAGCAATACTTCTAAAATTTAAGTAAATAATAAGTAAATAATATCATCTTTATTTGATACAAATATTTTGAATCAATGTTAATGGCGTGTCTTAGAAATATTTTGAATCGATCGATCCCGTGTGAGAGCTCTCTTGCAGGAAAATTGGTTTCATGTTCTTTAGATGAAAAAGTTGGGAATATTTTAGATTAAATAATTGAAAATTTATTTAATAAAAGAAAACTTAAGAAGTTGGATAATAGTGTTACGATGGTTTTTGTTATTAAAATTTTTAATATATATATATTACAAAAAATAATAATACATAAAAGTTATATTAAGGTTCTCTTCAAAATGGTATTAGAATATGTTAGGTTAATTTGTGAATTGATATTTAGAATCCTTTAGATTAAGTTTGTGCTGTCTTAGAAAATTAAGTAATTTTTTTATAAAATAAGTTTTAAGAGAAAATGTAAATAATAATATTTGTTATTATCAAATTTTTAAATGTAATAAAAAAAATTATAAATATTGAAGTATTAAAAGGAATATTTTTTCAAAACTTTTTTTTAAAAAAAAATTGTAAGATATTGTAGAAAAGAGATATGAGGAATTAACTATGAGAATACTCTTAATAGTATGAATTAAGAACAAAATAATATATTAAGAAAATAAAAAGGATGGTACAAAAAAATATGTTAATTTAACAATAGGGTCTAGATGATATATTAAAAGAAAATAAAAAAGAGGATGCAAAAGAATCAATGGAGGGGTGCAAAAGAATCAATGGAGGGGTTTATAATTATAGGGAGTAATAGAAGCGACTAAATTCAAATTAGTTTAAAAGGGTGGAAAAATGTTTATCAAAGATTAAGTGTCTTATGAGATTATAAATGTTTGGAACAAAATTTGACTTTAAAAAGGTGGGAAAATGTTTATCAAAGATTAAGTGTCTTATGAGATTATAAATGTTTGGAACAAAATTTGAGAACTCTTAGATGAAAGAACTAAAAGAATACAAGTAAATTTTTCGTTTATGTAGTGGGTATGATGAACCAAGCAAAGATTTAAGCAGAGAATTGTTGAGAAGATTTTGAGAAATTTATCAACAAGATTTTGATTCTATAGTCATAGCTATAAAGGAGTCTAGAGACTTATCAATGTTGATTGTTGAAGAAATTATAGGTTCTTTCCCAACACATGACCAAATAATGAATATAATGGCTAGTCCTTGAGAATGCATTTAATTTATAGATGTTCTTCCAAGAAAAAGAGAAAATGATAGATTATCATCATGGAGAGACATTAAGAGGAAGCAAACATGTAACACACTCCAAAACACAACCCAACAACAATGTTTTCAAAACCCTGAAAACTTGAGAATACAAGAAAGTGGTGTTTTACAGGGTTTCAAGTGTGTACGAATTTGTACAGTAAGGTCATGGTAAGAAAAGGTTAGGAATACTTAGAGGGAATTCAATGCAAACATCTGATAAGAGAATTCATGCGTTTCAGAGTCAAAAGGATAAAACATTGACCCCTTTTATCCATCGCTCTCCTTGGCAGTCTTGGATAGCCTTTTAGGGTCTTGTTCAGTACAGATAGGAAAGAGAAAATTATGACTTGAGCTCTTGCCCAAAGTAAGGGGGTCTAATGAACTTCCAATCTTTGACAGTAGTTTGTAGATTGAGGACCCATGCTTTATGAAGAATGGTTAAGAATCTAGGCAGTCAAACTAGTTTTTTGCATCTACACAGGGTTAATATTGCAACAGTTTCAATGCATTTTCAACTTGTTTGAAGAAAATGGTAATTATGTATGTCTTCTACAAGCCTTCAAGGTCCTACCACTTCACCTCAAACCCCAAATTGGCACGTGTGAGCTTGTGAGAGCAAGAAAATCTTCATATTATCACACTTGCGGGTTATGGACAGTGGTTCATGATGTTATGGGGCTTTTGATGCATTATATATGTCAAAGATAGTTTGTTGATTATAATGATGGCTTCTTAAGAAACCCACTCAAGTTTTCTCATCATTAATGGTGTACCTAATGATCAAATGAACCTTCAACTCCTTCAATACCCTGCCTTCAAATGGGACTTTCTGTGTAGTTGACCTTCAGTGCAAATCTGGACCAAGTGTTTCATGGTGATGGATATTGAAGACCATTAAAACATTATGGAGCATGCAGAGGTGTTATATTCATGTGGAAGAGTCCCTCTTTCAAAAGGAGCATGCCTCATTATGGCTCTCAAGACCAAGAAATCATGAACTAGCCTCCCAATGCTTTCATAGACATGTTTAGCAAAGTTTAATGTTCATTAGCATGGTTTAAGGTATTTGTGAAATCCTAGGTTTCAGTTTCTCCCTTCATATAACTAATTAACCAACTCCAAGTGCCTTGATTTGTTGAATATATAGATGGGGGTGTCTAGGGTCCCCATAGGTGATCTTGAACAAGAGTGAATAGTCCATATAGAACCTCAAATAACATATGTTGTGTAATAGTCTTATCAAGCCATTTCACCCCACAGTAGGTAATGCTTTCCAAACTTAGAGTTTCATAGGGCTCTATGACCACCACCAATAGGGTTAATCCCTTATTCCCAAGCTCAAGGCATGGAAACAAAGTCAAATGTTGCATAATGCTATGAAGAGCCAGTGGGATTGTGAGAAAAAGGGTTTATCTAAGTATGGATGTTGTTGAGAAGCTATGACCAAGTTCAGAAGATTACTCAAGCCCAACGTTCAAAGGGTTTCCCAAAACTATTATACAACTAAACCTACAAGATGCAAGGAAGGGTTATAGGTTATGAAGATGACTATTTTAAGGAGAGGTATTGAGATTCAAGAGAGGTCAACTAGGTCTCTAACACAGTATAAACGCCCTCCTTTTGCTCATGGGCCTATGAAAGAGCTCCATTGACAATCACACACCTAGATCACCACCTACAGAGCTGTAGGTAGTCTGCCTCCAACATTGAATATGAGATTCTATATGCACATGAAAGACAGAGCTCAAGCAGAGGGGTAGAGCACAAAGACCATGTTGTGGAAAAGCAAGGGAACTTTAAAGGATAAACTAAATTAACTAGATCAAAGATCTATAGTGAGCTAAATCTACCTAACCAGTTGAGGTGCCTAACTAATGTGAATGACAATGTTAATAAAATATGTAAGAGTAACCCCAAGCTAATGATGGCATCCATCTTCCTCAAGATATCATATGATGATGGTACAAGTTTGAGGAAGCTACCTGGTTTTGATTAGGCATCCATGACACACAGAACTGTGTGTCTAGCTATAGAAGGAGTTTAGAGAATAAATAGGGTTGAGGGAAGTCCAATTCAAAGGGTGTTACCAAACCATGAGAGCATGTTACATGAGATTCCAACTCCATCAACATTGTAGAAGGAGAGAAAAGAGTACTCGGGTCTCTAGTGGAACCAATGATTTAAACAGTCAGTTTGAACAATGATGGTCATGGCAGGCCTACAAGAGAGGGATAGAGATGGGAGTCTAGCAGCTAACGATAAGTGTAAAATGGTGAAAATATATGGAAAAGGGTGATATGTTGACATTAAATTCACCAACACACCTACATGTGACTTAATGTCTTGATACTCGATTTAGGCCTATAAGGCCTAAAGCCCTCCTTGAGCCCTCAAGACCTCGTCTTCATCTTTCTGACAGACTTAAAACCCCATGGTAAACCTAAAATCATGAAGAGATATATGATGATGATACATGTCCTAAGGAAAGTGTTTTAGATGTATGAAGGCAGGGAAGTGGTCGATTTGGTCTCATTACCCCTCTTGAGCTCTGCTACAGTAGTCTACCATTTCGAGCTACCAAATCCAATGCTCATATCTCACATGGCAAGATGAGTGGGGTCCAATTATCTTAGGGGGAGTTGGGGACCCCTATGCACTTACTATCCATGGAGGAAAGAGTTGAATTCAAGAGATCAACACTATGAACAATCCTTAACTCTATCAACACACCCATAATGCTTAAGTAAGGATCGAAGGCTGCCAACCTTCACTCAAAACTCACCGTATAAGGTCCATGGGACCAAGAGATATTCAAAATTTTTGAAGAGGTCTATGGGGTCAACATCCATGGAAATAAGTTTTGAATTTGAGACTTGTACTCTCTAAATCATCGTTAAGATGGTAGGCTACTAAAACCCTTCCTAAACCCTGATAAGGACCCGATGAAGGACTTTTTCCCTCAAATGCCTTCAAATGAGGTAGTTGAGTATGGAAATGGTCTTCCTAGCTCACATGGGCACCCAAATGGTCCACTAATTGACATGTGCATACTATATGTTGTACAAATCAAGGCTAGAAAGTATTGCTCCAAGCCTATGTGCAGTAAATTGAAAAGAGTTTGCATGTTTTACATGATTCTGAATAGTGAGAGACATCAAGAGGTTGAGAAGACTTCACAATAACCACCTACATGGGTCTCCACATCTAATGGCCACCTACAAATATGTTGAAGTTCCTAGTTAAGGGACCATGTGTATATGAAGAAGAAGCAGGGGGCTTAACCAAGCCAACAGAAATGATTCAATGGCTCTAATAGATAGGTTACATAATCTCAGAGGTGGCCAAGTGCTCTCATAACTCCATTTTGAAGGCAAAACACAAAAAACCTCTCATTAGGCCTATTAAACTAATACCCTCCTCAAGACATGACTACTTGAAGATAGAAGGTAGAGGATAAGGGTTAAATGAGACCTTAAACTAGCATGGAAGTATGCTTCAAGGATTTTTAGATGTGCAAAAGGTGTTTGTTTGCATAAGAAATCTCAGGATTGGCCATTTTGGCCTAAAACTACCTTAAGAGTGTACAAAATGCAAGATAGTCACCCAAGGAGCACCTTCTTGTGCTCAGAATTGTATGAAGGATCTACATGGAGTCCTGAGCACCTAGGAAAGGTTGAGGGGCCTTGTCCACCTGGGGATCTACCTTTGTGAGAACTTTCTTCAATTGTAACTTGGACATTATATATTACTCATTCTAGCATGATATGCCCAAAGAAAAATAGAAATTGTCAAGTGCAAAGTTTTAATTACAGTGTGTGAGTTGTGAGTTGTTTCAAAATGTTGATCATTCCAGGGTTCCTCAGCAGGAGATCCTCCAATGTCTTTGATCCATTTTCACTGGATTTGTGGGATCCTTTTCAGGGGTTTAATTCTTCTATTTTGGTAGGTCCCCCCTCAGATTTTACAAGGGATGCAACGGTCGTAGCCAATACTCAAATTGACTAGAAGGAAACCCTTGAAGCTTATATTTTCAAGGTTGATTTCCCTGGTATTCTTTACTCTGAGCAATCATTCATTCTCTCATGTCTATTACTTTTCCATCTTCTTTGAAGAATTGGACTGTAAACTAATATGCTTGATTTTGTAGGATTAAAAAAGAACGAGGTGAAAATAGAAGCGAAGGATGGGCGAATTCTTCATATAAGTGATGAATGTGACAAAGAAGAGAAATGTTAGAATGAGAAATATCACAGATTGAAACACTCACGGGGTAGATTCTTGTGGAGATTCAGGTTGCCGGAGAATGCCAAGATGGAAGAGGTGAAAGTTACCATGGAAAATTGAGTTTTCACGGTTACCATGCCTAAGCAACCTGAACCCAAATCTAAAGTGAAATCCATTGAAATATTTGGCTGAATAAACAAAAATTGATGCAATTATTTCAAATCTGGGTGGTGATCCCTTTTATTTCAACAATAATTTTATTTGAAGATGATAAATGTAGGGGTGTACTCGGGTTGTCTAATTAGGCTGTCAAAAATGGGTGAGGGAAGGGTTTTGCCATATCTGTGGCGAAGTCCGCATTGGCAATTGTTATATTTGTAATGATAGTTTGCTTTACATTTCTCTAAATAAAAGCAAATGCCTACAAAATTGTATCTTATGATTTTTGTATAGTTTAATTATGTTAAAAACAAAATGTAATGCAGGGGTCCCATCGAGGGCGTTGTTGCTCCTATTTTTAATGAGTGGGTGACCCCATGAAAAATGAAAGGTATGGTAAAAGGAAATTTTAGAATCTTTTCCTAAAAGTGAGGAGATAGCTATTTTCAGGGTAAAAATTTTAATGGGGTGGAAATAAAGGGGGGTTGAGTTTTCTATACATGCTTCTATTTTGTAGGAAAATATTCTACCAATTGTAAATATATGAGTGCACAAAATTTAGATAAACTTTAATTATAAATAAATATATAATCATTTTAATATTATCTCTTATTTTATAAGAGCCTACACTCAGAATTTTTATTCCATGAGACCACGTTTGCTACATATGCTCCTAAATTCACTCTACATTACCCCTAAGAAAACTTAGGAGCCCCCTCCCATGGGACCACTTCCTAAGTAAACAATTTTATCTTTATTGGAGCAAGGATGCCAAAATGCATTTGGTCGATGTTAATGGGGTGCCTTTGAAATATTTTCAATGTTTTAGAATTGATGCTAATGCCATATGATTAGGTTTTTCTGTTTATTTCTTTGTAGCAAAGTCCACCTTGATGGGTTACTAGAGGATAAGTAAGCATATATATCCGTTTGGGTTTTCTTTTTACATTTATGTTAAGGCATATATGTATGTATGTATGTATGTATGTATGTATGTATATATGTATGTATGTATGTATGTTTGTATACATACATACATACATACATATATGTATATATGTATGTATGTATGTGTGTGTGTGTGTATATGTATATATACATAACATTAAAGGTGTGTGTATATATATAATAAAATAATTAAAATAGAAAAAATATTGTATCTAAAATAATTATAAAATATCTAATAACTGAAAACTTAAAGTTAGGAATATTTAATATTTAAAAATTGAAAAACTATTTAAATTAATTATAAAATATCTAATAATTAAAAACTTAAATTGGGAATATTTAATAATTGAAAAATTCTTTAATAAATGAAAATCCGAAGTTGGATATAATATTGTGAGGGTTTTTGGTATTAGAATTTTTAAGATATATATATTACAAAAAATAATAATATATAAAAATTATTGTAAGGTTGTTTTCAAAATAGTATTAGAGTATGTTGGGTTAATTTGTGAATTGGTATTTAGAACGTATTGGATTAAGTTTATGGTGTTGTAGAAATTTGAGTACTTTTTTCAAGAGTAAGTTTTAATAGAAAATGCGAACAATAATATTTTATATTATTAGATTTCTAAATGTAATAGAAAAAATTATAAATATTGAAGTATTAAAATGAACACTCTTTCAAAACTTTTCTTTTTAAGATTTGTAAGATATTGTAGAGAATGAATATGAAAAATTAATTATGAGAAAACTCTTAATACTCTTAATAGTATGAGTTAAGAACAAAACAATATATATTAAGAGAATAAAAAGGACGGTGCAAAGAATATGTTCATTTAAAAATCAAGGACTAGATAATATATTAAAAGAAAATAAAAAGGAGCATACAAAATATATGTTCATTAAAGAATTAATGGAGGGGTTCATTACTATAGAAGGTAATAGTAGTGACTAAATTCAAACTAATTTCAAAAAGGTTAAAAAATGTTTATTGAAGATTAGGTAAAGTGCCTTATGAGATTATAAATGTTTGGAACAAAATTTGAAAATTTTTAGATAAAAGAACCAAAGAATACGAGTGAATTTTTATTTTATGTAATTGGTATGATGAATCAAGCAAAGTATCATGGAGAGAACTTCAGAGTAAATAATCGTTGAGAAGATTTTGAGAAATTTATCAATAAGATTTGATTCCATAGTTGTAGCTATAAAGGAGTAACAATTATAGGTTCTTTACAAACACATGACCAAATGATGAATATAATGGCTAGTGTTAGGGTGTGGAGCTAAAAGCTTCAACCGTTTGCACACACATGAAGAAAGGATGCTGAAGAACCAGAGCCACCGGTGTCGGCAGTATGACCGACGTCGGTCAGATGCAGTGGAGAAGGAGACCGGCGACGGCAGAGAGTCGGCCGACGTCGGCAGCACCAGACAAGCAGGGACCGACGTCGGTCGCCTGTGCGGTCCAGAACTGCTGTTTACGAACAGTCAGTTAGTTAAACCGAGTGTTTGCATGCTAAGAGACTATTTCAAGTCGCGAGCTGTGTGTCTAATTTTAGTAGTTAGAGGTCTATTTTTGTAACCATGGGATTCTATTTAAAGAACCTTGAGGCATGTATTGTAATCATCATATTGATCAAGTAAGAGCATTGAAGCAAGCAAGGTCAAGGAGATCTACAGGTGTAAGGTCAAGGAGATCAGCTATAGCATTCAAGGAGGGATTGTAACTCAGGCTTTAGAGTTGGTTTTGTGTTGAGCAAGAGAGAGGGAAGAAGGTCTTGAGGTGTGGCAAGCCTTTGAGGTGGAGGGAGAAGTGGCATCTTCCTTATTTGTATTTTCTTCTAGTATTATCTAATACAAGTGTGTGTATTGTCTCTCAAATTCTTTGCTGTCTCATGTTTCTAGTTTCTTAATGATTCTGGTATAATTTCCGTGTTCAATTGCTCATATATAAGTAATCAATTGTGCTACCGTTGGATAAGGGGCCTCCTAACAGTTGGTATCAGAGCTACGGTTTGTAGGAAGCAGGTTATTGTTTTTGATTACAGGTCATTCACAGGGTTTTCTGATTGAGTGGGAGTTCAGCAATGGCAGAAGAAAGCAAGCTACGAATGGAGAAGTTTAACGGCAAGAATTATCAACACTGGAGGATGCAGATTGAGGACTATCTGTATCAAAAGGATCTGTACTTACCATTGGGTGGGGTTGCATGCAAGCCCACAGATATGAAGGATGAAGAATGGAGTGTTCTTGATCGGAAGGCTCTTGGTTCCATAAGGTTGAGTCTTGGAGCTTCTGTGATTTCCAGCTTATCATAGTGCAAAACAATGGAAGAGTTGATAAAGTCCTTGGCAAATTTATACGAAAAGCCCTCGGCTTCTAATAAGGTATACCTTATGAAGCAGCTATTTACTTTACAAATGCAGGAAGGAGGTTCGGTACATACTCATCTCAGTGATTTCCATGGTTTGGTAAACCAATTAGCTTCAGTCAACATTGTTTTTGACGATGAGGTAAAGGCTCTCTTGATATTATGTTCTTTGCCTGAAAGTTGGGACGGTATGGTTATGGCAGTAAGTAACTCTGCATCTGCTTCTAAAATCTTAAAGGTTGATGATGTTGTGAGTGTGATTTTGAATGAAGAAATACGCAGGAGAAGCACAGGTGAATCATTAGGAAACGCTCTAAGTGTGGAAAGCAGAGGAAGGCAAAAGGAGAAGATTGAGCAAGGGAAATCAAGGTCGGGAAGGAGATCCGAGTCTAAAGGTATTACCTGCTGGTTTTGTGGAAAGAAAGGACATACAAAGAAGGAGTGTTGGTTGAGAGATAAAGAGAATCAACATGCAGGTATGGAAGAAGCAAAGGATGCAAATATTGTGGTACAGGATGCTCTCATACTTTCTTTGGATAGTCACGTAGGATCATGGATATTAGATTCTGGTTCATCTTTTCATGCATCCCCAAACAGAGATTTTTTTCATGAGTATGAACAGGGAGATTTTGGAGTTCTTTATTTAGGGGATGGTACGCCTTGTCATATAGTTGGCAAAGGGAAAGTGCAGCTGAGATTGCAGATTGACAACACATGGGTGTTGAAGGAGGTCATGCATGTTCCAATTCTGAAGCAGAGTCTAATTTCTGTAGGAAGGTTGGAAGATGAGGGATGCACAATAACCCTCACAACGGATTCTTGGAAGGTTACCAAGGGAGCACTTGTTTTAGCAAGAGGTAAGAAAGTAGGTACTCTTTATCTATCTACTTGTACTACTGATTCCACTTCTGGTGCAGATTCGTATATGTGGTCTAATAGGTAGGGTCACATGAACAAGAAGGGAATGGAAGTTCTTGACTCAAAAGGTATGTGTTCAAATTCAAAAGGCATGGATAGAATTCATTGCAGGAAAAGGAAATTTGAGGCTTTTGACAAGAACAGGGATGTCTTGGTGTTCATGGAGGAGATGAAGGCCTTAGAACAGTTACAGGCAGTAAATAAATCTGAGTAGGGCAGCATGGATATAGATTTGATCCAAGAAGAGCTCGCGGATGAAGAATTCATCACTCACGGGAACACACAGGCACCGATGTCGGTTACTTGGAACCGACGTCGGTCATCCAGACACTGGCTTCGGTCATGTGCAGACCAGCAGGGTCGGTAGGTCGGACAGGAAAAGTCCGACCTCGGTCATCAGGACCGACGTCGGCAGGGTGGACACCGGCGTCAGCCAGGGGTAACGATGTCGACAGTCAGGATCAGTGCAGGGAACCGACATCGGTCGGGAGCAGACTGGGAGTTGGCTGAGATCGGTCACTAGAACGGATGTTGGGTGGATCTATGAGTCTCAAACACCCATACAGAGGTCAGAAAAGGTATGTGAACCTCATATTCATTGTTCACCTTCTTTATATTGCTTACTGATAGTCATGAACTAAGAAGATGGAGGAAGCAATGCAGGTAGAATCCAGAAACAGTGGGAGCTTGACATGGATGAGGAGTGTGAGTCCTTGGATTAGAGCCAAACAGGTACTTGTTGGTGGAGTTGTCAGCTGGATAGAGGGATGGATTCTCGTTTTAGAGAAGAGAGTGGATGGACATCTGAGACAGAAGGCTATGGTATATGGTCTTGAGTTAGCTGCAGGGCAATGGAGGTTTGACCATTGTTTTTTATCTTTACCAGGTTGGATAATATTATCTACATTATCCTGTTACTGTATTGTGTTACTTTTTGCAGGGTTGCATATACAGGGAGTTTTCTGAGCTAAGGGTAGAGTTGGTTCAGAAGTATGTCATGAAGAATTTGGGAGCAGCAAAGTTCTTGTGGCAAAGGTGACAGATATAGCATCACAGGTTTACGTGGTGGTTGGTCTTCAAGGGTGACTTTGAAGAGGGATACAGGGCCTAAGGAACAAAATAGATGGTGTACAGGTACAGGTACAGGTTGCAGCTGTTTATCTCCAAGTGGGAGATTGTTAGGGTGTGGAGCTAAAAGCTTCAACCGTTTGCACACACATGAAGAAAGGATGCTGAAGACCAGAGCCACCGGCGTCGGCAGTATGATCGACGTCGGTCAGATGCAGTGGAGAAGGAGACCGGCGACGGCAGAGAGTCGACCGACGTCGGCAGCACCAGACAAGCAGGGACCGACGTCGGTCGCCTGTGCGGTCCAGAACTGCTGTTTACGAACAGTCAGTTAGTTAAACTGAGTGTTTGCATGCTAAGAGACTATTTTAAGTCGCGATCTGTGTGTCTAATTTTAGTAGTTAGAGGTCTATTTTTGTAACCATGGGATTCTATTTAAAGAACCTTGAGGCATGTATTGTAATCATCATATTGATCAAGTAAGAGCATTGAAGCAAGCAAGGTCAAGGAGATCTACAGGTGTAAGGTCAAGGAGATCAGCTATAGCATTCAAGGAGGGATTGTAACTCAGGCTTTAGAGTTGGTTTTGTGTTGAGCAAGAGAGAGGGAAGAAGGTCTTGAGGTGTGGCAAGCCTTTGAGGTGGAGGGAGAAGTGGCATCTTCCTTATTTGTATTTTCTTCTAGTATTATCTAATACAAGTGTGTGTATTGTCTCTCAAATTCTTTGCTGTCTCATGTTTCTAGTTTCTTAATCATTCTGGTATAATTTCTATGTTCAATTGCTCATATATAAGTAATCAATTGTGCTACCGTTGGATAAGGGGCCTCCTAACAGCTAGTCCCTCTTGAGAATGCATTTAATTTATAGATGTCCTTCAAAGAAAAAGAGAAAAGGATAGATTGTCATCATGGAGAGTCATCAATAAGAAGAAACATGTAAGACACTCCAAAATACAACCCAACAACAATGTTTTCAAAGCCCTAAAAATCTAAGAAAGTGAAGTTAAGTAGTGTTTTACAAGTGTTTTCAAGCATGTACGGATCTATACAATAAGGTCACGGTAAGAAAAGGTCAATTATCCTTAGAGGGAACTCAGTGCAGATATTATATAAGAGAATCCATGAGTTTTAGGGTCAAAAAGATAAAAAAAAAATTACCCCTTGTCTCTATTGCTCTCTGTGGAAACCTTGGATAGCCTTTCAGGGTCTTGTTTAACACGGATAGGAGAGAGAAAATGATGACTTCAGTTCTTGGTCAGAGTAAGGGGGATTAATGAACTTACAATTTTTAGCATTAGTTTACATATTTATGACCCATGCTTTATCAAAAATGGTTAAGAATCTAGACAATCAAACTAGTCTTTTACATCTACATAGGGTCAACATTGTAACGGTTTTAGTGGATTTATGACTTTTTTAAAGAAAATGGTAGATATATATGTCTTGTACAAGCCTTCAAGGCCCTACCACTTCACCTCAGACCCCAAATTGGCATGTTTGAGCTTATGGGAGCAATAAAATCTTCATATGGTCACACTTGAAGGTTGTAGACAGTTGTTCATGGCATTCTAGGGCCTTCAATGCATTACATATGTCAGATAATTTATTGATTGCAATGATGGATTATTAAGAGACCCATTCAAGTTTTCTCATCATTAATGGTTCACTTGATGATTAAATGGACCTTTAACTCCTTCAATAACCTGCCTTTAAATGGGACTACCTGTGCAGTTGACCTTTGGTGCAAATATGGATTGAGTGTTTCATGGTGATAGATGTTGAAGATTATTAGAACACTATGGAGCATACAGAGGTGTTTTATTCATGTGGAAGAGTCCCTCTTTCATAAGGAGCAAGGCTCATTATGGATCTCAAGACCAATAACTCATGAACTAGTCTCCCAATGCTTTCATAGGCCTGTTTAGGAAAGTTTAAGGTTCATTAGCATGGTTTAAGGTGTTTCACTAAAAAAAATTCTAAGAAAAAAATTGTAAAACTTAAAATAAGGGTGAGGTTAATAGAACCTGGTTATGTTATGCACATGTGAATCTAGATGACTATTGATACTCCTTTTTGATCATGCAAGAGGTCAAGTAACCATCGACAATCAGGTCAACTATCGACGGTCGAGGGTCAACCATCGGTGATTGGGGAAACATAGTCAAAATTGATAGGATTAGTCATTTTCACTTATGTTTGGTGGTTAAGGAGTTAAAAAATGGTCCAAGGTAATAAAAGGGGGTCATGGGGTGCTTTAACAATTAGGAATGCATCGCATTGTTTTTGAGTGTCTACATTTTACACCTTTTTATTGTGTAGTTTGTGTCAGAAAGCTGCAAAAAAAAAAATGGAGAAGTTGGTAAAAGGTTGGATGCCTCGAGTATGGGAGGAGGTGTTCACCCTCAAACTAGGATTTGATGAGGTAAAATAGAGTTGGGTTTGGGTTTGATAAGTGGATCCATAGATCACAAGGTGGGTGATAAGGTTGGTTAGGTGGGCATGTAAACACGAATAAGTGTAAATAATGTGACCAAGTGTGATTTCATGGATCATGCATAGACTAGTTTATCATAGTTAAGGTTGGTGTTAAAATAAGGTTGGACTAGAAGGAAAGGTGATAGGGTAACCAGGGTACAACATTAGGCATAATTATTATGGGTTACTCTTATAAACTCAAGTCTCCTAAGCAAGGTTGATGTATTCATAGGTATTTGAGGTAGGATGGGATCCTCAGAAGATAAAATGGTCACAATTATTAGGACCATAAAGGGTCATGCTTCAAGACACCTAAATGGTCAGTGCATTAAAGTAACGCTAGTTTTTAAAGAATGGCAAGGTAATTAATGTGGTCAAAGTGGCCAATGTAAGGTTGTCATAAAAAAGTACAAAATGTGGGTCACAATGACCAAGGTGAGGTGATTTGGTTGGTTTGTTGGTGGAGAATGAGGTGAGATTGGATTGGTGCATGGTTGGGTTGGGTTCCAATTGGTTTCCCAATTTGGTACACCACATGGAGTGCTAAAAAGTTTGACCTATTTGTTTTGTAAAAGGGTACAAATTTGGTTTATAAGGTGGTAAAATATTTTAGTGGTCAAACATCGATGGTTATAATCAACCATCGATAGTCAATAGTGACCGTCAACAGTCAATATTGATGTCAGTGGTCAGACATAAGCCCTAAAAGGGTCATCATTAAAGGTAAAAATGATCCTTCATTTACTCATTTGTGAAAATTGACTCATGGAATCTTTATTTGTCCTTGGTGAAAATGATAGAGTTTACTCCTTGAGTCTCGTGCTCACTAAATTGAGGTGGGTTTGACCGAGGTTGGATCAGTGAGTTAGAATGTTGACTGAGGTAGGTTAAATTAGAGGAGATCTAACAAGGATGTTGGTGGTTTTGAGGGCTCCACCATGATGATGATCACATAATGAGGTCGGTGATGTAATTAAATTTGTTAGTTGTTACATTAATTTATTGTTGTTTAGGGTAAGGGTTTATTGAAAATGGTTGTTTTGATTTTTGTTAACTAGGGTAAAGGGAAATCGGTAGAATCTAAAAAATTTATTATCAAAAATGATGGAGGGGTAGAATTAGATAGTGTATAAGTAAGGAGTGAGGTGTTTTTTAGAGTTTTGAGGGAGGTTGGTTAGAAACTAGGTTTTTTGGGTCAATGGCAGTCATCACATAGTGAACATCGATGGTAACTATTGAATGTCATCAGTCTATAAGCAATCATCGAATGGTTAGTGTGAGGACCATCATTGATCTACACCTAAACCATCAACGGTTGATGGTTGATCGATGATGGTTCTATAAGGAACCATCATCGATCAACACTCAATCGTCAACAATCGTTACAAGTTTTGAATTGTTGGGTAGATATAAAAATGGGTTAAGGGTAAGGTAGGTATAATGATGGGTGAAAGGTATGTTAAGGTGTGGAGCCTAAAAGCTTCACCAAAGTGAGCAAATTTAATAGTTGCAGGTTTACACAGTCACCAGTGTCGGTCAGGAGCGATCGACGTCGGTCAGGAGCAGTTCAGGAGACATCAGCGTCAGCAGGGATCGGCCGACATCGATCACAGGCAAGCAGGAAGGAATTGGCGTCAGTTACCTGTGTGTCCAGAGAGCTATTTTCATAGACAGAACTGAGTGTTTGCATGATGGGATTAAGTCATAGTCTTAAGTCTGCGTCTCTATTATTAGTAAGACTGTTTTTAGAGCCCTTGTTTAAGAGGCATAACTGTTGGTTGTAAATGCATGCTCAAGTTTCCTAATTCTATATTAGGAATAGATCTTCTTAGCCTATTGTAGTGTATGTGAATGTTGAAAGAACAGTATAGAATTGTATATGTGAATCATTCCTGGTTGTTGGAGTTGATTGTACTTGAGAGAGTGAGCTCTTGAGGGAAAGAGATCTAGAGAGAGATCTATGCATCTGAGAGAGGTGTGGAAGAAAGAAGTTTATTCAATTGTATTCCTTCTATAAAGAGTTTAATACAAGTTTTCAGGGTGGTTTCTTGAATGTCTTGTTCTTTTCTATTATCTGATTCTAGTTACTTATCATTCTGATTTAATTCTGCATTTATTGCTTTCATAAGTGTAATCAAATTGTTGGTTGATCCCCAACAAGTGGTATCAGAGCCTTGGTTGTAGGTTCAGAGCTTGATATCCAATAAGTGGTATCAGAGCTCAGGTTCACTAACAGGTGGTTCAGATCTGTGTAGTGTGTATTGATTACAGGGTACTCACAGGAGTTTCTGTAGAGACTTCTGTTTGAGTGGGAGAAGCAATGGCAGAAGAAAGTAAACTGAGAATGGAGAAGTTTAATGGCAAAAATTATCAACATTGGAGAATGTAGATAGAGGATTATCTGTATCAGAAAGATCTATACTTATCGTTAGGTGGGATTGCAAAGAAGCCCACAGACATGGATGATGAAGAATGGGAAGTTCTTGATAAAAAGGCTCTGGGGTCTATAAGACTGCATCTGGCATCTACTGTGATATCTAATTTATCACAGGCAAAGTCTACGGTAGAGTTAATGACTACTTTAACAAATTTATATGAAAAACCCTCAGCTTCTAATAAGGTATATCTTATGAAGCAGTTATTTAATTTGCGTATGCAGGAAGGTGGATCTGTATCTAATCACCTGAATGATTTCCATGGAATTGTAAATCAATTAAGTTCAGTCAATATTGTGTTTGATGATGAAATTAAAGCTCTTTTAATATTATGTTCTTTGCCTGAAAGCTGGCATAGCTTAGTAATGGCAGTTAGTAATACTGCATCTGCTTCAAATATTTTAAAAGTAGAGGATGTTGTTAGTGTTATCTTGAATGAGAAAATTCGTAGGAAAAGCACAGAGGAAACATCAGGGAATGCTTTAAGTTTTGAGAGCAAGGGAAGGCAAAAATAGAAGAGCAAGAAAGGGAGATCAAGGTCTAAGTCAAAGGTGAGAGGTAGATCCAAATCCAGAAATGGCAGGAAGCCACAATGCTGGAATTGTGGAAAGATTGGGCACTTAAGCAGAGATTGCTGGTCAAAGCCTAAGGAGGACAATCAGCATGAAGGAAAAGAAGAAGCAAAGGTTGCAGGTATTGCACAAGATGCTTTAATATTCTCTTTGCATAATAATATAGAATCTTGGGTTTTAGATTCTGGTGCATCTTTTCATGCTACCCCTAATAGAGAATATTTTAGTGACTATATCCATGGAGATTTTGGAATAGTGTATCTAGGGGATGATGAGCCTTGTAAAATTATTGACAAAGGTAAAGTGCAGCTGAAAATGCAGAATGGCAACACATGGGTGTTGAGAGATGTTATGCATGTTCCTAGCTTGAAGAGGAATTTGATTTCTGCAGGAAAGTTAAGGGATGAGGGTTGTACAGTAACTCTCACATGGAAGGTGACCAAGGGTGCACTTGTTATGGCCAGAGGTAAAAGAGTAGGTACTCTCTATTTATGTAATTGTGTTACTAACAATTCTCCTTCTGTATTATCTACTTCAGATGTGGATGCAAAATTATGGCACTCAAGGCTTGGCCACATGAGTGAGAAGGGAATGTCTATTCTTAAGTCTAAAGGTAAGCTTTCAAAATTGAAAAGCATAGATCTAGATTTTTGTGAGCACTGTGTTTTTGGGAAACAGAAGAGAGTGAGTTTTCTCAAGACTGGGTCAATAAAGAAGAAGCATAAGTTGCAGCTTCTTCACATAGACGTGTGGGGACCAGTTCAAGTTGCTTCTATTGGAGGATCATAGTACTATGTTTCATTCATAGATGATGCTACAAGAAAGGTATGGATCTATTGTATTAAGAATAAATCTGATGTATTTGAGACTTTTAAGATTTGGAAAGCTATGGTTGAGAATGAAATAGGCAGAAGATTGAAGTGCCTGAGATCTAACAATGGTGGTGAGTTCTACAGCTATAAGTTCAACTGGTATTGTTATATGCATGGAATTCACAGGCAAAGGATGGTTCCAAGGACACCTCAGTAGAATGGAATTGCTGAAAGGATGAACAGAATAATCATGGAGCGTGCAAGGTGTATGAGATTGCATGCATGTTTGCCCTTAGAGATTTGGGCAAAAGCTGTTGATACTGCAGTGTACCTGATTAACAAAGGACCCTCTACAGCTCTGGATGGTGGAATTCCAGAAGAGGCATGGACAGGTAAAAAGGTAGATCTCTCATTTCTCAAAGTTTTTGGTTGTGAAGCCTTTGTGCACGTTGATAAGGAAAATAGAAAGAAGTTGGATGCTAAGTCTATGAGGTGCACATTTATTGGCTATGGCTCTAATGATTTTGGTTTCAGATTTTGGAATCTAAGAACTAACAAGATAATTAGGATCCGTGATGTTGTTTTCAATGAAAAAGTGATGTATAGTGATCAGCTCAAGAAGCTGAATCAATCTGGGCAGAGCAATAGAGAATTGGATGAGGTGACGGTCCAAAATGAGCTCTCAGGAAAATTTAATCACTAACAGGAAAACATAGAGACCGACGTCGGCCAAGTAGGAACTGGCGTTGGCAAAACAAAAACCGATGTCGGTCATACAGAGACCGACGTCAGCAAAAAAAGAACCGACGTCGGTCAAGCAGAACCGACGTCAGCCAGTAACAGGCCTGGAAGTGACCGAGGTCGGTCACTGTCAGGGAATTTGGGCGGACAACGTGTTGTGGATGAGTCTCAAATGCCCATCAGGAGGTTAGAAAGGGTAAGTAAACCTCCAATTCGATATTCTCCTTCATTATTATATTTATTGCTAACTGATGGTGGAGAACCAGAGAGTTTTCAAGAAGCAATACAGGTGGAGTCCAAGAGTTAGTGGGAGCGTGGCATGGTTGAGGAAATGGAGTCCTTGAAAGAGAACCAAACATGGGATTTGGTTGAGTTGCCAGCTAGTAAGAGGACACTAAAGAATAGATGGACCTACAGATTGAAGGAAGGTGAGAATGGACAGATGAGATATAAAGCCAGGTTGGTAGTGAAAGGATTTGCACAAAATCCAGGTATTGATTTTGGTGAGATTTTTTCTCCTGTTGTTAAAATGACTTCTATACGGGTTGTATTGTCTTTAGTTTCTATTGAGGATTTGCATCTTGAGTAGCTTGATGTTAAGACAAGGTTTCTTCATAGAGATTTGGATGAAGAAATATATATGGAACAGCCAGAAGGATTTGAGGTCAAAGGTAAGGAGAAGTTAGTGTGCAGATTGAAGAAAAGCTTGTATGGCCTCAAGCAAGCTCCTAGACAGTGGTCTTTGAGATTTGACAGGTTTATGACTGAGCATGGCTACAGTAGGTGTCAATCTGACCATTGTGTGTATTTTAAGAGATTGGATAATGGTAGATATATTATTTTGTTGTTGTATGTAGATGATATGCTGGTTGCAGGATCACACATGCAAGATATCTCTGAGCTTAAGGTGAAATTAGCTCAAACATTTGCCATGAAGGATTTGGGAGCAGCAAAAAAAATCCTTGGCATGAGCATTAAGAGAGACAGGAAAAATCACAGGTTGATTTTGTTTCAAGAGGATTATGTGAACAAGGTGTTGAAACGGTTCAATATGCAGGATGCAAAACCGGTAAGCACACCATTGGCTGGACATTTTAAGTTAAGTAAAGAACAATGTCCTAATTCACATGATGAGGTAGAGTACATGAATAGAGTTCCATATTCTTCTGCAATAGGGAGTTTAATGTATGCAATGGTGTGTACTAGACCGGATATTTCCCAAGCAGTGGGAGTTGTAAGTAAGTATATGGCCAGTCTAGGAAAGGAGCACTGAAAAGCAGTTCAGTGGATCCTTAGATATCTGAGAGGAACCAACAGTAAGCACTTGTGCTATGGAGGTTCAGATACTTCTCTACATGGTTATGTAGATTTAGATATGTCAGGTGATTTGGATGGCAGGAGGAACACCATAGGATATGTTTTCACTGTTGGTGGAATGGCAGTTAGCTAGATATCAAAGTTGCAGAAGGTTGTTGCCTTGTCAACTACAGAAGTAGAGTATATTATAGCCACAGAGGCTAGCAAAGAGATGATATGGATGACATGGTTCATGGAAGAGCTTGGAAAGGAGCAAGAGAGTTGAAGATTATACAGTGATAGTCAGAGTGCAATTCATTTGGCTAAGAATTCAGCCTTTCATTCAAGAACAAAGCACATACAACTTAGGTACCACTTCATAAGACAGGTATTGGAGGATGGTGAGTTGAAGCAGGAGAAGATCCATACAGATAAGAATCCTGCTGATATGTTAACCAAGCCGGTTACAAAGGAGAAGTTGAATCTTCATTCAACTTCTGTTGGTCTTCATGATTGAGTTGAAGATGGAGGAGCTAGAAGATGTTGCTGTACAGGTATTGGTGTAGCTGTTTATCTCCAAGTGGGAGATTGTTAAGGTGTGGAACCTAAAAGCTTCACCAAAGTGAGCAGATTTAATAGTTGTAGGTTTACACAGTCACCGGCGTCGGTCAGGAGCAATTTAGGAGATGCCGACATCGGCAGGGATCGGCCGACGTCGGTCATAGGCAAGCAGGCAGGAATCGACGTCGGTTACCTATGCGTCCAGAGAGCTATTTCTGTGGACAGAACCAAGTGTTTGCATGATGAGATTAAGTCATAGTCTTAAGTCCGCATCTCTATTATTAGTAAGACTATTTTTATAGCCCTTGTTTAAGAGGCATAACTGTTGGTTGTAAATGCATGCTCAAGTTTCCTAATTCTATATTAGGAATAGATCTTCTTAGCTTATTGTAGTGTATGTGAATGTTGAAAGAACAGTATAGAATTGTATATGTGAATCATTCCAGGTTGTTGGAGTTGATTTTACTTGAGAGAGTGAGCTCTTGAGGGAAAGAGATCTAGAGAGAGATCTGTGCATCTGAGAGAGGTGTGGAAGAAAGAAGTTTCTTCAATTGTATTCCTTCTGTAAAGAGTTTAATACAAGTTTTCAGGGTGGTTTCTTGTATCTCTTGTTCTTTGCTATTATCTGATTCTAGTTACTTATCGTTTTGATTTAATTCCGCGTTTATTGCTTTCATAAGTGTAATCAAATTGTTGGTTGATCCCCAACAAGGTAGGGGTAGTGTAAAAAGAGGTACAATAAGTTAGGTTTGGTAGAAGATGATGTGTAGGAAGGATTAGGTAAATGTTGGTTAAATAAGATAAGGTAAGGCATGATTAAATAGGGTAAAAATGCATAGTTTATGTGTGAAGGGAAAAGTAAACTAAGGTATATATATCTAACCCTACAGGCATGGGAGTAACTACAGATGCAATACCAAATACCTTATCTCTTGGATGAGGTACATCAAGCGATGATAGAGCATGAGTGGGAGCAAATTATTGTAGTTGGCCTAAGAGGCATTAGATATTACCAGTACATGCCTAGAGACATAGCTATATTGGTAACCCTTATCGAGAGATGGGACCCAACTACCAACACTTTCCTACTATCGACTAGAGATATTACCATCTTACTAGAGGACATTAATCAGATTTTGTGGCTACTACTATGAGGTGAGCCGATAAAGCATATCATCATCGATGAGTGAGATGTGCACATGGATCAATTATTTGGTGAGGACTTTGTGCATGTGAGGTGGTGTGTTGAGGAATTACACTATATACCCATATACCATAGGGACCAAGGAGAAATATCGATTACTATGATGATGATGATGATGATGATAGATGTAACTTGTGATGCACTTTAGAATTATAGCAGTGGTAGATTCCCATTTTTGTTGCTAGGTGTTATTGTAGGTATGTTGATGGACCAAACAATATATGCTTGGGGCCTAGTTCTAATACTATAGATCTATCAAGAGATCTATGGATACAAGTTACTCATGAGAGCTATGCTATGCAGACCCTATCACTACAGAGCTATAGGTGGATTTATGGTAGACAAGATTATGAGGTAGAGTTGATCCATTTTGATAGGTTGAAGAAAAAGTTTAGGCTAGTGAAAGATGTCCCAGGTGCTTTCTCTAGGTATAGGACGGAGGATGTAGAGTTTCCACTACCTATTCTAGAGCTAGATAATGAGTATATTGATCATGAATTGCTACCAGTGAGGGCAGACATGGATGATGTAGGTGTCACTGAGGACTACATAGTATGGTTCTAGGCACATTATGATGCAATAGTGTTTAGAGTAGATGATGGATAGGCTAGGCAGTAGGTTTTAGATGTTGATACGGAGGAGGGAGGTAGAGATGAAATAGATGTGGATGCTCCTGATAGGCAAACACTTATCACATAGAAAGATCAAGGTAGGGTAGCACTAGAAATAGCAATAACATAGGCATCTCTAGCAACAATGACCTTAGAGAGAGATACAACTCAGGGCTAGGTGACCACTCTTACGTAGGAGAGGGATCAATCTAGAGCCTAGCTAGCCTTGGAGATAGATGCCCTTAAATAGGTAGGAGGGTAGGCAACAACACCAGTAGGACCATTGATGACCATTGCTATGGAGAGGTATGTGGCCATGATCAAGGAACTTATATATTACAAGGAACTGGCCTTTAAATAGCTTCTAGATGAGCCTTAATATGCTAAGTATAGGGCATTGGTTACTAGGGGAGTTACCAATGTGATACCTAGTCAGTGGGCAACATCTATGGGTGCACAGACGTATTCTAAAGATAGGCAAGCACTAGGGAGTGGTAGTGCTACTCCACCTTAGATTCTTATGAAATGTAGTATATGATTTTGATGTTGGCCTATGATTTGATGCAATGAGATGTATATTCCTTTGTGAGAGATATGTACATAATGTTATATATATATGATTATTTATGATTTATGAGCATATGATGTGATTATGATTTTATGGATGTGGTTTATGGTTATGGTTATTTCTTGTGATGTTATACATGTTCATGATGTGATTATAATTTTATGGATGTGGTTTATAGTTATGGTTATTGCTTGTGATGTTATACATGTTCATGATGTGATTATTATTTTATGGATATGGTTTTTGGTTATGGTTAAGATGTGGCTTATGATGTTATTGGACATGATGATGATGTGATTAGCATTTAGTAGATATATGCTTTAATTAGATGGTATAAATGTTTTTAAATTAATGAATCTATGTTATCCTTTTACCTAGATAGACATGTGATGGATTATCATATATGATGAGGTATTGTTTTATGATGTATGATTAAATGGTGATGATGTGATAGATGGTTTATGATTAGCTAGTGTGATTGTTCATTAGATGGATGAGATGATGTTTGATTTATGAAATGGTTGATATATTAAAATGTTTTTAACTAAAACATTTTAAACAAATAAGATAAAATCAAAATACTAAACAAAACACAAAATGTTTATGTAATGTTAGTTAATGAATTGTTTGTAATTAGAGGACGCTGAATTAAAAAACACATAAATCTAGTGTGGATAACCAAACTAGATGTGAGAAAAGATGAGAAAAGATAAAACAATCAAAAGACATGCATCTAAAGGAATGTATCAACAAGTAAGTTTGAGAAAGAAAAAGAGAACATAATATTCTTTCATTGGCAAAGACCAAAACAAAAGGAAATTAGATTGGCTTATGAACATAAGCTCTTCACATGTTTCGCATTAGCGTTCTTTGATTGGTTAAAAAGGCTCATGTTCTCATAGTGTCAAGTAAGCTCAAAATCCCTTGTTTCAAAGAGGGTATAAAAGGGGAGATGGATGATAAAGGAACCTTTGTGTGAGGTTAGATTTATCTCTTCTGTAGATTGCCAAAGAGTCAGTATGAACTATTTTATGTCATAGATGGTATAGACTGATTGATGTAGGAAGTCTACTCATGGAAGCTGATTGTGGCTTCCAAATAATGGGTCTCTTGATATTTGTGTTTATTGCTCTAGGTAACTAATTGATGTGAGAAGACTCCAAGAATTTTTTTTTTTTGACAAATGCATTTACTTAGCCATCCTTCAAGGGAGTTGTCTAAGCTTTTTGAGACTTGCTTTAGGCTTTGGGATAGTTATCTATCAAGGGAGCAGTCTACCTTGCATTGAGAAATTTTGATGTGTTTTGGTAGTTATCTTTCAAGGGAGTAGTCTAATAATGCTAGAGATGACCCATAGGATAGATGGTTGTTAATGTTTTTGGGTAAAAGGGATGGATCAGCTAGTCGAGGCTTGGTTGGTGGAAGAGGTAGAGTCGTCTTTGACTAGTGAGGGTTTGGTTGATGGGAGGAGGAGAACATCATTTAGCCGGTATGTCATGTTGCATGATGTGAAAGGACTTGGGTCAGATTGTATGGTAAATAATTGACTTTTGAGCTCAAATTTAATGCACCAATGTAAGGTAAATGACACACAGTTCATGGAATGGATCCACTGGAGTCCTAATAAAATGTTATACAAAAACTCACTTTCTACTACATAGAAGAACTCAAGAAGCATGTGAGGTCTTAAATAAATAAAAAAGATGACAATTCCTAGAGTTGTTTCCATAGTGTCATTGAAGGATCAGAGCACAACCTTGGTTTATGACATAATGTTCTCTGGTAATTTCAGCTGGTCATATGCATGGGAGGAGATAATGTTGATGCTAGCTCCTCCATAAATAATAACCCTTTTGATGTGGGTTTGGTTGATGTATGTGGTAATGAAGAGGGGAGGATTTGAATCATAAAGATGAACAGAGGGTATTTTTTAATCCTTAAAGGTAAAAAGTGTGGAAATCTGAAGAGTTTTGACAAAGGTTGTAATAGGTTGTGGATATTTTGGTTAAACCTCTATGGACTGGAAAGTCTCTATCATCGCTTGGTGGTGATGGGGTGAGGTATTGATTAGTTCACATAAACTCATCTTCACTAGTTTTTTCTAAAGTTTCTTTATAACTACTCTTTGGATTGACTCGAAAGGGTTGGATTAGGAGGCACCCAAGATGGACACCTTAGGTTTGGGTGAAGGTAAAGGTGTCTGGGTTTAGTTGGGTGATTGGGTGGTAGAAGAAAGGTATGTCCATGGAATAGAAACCTTTGCTTTCCCTTTATCCTTTTTTTGGGCTTGTGATCATGTGACCACATGGATGGTATGGATTTGGGTAAAAGTTGGGCAAGAGGACTGCTTTGATTCCTCCTTACTCTTAGATGAGAGTGTGGGAGAAGGTAAGTTTGGGGTGGTGGATTTTGGTTCTTAGAGTGGTAGTGGGCTCATGGGAGGCTCTTATGATAATAGTTCATCTTCATCACATAGTATAAATGAGTGGAATGGTCTTGGTTTTTGGGATCGGATCCTAGAATGGAAGGCAAGATAGAAATGGGTGGCAGGGTTTTGGTTTTTGGGATCCTAGGTGGCTCCACTTTATTGGTTGACTTAACATGAGGTTTCTTTGATGGGATAGGTGGTGTTAAATCAAATTTTAATGGAGGATGAGCAAGGCTTTAAGTAAGGAGTGTGCCTATGTTTTTGATACAATTTGTTGAGATTGTATAAGGTGCTTGGGTTACTTTGGGTGGAGTTGATTCAGTTGGTTCAACTATGGTTTGAGAGGTATAGGTTTCTAATAGTTTGGTTGGGGTGATGGTGAGTTTACTAATGGATGTGGAAGGTTGGGTTGACAATGGTATGGTTGAGGGTTCTTGCTTGGTTGGGTAAGAAAGCTCGAGACAGTGCCATAATGTGGCTAGATCCATGTTGGGTTGGGATAGGTACTCTAAGTTTTGAACTAGTCAAGAGAAAGGCTTATAGATGGGTTTGGTTCCTTTTTATTGATCTTAAAGGACAAACCCATGGTTTGAGAGAGCGAAATGGTTTCCTTGTCTTTTTCCTCAATCAAAGGCTCCAAGGTTTGGGAAGGTGGTTCTTCCATGGGAGGAGTAGGCAGACTGACCTCTTCCCTAGGAATGATTTCCAAAGGAAGAGTGGATTGCTCTATGATGGAAGAGAAAGGTGTGGTGGTAATGATTGTCTCATTTGGTATTTATTCCAAAGGAGAGTTTGGTAGCTCCACTAACTCAACATATGGAGAAAGGGGAATAGAAGGTGACTCCACTATCTCAATAAGTGGAGGGGGATTAGTTACTTCCTTTGTTTTGGTTTTCAAAGGAGTAGAAGGTGACTCCACTACCTCAATAAGTGGAGTGGAAGAAGAAGTGGTTTGGGAAATGGTTTCCTCAACAATGAACTCACTAAGGACCAAACTGATAGTATAGACCTCCCAATTATGAGAGGATTTTGCTTTATTGTTTTCGTTATTCACGAAAGGGTCATGGTTCGGAAATGGTTATCTAAATATGTCAAGTGACTAATTTTGGGGTGCATTGGGGTTATCCATCACAAGTTCCCCCTTGTTAATCAACCCTTGGACAATGCTTTTGTAAGTATTGCATCTACTAACATCATGTCCAATGACATGATGGAAGGCACATAATTCATTTTCCTTATGTCAACTAGGAGTAGGGTGAGTGGAATCAAATTATTGTGGGGGATTTATTAGAGGAAGTTGTATGATATTTTATTTCAAAAACGTTTATAAAATGGAAGCATAAGACTCCCCTAGTGGAGTATATTACTTTTGGTTGTTATGGTTTTGGTTTCGGGTATTTTGGTTGGGAGAATTAGAAGAGTTGGGTTGGTTAACAACTGGAGGATGGGTGGTTTCAAAGACAACTAAATTCATGATTCCATTATTTTTATTGTTAGTGTTGGAGTGGTTGGTGGTTTTAGAGGAAGAATTTTCAATTGGTTTGAAACTAGAGTTCTTATTTCTGAATTTCAGCTTCCCCTCATCAATGTCTCTAATCTCCAATTTTTGTGCCATGGTGAAAGCCTCATCAAAAAATTTAAAAGTTTGAACTTGTAAGGTAGAGGAAATGTGTTTGGTACAAGCCCAAGAGAAAACATCAATCATCTTAGGTTGGGACAAAGAGAAAGAGAGTTGGTTTATCAAACCTCTCCAATGGGCCACAAAATCATTATTCGACTCATCCTCAAATTATCGAATGGAGTAGAGGTTGGTAATGGAAACTTTTTTAGATATATTTATGGAAAAATTATCTAAGAAGGTTTGAGCTAATTGGGAAAAAAAAAGGGGGGAGTGCCTGGTAATAACATTATACAAATCTAATGCCAGATCGGATAGGGACATGGGAAAAGTATGGAGAAGGAAAGCATTATCATAAGTAATCAAATAGCAAGAGTGTCTAAATGCTCTAAGATGTTGTTGAGGATCTTCCTTACTCTGAAATTTTGAAAATTTTGAAATCTCCCATTGAGGAGGATAAGGTCAAATTAGGATAATCTCCCATTAAAGTTATGGGCACCGAAAATAGATGAATCCAAATTGGTCATCATGTCCATTAACATCTTAACTAGATTGGTTTACGGTTGTGTACCCCCATAGTTATAGGGTAAATTCTATTGGGGTTGGGTAGGTACAACATAGGGGTAGTTAGTGAAAGGTTGGGAGGTTGCTACATATTGGTATGTGGACATGGGCGGTTGAGAGGATGTTATGTATGGGTAAATGGATATAAGAGGCTGGGTATAGGATGGAGCCATATACCCCTGTGGGTTTGGATTATAGCTTGGGTTAGGCATGATAGGCACTTGTTGAGGAATTGACATGGGTTGGGTTGGAGGTACGGTTGGGTTGAAAGGTTGAGGATGGGTAGTAATGTTGGTACTAATGGGCATAAGGGTATAAGGTATGGGAACCACCAAACTTTAGAATGGAGTGGAGGTTGGTGGGTTGGAAACAAGAGGAAGGGTGGCAACACTAAGAGAGGGTATTACAATGGTAAGTGGAGTATGGGTGGCCAAAGTTTGGGTTGTTCCTATACTAGAAGAGTTGTTGGTTGGGGTGGATGGTGTTTGGATGTTGGGTGGTTGGATGGGTTGGTTTTCGATTGTGGTATTAGACGGATTATTGGTAGAAGAAGATGTTTGGGTGATTAAGGGTTGGGTGGAAATAGAGGTGTTACACATAAGATGGAATGGCATACCATAAAGTGGATCAATAAGTGGAATTGAAGTATGGGTACGATGGGATATGGTGTTAAGGTAATGCTGGAGGGCTATGGAGTTGTTATCCAGAAAGGTGGTGAAATCCATAACACCTTGGGTAACCATTTGAGGGATATTGGGACTTCCTGAAGGATGGGGAGAGATATCTATATTCAAGATGTACTCCATGGATGAAGAATAAGAGGAAGATAGGTGGTTGGGAGGTGGATCCTATTTTTTTTGGTTTCTTAGTTGTTGTCTAGTGAGAACCATGCAAGGAAGGGAAAAGGGAAGATACAAATTACCTCAGGACTCAAAAGAGAAGCAATCAATATAAAAAATATATCTCAAGGAAAATAATCCATACACTAAGGTGTGTTAAAATGCTAGGATACTTTATTATCTCTTTTTTGGCTTATGCCTCAATTTCAAAGAAGTTAAGAAGAGAAACTTGGGATTGTAGAGGGGGTACTTAAAGAAGATGTCTAAGGATGGTTTCAAGTATTTAAAAGCTCTCAATAACTATACTATAACTTGGTACATGGCTTGATATTGGAGCTTACCTCCTCACTTCACACACCACAATGATAAAGGTGTCAAGTGCTTAGCCAAAATATACCGAGTTGCTAGATATTATACTCAACTAGCGTTCTAAGTTGGTTCTCCTCTTGGTGGTGAAATCCAAGCAGGATAGCGGAGGAAGTGTGACCTATAGGTGATGAAATCCCAATCAGAACTTATGTCATTTAATTGAATGTGTGGTTTGGTCTTGTGCGTATAGAGGAAAGTGAGACTATGATTAATTTACTTAGTTAAATTAAGCTATGTGAGTTAATTAACACAAGCAAACAATGGATGCAAAGTTAATTTTAATCCAAAAAAAATTGGTGTCTTTTCAAATGAATAAAAAATAACTAAGATGCGCCTAGATGACGATGCAAATCCTAGGCCTAGAATGAGTACTTTTGATTTTCAGAAATGAAAGCAAAAATGTCAAATTTTTACTTTTTTCTTAAGAAAGTGAAAGAAAATAGAACTTGAATTTTAGAAAGGAAGAAAAGAAAAAAGGAATGTTTAATTTTTAGAAAAGAATGCAATGGATGGCTCTTGTCTAATGCAACTAAATGTCCTAGATCTATGAACCCAAGTAAAAGATCAAGGGTCCCACTAAGCAAGCCAGAATGTTTCACTAAAATTTTACTTTATTTTCTAAGAAGAAAGTTATAAAACTTAAAAGAAGGGTGAGGTTAGTAAAACTTGGATATGTTATGTGCATGTGAATCTAGATGATTGTTGATTCTCCTCTTTGATCATGCAAGAGTTCAAGTAACCATCGACGGTTAGGTCAATTGTCAGCAATTAAGGATCAACTATCTGTGGTTGAGGAAACATAGTCAAAATAGCTAGGATTAGTCATTTTCACTTACGTTTGGTGGTTGAAGAGTTAAAAAATGGTCTGAGGTAATAAAAGGGGGTCATGGGGTAATTTGACAACTAGGAATGCATCATGTCATTTTTGAGTGTCTACATAAGGTATTTATAAAATCCTACATTTCAGTCTCTCCTTTCATATGTCTGATTAACCAACTCTAAGTAGCTTGGTTTGTTGAATATAAAGATGGGGGTATCTAGGGTCCCCATAGGTGATCTTGAACAAGATTCAATAGTCCATATGAAACCTCTCAAAGAACATATGCTATGTAATGGTCTCATCAAGCCATTTCACCCCATAGTAGGCTCTGATTTCCAAACTTAGATCTTCATAGGACTCTATGACTATCACCTACAAGTTTAAGCCCTTATGCCAAGCTCAAGGCATGGAAACAAGGTCAAATGTTACATAATACTATGAAGAGCCAATAGGACTATGAGAAAAAGGGTATATCCAAGTATGGATGCTGTTGAGAATCTGTGACCAAGTTCAAAAGATCACTTAGGCCCAACCTTCAAAGGGTTTCCCAAAACTATTATACAACTGAACCTACAAGATGTAAGGAAGGGTCATAGGTTATGAAGATGGCTATCTTAAGGAGAGGAATTGAGATTCAATAGAGGTCAACTAGGTCTCTAAAATAGTATAAAATACCTGATTTTACTCATGAGCCTATGAACAAGCTCCATTGATAGTCACACACCTAGATCACCACCTACAAGATTGTAGACAGTCTACCTCTAACATTGAATATGAGATGTTATAGGCACATGAAAGAGAGAGCTCAAGCAGAGGGGCAGATCACATAGACCATGTTGTGGAAAAGCAAAGGAAACTTGAAAGGATAAGATAAACTAGTTGGATTAGAGATGTATAGTGAGCTAAGTCTACCTAACCAGTTGTGGTGCCTCACTGATGTGAATGGAAATGTAAAACCTACCTCAATTCAGTAGTGTCTTTTTGCTGGAATAGTGTTATGATTTTAGTATGTTATGTGGTGACCTTGTTCAGGTAGTGTGGATGACATTCACATGGGATGTATTGGCTTTGGCCTATTAGGTTGCATGGGAAGCCATCAAGGTCGTGCTATCTCATTTTTGACCTTGAGAAGGTTGTTCTTCAGTTAAGCAATGATTTGTCTGGTCACTATGGTTAGTTCAGTGATTCATCTTTGGAGATGAGATGACATTGTTTGAGGTGTATTTGATTAAAGGATATGGTTTTACATTCTATTGTTTATTTATCGATATTTCTATGTTTTTGGTGAGTAACCACCTATTATGGAGTTGTTAAGAAATGCCTTTCTCAATAGTTATTTTTGAGGACATGTTAGTATTTTGAGTTACTTAATTGGAGTCTCAAACGTTCTCTTGTCTTGATCATTAGGACATTGAGATTGCAATAGACCATTATGGTCATGGTTGGGACGTCTTTGAGTCCATGTTAGTCATCTTCTACTTAAGTTACAAATTGACTTCTTGTACTCTGTAATATTGCATTTGATTTGCATTGGGTTTGTGCTAGTCATATTTCAGTTAGAAATAAATGCTATGCATGTATAATTAATATAGTTTACTTATATTTGACTAGGCTATTCATATTTTATCATTTGATTTATAATTGTGTATTTATTTAAATGTAAATACATTTAGTTTTACATGATTTTGGTAAAATGGATAATAAGTGAAATTGAAATTGATTAATGGAAGCTACTCTTATAATTTGAAGAAATATTTTGTAATAATAATAATAATAATAATAATAATAATAATAATAATAATAATAATCTATTTTAATGAAGGTATTATTAAAGATTGAGCCTTCCATTTTGTCTTGGGTCACATTGGAGGTAGACAAGTTTAGTGGGAGACAATGGACAAAGAAATTGTTTTTGTTTACTTTCAATTTGAACCTTTGTCAAAGCTGACTCACTAAAATTTGTGCCATATTCTTGGGAATGTTAAGGATGACAAGCCCACATGGGTGTGGGGTGCCCAAGTTAGTGGTGGCAAAATTACATCATGTCAAAATTAATGGCACAACATCTTTCCATGTGAGGGGACAAGTGTGCCACCATGTACATTAATATAATGAATTTTAAATTGTAATCTAATCTTTGATTCAAACTAATGTAAAAAGGAATTTGATCCAAATTTGGTCATTCCCATTCATGGAGAATTGGCTAAGGGAGAAAGAGAAATATCAGGAGGAGAAGAAGATAATTGAATCACTATCAGCTGGGAGCAAGAGGATGCATGTTTTGAAATAGGCAAACAGATCTTCCCTCTTAAATTTTGTTGTTCCTTTTCCTGATTCATGTATGGGTTAAACAATGAAAGAAGGATTCATTAGATTAGAATTAGAATTTAATTATTGTTAATGAGTAATTTTGACAGATTGTTGGGTGGATAGATCCTTTGAAAAGAAAAAAATTAAAAATTCCTGTATGGTGTTCTGTGTGGGTGAATCTTCTCTTTTATATTTGAGAGATCTACAATTTATTCATAGTCTAAAAATTTAAGTTGTGTGTGTGTGTGTGTGTGTGTGTGTGTGTGTGTGTGTGTGTGTGTGTGTGTGTGTGTGTGAAGAGAGAGATATAATTGTACGCATATATCAAATATGAAATATTTTTATTCTTATCATTCTACATTATATATAAATACATAAATCATTGTTTTATTTTAAAAAATAAAATAACTCTATTGTTATAGATTTTAGTTAAAAATTGTTTTTTTTAAAATATATAACCCTTGTTGATATATATTTTATTTATGTTTGTTTTGTAGATACAGAAATGAGTTTAGATTAAAAGGAAAGAAATTGTATACATTACGTTTATATCCATTAATTTGTTTTGTAATTAATGTGTGTGTGTGTGTGTGTGTAGAGTTGCAATGTTCTTCTATAAATTCAAATTGAAGACCACAAATAATTTGAAATTTAAATATAAATGTTGTGGTTGCTCTTGACTGAAGTAAAACTAAATCAAATAGTTTATGGGTTTTGTTCCTCTCCCCATTAGCTTCGAAATGCATACAAGAAGTTTATTTTTCGTTAAGTGAGGAAAAAGATCTTTAATTTCAAATATCTACATTTAGTCACAGATGCAGATAGGTGAAATTATGTCAGTGTATTTAATCTTTATCAAACTATCAACTTAAACCGATAATGTGCTTCCTAATAGAATTAACTTTCAATTTGCATCAATCTAGTAAAATCCCTTTCAGAATACAATCTTTATTAAATAGCTTAAGTGATCAAAATTCGAATTCAAGATTTAATACCAATTATCTTAAATCATGAGAATTCGTATAAAACACCAAATAAATATTTAACCAATATGAAGTTGAATTGGTTGTCCATTTTCAGATGGCATTTGTAAACTTAAACCCTTTTGTATTGTTGTTTCTCTGTAGAGACATCTCAGAATGGCTATTTTAAATTACTTTGAAAGATGGGTTTATTTG
Source organism: Torreya grandis (assembly GCA_037957365.1). NCBI lineage: Eukaryota > Viridiplantae > Streptophyta > Pinopsida > Cupressales > Taxaceae > Torreya > Torreya grandis. Next base: position 972,466 of record JARHVA010003197.1, on the reverse strand, counting down.
AAATAGGTGTTGTTTTAATTCCACTTAGATTCATGTCATCCTATGAATCTTTAGTTTTAATTTATCTTAATGTTTGTTAGTTTATGCAACACAATTTCAAATCCAGTTCACTTTATAATTTCTTTTGAATCTAGATTTTGTTTGCAGAGTCACTTTGGGAATGGGTTCAAAATAATATCATAACTAGTGTTCTTCTAAAACTAAAACTTTTAGGCTTTAACCTTATATCACGAGAATTAATATCTACAACCATAACTTTCTTATCTCCTTTTGATTCCTTTTGGTGGATTCAACTCCAGAGGTATTTGGCAAGTTTCTACAGCTGATGTTCTTTTTCAGATTGCAAAGTCATTTCAAAATGGAGTTACTAAAAATAGTTAGAGGAATGTTTAGGTAAAACCAGAGGTTGATAATGATTCATTTTACCTTTAAATTTACTTAGGAACTCTTATTTAGTATTTTTAGACATTTATACTATTTTTAGTGGTTCAATTCCGAACCTAATTTATTCAACAAAATTCTTAGCAAAATAATATTTTGCGTTATAAATTTGTTTGGAAGGATGAGATGTTTTAGCCTTTCATTTATTGAATATTATTTCTATAGGTTCCAATAGAATATATCTAATATAATATAGGATAAATTTCAGAATTGTTTTTCACCTTGTAGGAGAAATTTTACCATTACCATTTAATAGGTGATTTAACAAAATTGAGACTTGACTATGAGGTGAGCTAATCACGTCTAGATGCATCGACATTAGTTAATTAAACTTAGACATGAATTTTTAACCTTTAGTAGCATACTCATGGGTAGTACAATGCTTAGGTTTGAGGTTGGATGAATTAGGAGGTCTGTTGGTTATGCATCTTTAATGCACTTACAGTGGTAGTTGCTAAAATAATGTGTTAATGAACCATTCATATATCACATTCCAGATCATTTGGGATGAATTTCAATATTGGTTTCATTATTATTAGTTATGTTTTGTTATCCTTCGAGTATTAAAGTCAAGTGTAGTATTACACACTTATTCTGGTGTAGTTGACACAACTTAATCACAACTAGCTTGTCATAAGCCTTTGTGTATCTCATTTTTTGAGATTGAAGGTGGACAACTATATAGTATGAGATGTAACTTTAGTGTGCTTATACACCTTCAATGTTGCATAAGATTTCAAGTGTAAATTTTTAATATGGGTGTAGTCAATGTGTATATTTGTATAGATGTGTTAAAGGATGAAGTGTTTTCTTGTGCGGAGTTAGTATTGCAAGAAAGAAAAAAAATTGTAGTGTATTTTTATGTGTTTTATTTGGGTGATTGTTTTTGGGCATGACAGTATGGTATCAGAGCTTAGGTTTAACACCAGGCGATTTGGGGAAATGCATTTAGTGTTTGCCATATTGTAGGAGCTTGGGGTAAAGTTTTTATGAGTTTTGGATTGATGAGTTCATTGGCATGTCTATACCTTAGGTTATCATTTTGTATGATATCTAGTATTTGATATCTTTACTTATAGAGAATTGTATATTAATGTTGATATGATATAAAAAGAATAACTATATCTTATCTCTTGGTAATATGACAAGAGTATAATTATAATTAAGAATCTTATGAAATGCATAATTAATAACTGTTCTTAGAATTTCACAAAAAAATGTTTTTGAAACCTTCCAAGGTTATTGATGATTTGTATAAGTATGTCCAAATGGATTTTGTGATGAATAAAATTAACCTAGTTCTCAAATCAATTGTCTCATATTCAGAGTTATTTGAGGCATTTCTTGCTTTGGGTAGTGTCAAATAAAAATAAATGGACTTAATAAACTTTTAAATAAATTATTAAAATAAAATGTAATTATTGAAATAAATAATGAACTGGTAATCTACTTCTGTTAGTGACTACTTCATGAGGGTTCAGATATTATGACAAATTACATTGGTTATATAGCCTCAGTGATCCTAGAGACAACATGTGAGAACAAGAATATAGTAAATAGGGTATTTTGGTATTTTAAAACAATAGGTAATAGATAATGTCTTTGATTGGTTAGAGGAGTTCTTGATACTTCTTGTTCAATACACTTGCAATGAATTCAATTATTATTGGTTTCCGTATTCTTGATTGGTATAGATGATACTACATGTTATTGTGGGGCATTGTGATGCCATACATAGAGAGTTCCAAGTATTATTTACTTGCGGTTATAGTTACTATAGTATACATACATTGGTAATGTCATCAAGGATGACATTGGGACATTAGGTGGACTAACGAGATTATTTTATATATGTTTTCGGAGGTATATGGAGGATGTGTATACTATTTTATTGGATTAAAGTCTAACAACATTATGTAGGTTATGCTTTGACCCTATTCCTCAGTGCCCTTATGGGGGGGATGATTGAGATGCATCGAACCTCGAAGAGGTAATTGGGATACCTTGTACCTATGTGAGGTAATCAAGATGCCTCATACGTCAGGAAGGTATTGAGATGCCTCACACCTCTGAAAGGTGAGATCGAGATGTTTTCCTTCTCCCCTTGGGTGAATTTCATTCTTATCATTCTACATTATATATAAATACATATTTTTTTTTTATTCTTATCATTCTACATTATATATAAATACATAAATCATTGTATTATTTAAAAAAATAAAATGGAAAAAATAGAAAAATAAAATGACTCTATTGTTATAGATTGTAGGCAGAAACTGGTTTTTTTTAATATGTAACCGCTATTAATATATATTTTATTTTTGATTGTTTTGTAAATATAGAAATGAATTTAGATTAAAAGAATATATATATATATATATATATATATATATATATATATATATATATATATATATATATATATATATATATATATATATATATCTTTGAAATAGAAATAAATTATATACATTACGTTTATATTCATTAATTTGTTTGGAATTAAAATTTCTATATGTATACCTGTGTGTAGAGTCACAATGTTCTTATATAAATTCAAATTGAATACCACAAATAATTTGAAATTTGAATATAAATGTTATGGCTTCTTGATTGAAGTAAAAACTTAATCAAATGATTTATGGGTTTTGTTCCTCTCCCCATTAGCTTTGAAACACATATAAGAAGTTTGTTTTTAGTTAAGCGAGGAAAAAGAAATTTAATTTCAAAGATCTGCATTTAGTCATAGATGCAAATGGGTGAAATAATGCCAGTGTGTTTTTAAATCAAGTTTTTTTTTTAAGATTTTGATTTAATATCCATGTAAATTAAATGTGAAGCAATATAAAATTGAATGTTATGATATATATAGATTTAATTTTTATATTAATTTAAATAAATAAATATGTATACTTATATACATATACATATAAATAGTGAACTATTTATTAATATATTTTTGGATACTATTTATGTATATACATATACATAGACATTCGTAATTTTAAAGATTTGGAGTAGAGATTTTATTAGTTAAGTTTTGAACGTGAATATTTGTGAACAATAATAACCTTTAGCTCCTTTTATTGTATCTGGGGTCTCCAATCTTATCAAATTCTATATGAGAAATTTTATTTGCATTAGGATATATCTGAAGACCATGTAGAAGCGGTATTTAAGATCTATCAGAATCTAATGAAAAAATTATTATTCTAATTTAATTGAATAAGTGTTTAGTATTAATTATCAATATTAATATCGTGATGAAATTGGACTCACTAAGTGAAAGTTGTGTTGTTTGAGTGTTTTATAAAATCTCATCTTAATTACTGTTGGATGAATATACTTATCCTCATTTTATTGTGTTCTTTGTTTAAAAAAATTAATAATAATAAGATTGTCATTATTAGGATGAATGCTAAAATTTTAATGTTTATCTTGTTTACGACTTTGAAAAATGAAAGAAGATTTATTTAGGGCATTTTTACTTGCTCAGCATAAGCTGGCGCTTGTTGACCATGTCTTAGTGTAGGATGCAGGTGTGGGTAGATTTGTGAAGCTGTGTAAAGATAGAATTTTGTATTTTATTTTATAGTTATATTGTTTAGACTAAGACTGAAGTAAATTGAAAAATATTCATCTCATTGTAAGTGAAGAAATTCTAAAATAATCTATTATTAGAATTTATCTGTTTGTATATGTCTTGAAAATTTAAAATGTATAAGCCTCTACTATTGTATGAAATTGTGACAACATTATGAAGTTATGTATCTTGTTTAGCGAATGAAATAATAAACAAGAAAATGTCTATTGGTAATTAGAAGAATGTTTTGGAAAATTAAAACAATCTAGTGTTATTTAAACTGGGATTAGTAAATCAATTACAACAATAGTTGATGTTTTATTTTTAGTTGACTCTCTAATTAAAGAATTACTTGTGTATTAACATTAAATGGATCAACTTAGATTCGTAGTAACAATGAATCTAACATTAAATTATAGAATAACCTTCTCAGATGAATTATATATATATATAAACTTGAAATGTTAAATGGGTTGTTGACTGAAATCTGAATTGATAATATGATGGTAGTATTTAATATTTAACAAATTTTCAACTTAAACCAATAATGTGTTTCCTAATAGAATGAACTTTTGATTTGCATCAATCTAGTATAATCCCTTTCAAAATACAATCTCAATTAAATAGTTTAAGTGATCAAAATCCAAATTCAAGATTTGATACCAATTCTCTTAAATCACGAGAATTGGTATAGGACACCAAATAAATATTTAACTTGTCCTGAGCTGAAATGGTTATCTATTTTCAGATGGCAGTTGTAAACTTAAACCTTTTTGTATTGTTGTTTCTCCATGGAGACGTCTCAGAATGGCTATTTTAAATTATTCTAAAAGTCGGGTTTATCTGAAACGGGTGTTGTTTCATTTTCCACATAGCTTCATATCATCTTAAGAATATTTAGTTTTAATTTACTTTAATGTTTTTTATTTTAGGTGACACGATTTCAAATCCAGTTCACTCTATAAATTCTGTTGAATCTGGATTTTGTCTGCAAAGTCACTTTGGGAATGGGTTCAAAATAATATCATAACTAGTGTTCTTCTAAAACTAAATCTTTTAGGATTTAATCTTATATCATGATAATTAATATCTATAACCATGACTTTATTATTTTCTTCTGATTCATTTTGGTGGATCTAACTCCAGAGATATTTGGCGAGTTTCTATAGTTGATGTTCTTTTTTAGCCTGCAAAGTCATTTCAAAATAGAGTTACTAAAAATAGTTGGAGTGTTTAGGTAAAACCAGAGGTTTATAATGATTATTTTTACCTTTAAATTTACTCAAAAACTCTTATTTATTATCTTCAAACATTTGTACTATTTTTAGTTCATTTTTGAACCTAGTTTATTTGCAAAAAAATTAGCATAACAGTTTTTGGTGTTATAAACTTGTTTTGAATGATGAGATATTTTAGCCTTTTATTTATAAAATATTGTATCTATAGGTTCCTATTAATAGACTATATCTAATATAATATAGGATAACTTTCAAAAGAAAATTCACCTCGTAAGAGTACTTTTACCTTTGCCATTTTATAGGCGATTGAACAAAAGTGAGACTTGATTGTGAGGTGAGCTAATCACGTCTGGATGCATCGAGGTTAGTTAATTAAACTTAGACATGAATGGTTAACCTTTAATAGTGTGCTCATGGTTAGTATGGTGTTTATGTTTGAGGTTGGATGAATTAGGAGGTTGGTTGTTTAGACATGTTTAATGCACTTACAGTCGTAGTTGTTAAAATAATGTGTCAACAAACCATTGATAGATCACATTCCAGACCATTTGGGATGAGTTTTAGTATTGGTTTAATTAGTATTATATATGTTTTTTTATCCTTTCAGTATTGAATTTAAGTGTAGTATTGCACATTGATTCTGGTATAGTTGACATAACCTAGTCACAACTAACTTGTTGTAAGCCTTTATGTATCTCACTTTCTAAAATTGAATGTGGACAAATATATAGTATGAGATGTACCTTCAGTGTGATTATACACCTTCAATGTTGCATAATTTTTTGGACATGAATTTTTAATATGGGTGTAGTTAATACGTACATTCATATGGATGTGTTAAAGGATGAAGTGTTTTCTTGTGCAAAGTTAGTATTGCAAGAAAGAAAAAAAATTGTAGTGTACTTTTGTTAGTTTTATTTGGGTGATTATTTTTTGGCATGATAGGCAATGCCAATAAAACATGTAAGGGTAACTCTAGGCTAATGATGGCATCCATCTTCCTCCAAATCTCATATGATACTGGTACAAGTTTGAGGAAGCTTCCTGGTTTTGATTAGGCATCCATGACACACAGGCCTGTGTGCCTCACTGTACAAGGAGTTTAGAGAAGGTTAAGGGAAGCCCATTAAAAAGGGTGTTACATGAGATTATAACTTCATTAAAATTTTAGAAGGAGAGAAAAGAATACTCGGGTCTCTAGTTGAACAACTGACTCAAACACTCAAGTTGGGCAATGATGGTCATGGAAGGCCTATAAGAGAGAGGGACAGAGATGGTAGTCTAACCAATTGAAGACAAGTGAAAAAGGGTGAAAATATATGGAAAAGGGTGTTATGATGACATTTAATCCACCAACACACTTACATGTGACTCAAAATCTTAAGACTCGGTTTAGGCTTATAAGGACTAACGCCCTCCTTGAGCCCTCAAGACCTCATCTTCATCTTTATGACAGACTCAAAACCCCATGGTAGGCCTAAAGTTATGAAAAGGTATATGATCATGATACAGGTCATAAGGAAAGTGTTTTATATATAGGAAGGTAGGGAAGTAGTCAATGTGGTCTCATTACCCCTCTCGATCTTTATTACACTAGTCTACCATTTCAAGCTGCCAACTCCAACGCTCATATCTCACAAGGTAAGATGAGTGGGGGCCAGTGTTATTAGGGGGAATTAAGGACCCTTGTATACTTACTATCTATGGAGTAAAGGTTTGAAATTAGGAGCTCAACTCAATGAACAATCCTTAACATTATCAACCCACCAAGAATGCTTAGCAGAAGATTGAAGGCTGTCAACTTTCAATCAAAACTCACCATATAAGGTGCATGGGACTAGGAAATATTTTAGAGTTTTTAAGGGGTCTATGGGATCAACATCAATGGTACTAAGTTTTCTATTTGAGGCATGTACTCTATGAACCATCATGAAGATGGTAGGCTATTAAAACCCTACCCAAACCCTAATAAGGACTCAATGAAGGATTTTTGCCCTCAAATGCCTTTAAATGAGGTAGTTGAGTATATATTTTGTCTTAATGGTCTTAATAGGTCACATGGGCATCTAAATGGTCCATTGATTGACATGTGCAAACTATATGTTGTACATATTTGGTTTAGAAATGATTGCTCCAAGTCTATGTGTAAGAACTTGGAAAGAGTCTACATGTTTCACATGATTCTGAAGAGTGAGAGACATCAAGAGGTTGAGAAGACTTCACAATGACCACCTACAGGGGTCTCTACATCTAATGGCCACCTGTAAACATGCCTAAGTGCCTAGTTAAGGGATTGTGTGTACATAAAGAATAAGTAGGTGGCTTAACGAATCCAACACAAATGATCCAAGGGATATAATAATTATGTTTCATAATCTTAGAGGTGTAAAAGTGCTATCTTAACTCCATTTTGAAGGTAAAACATAGGAAGCTTATCATTAGACCTGTTAGTGTAGTACCCTCCTTAAGACATGAGTACTTGAAGACTGAAGGTAGAGGATAAAAAGGGTTAAATGAAACCTTAAACTAGCATGGAAGTACACTTCAAGGAGTTTTATATTTGTAGAAAAAAGCTCAAGATTGGCCATTTTGGCCTAAAATTGCTTTGAGAGTGCACATAATGCCATATAATCACCTGACGAACACCTTTTTATACTCAAAATTGTACAAAGGATCTGTATGGATTATTGATCATGTGGGTAAGCTTGAGGGGCCTTGTCCACTAAAAGTTACTGGCATTAGTTCATAGGTTGAAGGCCTAACCTTTATGAACTATTGTTAAGAGTTTAAACACCCGCTAAACCTCTCTAAAACCCTAATAGAAACTTGATGGGAATGATATTGAGAAATTTGTTCTAAAATGCATTGAATGGCTTGGGAGACACTAGAAACACCTTGTTCACTCTAAAAAGGTTCTAGAATTAGTGTTAGTCTATACATACAGTTATATGGATCCACTAGAAACCTATTTTTTGCAAGATTTAGTGATGAATTCAAGGTACTGAGTTATATGAAGAATTATAGATCATTAAATAAGGTGGTGTGAGGTTTTTTATAAATTCTCATTTCAAAAACTACTCTCAAATACTCCTGGAAATGCTTCTATAGGTCTGAGCTAAAAGGCCAGTCTAGAAATGCTAGTGAAAGGTGACCTAGTCACCTAAATGAGCAAAGTTGTAGGTATGCACTATTATAAAGGCACATGCAATGGTATAATATGATTTTTCATGGCCTAAACATGCTCACTCATCCATTCTTAAAGGTTTTATGCAATCCTCATGGTCATCCAAATAGCTAAAACTAAGTGACTAGGCCTAGTTGCCTAGTAGGCCTCTTTGGTCAACAAGAGAAGATGAGTATTGGCATAAATGGATACTAAAGGAGTAAATTCAAGTCATGAAAACTAATATAACTACCTCATAAAGTCAATTAAATACTTTTCATATCCATAAGGAAGGATGGGGTAATTTTCCAAGCCTTATTGGTATGCAAGAGAGGGGTAGGATACTAAATGATTTATGGAGGCCTAATTGGACCACATTTTTAGCTTTATAACTATCATGAAGAGAGGTGGTTGAACAAGTTGGAATTTCCATGATTTGAATGGGGTCAATCAAGGCTAAATTAGCTCCAATCCACTACACCTCTGTTCCCAAAAGATCATAGAAGACCACCAACCAACCAATGCAACAAATGGAGAGAGCTTAGAGTTATTATTGATGCTTGTAACTGATGATGGATTGAATTAGATTCATCATGACCTCTTATCCACACTTTAATGTGATAATATCTTCTCTCACCTTCTCTATTATTCTATAAATTGAGGCTAAAATTCCATTACAGACATCCCTCAGCATGGTATGATGAATTTCTGCCCAAATTATACCTTGTAAACCATTTGAATGAATATAAGGATTGGTTCAGATTCTCTTGCTAGCTTATTGTGATATATGATTTTTTATTTGAAAAATTGATTGAGTTTCATCTTCCTTTGTAGGTCCTTGTCTTCACCTAGTTGCTAGGATATTGTGTAAACAAGTCATATGGTGTGTAGAAGTGTTGGTGATTATGTTTGAAGTAGAATATGATTAGTAGTGTCATGAAAGTAGACCTTCCATTCATCCTTAAGCTAAAACCATTTAACATATCCTCCATATGAAATATTGATGATTAAGAGTCTGTAGGAGAGATTGATATAATCCTTAGTCCTTGTCGTGTTATCAAGTGTTGTTGAAGGATCAGTTAGAGTGGACAAAAATATGGTGCATCACCTCCCCTTAGTTTAGGATTTGTTTTATGCATTATCTTCTATCTATTTTCATCATCGAGTTGGTAGTTTTAAGAATTGAACTACAATTGATGCACTAAGGGAGCTAGCCCCAAAACTAGAGGTTTACCTAATCAACTAAACCACCCACACCTAGAGGTGATTCCATTGTATCAGATGGATGAGACAGGCTTGGAAAACCATTGCCTTAAGGTTAAAATCCAGACTGATAAAATTATAAACCTATTTAATGGGAGGAAGAGATATGACATTCCATTCCAATAGCTACTTTAAAACCCATGCTGGTGAATCTGAAATGTTGGTGAAGATTCAATGTTGAGGAGCAGATAAAACCAATCTAGGAGATGTATCTGAAGCTATGTTAACTTTGGCATTTTGATCACCCTTATTCTCGATGGCCCTTACCTTGTATGGAGGATTATTTTAATTCTTAATAGTTGATTTTGATCCATTATTGTACTTTAGTTTACCCATTGATAAAATCTTAACCTCTCTTTATTTTACTATGTGGCACAAATTTGTGAATGTAGGAAAATTCTTAAACAAGATAGCTTCATGTAATGCTAGTAAAAAGTTTTGTTTGAATATGTCCTAAATCTCTTTATCTACAATGGGGATAGGAAATTTAACTAAGATAGTCTTGTATCATAAGACGTGTTCTACGATGGGTTCATTTGACTTTTGTTTCAATTGTGGAACTTGGGCATATGAGATCTTGTCATTGATATTGATGGAGAAGTATGCTAAAAACATGTCTACCAAAGGATTAAATATTATGATAGATTGATTTGGTAAGTCATAAAACCACTGTAGGGAATAATCCTTTAAACTACATGAAAACAAATTCATAAGAAGCCTATTATTGGACATGTAGTTCAAACATGATGCATGGAAAGCTTGGAGATGGTGCTATGGGTCACCCTTACCATCATATAATGTAAGTTTATGTGACACAAATCTAAATGGAAAGGGAGCCACTATGTAATGTGCCAAATTTGTATGTAATAGAATATTAAATTCCAAGGCATGTGATAGCCTAGTGTATCCATTCTCAATATGTAACACCTTAGTCTGTAGAGTATGAACCTCATGCATAAGGGATTATAATGGAGTAGAGGAATTATTTGTAAGAGATGTAGTTGTCACTAAAGTTTTTTGAATTATAATTGTAGGTTATGCTAGCTAAGTTGGCCCCATTATAGGTGTAACAATGTTATTAACCGAGGGATTTTAAGATTGACTATTATTTGTTTTTTACAGTTCTTCCTGAATAATAGTGATGAGGTCATCTTGCATATCTGCATGTTTGGACACAAAATCTTGTAATTATTTCTTATCGGTGTCATGGAATCAATTGTTGAATTCTGCCATTGTTGTTTGGAAAATAGCAAAACATTTTTTTGTATATTTTGAACCTTTAAAGAATTTTAATCTAAGAAAGATTGCAAAAAATGAATATTGAAACAAATCTAAAATTTTGGAACTAAAATTTGAGCATAGACACAAAAAGGATGCAAACCCTAAGAGCATCTCATGTTAGGGTTTAAGCAATGTTCGAAGTAAGTTGAGTTCACCAAATATTTTAACCTTTTAGGGTTTGGCTTATGTAAATCCTATGGATGAGTAGTATAAATCAGGGAAATAATATGAAATAAATACCTTTTAGGGTTTGGCTTATGTAAATCCTATGGATGAGTAGTATAAATCAGGGAAATAATATGAAATAAATAACCACTAATTTGTTACATACTTGACTAAATTTTGATTTTTTAAAAATAGTAATAAATATGTGCAAATAAAGACTTATATAGTAAACACTTGATACAGATGATCTGAGTACTAGAAACTGAGTTAAGAATGAGTCTGAGTGTTGTCAACTGGATCCCTCTATCAGAACCTCTCCTGCATAGTAGTACAACATTAGATAGAGATTCCATGTGGCCCTAATGTCCTAATAGTAGTGCCAATGTGCTCTGTATAGGACTGTTTAAGACATTTGGGTGCACTTATGTCTATGTTTTTGGATTTTATTCCTATGTGCACAAAGTCTATAAATCTACATTGTGCATGTAATAGTTGATTTATGATGTAAACCCTAATCCTACTTGCAAGTAAGGCATAAGATAAAAAGGGTATTTGTTAGTAGGATAGATTGGACATATTTAACACCCCATTGTAAAGAGAGTTGACTAAATACTAATAATTTGAGGAGGGATCAAGCCTGATGTTGTTATCCCCACCGAAGTGATGGTGCAAGTGAAAGTGATGCTAGTATGATAGTGCCCTTGAGTGCCTTGATTGTGCTTGAGATTGGAAATCTATAAAATCTAAGCTTAGGGTAGTTGTAGATGGTAATATGTAGAAAAAGGGCAAAATAAGAATTAATAACTTTGAGTTTTTTGAACTTGTTTCATATTTGAATAGGTATTTTGCATCTCATTTCCATCTAGTGGACAAAGCGGTAAAAGTCATGTATTTATAGTGTTTTGTTGCTTATGCAGATAATAAAATATGTTTAGGCTGACCTTAAGAGAGTTTTACCTTTGAAAATATATTCGTTGAGGAAAAATAGAGTAAAGGACATAGGCATCATTTTGATGACACTAGTGTCATGTGGCTCTAGTGTCCTTAATGTCCAACTAACATATAATTGGGCATAAAATGCCAAAATTGGGAAAGGAGGGTCTAGGACTGCGTTTGAGCTAACTATGGATGCATGTGGCCCATACAAAGGCTATAAAAGTGTGATAATATGATCTAGGATAAATATAGGGCTAAGTTAGGAATATGTAGTCTCAAGTGGCACTCTTATCACTCAATTACGACTTTTAGGTGATTACAATTTTGAATCATTTCTCTTAAGATCTCACTTGGACTCTTAGTAACCTTTTATTAAATTTTTAATCACTATTTTTAGATATTTTCTATTGTATCTTTTCATTTGGATACTTAACTTTGTTTGGCACAACATTGGTAGATGAAGATGCAAACGCTTGATTAACACTACCATGTTTTGGATTTTGCATGTATGCAATCTAATTTTGTAACTCTTTTATTAACTTGTATATACTAGTGATTTGATTTATTAGGACTTCATAGGCACAGAATTTGGACATTTTAGATTAATTTTTTCATTTGAAACTATAGGATTGGCCACCTTACCCCTTGGATAAATGATGGCATGAACCTAGTTAGATAGAAGGGAGCTATCACCCTCCTTAGGGTTAAGAGGAGGAAGAAATTATTTTTAATCCATTTTAAATGTTCTAAAATATGATATGAGAATATGATAAGAAATACATAAAAATTCTAAAGAGCAATCAATTATGATAATAAAAATTAGATTGAATAATTACTGCATTAGAAATCAAAAAATAGGAAACCCTGGGCCCACTAGGGTTTGCACACAAATACAAAGGTCAGGTTCATAAAATGTTTAACCCTAAAATTTACATATGGGAAATCTAAGGTTAAAGGGGTAGAGATAGTCTAGGGCATAGAGATGGTAGACTACCTCTAAAGTAGGGCAATTATTTATGAAATTTAAATATAAATTATATTAAATTTATTATGCTAAGATATGATAAAAATAGAAAGTATAATTATGTTAGATATTGTAATGATAATGAATACAAGTTACTTAGCAGGTTCTGGTACCAATATAAATCTAGATCTGAAACAAGCAAAAAGTAGACTAGATATAAATTCTATATTAGACACCTGATTCTAGAAATCGTATTTCTATAGTTGTGAACACTTGCGTTAATTTGGGATGATTGTGTTGAAATTATCATCTGACTCAAATGCAGGTGTCAAGTATGGAATACTTGTTGAAACTAGATGTTACCACCTAGATTTTATTGGGTTTGCATCACCTTCGTTCAGGTGCATCTAGATTTGAGTCATGGATTATTGCCCCTTGTCAAATAGAAAAACCCTAGGTCTTCATCTTTATATTGGATATGGGAAAAATGGGTTAGTGGGCACATGGTGTCAAGTTATCCTTAATACACCTATGTCAATGAGTGTTACCTACATAACCAATACTTCAAATATGGCTTCAAACTTGTGTAGTTCTCCCCTATGTGTTGGCTTGTGTGTGAATCAAGCAATGCATGATAAATACTTGTACAACAATGACCTTAATTGTAACTTGGAATATATAGCTTTTGGGTTGTTCCTTCATTAATTAATACATGTAAATATGTTTTCCCTATGATTGATATGGAAATAGGAGAAAATAAGGAAGCTTTTTTCACTTGAGTGCTTGATTGAGTGCCTTTGGTCTTTTCTAGGTCTATGTTAGATGAGGAATGAATGAGGAATGATCTTGTATATATATCAATCCCTTTAGATAACATCTCACATCAAATCACTTCTTCCAACCTTTGGGATATGTTTCATTTGAAAATTAGATGACTTTAGGTCACTGGACACTTACATTAAAATAGGATACTTGCATTAATGTAGGCATCTGACTAGGACACAAGTGTCCACGTAGCTGGAAATTAGGTGTAGGTCTAGAACTTGCAGATACCAAAGATAAGTAGGTATATTACATTTTGGAAAGATAAAGGGACCGAGTCATCAAGATAACATTGGTATTACTAAGATATAAGCAATTAGGCATAAAAAGATAGTGTATGCGAACGTTTTGACAATGAAAAATGTCTATAAGTTGAAGCTACATCCATGATATGTATTTTCCAAGTGTAAAAGATTGAGGTGCTATATAGTTTTAAAATAGTGTTTAAAATTACCTCAACCTTACTCTAGTTTATGCACCCATCACAATGTTTGACATGTGCGTCACAACTTCTTTGAGCAAGCATACCTACACTCAGTAGAGTTTATCTTCATGCATGCATATACCACTCTTATACAAGGTGAATATATTTGTGAATTCCACATTTCCCACAAAATTATCTATAAGTTTTTAAATATTTGTGTTCCTAATGGCACACCTAACCACCTAAACATTAGGGAGGCACACTATGCCAAGACAATGTGACACTTTGGTATTATAAAAACACATGCATATTTATAACAACACTTTTATAGGCCTCATATACATACTAATATTTAGAACTGTGTCAATTCAAACATTCCTTGTTGCATCACGAAGCCCATGAACATAAAATTGATTTTATACACCGATTTTTATTCCCTGCAAGCCATGGATATCCATCAATATGAATTTCATGATTATCCTACCTATAAGGAAACACAAAAATTATTATGTGTTCATTGTAGCTAATAGGTTTTTAAATATGCCTATTATGGTTGATTGCAACAAGAGTGTCAATGCGTGCTTAATCTTCAATCATATTTGGGTCCACTTTGGACTAGCAACATCCATAGTATCTGATTGCAACATATAGTTTGTGAGTCACTTCTATCATGTTTTATGGGAAATAATGGATACATAATTGGATTGATCTATAAACTTTCATCCTCAAATAGATAGGCAAATAAAAGTTTTCAAATGCACACTTTTTAAGTTTTTTGTGCATGTACAATAGCACATACCCATGCACATGTGATGAAAATTTTCTTTACATGATCAATTAGGCCTACAACAAAGCTCTGTATATTTCTATGGGGCATGATTTGTTTAGCACATGACTTGGGTTTCAACCATTAACACATGTAGAATACATATCATATTCCATGCCATCCAACATAGAGTTATACATATAGGAAAAGGAAGTGAACAAAACACAAAACTTTATGTAATGCATTGAAAATGTTTAGAAGATATCATTACGCCAATAAAAGAAGTAAAAGTTACACCATAATGCACATTGAACACCTCAAGAATTGAAAGTGGGTGATAAGGTATAAATACATCTTAATAAGGAATGTTTCAGGGGTTCTCATTATAATATCAAGCTTCTAAGTTACAGTCGTTACACCATATTGTGCACAACTAGAGAAAACACATTTTTCCTTGAATTTACACAATACTTGGGTCTTCATCTACTATTTAATGTCAAACTCATTAAGCCATAATTTGGACCTTAATATGCTTAAGAAAGTAATAACTAAACATCCTTTAGACTTGGATCTTGAACACTATAAAACATTGTTAAAGGAATAAATAAGTGAAGTCACAATAATGGTCACTCACCAAGGTGCACATTCTAGTCATTCAAAGTGGTCAAGTTAGGGCAGAGGATGATAATGCTAAATGGTTCATTTTCATAGTCGTCGAGCTTACCAATTCACCTATATGTGCATATGTAAAGTTTCAATATCCAACCTATGTATTTTTAATAAAACTAGAAACATAATGTGTTGGTTGTTTAAGGTCTTTTGAAAAATACTATTTTCAAAAACATGTAACACTTGGTAATAAACCCCTATTTTGATAGAACAACATCGGTGAAGAAACCATATAGTTAAATGAGATACGAAATATGAAGAGTGTGGTTCAAATGATTCAACAAAACCGGATCGGAATGAAGAGGTAGCACATATGAGACTATAATTGCAACAAAAATTTTAAAAAATGAGATTAATCAAAATTTTAAAAGTTGAATATGTACATTAATATATTATACTTGATGAAAATAATAATTCATTAATATATTATACTTAAATATATTAATATAAAAAAATTAATTAATATAAATAAATAAATACACGAATCAATTAACATGTAAATATAAACAAGAACATTAAGAGCATTCGGTAAGACACTCGGAAAAATATAAATAAATGAGTGACAAACTCGGAAAAAAAAGATTTTGGATTAGACACCACTCGAACAATGTGGCCGATTCGGTGCCCGCACAGGTTTTGGAAGCCTCTAGAATTGAGTCGACCTTTGCTAGAATTTTCTTCAACTGCAACTTGGACATTATATATTACTCATTCTGCCCAAAGGAAAATAGAAATTGTCAAGTGCAAAGTTTCAATTACAGTGCCTGAGTTGTGAGTTGTTGAAAAATGTCGATCATTCCAGGTTTCTTCGGCAGGAGATCCTCCAATTCCTTCGATCCATTTTCGTTGGATTTGTGGGATCCTTTTCAGGCGTTTAATTCTTCTATTTTAGCAGGTCCTCCCTCCTCGGATTTTGCAAGGGATGCAGCGGCTGTAGCCAATACTCAAATTGACTGGAAGGAAACCCCTGATGCTCATATTTTCAAGGCCGATCTTCCCGGTATTTTTTGTTCTGAGCAATCATTCATTCTCTTATGTCTATTACTTTTCCCTCTTCTTTGAAGAATTGGATTGTAAAAAAATATGCTTGATTTTGCAGGACTAAAAAAGAACGAGGTGAAAATAGAAGTGGAGGACGGGCGAATTCTTCAGATAAGCGGCGAACGCAGCAAAGAAGAGGAACACAAGAATGAGAAATATCACAGTGTGGAACGCTCGCGGGGCAGATTCCTGCGGAGATTCAGGCTTCCGGAGAATGCCAAGGTGGAAGAGGTGAAAGCTGCCATGGAAAATGGAGTTCTCACGGTTACCGTGCCCAAGCAACCTGAGCCCAAATCTGAAGTGAAATCCATTGAAATATCTGGCTGAATAAACGAAAATTGATGCAATTATTTCAATTTTGGGTGGTGATCGCTTTTATTTCAACAGTAATTTTGTATGAAGATGATTAATGTAGGGGGTGTACTAGTGTTGTGTAATTAAGCTGTCAAAAATAGTGGAGGTAAGGGTTTCGCCATATCGGTGGCGAAGTCAGTTGTTACAGTTGTAATGGCAGTTTGCTTTACATTTCTATAAATAAAAACAAATACCTACAAAAATGTGTTATGATTTCTGTATGGTTCCGTTTGTGTTAAAAACAAAAATTGTAGGGGAAACAGGGGAAGCGTTACTTCTAAAATTGCAACGAAGGATGCCTGAATACATGTGGTCGATGTTAATGGCGTGTCTTAGAAATATTTTAGAATTTGTTTTCGTGTTCTTTCTATATTTTATGTGAAAAATGTCTGGATGTGCGGGCTAATGCACTTTGAGAAGGGGTTTCCGTTTGTTTCAAAGTCCATCTTAAGAATAATGGGAAGCTGGAAAATAGAGAGATAAAAATGATGACGAATTTGAGATAATAAGAAGAGTAGGATGTCATGTTGGAGGGAGGTTGATTTAAGGACATTGAAAGAGAGAAAGATGCTTGGGAAGACAGCATTTACAACATGACAGTAAGTTGATTAAATGCTCTTAATTATTTTATCCTTGGCATATTAATTAAACATCTAGTGGCCCCCTGTAGACATGCCTAAGTGCCTAGTTAAGGCATTGTGTGTACATTTAGAATAAGCAGGTGGCTTAACCAAGCCAACACAAATGATCCAAGGGATGTAATATTTATGTTTCATACTCTTAGAGGTGGACGAGAGCTATTTTAACTCCATTTTTAAGTTAAAACATAGAAACCTTAGCATTAGACCTATTAGCGTTATACCTTTCTCAAGACATGAGTACTTGAAGACTGAAGGCAGAGGATAAAAAGGGTTAAATGAGACCTTAAACTTACATGAAAGTACACTTCAAGGAGTTTTATATGTGCAAAAGGTGTTTTTTTTAGAATAAAGCTCAAAATTGGCCATTTTGGCCTAAAATTACTTTGAGAGTGCACATAATGCAAGATAATCACCCGATGAACCCCTTCTTATGCTCAAAACTATACAAAGGATATTTATGGATTCTTGAGCATGTGGGTAAGGTTGAGGGTCCTTGTCCACTAGAAGTTAGTGGTATTAGTTCATAGGTTGAAGGCCTAACCTTTATGAACTATTGTTAAGAGTTCAAACCTCTCTAAAACTCTAAAAGAAAATTGATGGAAAAGATATTGAGAAATTTGCTATCAAATGCATTGAAATAGACCAGAAGCACCTTGTTCACTTTAATAAGGTCCTAGACCTAGTGTTAATCTATACAGATAGTTATATGGATCCACCAGAAACCTATTTTTTATAAGATTTAGTGATGAATTCAAGGTACCAAGTTATATGAATAATTATAGATCAATAAAGAAGGTGGTGTGAGGTTTTTTCCAACTTCTCATATCATAAACTACTCTCAAATCCTCTTGGAAATGCTTTTATAGGTCTGAGCTAAAAGGCCAGTCTAGAAATGCTAGTGAAAGGTGACCTAGTCACCTAAATGAGCAAAGTTGTAGGTATGCACTATTATAAAGGCACATGCAATGGTATAATATGATTTTTCATGGCCTAAACATGCTCGCTTATCCATTCTTAAAGGTTTTATGTAATCCTCATGGTCATCCAAATAGCTAAAACTAAGTGACTAGGCCTAGTTGCCTAGTAGGCCTATTTGGTCAACAAGAGAAGATGAATATTGGCATAAAGGGATACTAAAGGAGTAAATTAAAGTCATGAACACCCCTATAACTTCCTCATGAAGGTGATTAGACACTTTTCATATCCATAATGAAGGATGGGGTAATTTTCCAAGCCTTAATGATATGGAAGAGTGGGGTAGGCTACTAAATGCTTTATGGAGGCCTAATTGGACAACATTTTTGCCTTTGTAAATATCATGAAGAGAGGTGGTTGAATAAGTTTTCATGGCTATGTTTTGAATGGTGTCAATCAAGGCTAAATTAGCTCCTATCCACTACACCTCCATGCCCAAAATCTCATTGAAGACCACTAACCAGCGAATGCAACACATGGAGAGAGCCTAGAGTAGTTATGGATGCTTGTAACTAATGATGGATTGAATTAGAGTCATCATGACCTCTTATCCACACTTCCATTCCATAATATGTTCTCTCACCTTATCTATTGTTCTATAAATTGAGGCTAAAATTTCATTGTAGACATCCCTCGACATGGTACAATGAAACTCTGCCCAAATTGTATCTTGCAAACCATTTAAATGAATATAAGGATTGGTTCAGATTCTCTTTTTATCTTAATATCATCTATTCTTTTTGATTTGAAAAAGTGATTGAGTTTCATCTTCCTTTGTAGGTCCTTGTCTTCACCTAGTTTCTAGGAGATTGTGTAAACAAGTCATATGGTGTGTAGAAGTGTTGGTGATTATGTTTGAAGTAGAATATGATTAGTAGTGTCATGAAAGTAGACCTTCCATTCATCCTCAAGATACAACCATTTAACAGAGCCTCCATATGAATTATTGATGCTTAGGATTCTATAGGAGATATTGATATAATCCTTAGTCCTTGTCGTGTTATCAAGTGTTGTTGAACAATCAGTTAGAGTGCACAAAAATATGTTGCATCACCTCCCCTTAGTTTAGGATTTGTTTTATGCATCATCTTCTATCTATTTTCATCATCGAGTTGGTAGTTTTAAGAATTGAACTACAATTTATTCACTAGGGGAGCTAGCCCCAAAACTAGAGGTTCACCTCATCAACTAAACCACCCACACCTAGAGGTGATTCCATTATATCAAATGGATGAGACAGGCTTGGAAAACCATTGCCTTAAGGGTGCAATCCAGACTGATAAAATTATCAACCTATTTAATGGGAGGAAGAGATATGGCATTGCATTCCAATAGATACTTTAAAACCCATGCTGGTGAATCTGGAAGGTTGGTGAATATTCAACATTGAGGAGCAGATAAAACCAATCTAGGAAATGGATATGAAGCTATGTTAACTATGGAATTTTGATCACCCTTATTCTTGGTGGCCCTTACCTTGTATGGAGGCTTATTTTAACTCTTAATAGTTGTTTTTGATCCATTGGTGTACTTTAATTTACCCATTGATACAATCTTGACCTCTCTTTCTTTTACTATGTGGCACAAATCTGTGAATGTAGGAAACTTCTGTCAGGAAACCAGTAGAAACAACAAACATGCTCCTATCCCTCCTTAGTCAGGATCTTGCTCTACCAATTAGAACACATGTGATTACTTCTTGTATTAGCAACTAAACACAGAATTATACTAGAATCAATAAGTAACTAGAAATATGAAACAACACAGGAATTAAGAGACAATACACAATTGTATTATATACATAGAAGAATAAACAATAAGGAAGATGCCACTTCTTCCTCCACCTCAAAGGTTCGCCACACCTCAAGACCTTCTTCCCTCTCTCTTTCGGTCCCAACAATCAATTCCAATACATAATTGATGTTCACCTCTCCAACCAGTCAGTAACACGCTGCCAGTTCACCAAGTACACATCCGTACTCCAAGTAGATCCCCTGCTCTCTGCTACCTGCAAATCACTAGACCTTTCTCACCATGTAGACATCTCTACACCCCTGAAGAACCCTTGTCCTTGCCTCACCAAGTCCTTATGATTCTTCAACCAGTACTCCAGTGGATCAGCTCCTTGACCTTGCAGACCTTGCAACTCTCCCTGATCATACACACTCAGTACCCCTTAGAACTAGGAAGAGCTACACTAGCTCTCTCTAAAATCTCTCTGGCTTTCTAGCACACATTTACAATACATCCCATGAGTCCATATATAGATCTCATGTTTACAATAATTAGACTAACCTAATTACAATAATTAGACTCACAACTCAAGACTACAACTAGCCTTCAACATGCAAACTAACAGTCTCAAAATAGACTCTCCCGGATTCGTCATGCAAACTGCCTGTTCTCACACAGGCTGCCGACGTCGGCACCTCCAAGACCGATGTCGGCCGACTGGTAACCGACGCCGGTTGCTTCCTCTTGCTATCTGACCGACGTCGGCTGATCAGACCAACGCCATTTCTCCTGCAACTCATTCTGCAACTCTGCATCATCCGTAACTTCTCCTGTTTGCATCCTGGTGAAGCTTTTAGCTCCACAACCTAACAATCTCTCACTTGGAGATAAATAGCTACACCTGTACCTGTACCTGTACCTGTACACCGTCTAAATTATTCCCTGGCTTGTATCCCTCTTCAAGATCCATCCTGAAGACCAACCACCACGCAACCGTGATGCTATACCTGTCATTCAAGTAACCTGCCATATCCGAACCTACACTTCCATGTTGTGAAGAACTTGACCCTGCAAAACAAGAACCCCTGCTGTTAGTCCCACTGAACTGCCCTCCAGTACTCCTTCCCCGAATTGGCTCCATACTTTCTGACAACCCCCACTGCTTGGGAAAACTCAGGCCTACACTAGACCTCATGTGATTTCGAACCCTGTTTCAAGCTAAGCTTGAACTATCCAGCCCTTGGTGTGCTTACCGATTCTGCATCCTGCGTAATGAATCTCGCCAACACCATCTTCACATCAGCTCCCACTGAAGATAGAATCTCCATGTCTCTTATGCCAAAGAATTTCGCTGCTCCAAATTCTTCATGACACACCTCTGAACTAACCTTACCCTTAGCTCAGTAAATACCTGTATGTACAAACCTACTAGTAAATCACCCACATACAGTAACAAGATGATGTCATGACTCATCATCCACCTGGTAAGATAAACACAATAGTTACACTGACATTGACTGAAGCCATGCTTAGTCATCCACCTGTCAAACCCTGTACCACTGTCCTGCAGCTTCCTCAAGACCATATGCCTTGGCCTTCCGTCTCTTGTATCCATCCACTCTCTTCTCTAAAATGAGAATCCGTCTCTCAGTGCTTTCTTCCAGCTGACAACTCTACCAACAAGTACATGTTTGGTTCTTCTCCAAAGACTCACTCCTCATCCATGCCAAGCTCCCACTGTATCTGGACTCTACCTGCATTGCTTTTTCACATCCTCCTGGTTCTTGACCATCAATAAGCAATATAAAGAAGGTGAAAAATGAATATGAGGTTCACTTACCCTTTCCTGACCTCCACATGAGCGTTTGAGACTTGCTGTTTGCCCAATATCCATTCCAGTGACCGATCACGGCCATCTCCCAGTCTGCTCCCGATCGATGTCAGTTCCCTGCACTGACCCTCACTGCCGACGTCGTTTCCCTGGCCGATGCTGGTATCCTTTCTGCCGACGTCAGTTTCCTCATGATCGACATCGGTCTTCCTGTTGCCGACGTCGGTTACTATGTGACCGACGCCGGTACCTGTGTTCGTCTGTAAGTGACAACTTTTTACCTGCGAGCTCTCCATGGATCAAAATCCTAATCAAATCAACCCTGCTCTGCTCAGAATAATTCAGTTCTCTCACCTGATCTCTGTCCGTCATCTCCTCCATGAACACCAAGGCTTTCCAGTTCTTTAGCTTGTCAAAAACATCTGTCTTCCGCTTCAGAACCTGCATTCTCCTTCTACATATGTGACTAAGCCTATGAAGCCACATCTCTGCAACAGAAGGTGAATCAGCAATATAAGTAGATAGATAAAGGATACCTACTTTCTTACCACCATCTAATTCAAGTGTATCCACTGTGAGAGTTACAGAACATCTCTCATCATCCAAATTTCCTGAAAAAATTAGACCCATCTCCAAGACTGGTACCTGCATGAATTCCTTCAACCACTGTGTGTCATCCATCTGCAATTTCAGCTTCACTTCCCCTTTGCCAATTCTTTGGCAAGGCTCACCAGCTCCTCTCCCTGGGGCTGCATGGAAAGAGGCAACATAATCTGTTATCCAAGATTCAACTTTATCCAAGAAACCTCCCAAAGCATCCTGTGCAACAACACCTGCAACATCTGCATTTTCAGTTCCTTCATGCTGATCTGCTACCAACCAACAATATGTTTTTCTCTGCTCTTTCTTTCCATCAATCAGACCATTCGTGCTATTCAGTTTCTCTATTCGTAGCTTACTTCCTTCTGCCATTGCTATACTCCCACTCAATCAGAAACCCTTGTGAGCAACCTGTAATCAACAAACACTACCAGATCTGAAACCACCTGTTAGTAACCCAACCAAAAGCTCTGATACCACGTGTCAGGGAACCAGTAGAAACAACAAACATGCTCCTATCCCTCCTTAGTCAGGATCTTGCTCTACCAATTAGAACACATGTGATTACTTCTTGTATTAGCAACTAAACACGAAATTATACCAGAATCAATAAGTAACTAGAAATATGAAACAACACAGGAATTAAGAGACAATACACAATTGTATTATATACATAGAAGAATATACAATAAGGAAGATGCCACTTCTTCCTCCACCTCAAAGATTCGCCACACCTCAAGACCTTCTTCTCTCTCTCTTTCGGTCCCAACAATCAACTTCAATACAGAATTGATGTTCACCTCTCCAACCAGTCAGTAACACGCTGCCAGTTCACCAAGTACACATCCGTACTCCAAGTAGATCCTCTGCTCTCTGCTACCTGTAAATCACTAGACCTTACTCACCATGTAGACATCTCTACACCCCTAAAGAACCCTTGTCCTTGCCTCACCAAGTCCTTATGATTTTTCAACCAGTACTCCATTGGATCAGCTCCTTGAACTTGCAGACCTTGCAACTCTCCCTGATCATACACACTCAGCACCCCTTGGAACTAGGAGGAGCTACACTAGCTCTCTCTAAAAGCTCTCTGGCTTTCTAGCACACATTTACAATACAGCCCATGAGTCCATATATAGATCTCATGTTTACAATAATTAGACTAACCTAATTACAATAATTAGACTCGCAACTCAAGACTACGACTAGCCTTCAACATGCAAACTGACAGTCTCAAAATAGACTCTCCCAGATTCGTCATGCAAACTGCCTGTTCTCGCACAGGCTGCCGATGTCGGCACCTCCAAGACCGATGTCAGCCGACTGGTAACCGACGCCGGTTGCTTCCTCTTGCTATCTGACCGACGTCGGCTGATCAGACCGACGTCATTTCTCCTGCAACTTTGCATCTTCCGTAACTTCTCCTGTTTGCATCTTGGTGAAGCTTTTAGCTCCACAACCTAACAACTTCTTTTAAAAGATAGCTTTGTGTAATGCTGGTAAAAAGTTTTGTTTGAAGATGTCCTAAATATCTTTATCTACAATGGGGATAGTCAATTTAACTAAGATAGTCTTGTATCATAAGACGTATTCTACAATGGGTTCATTTGACTTTTGTTTCAATTGTGGAACTTGGGCATATGAGATCTTGTCATTGATATTGATGGAGAAGTGTGCTAAAAACATGTCTACCAAAGGATTGAATATTGTGATAGATTGACTTAGTAAGTCATAAAACCACTATAAGGAATAATCTTTTAAACTACGTGGAAACAAATTCATAAGAAGCCTATCATTGAACACGTAGTTCAAACATGATGTGTGAAAAGCTTAGAGATGGTGCTCTGGGTCACCCTTACCATCATATAATGTAATTTTATGTGACATATCATCTATATGGCAATGGATCCACTATGTAATGTGCCAAAGTTGTATGTAATAGAATATTAAAATCCAAGGCATGTGATGGCCTAGTGTATCCATTCTCAATATTTAATACCTTAGTTTGTAGACTATGAACCTTGTGCATAAGTGATTGTACATCTGGAGTAGAGGAACTAGTTGTAAGAGGTGTAGCTATCACTAAAGGATTTTGAATTATAATTGTAGGTTATGCTAGCTGAGTTGGCTCCATTATAGGTGTAACATTGTTATTAACTGGGGGAGTTTAAGATTGACCATTGTTTGTTTTTTAGATTTCTTCTTGAATAATAGTGATGAGGTCATCTTGCATATCCGCATGTTTGGACACAAAATCTTGTAATTGTTTCTTATCAGTGTCATGGAATTGATTGTTGAATTCTACCAATGTAGTTTGGAAAGTAGGAAAACAAATTTTTGTATATTTTGAACCTTTAAAGAATTTTAATCTAAGAAAGATTGCAAAAAATAAATATTGAAACAAATCTAAAAATTTGGAACTAAAATTTGAGCATAGACACAAAAAGGATACAAACCCTAAGAGCATCTCATGTTAGAGTTTAATCAATGTTCAAAGTAAGTTGAGGTCACCAAATATTTTAACCATTTAGGGAGTGGCTTATGTAAATCCTATGGATGAGTAGTATAAATCAAGGAAATAATATGCAATAAATAACCATTGATTTGTTACATATTTGACTAAATTTTGATTTTTTTAAAATAGTAATAAATATGTGAAAATAAAGACTTATCTAGTAAGCACTTGATACCGATGATCTGAGTACTAGAAACTAAGATAAGAATGAGTATGAGTGTTGTCAACTGGATCCTTCTATCAGAACCCCTCCTGGATATTAGCACCACATTTAGATAAAGATGCCATGTGGCCCTAATGTCCTAATAGTGGTGTCAATGTGCTCTGTGTAGGATCGTCTCAAACTTCTAGGTGCACCTATGTCTATGTTCTTGGGTTCTATTCCTGTGTTCACAAAGTCTATAAATCTACATTGTGCATGTAATAGTGGATTTATGATGTAAACCCTAATCCTAATTGCAAGTAAGGCATGAGATAAAAAGGGTATTTTTTAGTAGGATAGATTGGATATCTTTAACACCTCATTGTAAAGAGAGTTGCCTACATACTAATAATCTAAAGAGGGATCAATCCTAATGTTGTTATCCCCACCTAAGTGATGGTGCAAGTGCAAGTGAAGCTAGCGTGATAGTGCCCTTCAGAGCCTTGAGTGTGCTTGACATTGGAAATCTAGAAAATATAAGCTTAGGTTAGTTGTAGATGGTAATATGTATAAATAGGGAAAAATAAGAATTAATAACTTTGAGTTTTCTCAACTTGTTTCATATTTGAATAGGTATTTTGCATCTCGTTTCCATCTAGTGGATAGAGTGATAAAAGTCATGTATTTATAGTGTTTTGTTGCTTATGCGGATAATAAAATATGTTTAGGCTGACCTTAAGAGGGTTTTACCTTTGAAAATATAATCGTTGAGGAAAAATATAGTAAAGGACATAGGCATCATTTCGGTGACACTAGTGCCATGTGGCTCTAGTGTCCTTAATGTGATGTTAATGTCCAACTAACATAAAATTGAGCATAAAGGCCAGGATTGGGAAAGGAGGGTCTAGGACTATGTTTGAGCTAACTATGGATGCATGTGGCCCACACAAATGCCATAAAAGTGTGATAATAGGATCTAGGATAAGTCTAGGGCTAAGTTAGGAATATGTATTCTCAAGTAGCATTCTTATCACTCAATTACCACTTTTAGGTGATTACAATTTTGAATCATTTCTCTTAAGATCTCACTTGGACTCTTAGTAACCTTTTGTTCATATTTTAATCACTATTTTTAGATATGTTCTATTGGAGCTTTTCATTTGGATACGTAACTTTGTTTGGCACACCATTGGTAGATGAAGATGCAAACACATGATTAACACTACCATGTTTTAGATTTTGCATGTATGCAATCTAAGTTTGTAACTCTTTTATTAACTTATATATACTAGTGATTTTATTTTTTAGGATTTCACAAGCACAAAATCTGTATATTTTAGATTGATTATTTCATTTGAAACTATATGATTGGCCACCTTACCCCTTGGATAAGTGATGGCATGACCCTAGTTAGATAGAAGGGAACTATCACCCTCCTTAGGGTTAAGAGGAGGAAGAAATTATTTTTTATCCATTTTAAATATTCTAAAATATGATATGAGAATATGATAATAAATACATAAAAATGCTAAGGAGCAATCAATTATGATAATAAAAATTAGATTGAATAATTACTACATTAGAAATAAAAAAATAGGAAACCCTAGGCCAACTAGGGTTTGCACACAAATACAGAGGTCGAGTTTACAAAATGTTTAACCCTAAAATTTACATATGGGAAATCTAAGGTTAAAGGGGTATAGATAGTCTACGGCATAGGGATGGTAGACTATCTCTAAAACATGCCAATTATTTATGAAATTTAAATAAAAATATATTAAATTTATTATGCTAAGATATGATAAAAATATAAAGTATAATTATGTTAGATATTGTAATGATAATGAATACAAGTTACTTAGCATGTTCTAATACCAATATAAATCTAGATCTGAAACAAGCAGAAAGTAGACTAGATATGAATTCTAGATCAGACACCTAATTTTAGAAATCGTATTTCTATAGTTGTGAACACTTGCATTTACTTGGGATGATTGTGTTGCCACTATCATCTGACTCAGATGCAGGTGTCTAGTATGGAATACTTGTTGAAACTAGATGTTACCACCTAGATTCTATTGGGTCTTGTGTCACCTTCATTTAGGTGCATTTAGATTTGAGTCATGGATTATTGTTCCTTGTCAAATAGAAAAACCCTATGTCTTCATCTTTATATTAGCTATGGGAAAAATGGGTTATTGGGCACATGGTGTCGAGTTACCCCAAATACCCCTATGTCAATGTGTGCTACCTACATAACCGATATTTCAAAGATGGCTTTAAACTTGTGTAGTTCTCCCCTATATGTTGGCTTGTGTGTGAATCAAGCAATGCATAATAAGTACTTGTACAATAGTGACCTCAATATTATTTGGAAAATATAGCTCTTGGGTTGTTCCTTCATTAATTCATACATGTAAATATGTTTTCCCTATGATTGATATGGAAATAGGAGAAAATAGGGAAGCTTTTTTCACTTGAGTGCTTGATTGAGTGCCTTTGGTCTTTTCTAGGTCTATGCTAGATGAGGAATGAATGAGGAATGATCCTATATATATATCAATCCCTTTAGATAATATCTCACATCAAATCACTTATTCCAACCTTTGGGCTACATTTCATTTGAAAATTAGATGACTTTAGGTCACTGGAAACTTACGTTAAAATAGGATATTTGCATTGATATAGTCATCTGACTAGGACACAAGTGTCCACATAGTTGGAAAATAGGTGTAGGTCTAGAACTTGCAGATACCAAAGATAAGTATGTTTATTACATTTTGGAAAGATAAAGGGTCTGAGTCATCGAGATAACATTGGTATGACTAAGAGATAAGCAATTAGGCATAAAAAGATAGTGTATGCTAACCTTTTGACAATGAAAAGTGTCTATAAGTTGAAGGTACATCCATAATATGTATTTTCCAAGTGTACAAGATTGAGGTACTATATAATTTAAAAGTAGTGTTTACAATTACCTCAACCTTACTCTAGTTTATGCACCCATCACAATGTTTGACATGTACGTCACAACTTCTTTGAGTTGGCATACCTACACTCATTAGAGTTTATCTTCATGCAAGCATTTACCACTCTTGTGCAAGGTGAATATATTTGTGAATTCCACATGTCCCATAAGATTATCTATAAGTTTGTAAATATTTGTGTTCCTAATGGCACACCTATCCACCTAAACATTAGGGAGGCACACTATGCCAAGACAATGTGACACTTTGGTATTATAAAAACACTTGCATCTTTATAACAACACTTTTATAGGCCTCATATGTATACTAACATTTAGAACCATGTCAATTCAAACATTCCTTGTTACATCACGAAGCCCATAAACAAAAAATTGATTCTATACACCAATTTGTATTCCCTGCAAGCCATGGATATCCATCAATATGAATTTCATGATTATCCTACCTATAAGGAAACACCAAAATTATTGTGTTTTCATTATAGCTAATAGGTTTTTAAAAATGCCTATTATAGTTGATTGCAAGAAGAGCGTCAATGTGTGCTTAATCTTCAATCATATTTGGGTCCACTTTGGACTAGCAATATCCATAGTATCTGATTGCAACATATAGTTAGTCACTTATATCATGTTTTATGGGAAATGATGGATACATAATTGGATTGATCTATAAAATTTCACCCTCAAATATATAGGAAAATAAAAAAATTCAAATGCACATTTTTTAAGTTTTTTGTTCATGTACAATAGCACATACCCATGCACGTGTGATGAAAATTTTCTTGACATGATCAAACATGCCTACAATAGAGCTCTATATATTTCTATGGGGCATGATTTGTTTAACACATGACTTGGGTTTCAACCATTAACACATGTAGAGTACATATCATATTGCATGCCATCCAACATAGAGTTATACATATAGGAAAAGGAAGTGAACAAAACACAAAATTTTATGTAATGCATCCAAAATGTTTAGAAGATATTATTGCGCCAGTAAAAGTAGTAAAAGTTACACCATAACACACAATGAACACCTCAAGAATTGAAAGTGGGTGATAAGGTCTAATTACATCTTAATAAGGAATGTCTCAAGGGTTTTCATTATAATATCAAGGTTCTAAGTTATGGTCGTTACACCATATTGTGCACAACTAGAGAAAACACATTTTTCCTTGAATTTACACAATACTTGGGTCTTCATCTACTATTTAATGTCAAACTCATTAAGCCATAACTTGGACCTTAATATGCTTAAGCAAGTAATAACTAAACATCCTTTAGACTTGGATCTTGAACACTATAAAACATTGTTAAAGGAATAAATAAGTGAAGTCACAATAATGGGCACCCACCAAGGTGCACATTATAGTCATTCAAAGTGGTCAAGTTAGGGCAGAGGATGATAATTCTAAATGGTTCATTTTCACAGTCGTCGAGCTTACCAATTCACCTATATGTGCATATGTAAAGTTTCAATATCCAACCTATGTATTTTTAATAAAACTAGAAACATAATGTGTTGGTTGTTTAAGGTCTTTTGAAAAATACTATTTTCAAAAACATGTAACACTTGGTAATAAACCCCTATTTTGATAGAACAACATCGGTGAAGAAACCATATCGTTAAATGAGATACGAAATATGAAAAGTGTGGTTCAAATGATTCAACAACACCGGATCAGAATGAAGAGGTAGCACATATGAGAGTATAGTTGCAACAAAAATTTTAAAAAATGAGATTAATCAAAATTTTAAAAGTTGAATATGTACATTAATATATTATACTCGATGAAAATAATAATTCATTAATATATTATACTTAAATATATTAATATAAAAAAATTAATTAATATAAATAAATAAATACACGAATCAATTAACATGTAAATATAAACAAGAACATTAAGAGCATTCGGTAAGACACTCGGAAAAATATAAATAAATGAGTGACAAACTCGGAAAAAAAAGATTTTGGATTAGACACCACTCGAACAATGTGGCCGATTCGGTGCCCGCACAGGTTTTGGAAGCCTCTAGAATTGAATCGACATTATATATTACTCATTCTGCCCAAAGGAAAATAAAAATTGTCAAGTGCAAAGTTTCAATTACAGTGCGTGAGTTGTGAGTTGTTGCAAAATGTCGATCATTCCAGGTTTCTTCGGCAGGAGATCCTCCAATTCCTTCGATCCATTTTCGTTGGATTTGTGGGATCCTTTTCAGGCGTTTAATTCTTCTATTTTAGCAGGTCCTCCCTCCTCGGATTTTGCAAGGGATGCAGCGGCCGTAGCCAATACTCAAATTGACTGGAAGGAAACCCCTGAAGCTCATATTTATAAGGCCGATCTTCCTGGTATTATTTGTTCTGAGCAATCATTCATTCTCTTATGTCTATTACTTTTCCCTCTTCTTTGAAGAATTGGATTGTAAACTAATATGCTTGATTTTGCAGGACTAAAAAAGAACGAGGTGAAAATAGAAGTGGAGGACGGGCGAATTCTTCAGATAAGCGGCGAACGCAGCAAAGAAGAGGAACACAAGAATGAGAAATATCAGTGTTTTCGTGTTCTTTCAATATTTTATGTGAAAAATGTCTGGATGTGCGGGCTAATGCACTTTGATTAGGGTGTCAAAAATGGAGAAGGGGTTTCCGTTTTTTTTCTCTCTAGCAAAGCCATCTTTACAGGGTTACTGAAGGATAAGCCAGTGTATGTATCTGTCTGGGTTTTTAAATTTATGTATATATGAGATAATTGGTGAATTGATTGAAATAATTAAAATAACGAAAGAGTGTGTATTATATTTAAAATAATTATAAAATATTATATTTAAAATAAACAATTATAAAGTATTTAATAACTGAAAATTTAAAGTTAAGAATATTTAATAATTGAAAAATTATTTAATTAAAAAAAATTTAAGGAGGTGGATATAAAGTTATATAATAATGTTGTGAGAGTTTTTGTTATTAGAATTATTTATATATATATATAAATAATAATAACACATAAAATTATAGTAAGGTTGTTTTCAAAATAGTATTAGAGTATGTTATGTTAATTTGTGAGTTGGTATTTAATAAAAGAAAATTTAATAAGTTCCATATAAAATTGTATAATAATGTTGTGAGGGTTCTTGTTATTAGAATTTTCAATATATACAAAAAATAAAAATACATAAAAATTATAATAAGGTTGTCGTCAAAATAGTATTAGAGTATGTTAGGTTAATTAGTGAATTGGTATTTAGAACATGTTAGATAAGTTTGTGGTATTATAGAAATTTGAGGATTTCATTTTTAGAGTAAGTTTTAAAGAAAATATGAACACTAATATCTCATATAATTAGATTTTTAGATGTAATAGGAAAATTGTAAATATTGAAATATTAAAATGAACACTCTTTTTAAACTTATTTTTTTTAAATTTGTAAAATATTGTAGAGAATTGATATGAAGAATTAACTATGAGAATGTTCTTAATAATATGAGTTAAGAACAAAATAATATATTAAGAGAATTAAAAATATGGTAAAAAAAATATGTTCATTTAACAATCATGTATTAAATAATATATTAAAATAAAATAAAAAGGAGGATGTAAAAAATATGTTCATCTAGGAATCAATGGAGGGATTCATAATTAGAGAGGGTAAAAGTAGTGACTAAATTCAAACCACCTTTAAAAAGGTGGAAAAATGTTTATCAAAGACTAAGTAAAGTGCCTTACAAAATTATAAATGTTTGAAACAAAATTTGAGAATTCTTAGATGAAAGAATCAAAGAATATGAATGAATTTTTCCTTTTATGTAATGGGTATGATGAACCAAGCAAAGTCTCATGGATATAATTGTTGAGAAGATTTTGAGAATTTTATTAACAAGATTTGATTCCATAGTTGTAGTTATAAAGGAATCTAGAGACTTATCAATATTGATTGTTGAAGTTCTTTACAAACACATGACCAAATGACGAATATAATGTCTAGTGCTTCTTGAGAATACATTTAATTTATAGATGTTCTTCAAAGAAAAAGAGAAAACGATAGATTATCATTAGGGAGAGTCATTAAGAGGAAGCAAACATGTAACACACACCAAAACACAACTCAACAACAATGTTTTAAAGACTTGAAAAACTGAGAAAATACATGAAAATGGTGTTTTACAAGTGTTTTCAAGCGGGTACAGATCCGTACAGTAAGGTCATGGTAAGAAAAAGTTAGGAATCCTTAAAGGAAACTCAGTGCAGACATTAGATAAGACAATCCATGAGTTTCAGAGTCAAAAGGATAAAAAAACCGATCCCTTCTCTCCATCTCTCTCCTTGGTAGAGTTGGATAGCCTCTCAGGGTCTTGTTCAATATGAATAAGAAAGAGAAAATGATGTCTTGAGATCTTGGCCGAAGTAAGGGGGTCTAATGACCTTTTAATATTTGGCATTAGTTTGCAGATTGATAACCCATGCTTCATGAATAATGGTTAAGAAACTAGGCAGTCAAACTACTCTTTTGCATCTACACAAGGTAAATATTGAAACGATTTCAATGCATTTCTAACCTGTTTGAAGAAAATGGTAATTATGTATATCTTATACAAGCCTTCAAGGTCTTACCACTTCACCTCAAACCCCAAATTGGCATGTGTGAGCTTGTGGAAGCAAAAAAAATCTTCATATGATCACACTTGCAAGTTGCAAACATTAGTTCATGGCGTTATGGGGCCTTTAATGCATTATAGATGTCCAAAAAAGTTTGTTGATTGTAATGATGGCTTCTTAAGAGACCCACTCAAGTTTTCTCATCATTAACGGTGTACCTACTGATCAAATGAACCTTCAATTTCTTCAATACCTTGCCTTCAAATGGGATTCCCTATGTAGTTGACCTTTATTGCAAATATGGACCAAGTGTTTCAAGGTCATGGATATTGAAGATCATTAAAACACTTTGCAGCATACATAAGTGTTCTATTCATGTGGGAGAGTCCCTCTTTCATAAGGAACAGGGCTCATTATGGCTCCCAAGACCAAAAAATCATGAACTAGCCTCCCAATGCTTTCATAGACATGTTTAGCAAAGTTTAAGGTTCATTAGCATGGTTTAAGGTATTTGTGAAATCCTAGGTTTTAGTCTCTCCCTTCATATCCCTAATTAACCAACTCCAAGTGCCTCAATTTGTTGAAAATATAGATGGGGGTGTCTAGGGTCCCCATAGGTGATCTTGAACAAGAGTCAATAGTCCATATAGAACCTCAAAAAACATATACTGTGTAATGGTCTCATCAATCCATTTCACCCTATAGTAGGCTCTGATTTCCAAACTTAGAGCTCCATAGGACTCTATGACCATCACCTACAGGGAAAAGCCCTTATTCCCAAGCTCAAGGCATGGAAACAAGGTCAAATGTTGCATAATACTATGAATATCCAATGGGATTGTGAGAAAAAGGGTCTATCCAAGTATGGATGTTGTTGAGAAGCTATGACCAAGTTCAGATGATCACTCAGGGGCAGTTTTCAAAGGGTTTCCCAAAACTATTATACAACTGAACCTACAGGATGCAAGGAAGGGTCATAGGTTATGCATATGACCACCTTAAAGAGAGGTATTGATATTAAAGAGAGGTCAACTAGGTCTCTAACATAGTATAAAAGCCCTCCTTTTGCTCACAGGCCTATGAAAGAGCTCCATTGACAGTCACACACCTATATCACTACCTACAAGACTATAGGTAGTCTACCTCTAAGACTGAATATGATATGCTATATGCACATGAAAGAGAGAGCTCAAGCACAGGTGAAAATCACAGAGAACATGTTGTGGAAAAGCAAGGGAAACTTGAAAGGATAAGTTAAACTAGTTGGATCAAGGATGTACAATGAGCTAAGTCTACCTAAATAGTTGGGATGCCTAATTTATGTGAATGACAATGTCAATAAAACATGTAAGGCTAACCCCATGCTAATGATGGCATCCATCTTCCTTATGATCTCATATGATGATGGTACAAGATCAAGGAAACTACCTGGGTTTTATTAGGCATCCGTGACACACATCCCTATGTGCCTAACTATAGGAGTTTAGAGAACAGGGTCGAGGGAAGTCCAATTCAAAGGGTGTTATCAAACCATGAGATCAAGTTACATGAGATTACAACTCCATCAACACTATAGAAGGAGAGTAAAGAGTACTCAAGTTTCTAGCAGAACAACTGACTCTAACACTCAGGGTAGGCAATGATGGTCATGGCAGGGCTAAAAGATAGGGATAGAGATGGAAGTTTAAGCCACTGAAGACAAGTGAAAAAGGGTGAAAAAATTTGGAAAAGGGTGATATGTTGACATTGAATCCACCAACACACCTACATGTGACTCAAAGTCCTGAGACTCAATTTAGGCCTTTAGGGCCTAAAGCCCTCCTTGAGCCCTCAAGACCCCATCTTCATCTTTGTGATAGACTCAAAACCCCATGATAGGCCTAAGGTCATGAAGAGGTATATGATGATGACACATGTCCTAAGGAAAGTGTTTTAGATAGAGGAAGGCAAAGAAATGGTTGATTTGGTCTCATTACCCCTCTCGAGCTCTGCTACACTAGTCTGTCATTTTGAGCTGGCAACTCTAATGCTCATATCTCACATGGAAAGATGAGTGGGGCACAATTCTCTTGGGATTATTTGGGGAACCCTATGTACTTACTATCAATGGAGGAAAGAGTTGAATTTAGGAGCTCAACTCTATGAACAATCCTTAACACTGTCAACCCACCTAGAATGCTTAGCAAAGGATCGAACACTACCAACTTTCACTCAAAAATCACCGTATAAGGTGCATGGGACTAGGAGATATTTGGGAGTTTTGAAGGGGTATATGTTCTCAACATCCATGGAAATAAGTTTTGGATTTGAGGCTTGTACTCTATGAACCATTGTTAAGGTGGTAGGGTATTAAAACCCTTCCTAAACTCTGATAAGGATCCAATGAAGGAATTTTGCCCTCAAATGCCTTCAAATGAGGTGGTTGACTATGAAAATGGTCTTAATGGTCTTCCTAGGTCACATGGGCACCAAAATGGTCCATTGATTGACACGTGTAGACTATATGTTGTACAGATCGGGCCTAGAAAGGATTGTTCCAAGCCTATGTGCAAGAAATAGGAAAGACTCTACATGTTTTACATGATTCTGAAGAGTGAGAGACATCAAGAGGTTGAGAAAAATTCACAATGACCACCTACAAGGGTCTCCACAATAAATGGCCACCTGTAGACATGCCTAAGTGCCTAGTTAAGGGATTGTGTGTACATGAAGAAGAAGTAAGGGGCTTAACCAAGCCAACAAAAATGATCCATATGATCTAATAGATAGGTTGCATACTCTCAAAGGTGGCCAAGTGCTCTCACAACTCCATTTTTAAGGCAAAACACAAGAACCCTATCTTATTAGCCCAATACCCTCCTCAATAAATGACTACTTGAACACTGAAGGTAGAGGATAAGAAGGGTTAAATGAGACCTTAAACTATCATGTAAGTACACTTCAAGGAGTTTAGATGTGTAAAAGGTGTTTGTTTACAAAAGAAAGCTCAAGATTGACCATTTTGGCCTAAAACTACCTTGACAGTGCACAAAATGCAAGATAGTCACCAGAGGAGCACCTTTTTGTGCTCATAACTATACAAAGGATATGCATGGAGTCTTGAGCACATGGGGAAGGTTGAGGGTCCTTGTACACTAGAATTTAGTGGCATTAGTTCATAGGTTGAAGGCTTAACCTTTATGAACTATTGTTAAGAGTTCACCCCCTCCACCCTGTTCCACCCCCCCCCCCCCCCAACAAATAGCTCTATAAAACCCTAATAGAAAATTAATGGGAAAGATCTTGAGAAATTTGCAATCAAATGAAATGAAATGGCTTGGGAGACACCTGGAACACCTTGTTCAGTCTTAGAAGGTCCTAGACTTGGCATTGGTCTTTACAAACAGTTGTACAGATCCACCAAAAACCTATATTTTTAAAGATTTAGTGATGAATTCAAGGTACATAGTTATATGAAGAATTTTAGATCATTTAAAAAGGTGGTGTGAGGTTTTTTACAACTTATCAAATCACAAACTACTCTCAAATCCTCTTGGAAATGCTTCTACAGGTCTAAGCTAAAAGGGTAGTCTAAAAATGCTAACAAAAGTTTACCCAGACACTTAAATGAGCAAAGTTGCATGTGTGCAGATTAGAGA
The DNA here is from genome assembly GCA_037957365.1 of Torreya grandis. Taxonomy (NCBI): domain Eukaryota; kingdom Viridiplantae; phylum Streptophyta; class Pinopsida; order Cupressales; family Taxaceae; genus Torreya; species Torreya grandis. The sequence continues at coordinate 935,690 of JARHVA010003197.1, read as the reverse complement.
GCCACATACCATGGTATAATATAATTTTATATGACCTAAAACATGGTCACTCATCCAATCTTTAAGGTTTTATTAAATCCTCATGGTCATCCAAGTAGCTAGCACTAAGTGACTAGGCCTAGTTGCCTAGTAGGCCTAGTTGCCTAGTAGGCCTATTTGGTCAACAAGAGAAGATGAGTATTGGCGTAGATGGATACTAAAGGATTAATTTCAGGTCATGAAAACCTCTATAACTACCACATAAAGGTGATTAGACACTTTTCATATCCATAATAGAGGATGGGTAAAATTTCCAAGCCTTATTGGCATGCAAGAAGGGATAAGCTACTAAATGTTTCATGGAGGCCTAATTGGACCACATTTCTACCTTTGTAACTATCATGAAGAGAGGTGGTAGACCAAGTTGGCATGGTCATGATTTTAATGGGGTCAACCAAGGCTAAATTATCTCCTAACCACTACAACTCCATGCCCAAAATCTCATTAAAGACCACAAGGGAGCCAATGCAATGCATGGAAAGAGCATGGTGTTGTTATTGAAACTTATAACTGATGATGGAGTGAATTAGTGTCATCATGACCTCTTATCCAATATTCCAAGATAAAATCTCTTCTCTCACCTTATTTATTGTTCTTTAATTTGAGGTTAAAATACCATTTTAAGCCTCCCTCGGCTGGTTATGATGAAACTCTACTCAAATTGTATCTTGCAACCCTATTAAATGAATATAAGGACTGATTCAGATTCTCTTACTAGTTTAGTTTTCTCTATGCTTCTTGATTTGAAGAAGTGGTTGAGTTTCATCTTCCTTTTTAGGTCCTTGCCTTCACTTAGTTGCTAGGAGATTGTCTAAATAGGTCATATCGTGTGTAGAAGTGTTAGTGACTGTGTTTGAAGTAGAATTTGAGTGGTAGTGTCATGAGAGTAGAACTTCCATTCATCCTCAAGTTAAAACCACTTAACATATCCTCTATATGAAGTATTGGTACTTATGAGTCTCTAGGAAAAGAGTGATCTAATCCCTAGCCATTGTCTTGTTCTCAAGTGTTGTTGAAGGATCATTTAGAGTGGACAAAATCATGTTGGTGCATCACCTAAACTTAGTTTAGGATTTGTTTTGTACATCATCTTCTATCTCTTTTCATCACCAAGTTAGTATTTTTAGGATTTGAGCTACAATTGATGCACCGAGGGAGCTAGCCCAAAAACTAGAGGTTCACCTTAACAACTAGGCCACCCACACCTAGAGGTGATCTCATTATATCAGTTGGATGAGGCAGGCTTGAAACACCACTATCTCAAGGGTGAAATCCAAACTGATAACAATATCAACCCATTTAATGGGATGGAGAGACATGACATTGCATTCCAAGATTTGTTGTAAAACCTGTGCTAGTGACTATGGAAGGTTGGTGAATATTTAGTGCTGAGGAAAAGATAAAACCAATATAGGAGATGGATATGAAGTTGTGTTAACTATGGAATTTTGATCACCCTTGTTCTCTATGGCCCTTACCTTGTATGGAGGCTTATTTTAAATCATAATATTTTATTTTGATCAATTGGTGTAATTTAGTTTACCCATTGATAAAAGCTTGACATCTCTTTCTTTTACCATGTGGCACAAACCTGTGAATGTAGGAATCTTATTAAACAAGATAGCTTTGTGTAATGCCGGTAAAAAGTTTTGTTTGTAGATATCCTGAAGATCTTTGTCTACCATGGGGCTATTCAATTTAGTTAAGAGAGTTTTATATCGTAAGTCGTATTCTGGTTCATTTGAATTTTATTTTAATTATGCAACTTGGTCATATGAAATCTTGTCATTGATATGTATGGCGAAGTGTGCTTAAAACATGTCTGCCAAAGGATTGAATGATTTGATAGATTGATTTGGTAAGTCATATAACCATTTTAGGGAATAATCCTTTAATTTACGTTAAAACAACTTCATAAAAGACATATCATTGGACACGTAGTTCAAACATGTTGTGTGAAAATCTTGGAGATGGTGCTCTAGGTCACCCTTACCATCATATAATGTAAGTTTATGTTCCAAAAATCTGAATGGCAAGGGAGCTGCCACTATGTGATGTGCCAAAAGTGTATGTAATAGAATATTAGAATCCAAGACATGTGATGGCCTAGTGGCTCCATTCTCAAGATGTAACACCTTATCCTGCAGAGTATGAACCTCGTGCATAAGGGATTGTACATCTGGAGTAGAGGAACTAGTCATAAGAGGTGTAGCTATCACTAAAGGTGGTTGAATTACAATTGTAGGTTGGGCTAGCCCAGTTGGCCCCACTGTAAGTGTAACAATGCTACTAGTTGGGGGTGTTGAAGATTGACTGTTGTTTATTTTTTGAATTTCTTCCTAAATAATAGTGATTGAGGTCATCTTGCATATCCACATGTTTGGACATAAAATCTTGCAATTATTTCTTATTGGTATCATCAAATCGGTTGTTGAATTCCACCATTGTAGTTTACGAAGTAGGAAAACAATTTTTTTGTATATTTTGAACCTTTAAAGAATTCTAATCTAAGAAAGATTGCAAAAAATAAATATTGAAACAAATCTAAACTATTGGAACTAAAATTTCAGCATAGACACAAAAAGATACAAACCCTAAAAACATCTAGGGTTAGGGTTTGAGAAATGTTTGAAGTAAGTTGAGTTCATCGAATGTTTTAACTATTTAGGGTTTGGCTTATGTAAATCCTATGGGTGATTAAAGGTTTGAGTAGTCTAAACCAGGGAAATAATATGCAATAAATAACCACTGATTTGTTACAGATTTAACTAGCTTTTGACTTTCTAAAAATAATAAGAAATATGTGCAAATAAAGACTTATCTGATAAACCCTTGATACAAATGATCTGAGTACTAGAAATTGAGATAAAAACCAATTTGAGTGTTGTCAACTAGATCTCTATATCAAAACCCCCCTGAATAGTAGAACCACATTTGGATAAAGATGTCATGTGACTCTAATGACCTGATGGTGGTGTTAATATCCTCTGTGCAAGTTTGTCCTGAACTTCTGGGTGAACCTATGTCTATGTTTCTAGGTTTTATTCTTGAATGCATGAAGTATGGAAATCTTTATTGTACATGTAATAATTGATTTATGATGCAAACCCTAATCCTACTTGCAAGTAAGGCATGAGCTAAAAAGTGTGTTCGTTAGTAGGATAGGTTGGATGTCCTTAACACCCCATTATGAAGAGATTTGCCTACATACCAATAATATGAGGAGGGATCAAGCATGTTTGGTTTTCTCTATTTACCTCAGTGTTGAAGCCTCTTCCCACTAGGCTAGCACATTGGCCCTGTCTTGCGAGGGATGAGTCTCACATGCTCACTCGATCCGCATAATGAAAGATCAGTTCCTAAAGACTTTGAAACACGATGTGTGTTTACTCATTTCTTATCAAACAAATATCATATTTTTGTTCCTTAACATCACATATTATACTACTTGTTGGCTAATTTTTACACCAATTTTTGCATCTTTCATTTTAGCTAAGTGCAACATTCTTAATTGGTTTATCCCCACAGCAAAAAGACCAAGTGTTATTTCTTTTGGAAGCCTTTGTTTGGTCCTTTTGCAAGTGTTATTTCAGTCTTTTTTGCTGAAGTGTTTTTTCTTTCAACAAGGTTTTGCTCTAGGTTTTTTGTCCAAGTCTCAAAGGAATTGTTTCAGACTTTTTGTCCAAAACAAAAAGTTTGAAGGAATTGTTCCATTTCAGGTTTTCTAAAAGGTATCTTCAATATTTCTGAAGGAAAAGTGCCATTTGAAACTTTTTTCAAAAGGTTTGTTCTTTCAAATAATTGGTCCATTTTAGGTTTTTCAAAGGGTACATTTCAAGATTTCTGAAGGAAATGTCTCTTACACTTTTCTGAAGGAATTAGCTTAAACAATTTTTCTGAAGGAATTGTTTCAGACTTTTTGTCCAAAACAATCTTTTCGAAGGGTCTTTTCTCAAGCGAAGGGACATTTTAAATATTTTTCAAGGGAATTTTCTTGGATTGGTCCTTTGCATTTTTCTGAAGGAATTGTTTTATACTTTTGTCCGAAATAATCTTTCCAAAAGAATTGGTCACTTACTTTTCTTTGAAGGAATTGGTGCTCTTCCAAAAGATCTTTTTCTCTTGAAAGTGTCCTAAACATATTTTTTAAGGGTACATTGCAATATTTTTGAAAGAAATGTCTTCTACAAAAATTCTGAAGGGTTTTTTTCATGCAAAGTGCTCTACACACTTTCCTAAAGGGTCTTTTCTCGGGAAAGTGTCCTTTTCAGGGTTTTCAAAGGGACATTCCAACAATGCCGAAGGGCATGTTTAGGCTTTCAAAGAGGCAAAATTAAAATTTAAAAGTTTTATTCTCAAAAAAAATTTCCTTTGGAAAAAGTTTGAAGGGACACTTGCAGAAAACCCGAGAGGTTAATTCTTTCAAAGAAAAGGGTCCACGAGAAAATTATTTCAAACTTTTTGTCTAAAAAAAAAAGTCCAAAGGAATGGTCCCAATAGAGTGACAACTATATGGACATTAACATATAGGTGATGAGCTATCCATTGGCATTTAAACATTGGGTCTTAGGCAGATCGATGGTCCTCATTCAAATGCTCAAAGATCCAAGGGCTCACATTCTCCATCTACCAAAGTAGATCAGAGGGTTCATCTCACCATTGATCAGGTCATGATCCAAGTCATTTTTGATGGCCAATCAAAGTAACAATTGGTTATACATGTAGACTCTAAGCGATGCCTCTCCAAGGCTAACAGAATGAAAGTGACTCTTCTCTACGTTGTTGCATACCTTAGCAAGCCAGTGAGAAGTTGTTAGCATCAAGACAAATATACAAAAAGTAGACTCTCATTTGTATAACTGATTCATATCACTACTTACCTCAAAAATATCTTGTTTATGTTAATGTAACTGATAGGGAAGCATCTTTGAGAGAGCAAGCTAGTTGTGTAACCACTTGAGGTGACATGGATCAATGGAATGGCCCAAATGAGCATCATTTGCAAAGATGGTTATAACAAAATGATTCGTCTTTTTGGTGCCAAAGGCCTCCTCACTTCCTTATGCTATAAATATAGCCCTTGGGCTAGTGTAAAAACAACCACACAGTGTATGGTGAAGCCCTGCTAGATCGATGTCACATTTTGCCTTTAAGCATTAAGTACCAATCTATTTCTTTCAAGTTTTTTGAATAATTATCTAGGTGTGTAAGAGATGTATAGTGATAGTAAGTGATGATTTTCCATCCTTCTATCCTTTATCCTTCATTCCTGAGCAAAATTTCTAAGTCTAACAGCTCATATAGAGTGTGTTCAAGTGTGTTGAATTGTTGTAAGTGTATAACTATTCTTGGAATGTGCAATTTGTCTTTCATTTCATTTTCCTTGTGTCATTTCATGCATCTCACCTCTATACTAAAATACTTGTGTTAGAAATCCTTAGAGCTTGGGAATGGTTTGTGTATTTTGTTGTATTGTGCACTAGAATATTACATTCATGTAGAAGATAATCTTGGTGTATCACCACTCTTAGAGTAGGTTTTCTTTTTCTTTAATCTCTAACTCTTTTCCTTTCAAGAAAATTAGTTTAGATACAAGTTATTTTGTAGAGATACATTCAAGGAGCTAGCCCTTTAAATTTAGAGGTTTATTTCCTCTATAAGCATATCCACATGCTTGGAAATGTTCCAACATTGCCTAAATCAAGAAGAATATTGAACACTCTCTTCTAGGGTGCAAGATTTGAAGACAATGATTCTAGCACACTCGATGGGATAAATTATTGACATGTCAAGGTGAATGTTGGTCTTGACAAGCCTAAGGTTGTAGATATATGCTTAATATAGCATTTGGTGAGTCCAAAAGGTGAGAATATTTGGTTGTAGATCAAGTTTCCCATGTTATACTTCATGGTCCTCACTAGGTCATTTAAGATTTTTGATCAATCCCCTCTAGCTCAAGCTCTTCTTAAATAATAATGCCCTAAACCATTCATAGCGCTTAGAGATCCTTGACAAGGAGGTTTTGAGAAGAAGAAGAGTAATTTTAGGAAGTTGGAGAAACAAGAGATCAAGAGGAAAGAAGATAAATGGAGAGGCAATAACCTTTCCTGGCCTTCAACACCCAAAATCCAATTAACCTTCCTACATATGACCCTATTCCTCCCAATGCTACCAAGAGTTTCGTTGGTTTCAATGGAGAGGGTCATATTACCCCATCTGAGCATATTAGGGACATTTTGAATTTTTGTAACTTCTATAATGTCACTTGAGCCAACATAGCCATTAGATTGATTGTTATGTCTCTAAAAGGTAAGGCACTTGAGTGGTATAGGAGTTTGGAAGGTGGTTGCATTACAAGTTGGGATAACTTCGGGGAATTATTGGTAACTAGATTTGAGAATAAGAGTGACCATACTTCATTGATCCATTAGCTAAACATGATAAAGAGAGGTCCTAATGAATCCATAAGACATTTTAATGAAATATTTTAAAGGACATGGTATACATTACCACCTATCATGAGACCTCCTCTGAGCATTGTGTTCCCCACTTATCTCAAGGGTATTGGTATTGATGTGGTGGTGATGTTACAGTCAATGGGAGGATTCACCTTGCCAGATGCATATGAGATAGCTATTGAAGCTGAGAATAGCTTGATACAAGCTAGAAAGCTAGCTCCAAGAGTTTCCATACCTTTATTGTCTCATATTTTAGTTGAAGCTACAAGCGTAGCACAAGTTCCTAACGCCAATGTCAAGCTAAGAACCTTCCTAAGAAGATGGATAATGTTGTGGATAAGGATGAAAATATCTGGTCATTATGAGCTTAGCTCAAGTAAGCTCAAATCCAGGCAAGTACTCCACCTAACCCTCAATACTATCCTCAACAAGGCTATAGAGCTCCACCCCAATACAACTACCAAGGAAGAGGACAAGGTCAACAAGGTTTAAACAAGTAGCCCAATTGCTATAATCCTAATTCCACTCTTTTCGTGAAGGCTATTGTTCTAATGCATGCTAACCTGGTCCAAGGGGAGGACTACTTGGACCAATGGGGACAACCTCAAGGTTAGCTTATGCATGATGGTGAAGAACACAGCCAAGATTTGGTAGAACAAGAAGAAACTAATCCTTACATGATATGAAAAGAAGTGAATCCCATCCAAAGGGAAATTTGTGGAGAGAGTAGCTACCTAAGTTTAGGTATGATGAACTTTCCAGTGAAAGGTGATTATGTGTTGAATCAAAGAACATCAATTGAAGCTAACACAAGAGCCAAGAAGAGAGATCTAGGAGATGTTCCAGGAGTACATATGACTCCAAGTGATGCCTCTCCAAGGCCACAAAGTGTGAATCTTAGTGCAATACCTACTACCAGTCATGCCCCTCAACAAAATTAGAATGCAAACAGGGTTGTCAAGCCTACAATGTAGCAATTTTAGACTCCCTCACTACCTTTAAGAATGCAAGAAAAGGTAAATAATTCCCCTCTAAACATTATTGGTTCTTTGAAGAATACCAAAACAAGCATATCTCTTTGGGAAGTCTTGCATATGCCTAGTCAAAAGGAGCTCTTACAAGAACAGCTTGTGAGCATTCATGTAGCCCCTCAAACTTCAAAACACAATAGTGTATCCCTTACCAATTCTCCAAATCATGTCTTAGAGCCCTCCACAAAATTTGAAAATCCTCTACCCTTGTACCTCACACTCATTGAGGGAGACAAGTTGGTTCACAGTTGTATTGTTGATAATGGAGCTAGTACCACTGTCATGCCTAAGGTGGTGGCTGATAAGTTGGAATTGAAGTATGAACCACATAGTAAAGGTGTTTTGCAACTTGATGGGAATCCAACTAAGAAAATGGGATTGGTCAGATGTCTAAAATTATTTTTACATGATTTCCCAAGTTTCCCCATTTTACAATATGTTGTGGTGGTAGACCTTCCAGCTCATTTTGCTATCTGCTTGTCAAGGGACTTCATGGCTAACATAGGAGGATACATTTCTATGGACTAGTCTTTTATATATTTTAAAACAAGATATGGAACCAAGGTGACTATAAGGACTCAACCCTTAGCAAAGTTTCATATTGATCCATTTATGGAGACAAGTTCAAATTAGAATTGTCTAATCAGTAAAGAAGAAGTTGTTATGGATGGTGAAGCATCCTCCCCCCTTGAAGGTATTTCTGATCTTTTCCATGATAAGTGTAGCACTGAAATGCATGGACTTGATCCATATAGTTTCATATAAGAAACTTATTTGGGAGTTTATTATATGCTAAAAAAAATGTGTCCATTCCTTCACTCACTAATGAAGACCATAAACTTGAAGGGATATGGAAAATATTTTTTTGATGGCTCAAGAAGCAAAGTAGGTGCAAGAGCTGGCATTATGTTAGTTTCTCCATCAAATAATCAATACTACTCCTCATATAGATTCCACTTCAGCTGCACCTACAGTTTGGTAGAATATGAAGGCCTAGTTCATGGCCTTTAATGGGCAAAGAGGAGAGGGATCGAGAATTTGAAAGTTTATGGGAATAGTGAATTGGTCATCCATCAAGTGAGAAATCAAACTGTAGCTAAGAATCCCCTTCTTAAATCCTACAAGTATAGGGTATGGGACCTACTTTAATACGTTGATGCCTTCAACATACAACCCATACCGAGGGATTAAAATAAACACACTGATAGATTGGTTGTCATAGGAGCACAATTTTGTTAGGAGGCCCCTTATCCAACGGAAGCACAATTGATTACTTATTTATAAGCAATTAAACACGGAAATATACCAGAATGATTAAGAAACTAGAAACATGAGACAACAAAGAATTTGAGAGACAATACACACTCTTGTATTAGATAATACTAGAAGAAAATACAAATAAGGAAGATGCCACTTCTTCCTCCACCTCAAAGGCTTGCCACACCTCAAGACCTTCTTCCCTCTCTCTCTTGCTCAACACAAAACTAACTCTATAACCTGAGTTACTATCCCTCCTTGAATGCTTCAGCTGATCTCCTTGACCTTACACCTATAGATCTCCTTGACCTTGCTTGCTTCAATGCTCTTACTTGATCAATTTGATAATTACAATACATGCCTCATGGGTCTTTAAATAGAATCCCATGGTTACAAAAATAGAAATCTAACTACTAAAATTAGACACACAGCTCGCGACTTAAAATAGCCTCTTAGCATGCAAACACTCAGTTTAACTAACTAACTGTTCGTGCAACGAACAGTTCTGGACCGCACAGGCGACCGACGCCGGTCCCTGCTTGTCTAGTGCTATCGACGTCGACCGACTCCCTGCCGTCGCCGATCTCTTTCTCCACTACATCTGACCGACGTCGGTCATACTGCCGACGCTGGTGGCTCTGGTTCTTCAGCATCCTCTTCATGTGTGTGCAAATAGTTGAAGCTTTTAGCTCCACACCTTAACAATCTCCCACTTGGAGATAAACAGCTGCAACTTGTACCTGTACCTGTACACCATCTATTTTGTTCCTTTGGCCCTATATCCCTCTTCAAAATCACCCTTGAAGACCAACCACCATGCAAACTTGTGATGCTATACTTGTCACTTATGCCACAAGAATTTTGTTGCTCTCAAACTCTTCATGACATACTTCTGAACCAACTCTACCCTTAGCTCAGAAAAGTCCCTGTATATGCAACCCTGCAAAAAGTAACACAATACAATAACAGGATAATGTAGCTAATATTATCCAACCTGGTAAAGATAAAATACAATGGTCAAACCTCCATTGTCCTACAGCTAACTCAAGACCATATACCATAGCCTTTTGTCTCAGATGTCCATCCACTCTCTTCTCTAAAACAGGAATCCATCCCTCTATCCAGCTGACAACTCCACCAAAAAATACCTATTTGGTTCTACTCCAAGGACTCACACTCCTCATCCATGTCAAGCTCCCACTGTTTCTGGATTCTACCTGCATTGCTTCCTCCATCTTCCTAGTTCATGACTATCAGTAAGCAATATAAAGAAGGTGAACAACGAATATGAGGTTCACATACCTTTTCTGACCTCTGTATGGGTGTTTGAGACTCCTTGACAACTAACTGTCCACCCATCATCCGTTCCAGTGATCGATCTCGGCCATCTCCCAGTCTGCTCCCGATCGATGTCGGTTCCCTGCACTGACCCTGACTGTCGACGTCGTTACCCCTGGCTGACGCTGGTGTCCCCCCTGCCGACGTCAATCCTGATGACCGACGTCAGACTTCTCCTACCCGACCTACCGACCCTACTGGTCTGCATAAGATCGATGTCGGTGTCTGACTGACCGACGTCGGTTCCAAGTAATTGACATCGGTGCCTGTGTGTTCCCGTGAGTGATGAATTCTTCATCCGCGAGCTCTTCTTGGATCAAATCTCTATCCATGCTGCCCTGCTCAGATTTATTCAGTGCCTGTAACTGTTCTCTGGCCTTCATCTCCTCCAAAAACACCAAGACATCCCTGTTCTTGTCAAAAGCCTCAAATTTCCTTTTCCTGCAATGAATTCTATCTATGCCTTCTGAATTTGAACACATACCTTTTGAATCAAGAACTTCCATTCCCTTCTTATTCATGTGACCCTGCCTATTAGACCACATCTTCGATTCTATACTAGAAGTAGAATCAGTAATACAAGTAGATAGATAAAGAGTACCTACTTTCTTACCTCTTGCCAAAACAAGTGCTCCCTTGGTAACCTTCCAAGAATCCGCTGTGAGGGTTATTGTGCATCCCTCATCACCCAACCTTCCTACAGAAATCAAACTTTGCTTCAGAATTGGAACATGCATGACCTCCTTCAACACCCATGTGTTGTCAATCTGTAATCTAAGCTGCACTTTCCCTTTGCCAACTATCTGACAAGGCGTACCATCCCCTAAATAGAGCACTCCAAAGTCTCCCTGTTCATACTCATGAAACAAATCTTTGTTTGGGGATGCATGAAAAGATGAACCAGAATCTAAAATCCATGATCCTACCTGACTATCCAAAGAAAGTATGAGAGCATCCTGTACCACAATATTTGCATCTTTTGCTTCTTCAATACCTGCATGTTGATTCTCTTTATCTCTCAACCAACACTCCTTCTTTGTATGTCCTTTCTTTCCACAAAACTAGCAGGTAATACCTTTGGACTCGGATCTCCTTCCCGACCTTGATTTCCCTTGCTCAATCTTCTCCTTTTGCCTTCCTCTGCTTTCCGCACTTAGAGCGTTCCCTGATGATTCACCTATGCTTCTCCTGCGTATTTCCTCATTCAAGATAACACTCACAACATCATCAACTTTTAAGATTTTAGAAGCAGATGCAGAATTACTTACTACCATAACCATACCATCCCAACTTTCAGGCAAAAAATATAAAATCAAGAGAGCCTTTACCTCATCATCAAAAACAATATTGACTGAAGCTAATTGGTTTACCAAACCATGGAAATCACTAAGATGAGTATGTACCGAACCACCTTCCTGCATTTGCAAAGTAAATAGCTGCTTCATAAGGTATACCTTATTAAAATCCGAGGGCTTTTCGTATAAATTTGCCAAGGACTTTATCAACTCTTTCGTTGTCTTGCACTGTGATAAGCTGGAAATCATAGACGATGCAAGGCTCAACCTTATGGAACCAAGAGCCTTCCGATCAAGAACGTTCCATTCTTTATCCTTCATATCTGTGGGTTTGCATGCAACCCCACCCAACGGTAAGTACAGATCCTTTTGATACAGATAGTCCTCAATCTGCATCCTCCAGTGTTGATAATTCTTGCCGTTAAACTTCTCCATTCGTAGCTTACTTTCTTCTACCATTGCTGAACTCCCACTCAATCAGAAAACCCTGTGAATGACCTGTAATCAAAAACAATAACCTGCTTGCTGCAAACCGTAGCTCTGATACCAACTGTTAGGAGGCCCCTTATCCAACGAAAGCCCAATTGATTACTTATTTATAAGCAATTAAACACAGAAATATACCAGAATGATTAAGAAACTAGAAACATGAGACAGCAAAGAATTTGAGAGACAATACACACTCTTGTATTAGATAATACTAGAAGAAAATACAAATAAGGAAGATGCCACTTCTTCCTCCACCTCAAAGGCTTGCCACACCTCAAGACCTTCTTCCCTCTCTCTCTTGCTCAACACAAAACCAACTCTATAACCTGAGTTACTATCCCTCCTTGAATGCTTCAGTTGATCTCCTTGACCTTACACTTGTAGATCTCCTTGACCTTGCTTGCTTCAATGCTCTTACTTGATCAATTTGATAATTACAATACATGCCTCATGGGTCTTTAAATAGAATCCCATGGTTACAAAAATAGAAATCTAACTACTAAAATTAAACACACATCTCGCGATTTAAAATAGCCTCTTAGCATGCAAACACTCAGTTCAACTAACTAACTGTTCGTGCAACGAACAGTTCTGGACCGCACAGGCGACCGACGCCGGTCCCTACTTGTCTGGTGCTGTCGACGTCGGCCGACTCCCTACCATCGCCAGTCTCCTTCTCCACTGCATCTGACCGACGTCGGTCATACTGCCGACGCCGGTGGCTCTAGTTCTTCAGCATCCTCTTCATGTGTGTGCAAACAGTTGAAGCTTTTAGCTCCACACCTTAACAAATTTGATGCAGTTGTTGATGTAGAGAAAGAGAAGGATCAATCCCATATCAAGGTCATTGTGAGGCATTATATTCCAGATAATGAAGTGTCATGGTAGGTTTTTGAAATTGATGAACACATTGCATACTTCTTATACATTAAGGCAAGATTCTCCTCAAGTAACCAAAAGAGACTACATGATCAATATGAAGAACAAGTTATTTAGTTGAAGACAAACAAGATACCTAAGGGGTTGATTACTTTGGAGAGTGTTTTCAATGAAGATGATCAAAAGAAGAAAGAAAGAGTGAGCATGTCAACAAAAAAAGAGAACTATGAGAGCGTCATGATTTATAAGGACAAGCTCCTGAAAATTGGTAAGGTGTGTTCTATGTCTGAGAGACAGGCCTTTATTGATTTATGCAAAGAGTTCCATGACATCTCTGCTTGGGAATATAAATATTTGAAAGGGTTTGATCCAATTTTAGTTTTCTTTTGCTTGATCCAAGTCAAGCAAAAGCAAAGGCTTATCAATCCTAAGATAGAGGAACTCATGAAGAAAGAGCTGACCAAGTTGATTGAGTCTAGGATTATCTTTCCTATCAAACACTCAACTTGAGTGGCTTATCTTGTACCTATCTAAAAGAAGAATGGAGAGATCAAAATTTTCATGGATTTTATAGACCTTAATAGAGTCTCTCAAGGATCATTATCCACTACCTTCCATAGAATAAATTACGCAAGTTGTTTCAGGTTCTCAATGCTTCTCACTTCGTGATGGTTAGTCAGGTTGCAATCAAATACTGGTGAATGAAGAGGATCAATTCAAGATAGTCTTCACTACAAAATGGGGGACCTTTACCTATAAGAAGATGCCTTTTGGTTTATCCAATGTTGGAGCTATATTTCAAAGAGCAATGGACATGGATTTTAAATGTTTGATCAATAAGTTTCTACTTGTGTACCTTGATGATATAACTATTTTTTTGAAGGATGCTACTGATCATATAGAACATCTAAGGCAAGTGTTTAATAAATGTAGGGAGTATGGAATATCCCTTATTCTAACAAAGTGCATCTTTGTTGTCCATAAAGGTAATTTATTTGGTCATATTGTTTCAAAAGAAGGCTTGTCTATTGACCCTGAGAGGATCGAGGCTATTCTAAGCTTGTCTTTGCCTCAACACAAGAAAGGAATTCAAAGCTTCATGGGGAAAATAAACATTGTAATAAGATTTATTCCAGGCTTTGTAACTATGGTAAAGCCTATCACAGCCATGCTCAAGAAGAACCAAACTTTTGATTGGACATAGGAAAGTAAGAGTAGTTTTGAGGCAATCATTCAAGCAATTACAAAATATCCTATTCTCTTAAACCCAAACTTTTCCAAATATTGCATACTCTATACCTTTACTAACCTTGATACAATCTCAGCTATGATTATGCAAAATAATGATGAAGAGGTCGAGCAACTAATTGCATTTTTCAGCCAAGGATTGGAAGATTATGAGGTCAAGTATACATTTGCTAAGAATCAATCTCTAACAATGATAAGAGGATTGGAAAAATTTAGACACATGGTTTCAAAAAACAAGATACATATCATGGTTTCTCATCCTAGTACCAAGGAGTTTCTCCTAAGCAAAGACCTCAATGAAAAGAGAGCTTGGTGGATTACAAAGGTGATGGAGTATGATGTGGACATTAAGGTGACAAACTTGGTAAGAGAAAAAGGGTTATGTGAGCATTTAGCTTCAAATTTTAAGGAGCCAAAGGAGGAAGTCTTGATCAACTAGGTTCAACACCAACCAACTAATCACATACAAGTTCAAAGTTGGACACAATACATCATTAGTTTTCTTCAAAATGTTGAGCGCCCCAATGGGTTGAACAAATCTCAAAGGAGGTATTTTATATTGTAGACCATTCCCTACTATCTTGTATATGGTGTTCTATTTAAGAAAGATGTGAATGGTGTGTTGTTGAGGTGTGTTACAGTGATCATTTTGATATGCTCTTGGAAAATTTTCACAATGGTACAGATGGCGGTCATTTCTCTCCTAAGACAACAACTGCAAAGATAATGAGGGCTGGTTACTATTGGCCTAGTCTTTTTAAAGATTGCTACCATTGGGCTAAAAATTGTCCTCAATGTGCTTTTTTTGAAGTCAAATAGAAACTTGTAGCCCTTCCATTGAATTCTATCCAAGTAGACTAGCCTTTCATGCAATGGGGTCTTGATTTCATTGGTGTGATCAACCCTCCATCAAGTGCTACCGTCAAGGTAATGGGTTGGATAAATCTACTAACAACAATCTCATCAAGATCATCAAGAGGACATTAGAAAATAATCAATGAGCATGGCATAACAAATTGAAGATAGCCTTATGGGTTGACAAGATTAATCGTAAGAGATCAATTGGTGATTCTCCCTTTGTGCTTGTTTATAGAAGAGAGGCTAGGTTGTCCATATCTCAAGAACTCCCTACTCTAGAACTTACACATCAACTAGAACTACTTAAAAATACTCTAATGGAAGTCAAATTGACATAACTAATGTAGCTTCAAAAATCAAGAGACAATGCACACAAGGCCATTGAACACCATCAAGTACTCATGAAAAAGTCATTTGACAACAGAGCAAGTGCAAGAGTGTTCAAGGAAGGTGACTTGGTCCTGAAATGGGATGAGGATAAAGAAAAATTAGGCAGACATGCAAATTTTGACACTTTTTAGAGTGGCCATTACATCATTAGCAAGTGTAAGCAAAGCAACTCCTTTCAGCTGACCAAGATGAATGGAGAAGAATTACCTATCTCTGTGAATGGGATACATCCAAAGTTCTGCTAGTAGTCCTTGCAAGTCTATTTTGTAAATAGTAGTTTAGGTGTGTCTTTCCTTTGGTTTGTTGTGTTCTCTAAGTGCCTTGTAGCATAAGTGTGTTTCTTTCCTTTTATTTGGTGTGTGTATTTGCCTTTGTGCATGTGAATCAACTAGCTTATGTTTTTGAGCCAAGGGCCTCTTCAAGTCATTTTTTGAGTGCCTATATGCATGACTTTATGCCCAATGGAAGGATTTAGGCAATTGGTCTTAGGCAAGTAGGCATGCCTCCCATAGGAATCACCAAGAATTTTAGGCAATTTTCACACCTAGTTTTGCATCTTTCATTTTCGCTAAGTGCAACATTCTTAATTGGTTTATCCCCACAACAAAAAGACTAAGTTTTATTTCCTTCGAAATCCTTTGTTTGGTATTTTTGTAGGTGTTATTTTGATCTTTTTTGCTCAAGTGTTTTTTATTTCAACAAGGTTTTGCTTCAGGTTTTTTGTCCAATTCTCAAAGGAATTGTTTCGGACTTTTTGTCCAAAAAAAAAAATTTCAAAGGAATTGGTCCATTTCAAGTTTTCCGAAAGGCATATTCAAGATTTTTGAAGGAAAAGTATCCTTTGAAACTTTTTTGAAGGATTTTTTCTTTCAAGGAATCGGTCCATTTCAGGTATTCTGAAGGGAACATTTCAGGATTTCTAAAGGAAATGTCTCTTGCACTTTTTCGAAGGAATTGGCTTAAATAATTTTTTTGAAAAAATTGTTTCAGACTTTTTATCCAAAACAATCTTTTTGAAGGGTCATTTCTCAAGTGAAAGGACATTTTCAATACTTCTGAAGGGCTTTTTCTTGGATTGGTCCTTTGCATTTTTTCGAAGGAATTGTTTCAGAGTTTTTGTCCGAAATAATCTTTCCAAAAGAATTGGTCTCTTACTTTTCTCCAAAGGAATTGGTGCCTTTGCAAATGGTCTTTTTCTCTTGACAGTGTCCTAAATATATTCTTGAAGGGTACATTGCAATATTTTTGAAATAAATGTCCTCTGCAAAAAATTTGAAGGGTCTTTTTCATGCAAAGTGCCCTACAAACCTTCCTGAATGGTAATTTCTCAGGAAAGTGTCCTTTTTAGGATTTTCGAAGAGACATGCCAATAATGTCAAAGGACATGTTTAGGATTTAGAGAGGAAAAATTAAAATTCCAAAGGGTTATTCTCGGCGAAAGTGTCCTATAGAAAAAGTCCAAAGGGACACTTGCAGAAAGCCTGAGAGGTTAATTCTCTTAGAGAAAAGGGTTCACAAGAAAATTGCTTCAAACTTTTTGTCTAAAAAAAAAAGTCTAAAGGAATGGTCCTAGTAGAGTGATGGCTATATGGATGTCAACTTCAAGGTGAGGAGCTATCCATTGGCATTTAAATAGTGGGTCCTAGGTAAATTGATGGTCCTTGTTCAAAAGCTCAAAGATCTAAGGGCTCACATTCTCCATCTGCCAAAGCAGATCAAAGGGTTCATCTCACCATTGATCAGGTCATGATCTGAGTCATTTTTGATGGCCAATCAAAGGAATAATTGATTTTACATGTAGACTCCAAGCGATGCCTCTCCAAGGCTAAAAAAATAAAAGTGACTCTTCTCTAAGTCATTGCATACCTCAACAAGACAGTGAGAAGCTGTTAGCATCAAGACAAATCTATAACAAGTAGACTCTCATTTACATAATCGATTGATGCCATTACTCAGCTCAAAAATATCTTGTTTTAGTTAATGCAATCATTGGGGAAGCATCTTGGAGAGAGCAATGTAGTTGTGTAACCACTTGAGGTGACATGGATAAATGGAATGGCCCAAATGAGCATCACTTATTAAGATAGTTGCAGTAGAAGATAGAGACTCCTAACAGAATGATTCCTCTTTTTGGTGCCAAAGGCCTCCTCCTTTCACTTCCCTTTTGCTATACATATAGCCCTTTGGCTAGTGTAAAAATAACCACACAATGTATGGCAAATCCCTACTAGATTGATGTCACATTTTTATTTTAAGCATTAAGTACATGTTTGTTTCTTTCAAGTTTTATAAACAATTGTCTATGTGTGTAAGAGATGTATAGTGATAGTAAGTGATGATTTTCCATCTTTCTGTCCTTTTTCTTTCATGCTTGAGCAAAATTTCTTAGTCTAACAAGTCATATAGAGTCTGTTCAAGTGTGTTGAATTCCTATAAGTGTATAACTATTCTTGGAATGTGTAATTTACCTTTTAGTTCATTTTCCTTATGTCATTTCATGCATCTTACCTCTATACTAAAATATTTGTGTTAGAAATCCTTAGAGCCTGGGAATGGTCTATGCATTTTGTTGTATTGTGCACTAGAATATGATAATCATATGAAAGATAATCTTGGTGTATCACCACTCTTAGAGTAGGTTTTTCTTTTCTATAATCTCTAACTCTTTTCCTTTCAAGAAAATTGATTTAGAAAGAATTTATTTTTTAGAGATACATTTAGAGAGCTAGCCCTTTAAATCTAGAGGTTCATTTCCTCTATAAGCATACCCACATGCTTGGAAATGTTTCAACGTTGCCCAAATCTAGAAGAGGATTGAACATTCTCTTCTAGGGTGCAAGATTTGGAGACAACACTACCATCACTAGATAAATATAAACAGAACTCATGATTTCATTCACTTAACACATTTCAATATTGAACATAGTTAATAGTCCATTACTTGAAGTACCATATGATAAACATTGAATTCTCGTTAAGTGATTACAGATTACAAGATAGAATGCTCTATATTCCTTCAAAAATTCACACACCAATCCTCTTGTGAGTGCTTAAAATAGGGGTTTTTATACTTATTTTGCCCTATCCAAGTGTCAAGTTCCCAAATCAAAATGGGCACATGGCACACAAACTCTCAATAGGCTAAGGGTCATGGATAAATATAAAAAGAACTCATGAATTTATTCACTTAACACATTTCAATATTCAACACAGTTAACAGTCCATTACTTGAAGTGCCATATGGTAAACATTGAATTTTCGTTAAGTGATTACAGATTACAAGATAGAATGCTCTATATTCCTTCAAAAATTCACACACCAATCCTCTTGTGAGTGCTTAAAATAGGGTTTTTTATACTTGTTTTGCCCTATCCAAGTGTCAAGTTCCCAAATCAAAATGGGCACATGGCACACAGACTCTCAATAGGCTAAGAGTCATAGAATTTATAATTAATTATTCTTATAGAATTGGACCTCTATGCCCCTAGATGCCTGATCTATGTTATACATTTATTTTTAAGTGTTTCATTCCCTGTGGGCTGATACAAGGTCTCTAATTGATGGGGTCAAAGTGTCTTATTTGATTTATTCTTTAAACTGCTCTCACAGTCCTCACATTCCACTTCCCTTACACTCCCCTAGTCTTTCACTTCTTGTTATGGGTCCTCTATTCTCAAGTTATTCATGTCACATTTTCTCTTGACTGGGTCCTCTCATGCTGGGTCTTTTGCACCATTAACCTTCTACATCTTTCTACTCTCATGCTGCTAGTCTTGCGCCATGGACCTCCCATGCCATGGTTCTCCTGCACCATGTCGATACTTACATAAAAATGGATAATAGTTCCTCCACGCTACTCACCAAAATTAGAATAAATACTTAGTCAAAATTGAGGGTCCAACATCACGCAACACTAAGCTATTAGTCCATTTTGGACTAAGTTGTACTGGCATCATCAAGGAACTTAGGCCTTTTTTGCTCAAGTTCTTTCCTTAGCTCATCCCAATGGGATAAGGCATCAGGAACCTTAGTAGATATTTTTTTAGTGGCCTCCTTTACTGATTTCAAATCTTCAAGATAAATTGGATTCTCGATCTTCTTCATATGTTCCTCTAGGGCTACACTAGCTCCCTTTTGGATGTTCTCTAATTCAGAGACCTTATCAACCTATCCTCAAAATGTGGAAAAATTGCCATTTATTTGTTGATGATGATTATGAATAGTGTCTTCCATCATTTCCATGTCCTTGAATGTCTTCACATTCTTGACATGATCTTTTATTAATAGCTTTGCATCAATTGCTTACTACCTCAAGACCTCCTTGTCAGTAAGCTAGACTTCTATTATTTTATTTGGGTGCATCATGTATGCAAAAATGTCATCCAAATTTGGGATAACCTCCTTGATTCTTTCCAAAGCATTATGGTAGATATATGCTATAGTGGTCAACTTCTCTGAAAGTTCCTAGGACTCATCTCTGGGCATAGGGCACTCCTTATTCTTTTTGAGCAAAATCTCAACCAATGTCTCTAATTTCCCTATGGCATCCCCATCTAATGGTACGCCATTTGCTAGTGCCAGCTCCTCTTTCAAAAATATTTTGTAAAGGTTTAATACCCTTACCTTAGCCTTGGTGGTCTTTTGAAGTTATTTCTTCAAGGAGGCCACTTACTCAGCTGGTACATGCTTTTCAGCATACACTTTATTATACATTTCCACCACCTTGTCATGTTTCTTTTCAACTATGCATGTGTTTGAATCTGACAAAATATTTTGGCACATCACTTCCATGACAAGTTTTAAAAATATGGTGCTTGTTATTATTGGGTAGAGCTATTGTGGATCAAATTTCATGAGGTTCGGCAGTCTTGGGGTGTCTGGGCCAAAAAAAAATCAATCCAACAGAACGTCGAATTGAGGCTCTTCATTATACATCTCCAAAAGGAAGGATAATTGCTTCCTTATTTCTTGGGTCACATCATTCAGGTGGAAATGCTTCTAAAGATAGATTTTTTATTTTTCTACACCAAGCTGGTATCATTCACACAGATTAGATGGTGATCTCTATTTTGGTTCCCCCTCAACTAGCCCCTTCCCTTTTCCTAGGTTTTGCTCAAGTTCTTGATGGCTTCTGGTAGCCATCCCATTCATTCTCATTTCTCCAGTATTGATTTGATCAATAGTTTGGATTTCTCACATAGGGGATGGAGTCTTCTCTAGATCAGATTCCATGTTATGTGTCTGCTCTTGTGGGGGGTCTCTTTGGGGCATTTGAATTAGAAGGTGGTGAGGCACTGACCTAGTGGTAGTCCTTGGAGAAGTTAGAAGTGAAGGTGGTCATGGTGGTGAAGGTGGGGCAGTTGGATGAGGATATGGTCAAGTTGGAGAAGGTGGGGTAGGTGAGTGGGAAGGAGTATGATGAGGTGAAGGTGATGTAGGTGGTGAAGAACTATGAGATGGAGATAGAGATTATGATGGTGCAAAATTAGGTGAAGGTGAAGTGTGAGGTGGTGGTTGTGGCATTGAATGGTGATGTTGAACTGGCCTAGAGGGTTACACCTCCATTATCTTCTACCACTTTTGGGAGCCTTGCTACCCACTTGTGTTGGTGCTTGGATCAGAATACCTCATTTTCAGTAATACCTAGGTGATCATCTCCTTGAGGTCTCCATCTTGAGGGCTTGGGTTGGGGTGTAACATATAAAATAGTTTGTGTATCTATTTCCCAACCAAGATATTCTTGATCTTAATGTTGGTTATGCTTGTTTTTCCCCTCTCCGTATAGGCCTTTTTTCCAAGATATACAAACATCTTTTAGAGTGTGTGACATCCTGCATTGATCTATTTTGCTTGTATATTGATCGATTGTGCATCATAGATTCTATTGACAAAATCAATGAAGTAGTGCACAAAGAAGGAATATGGCAGCTTAAGCCATGTTGAGAGCTCTCCTTAAGGATTTATCCAAATATGTACCAAGGAGTAGTACTAATTCATAGCAAATTTTGCTTGATCTTCTGTTAGGAAGGGCAAATCCTTGAGAATGTGACATTCATTCCCAAAATCTGCCTTCATTCTATAAAACTAGTATGTCATCTTTAATTTATATGTTAGAGTGATTTGTTGAGGGTAGGTGAAAGCTTTGTATCACTCAATGGGGGACTTGTGAGAGGGGGATACACCAACTTCAAATATTTTGAATTTTAGTTAGGCATGTTGATTTCATCAAAAACCAATAATAATAAGGTTTCCCCCCAAGGAAACCTGAACTTAGGTGTTGTATTCACCTTCTCTATATCTTTAGCTATATTTTGAGCAAAGTAAAGTGCCCAATTGTACTATATTCCCTATAGTACTTGGTGCATGATTTACAAGTGGGCCATATCGACCTCCTTACATCGGTCAGTCCCTCTGACCTTGGTATAAATTATTCAGTGACTCTTAGGGTAGGATCCTGTAGGTTTGTAATGTGAATTGCATACCCCTTCTTTTGTTACATAAGCACAATGGTGGTTTGTTGAATCTCCTTCGTATCTGCCAGGTCATCCAACACATTGACCTCTGAGCACTAGAGTCCTGTGACTTTGCTTACCCTCCCTATGTTGATCTTCATGTTATACCCTATGAAATGGATGTAATCCTCATGAATGTGTGAGAGGAGGAATTGAACTGCCTCAGTAGGATTTCCAAAATATGGTAGTTCGAAGAGTTGGAAAAGTCTAGATTTATCTAGCTAGTTCTTGATGGTCAAGTCATAAACCACTTGGTTTCATGTGTTGGTCGTCTAGCCCTGATAATCATTTAATAACTACACCTCATTTCCTAGTTAGTGGTTGTAGTCAAATATGTTCTTAGTCACCACCTTAGAGACCCATTTTTCTATGTGCAAGACTGACTCAAGGTATTACATCTATTCTATGTAAATGGTTTGAGGGGGAGATGGTGGAACATTCTGTGATGAGGAGGCCTACACTTATTTTCCCCTTTTCGCCATCTTGGCTTTTTCTGCACTCTCACTCTAAAATTCCACATGTTTTACTTGCCTTAGTGCCTCGTCTGGGTATTCCAAAGGCTCTTATCTTATAGGGAACCATGCTTCTCTACTCACCTCTCTCTCTTATGGTATGGTTAGCAATTTTTCAAGTCTTTTTTTTATCACATTATCCTTCATGGCACTCTAAATTTAATGCTTGACCATCCTATTGGTTGAATATTTTGTCTATCAACGTACTGATAAACAAAATTGGTCTGATCAGCCAAAGTAGGAAGATTGGTCATCCAAATGTGCAATTTTTACCACATTAGAAGGAAAATAATCTCTCCTCTCATCAAGGGGAGGTTCCCTATAGGTATGCTATATATATTAACAGAAAATAATACTCAAGGGTAGGACAAACCATCCATCTCTCTTTCTTCAGAGATGATGCATGCAAATCAAAAGAAAAACTCAAGGGAAATGACAGACAACACTTCTCTTCTTCAGAATTACTATTCAACAAACCACAATAATACTCCTAGTAGTAAATGCAAAATGTAGCAAAGGATGTTATAACCAGCAAATCGAGATGCAGGACAAAGTCTTCACCTGAATTGCTCAAGAGTAAGATACGAAGGATAATGAGGGCACAAAGTCTCTCCACAGTTGACTCTTCAGGACAACTTCCTGACTACTGTCACTAATTCTGCTTGTTGAATTAAAGGAACAAAGAATATATTAAGGAAAAAGACATAAGAATAGTTTCCTCAATAACAAAGATATTAAAGCACAAAGTTTGAAAAATCACTTGCTTTCTTATTCCAAAAAAAAATGATCAACAAATTGAGCTCAAAGTCTCAAAAGTGCCTTTCAATTTGGGCAGAGTTTCGTTCTGATTGTCAAAAAAGAGATTTTTTTTACAATAGAAGAGAGTCCCTTATATAGTCTCTTCAAGAAGGACTTGGTAACAATAACACATCATGTTACATTGGAATCTATTAAGAAGACAGGCTGGAACTTAGGGGTGTTTACCCATTTGATTTTATCAATGCAGAGAAATAATTCACACTATTGAAAGTTTGCAACTTTCAATGTCTACCTGGCGATCTGATCCTACCTTCATCATTCCTCCTTTTTTGGTTAATTAAATCGGGTCCTAGATTCAATTTATTGTTATGTTCCTTCCTCGCTTTCTATTGGTCTTGGTCTTGAAGTCTATGAATGCATTCGGGTCTATAAATTCAAAGGATCAAAAGCTATTTTATGAGCTTTAAAATTGACGTTCGTGCACCCATCACTATGTTTTCAATGACTAGTTCGCTATGTTGAATTTGAAGTCTCAGGCGCATCACCCCTTGGTCCTTCTTTGGCTTTTCTATTTGGAACTTTCCTGGAAAGAATCTACCCTTTTGGGCCTTAAGAAATGATCCACTTTGGGTCGAGAAGAGCTCAACGCAAGGTATCTGCCCTTTGGGCAGTCTTTGAATGGCCTTTGGGCTTCTTGTTTTACATCTTCCCGAAGGGAAGGTGACCCTTCAGCTTCAATGAAGTGTCCTTCTATTCGGCAGCCAGGAGTTCCCCGCAAGGGCACCTGCCCTTCAAGGTCCTTTGGCGGCCTTTCGCGGGTTTCTTGCAGGTATTTTCCCCGAACAAATTCCCAAGGACAAAAGGTCAGCAAAAATCTCCTGCAGATAAAAAGTCTGCGGAAAATGTTTCTATCACTTTTGCCTTGGCTATTTCTTTGGGCTTTCTGCCTGCAGCTTCTTCGAATTCTTTCGAGCTTTTTGTCCAAAGGAATTCCTTCGGACAAAAAGTCTGAAGGAATTGCTTCTTGCCTTAGTCTTTTTCAAATGCCTTTACATAGAAATCTGAAAGAATTTACTTTTTGAGGCTTCTTTGAAAATGACCCTCCCGAAGGGTAATTTTGTCATCCAAATGCCCTGCACAAGGGCACTTTGTCCTTTAGGAGGCTCTTTGAGCTTTTGCATTTGAACTGCTCCTTTGAAACGTCTGAATGAAACGCTCCGTTGAACCACTTCGTTGAACCACGATAATTAACTGCTTGGTTGAACCAAACGTTGAACCAAGCCAATGAACCAAGCTGATGAACCAAGCTTTGAACCAAAATGGTTCAATTGAATGAACCAAGCCTTTGAACCAAATGGATGAACTAAGTCATTGAACCATTTGTTTGAACCAACCGTTGAACCAAGTTTTGGTTCAACGATTCAAACGAAGCCTTTGAACCATGTGTTTGAAACCGCCTTTGAATCGAAAGACATTGAACCAACCGTTGAACCAAGCTTTGGTTCAACAGTTCAAACAAAGCCTTGAATCGATTGACAAATCGTTTGATTGAACTAAAGGATGAACCAAAATGTTGAAACAAAGTGGATGAATCGATTCAACTGAAAGCATTGAATTGATTGAACTAAAAGTGTTGAACCAATTGAACGAAAGAGGTTCAATAGTTCAATGGTTCAAGCCTCTTTTGCTTGAATGCTTGTCGATAGACATTTTTGATTGAACCAAGACACTTAACCAATCCTGAAAATGACCAAGTGTTAGAAACTGATTCTTTTGGTTGAACCCGCCTACAGAAGCCTTTGAACCTGTAGAAATGAACCTGCCTACAGAGTCTGTAGAAATCAAGTCTATAGAAATCAACCTATAAAGCCCATTTAACTTGGCCTGCAGAGTCTGTAGATTTTCTCTTCCTGCTGAGTCCGTAGATTTAAGCCTGTAGAGTCTGTATATTTTTGAGAAGCTTGAAAAACTAAGGAATTTGAATGTCCAAGACAAATTTTGAAAAGAGAAGAGACAATTTTGGTCTGTAGGACCAAAATAGTTCAAATGTTGTCCTAATAATGAGTAATATTTTTGGGGGACAACAGCTTGCTCCAGTTGGGGAACTTTTGTCAATTGCAAAAAGAATTGAAAGGAGTAAAATCCAGAATCTCCAGTGTCTTCATGTGTACCATTGGGTTATGGAGTCATGCTACCCAAAAATGAAAGGCATCAAAAATGGAAACAAACAAAACAAAATAGAATTAAAAACTGTATAAATATACATATATATAGATGTAATGATCTGATACTTCAAGAGTTGAAGTGTTTCAGATGTTGCCCATTGTGAGGCAGAGAAAAGAGTGTGCCATCTTGATATTTCAGCATAAAGATATTTTCACCAATGTGCTGATGAATTATAAATGGGCCTCTCCAAAGGGAGTCAAACTTGCCATGCATCCCCTTTGGTTCTCTCCTTTTGTCCCACAGCAAGACTTGATCCCCAATCTGGAAATCATGATTTTCGGCCTTCTGGTCAAAGAGTTTATTTACCAGACTTTGATGAGTAGCAATTCTATCCACCACCATAGTTCTCTATTCCTCCAACTTAGTTAGGCACATGATTCTTTTATCAAGAGAACTTTAATATGTCTGATCTTTAATTGCCTTTGCCAATTTCAAGGCTGAAAATTCTAAGGTCATTGGTATCTCAGCATTGATACCATAAAGAAGTTGAAAAAGAGACATACCAATTGCCCTCTTTGGTGTGATTCTGTCTACCCATAGAGCATCAACCAATGCTTTGTGACATGTCCTTTGATTGTCATATGCTAGCTTCTTGATGATAGTTACCAGGATCTTATTGCTGGATTCAGCTTGTCCATTCCCTTGTGGAAATTAATCAGAAGAGTGAGAGAGTATAATTCCATAATGGAAACAGAATTATGTAATCTCTTGAGAGGCGAAACAAGCTGCATTATCAGTAACAATTTTGATTAGAACTCCAAACCTGGAAATGATATTCTCTTTGAGGAAGTTGCATACAACTTCTAAAGTAGCATGCTTAGTTGGGATTGCTTCTACCCACTTGGTGAAATAGTCAGTTACTGTAAGGACATAATCATGTCTAGCACTTGAAGATGGGTTTATAGTCCCAATAAAATCAAGTCCCCATTGCTAGAAAGGTTCTTTTATAATCACTGGCTTGAGAGGCATAGCAGCTAACTTGGATCTTCCAACAAATTGCTGACAGAGTTTACATTTTCTCACCCACTTATGTGCATCTTGGAAAAGAGTTGGCCAGTAATACTTGGCTCGTAGAATCTTGTGAGTAGTCACAGGAGTAGAAAAATGTCCTCCACAAGACAGATTGTGGAAAGATTTCAAAAGCTCGCTTTGTTTCTCTTTCTCTACATAGGGAAGGAATACTCCATCTATGCTTCTCTTGTACAAGCCGTTGTCTCAAACGATAAAATTGGCAGCTTTCAACTTGATAGTCCTCCTTTCTTTGTAGGACAAATGAGCAGGACATTCACCATAGGTAAGGAAATGAGTGATACCTGAATACCACTCATTGGTAGTGGAGACAAAAAAATTGTTGGTGTCTTTTCCGCTTCAGTTTCTTCACGTTGTGTGTCTTATAGCGTATTGTCAGCAATTAATTGGCATAGACCTTTACCCCTGACCAGCTTTGTCAGATTGATGTCTAGATCAAACTCTTGGATCTTTGCAATCCAATTACCTCTTTTTGTGCCAAACTCCTGCTGAGTTAATATAGACTTGACTGTAGTGTCAGGAACTAAGGCAGTAGTGTGTGAATTTATAATATAGAAGTGAAAATGTTTGACTGCTTTCACCAATGCATAAGCATGTCTCTATACATTTGAATACTTCATCTCATGGGTTTTGAGAGGGCAACTCATGAAAGAGATAGGAGATTCCATACCCTCATTATCATGTTGAACAAGAATTGCTAAAAGAGTATGTTCAGACGCATCACTGTATATGATGAAATCTTTGTTGTAATCCAAACAAACCAAGGTAGGGGCATGAGCAATGGCGGTCTTGATATTCTAAAATGTTGAATTGCCTTCTTTAGTCCAGCTGAAGATGGTCTTCCCTTTCATCATGTTCACAATGTGTCTAGTCTTCTCAGCAAATTCGGGGATGAACCTCTGTAAGAAATTCACCTTTTCAAAGAAAGAATGAACAACATTTTTACTTGTAGGCAAATTAAGCTCTTGAATAGACTTGACTCTGTTTGAGTCAATATTTATGCCTTCTTTTGACACAATGTGTCCAAGGAGTTTCCCCTCTATTACTCCAAAAATAGACTTCTTGGGATTCAAGGAAATACCATTCTAGCGGTAGCACTCTAACACTTATTGTAAGTGGCGTACATGATCAAATCAACGCTTTGAAAATACAATCAAGTCATCAAGGTATACCACTATGAATTTACCAATCTCATCTTTGAAAGCCAGATCCATTGCTCTATGAAAGGTAGCACCAACATTTATCAAGCCAAAAGGCATTCTTCTATATGCAAATGTACCCCAAGGTGTGGTGAACGCAGTCTTGTGTTGGTCTGCTTTACCAACTTCAACTTGATTGTATCCTGAGAAGCCATCCAGCATTGATAACATCTCTGAACTTGTCACTGTTTGAAGCACTTGATCCATAATTGGCAAAGGATAATTATCTTTCAAAGATGCTTGATTCAGATTCCTAAAATCTACACAAATACAAATTTCACCATTCTTCTTCCTTATAGGCACTATGTTTGCAATCCATGTGGAATGATGGATTGGAAAGATGATTATAGCATTTAACATTTTTTGTATCTCAGACAGAATAGTACCTAATATTTTTGGATTATATTGTCTGGATTTTTGCTTGTATGGCATTGAGTCGGCCTTGAGAGGAATGTCATGGTGGATTTCATCTGGTCTGAGAGACTTCAAGTCTTCAAAAGAATATGCTAAGACATCCATGTATTGATGGAGTAAAGAGGTGAACTTGAATCTTTTTTCAGGGGTGCAACACTTACCAATATTAACCATCTTGGGATTTTCTTCAGTGGTCACATTCACTTGCTCGAATGGCTGAGAGAAACTTGAATCTATTTGTTGTTGTTTGATGAATCTATCATGCTTGTCAGATAGCTTCTCAAGAGAAACCAAGCCTTTGGGAATTTTGTTTCCTTTCAACTGTAAAAATTCTTCATTAATATTTGAACTGGTTTTAGAGACTGATTCATACTTCTGAGATTCACTGCCTTCAAAACGTAGTTGTTCAAAATTGTCTTTTCATTCTAGGAAGGCAATGATTTGATGGTCATCATTGAATACTTGCCAATAATCAGTATTATCAGGAATACTTGGTCTATAAACCAGTTCAATAGTATACCTATCTTCTTTGAAATTTGAATGAGAAACTAAGAGAGTTCTTAAAATAGCAAGTGCATCAGCTCTGTCATTAGACTCTTTGGGTATGGCAAAAATGTGAAAGCATCAAAGCTTTCAATTTGGTCTCAAACCAAGTTATGGTAGTGGCATAATCTTTCATTCTTGGTTTGGAATGAGTTCCTCACTTGAAAAACCACTAATTCAGCATCCCCTTTGGCATGAAGAAACTTGATGCCTTTTTCTTGAGCAGCCTTCATTCCAAGCAGCAGAGATTCGTATTCAGTTGTATTGTTAGTGTTGTTAAATTGTAGTTTGTAAGATGAAAGAAACATATCTCCTTGAGAAGATATCAACACAATCTCAGCTCTTAAACCAGTAGAGGAATAACTACCATCAAATTCCAAAGTCCATATCTCATATGATACTAATTTTTCTTTAGACTTTCCTTTATCAGAGATGGAGGATCTTTCTTCATCTGTATTGCAGCCTACTAGTTTTTCTGTTGTTTTAGTTAAACTGATTTATGAGTTGATCTTTTCAAGAATTATATCAAATGTTTTATGTACTTCATCTGTAGATAGAAAATAGTTACCCATACCTGTGGATTCAAAAGGATTTGAGCTTCAGGGGCTGATGTCAGGGTGACCACATATTTTGCTTCCTTTTTAGGGAGCAACCTCTTCATTACACCTTGTACAGGGATCCT
This sequence comes from Torreya grandis, assembly GCA_037957365.1. Taxonomy (NCBI): domain Eukaryota; kingdom Viridiplantae; phylum Streptophyta; class Pinopsida; order Cupressales; family Taxaceae; genus Torreya; species Torreya grandis. The sequence continues at coordinate 906,532 of JARHVA010003197.1, read as the reverse complement.
TGCCTCAAATAGATCCATGCTTAGTTCTCCTGCCACATCCTTGCAAAAATTTCATCTAATTAAAATGCCATACGATGCTGGGATGTCAGCCACCAAGACAGTCATCTTGATTCTCTTATCCGAAAAGGCTGCAAATATAAATTGGGCATCTTTGATTTGCCCCAGCAATGGCACTTGCTTGTTCTCCATGGAGAAACATCTCCCAGATGTCTTGGTCAATGTGAGACTAAGAGACTCAGCTAATTTATTAGGCATGACATTATTAGATGCACTTGAGTCTATAATACAGTTACTCAGTTTGTGGCCATTAATTAACAGGGAAACATAGAAAAGTTCTATTTTTTCAAGAATAGTTGGGGGAGTAATGACCAGATTATTTAGAATAGGCATGTTCTTTAGAGAATCAAGAATTACTTTTTTAGCTTTTTGTCCTATAGGGATGGTTTGGTTCTTGACATATTGGACCAGCGTATTCAATTAATCAGGATTAGACTGTAAATATTTGAACTCAGACATTTGTATTTTTGTCTTTTTAACATGATCAATTATGTCAAATGGTTGAATCGAGCTAGGTATAGAGAAAGGTACTTCAACTTTCTAAGTTTTAGGAGGGATGGGAGGTGGGCTAGTTTGTGAATTTGAAGTAGAAGGGGAAGGAAAAATTGATGTATTTTCCTTTTGAGTGATTACCAAATCCTTTGACTGAAAAGGCAGAATGGTTTCACGCTTAGCAATCATGACTGCCGGCTACAGTTGCTCTTTTGTCTTCTCTTTATTAGCTTATTGGACTGATTAGTTTTTAGACCTGGTAAACACTGCATATGATCCATCAAAATCTTTTCCTCTGCTTTCGAGTTCATCCTGGTAGTTCAGAAAACTAATGTGGGAGTCGTTAGTTGATTCTTCTTGATTGTCTTCAAGGAGATCAGCATCATTTTTTTTATTTAATTCAGGTTGGAAAGAGAATTTTGATTCTGCTTCAAGATATCCCATTGCTAAATTAGTTGGAGGAGCTTCCAGAGCAAGTTTCCCTTGTAGGGGAGGAAGGTGATTTTGTTGCCCTTGGTTCCTGACAGCATTGCCCTGATATGACTGATTTGGAAATGTCCTTCTTGGCATATCTCTGTATGAAGGAGTAGAAGACATTCCTTGAGCCATTTGATTTTTGAGAGCAAGCAACTCATTTGCCAACTTCTGCACCATTGGATCTATGGTGCTTGTATATGAATATTCAAAAGATGATGAAGCTCTATTTCTATTTGGATCTCTTCTTATCTTCCCTGCTAAGATGAGATCATCTTCAACCTCAATGGCCAAACGTTGAGCTGCAACAAGATCTATTTGACCAGCACATCTCAAAAGAAAACTTACTTCAGGGAATTGAGAATTAATGAAAAAGCATTTGAGATTCTTAGCTGTAGGTCGAGTAATTACATAAATTCTATTTTTCAGTTTGTCAAATTTGGCTATAAAGTCTCTCATAGGCTCATAAGGCTCTTTCTTCATCTATCTAAGTTGAGCTAGAAGTGCATGTGCATCTTTTGTAGGTTTGAATCTAGCTTCAAACTTATCTTTGAGAGTATTCCAATCAGTCACTGACCGAGCCTGTAGATGATAAAACCAATTTGTAGTAGTAACTTGTAGTGTCTTCACAAAAAGCCTGACTGCTACATCTTCAAATTCTACTCTGATTACACCACAAGCTATGCTGAAGGCTGCAATGTGTTCATCAGGATGAACTTTCCCATCACCATATAATTTAGGGAAATTCTTCCTTGAACTGTGTGGAAGCTCATGTAGAGGTGGAGTAAGATTGAGAGGACCAAAAGCATTACCCTAGGGGCCTTGAACTGCCATTGTAAGATTATGATAAGGAGGAATAACAAATATCAGAGGGGTAATTATTGGCAAAGCTTTATCAACAATAGAAGTAGATACTTCATCTAGCAATGGAGATTTGACTTTAGTAGGAGGAAAGCTCTTGGTTCATTAGAGATGAGATGGTGAAGGAAACAGATCAAAATCACTTTGTTGTACCAACTCGAATACAGGGTCAATGATACCTTTAGCCCTTTGGCTTCATGTATACCTTGAATCTGCTAGATTGTGAAACAATATTGGAAAAGAATTGACCTTGCTTCAGTTAAAGCTTGAGGCTTTAAACTGTGTGTTCTTTCCCGATTGGTGTGGAGGTGAATGGATAGATTATAAATGGATAATGGATTTTATATCCCCAATAGAGTCACCAAAAATTGTTGGTTGAATATTTTATCTATTAGCGTACTGATAAAGAAAATAGGTCTGATCAGCCAAAGTAGGAAGACTAGTCATCCAAATGTGGAGTTTTTACCACATCAGAAGGAAACTAATCTCTCCTCTCATCAAGGGGAGGTTTCCTATAGGTATGCTATATATATTAATAGAAAATAATACTCAAGGGTAGGACAAACCATCCATCTCTCTTTCTTCAGAGATGATGCGTGCAAATCAAAAGAAAAACTCAAGGGAAATGACAAACAACACTCCTCTTCTTTCAAAAGTACTATTCAGCAAACCACAAGAATACTCCTGGTAGTAAATGCAAAATGTAGCAAAGAATGTAATAACTATCAAATTGAGATGCAGCACAAAGTCTTCACCTGAATTGCTCAAGAGTAAGATACGAAGGACAATGAGGGCACAAAGTCTTCCCAAAGTCTTTTACACTAAAATGAAAAGAAAACACATTGAAAGGCAATTATGGGGGCACAAAGTCTCTCCACAGTTGACTCTTCAGGACACCTTCCTGACTACTGTCACTAATTCTGCTTGTTGAATTAAAGGAACAGAGAATATATTAAGGAAAAAGACATAAGAACAGTTTCCTCAATAACAAAGATATTACAGCACAAAGTCTAAAAAATGACTTGCTTTCTTATTCCAAAAACAAAATATGATCAACAAACTGAGCTCAAAGTCTCAAAAGTACCTTTCAATTTGGGCAGAGTTTCGTTCTGATTGTCAAAAAAGAGATCCTTTTTACAATAGAAGAAAGTCCCTTATTAGTCTCTTCAAAAAGGACTCAGGAACAGTAACACATCATGTTGCATTGGAATCTATTAAGAAGATAGGCTAGAACTTAGGGGTGTTTACCCATTTGATTTTATCAATGTAGAGAAACAAGTCACGCTATTGAAAGTTTGCAACTTTCAGTGTCTAACTAGCGATCTGATCCTACCTTCATCGTTTCTCCTTTTTTGGTTAATTGAATCAGGTCATGGATTCAATTTGTTGTTCTGTTCCTTCCTCACTTTCTGTTGGTCTTGGCCTTGAAATCTGTGAATGCATTCGGGTCTATAAATTCAAAGGATCAATGGCTATTTTATGAGCTTTAAAATTGACGTTCGCGCACCCATCACTATGTTTTCAAGGACTAGTTCGTTGTGTTGAATTTGACGTCTTCGGGCGCATCACCCCTTGGTCCTTCTTTGGATTTTTTGTTTGGCACTTTCTTGGAAAGAATCTACCCTTTTGGGCCTTAATAAATGATATGCTTTGGGTCGAGAAGAGCTCCCCGCAAGGTATCTGCCCTTTGGGCGGTCTTTGAATGGCCTTCAGGATTCTTGTTTTACATCTTCCTGAAGGGAAGGTGACCCTTTAGCTTCGGGGAAGTGTCCTTCTATTCGGCAGCTGGGAGTCCCCCACAAGGGCACCTGACCTTCGGGGTCCTTCAGCGGCCTTTCGCGGGTTTCTTGCAGGCATTTTCCCCGGAAAAATTCCCACGGACAAAAAGTCTGCAGAAATTTTCCGCGGACAAAAAGTCCGCGGAAAATGTTCCTATCACTTTTGCCTTGGTTATTTCTTCAGGCTTTCTACCCGCAGCTTCTCTGAATTCTTTCGAGCTTTTTGTCCAAAGGAATTGCTTCTTGCCTTAGTCTTTTTCAAATGCCTTTAAACAGAAATTCGAAAGAATTTATCTTTTGAGGCTTCTTTGAAAATGACCCTCCTAAAGGGTACTTTTGTCATCCAAGTGCCCTCTGCAAGGGCACTTTGTCCTTCAGGAGGCTCTTTGAACTTTTGCATTTGAACTGCTCCTTTGAAACGTCTGATTGAAACGCTCCGTTGAACCACTTCATTGAACCACTTCGTTGAACCATGGCAATGAACCGCTTGGTGGAACCAAACGTTGAACCAAGCCGATGAACCAAGCTGATGAACCAAGCTTTGAACCAAATTGGTTCAAGTCGATGGTTCAATTGAATGAACCAAGCCTTTAAACCAAACGGATGAACTAAGTCGTTGAACCATTTGTTTGAACCAACCATTGAACCAAGTTTTGGTTCAACGGTTCAAACGAAGCCTTTGAACCATGTGTTTGAACCCGTCTTTGCTTGAATGCTTGCCGATAGACATTTTTGATTGAACCAAGACACTGAACTAATCCTAAAAATGACCAAGTGTTAGAAACTGATTCTTTTGGTTGAACCCGCCTGCAGAAGCCTTTGAACCTGTAGAAATGAACCTGCCTGCAGAGTCCATAGAAATCAAGTCTGTAGAATCAACCTGTAAATCCGATTGAACTTGGCTTTTAGAGTCCGTATATTTCTAAGAATCTTGAAAAATTGAGGAATTTGAATGTCCAGGACAAATTTTGAAAAGGTAAGAGACAATTTTGGTGTGTAGAACCAAAATAGTTCAAATGTTGTCCCAATAATGAGTAATATTTTTGGGGGACAACACATCCCACATTCCCAAATGAATACATGGCGGCAATCAAACTTGCCTTGGCTCTTGATCTTCAAAATTCAACAATGTTAGAACCTACAACCTATAATTTTTACAAAGAATTACCTCAACCCACTTCTACATGTGTTTGCACTTAAAAACCTTCCTCCTTTGCTTGGAAATCCTCTTCGCATCTTTATTTCTTTCTCAATCACTCTATTATGTAATTAAATTGACTTCATCTTTGGTTATCTAGTTCATTAAAGACTTAAATATTATAGCAAGGTAAAGTGTAGAATGGATTTGACTTATTTATTTATAGGTCCTCCGGCTAGTTTACTCATTAATTTCTTTCCTCTACTTGTCATTTTCAACCATAAATGTGTATCTTTTAATGGTCTTCATACTTCAAATCTTGCATCAAGCCTTTAGTGTTCTAACAAAATTGTCTCATCATTCCACTCGCACGCTTGTTATTATGACTACCCTTGTCACATTAATGATCCATTCCTTCCCACACCTTTCTTGGAAGTGGGTGACAACTATTCCATTTTCTTGGAGTAGTAGAAACCAGCTATCATGCAAATGACGAGAATCTATTTTATTAAATGACTCATGCACCCTTAATCACTTGTGTGCCATGTATGACTCTTACATGTTTAAAACTTGCACACCCACATTTAATGTCTTGTATGCATATGCATAATATCTTACCCCACACTAAAAAGGTTTGTAGTCCTCCACGAAAACAACTAGACTAAGAATTTCAAAAGAGAGTCGCACACCTCAATGGTAACGCTTTTTATTGAAAGTAGAAAATCCTAATCTAATGGACTTAAGCCTTATTGAAAATAACATAAACTTAAACAAAATCATAATACGACCGAAGCTGACTCCCATTATAGTGTCTTGGGAGGAATTGACCATCTATTTACTTTAATCGGCAAGCTCCGATACGTTGAATACTATGAATTATGAATGGTCCATCCCAATGAATGTGGAGCTTCCCAGGGTGGCATGTGAACTCAGATTCATAGAGTAGAACTTTCATGCATGGGGTAAAGATTTTGTTCTTTAGATGGTGATCATGCCATGTTTTTTGTTTCTGTTTCTCAACATCTTGATTCTAGTGGACAAGGAACCAAGCCTCATCTAGTTTCGTGAGTTCATTGAGCTGAGCTTTCAAAGAGGCATCATCATCAAGGTTTCTTATACATGTTATCCAAAGAGATGGAACTAAGAACTCAGTTGGTATGATTTCTTCATTTCCATATACTAAGTTAAATGGTGTACTTTTGTTAAGGCATTTATATGTGGTCCAATATGCCTAAAATACTGCAGATACCCTATTGTCCCAATCAATTCTACCAACATTGCAATTTTTCTTCAAAGTGGTACTGAGGATCTTGTTGAAGGCTTTAATTGTTCCATGGCCTATGAGTGGTATGGTATTGCCTTGTGATGCGTGATCATGAATTCAACCAACAAGATTTGAATTATCTCATTCAGGAAGTGGGTTTCATGGTCACTGATGAAGCTTAGAGGACATCCAAAGCATGTTATAATGTTTCCCAGATGAACCACATGAAAGTTTCTATATTATATTCTTTGGTTGGTGCTACTTCAGCCCAGTGTGTTAAGTAGTAGGTTGGTACAATTAGGTACCATGAGCTTGTGTGTTGTCCTATTAGAGTGATGGACCCCACAAAGTCAAAAGCTCACTTTTAAAATGGTTTTTGGAATGAAATTGGTTGAAATGGCATGGCATCTCTTCTATTGGGTCTTCCCATGTGTAGGCAAATATCACATTTCCTTGCATATGCCTTTGCATCTTTAAATAAATGTAGCCACCAAAGTCCAACGAGCAACACCTTGTGCATGGTAACCTCGCCAACATAATGTCCTATGGCAATACCTTTTTGGACTTCTCATAGTACTTCAAGGCATTCATGTTTCCTTACACAATGGCATAGTACCTCGTCATGGTTCATCTTGTATAGATTTCCTGTTATTATTTGATAATGTGCAGTGCAGACCGTAAGTTGTTTCTTTTCTTGTAAAGTGAGAGAATCAAGTACACAACTAATATTGAGGAATGAAAAAATATCCTCTATTTATTCAGGTACCCTAATGACTTAGAAGATTTGTACATTAGGAAGGTCATCTTTTATAGCATGTGGAGGTTATCCATTTTCAATTTGGGATAAATGATCAAGTCCACAGTTCGTTTTCCCAAGTTTTATTACTACAAAAAATTGAAATTATTGGAAGAAAAATATCCATGGAGAACTAGCTTGTTAAGAGATAATTTAGAGCCTCATGGTTGGTGTAGAATATTAATAGTGTTGCCAGAAGGTACTGTCTAAATTTTTGTAGAACATAAACCATAGACAAGGCTTTGCATTCAGTGGTGGTATAGTTCCTTTCGGTCGATGTGAGTTTCTTGCTGGTGAAATAGATTGGATGGTCCAAATTTCCCTCTTTTGGTTATGAAATTATTATGCCGATTATTGTGCCAAATTCATCAACATGGACATAAAAATGTTTTGTCCAATTCAGAAATTGCAAGATAGGAGTGGTAACTAGTATTTCCTTCAAAGTTTCAAAAGTTGCTTTGTAGGAATTAGTCCATATAAATTATTCATTATGATTTAATATCTCTTCTAGGGGTGATACAATCTTGGCATAACCCTAAATAAAATTCCTATAGTATCCCATGTGTCCTAAAAATACGTGCACCTTGCACTAATTTTTTGGCACTGGCAGATGGAGAATGATAAAGACCTTGGTTGGATCTACTAAGAGTCCCTCTTTACAAATGATATGCCCAAGGAGTACCCTAAAAGGTGTCACAAACATGCATTTTCTCAAATTTAGTGAAATTTTTGACACTCAAAAGTGCTCAAGCATGAGCCTCAGATTGGCACAGTGGTCCTTAATTAGCTCATATACCATCCAGTCATCTAAGTAGACTTGGAGAAACTTATGGATAAATTCTTTGAAAGCCTCCACTGTTACCTATGAGAATACCATCAGGGCATTTTTCAACCTGAAACGCATGATGGTATAGGCAAGAGAGCCCCATTCTATAGCAAATATGGTCTTGAAGCGGTCTTCCTCAGCTATCTAGACTTGGTGATACCCTGAAAACCCATTGATAAAGGAGTATATCTCACAATTAGCAACACCTAGTATTTCCTCCATGAAAGGTGTTGGGAAAGGATCAGTGACATAGGATGCATTCAAAACTTGATAATCTATGCAGATACAAATATTCCCATCCGTCTTGATGTTGATTACCATAAGACTGACACATTCAAATTCATCAATAGGAGTAATTACTCTAGTGTGGAGCATGTTATCAATCTCTTCTTTCACGTGCATTCAGAGGTTAGGGTTCATTTGGTATAGGTTTTTATTCATGGGGTGAGCACCATCAATCAACTTTATATGAATCTTCCTGAGAGAAGGGTGAACCCCTTTCATTTCATTGTAATTGCTCAGAAACACATCCTAATACTCTTTCAGCAACTCAAATATTAATGAAATTTCTATCTCAGTCCAATAATTTATAATGGTCACCACCCTAGGTTCCTTCTCCATGCCAATGTTAAGTTGAACAATTTGAATGGGCCCATGATAAGGGTTGTTTATGGGGGAGTTGGTGTCTTGAACAGTTCATGAGCCAGTACTCGTAGGAACATGCAGGTTGTTATTCAACAGATCGAGTGGAGTGGACCCTTCTCCTTCATCTACTTGAAATATGAGCTTCTGCTTTCCCTAGTGGATTTTTTCACGACATTCTTCACTAGAGATTATCAAAGGTGTAAGATTTGATTTTCTAGGGGCTTGATGAATAAAACCAAGAGTTCCTCCAGTTCTTGATGAATATGATGTAGGTGGAATATGATGTAGGTGGTCTTCCACCGAACTCGAAGCTCTAATTATTGCTTCATGTATGGTTTGAAAATTAAGGTACAAGTTCATCCTTGGTGAAGAGTAAGAAAGCATTGATGTCATATTTTACTTTAGTAACTATCTGAACCTTGTTCCCATGTTCCTTTCTTCATGTATGTACCAATCTCGTGCCCAAGTGCACAAAGTTCCATAGAATGTATGGACCCATAGGTATTTTGGTAAAAATGTTTCCTCAGTTCACCATATTATTTCACAAAGCTCAAGGTGAGGTTCAAGTGATTCTATGCCACTATAATTTAGTGTGCCTCTGATCTTATTATTATGGTAGAATCTATGATGTAGAGTAGCTCACAGTTGATCCCAAGACAAAAGGCACTCTTTATGCGTACACCACCACCCAGCGGTGGTGCCATCAAAAATATGGTCTAATAAGCTCATCCATTCATTTTCGATACCATAGAACTATTTGAAGCATTGGATAAAATTATGCATCTCTATTTGTCCTTAGAACTATGGAGCTTCATTAAGTCTCTCCAACGGTGGTCCCTCTAATGGTCATCGCATTGCTAAACCCATGAGGCACACAAATTTTTGACACTTGAGAAGCTGACATGGGATGTTTTCATCTTTGTTGATGGTGTTGCAAACTATTCTAGTGAGGTCATAATCACCATGGGCCAAATAGTTGTAAGCATTGCTTATTGTATCTGAGATAGACTAGTTGTTCGTCTAGCGAAGAATACCATATGGCATTAGATCACATTGTTCATCATGTCGAGCAGTCACATTATATAGATTGTTATGTCTTCATCAGTGCTCATGGGCTCGGTATAGGATGGTCCTTGTGCTTGGTCTAAGGGTATTATCATGCACTAATTGGTATTCTCAAAGTTAATGTATCAGTTTTTAAAGCTTAAATTTTCATGATTTTGTTAGCACTAGGGCCTTCCCAGTAAGGCTGGGTAGTCATTAGCCTCTACCAACTCCAAAACCTCAAAGTTTTCTTTGAAGGTAACCCCAAGTATTTCAATAGTGATGTTTTTAAAGACTTTGATAGGATGCACACGAGTCTTGTTTACCATAAACAAGACATGAGGTGAAGGTTGCAAGGCTAGACTAGACATTTTATGCCAAGCATCTTTAGTGAGAGCATTTAATTTAGTGTCATTATCTACTATAATATCTTAGATTACCTATCTATTGATAGCAACATTAACTAATATTTCTCTATCTTCCAGGAAAGTAAAACTAGGACTTTCCTAACATTGGACATGGTTTAAATATCGATATTCTCTTTATTGACTGAGTTGAGTGTGGGATTTATTTGGTAGGTGGGCTTGGCCTTTGAGCTAGGTGTTAAGCTAGGGAATGATGTCTTCATCAACCATGTGTTTACATTGTTCCTAAAAACTATCTCACATTACTAGAGGTTTGATTTCCCTTTGCACTACTATGCACTGTGTGACATCCCTGTCCTTAAGGTATTGAATCTCACCTTGGAGCTCATGCACAAGTTCCATTGTATCTTTAAGGACATCCTTTTTCTTAAATGCATCAGGGTACTTCTTAGCTTGTGGTTCTTCCTGACATACCTTTTCAATTAGGTTGGGTGTAGATTGCATCTGGCCCCTGCTACAAGTATTAATATTTACTTGATGTATAATAGGGATGGTTGGTCAAGCACGCCATTGTGGTTTGTCTATATGTATCATATCGGTGCTTTTTTCATTATGGTCCTTTGTGATGGCTTCATATAAATCTAGACATTCTTCTAGTGGGTGGTCTTTTTTATAGTAAGCACAAGTTGAGTATTCTAGGCAATCCCTCTGATAGTGGTCTAGAGAACCACACTTGTAGTAATTCCTTGGTGGAAAATAACCACTACCTCATCCTCATCCTTTTCCATGCCCATGATAACCACCATTGTCTTAAGAACTAGTGACTGAGGTTTGGCACATGCCATACGCTTTAGCTTCATGAATATCACTAATTAGATGACAATCTTTGGTGTCATGGGTATAAGCATCATAAATCTTAAAATATTTAGATACTTTAGTTTTTTTGGCCCATTGAAAAAGTGGATAGGATTAGACATCATGGTCATCATAACAAATCTCACAAGTTTGCTTTAGGACTATGTGGATGTTCTTGCATGGGTAGTTGTTTCTTGTGTGTCCTTCAGTTTCACAGTTGGTACACCAAACACCACTACGTGTTTTATGTGCATTGTTTGCTGATAATTTCTCAAGATGAGAAACCATAGACACTATTTGTGCCTATATAAAGGGACTAATCCTAATATCCATACTTCCAACCGCTTTAGCACGTAGGGTAGCCTCTAGAGCCTCATGCACATTGGTGAAAGTTCTTGTGACAAGGTCTATCAAAAAGGTAACAATAATCCTCCTATGAACCATTGTGCACGTTGAGAAAGATTTATTTCAAAGGATAACTTAGAAAGTAAGGTCTTGAACTGAGCATCACATTCCTGTATGCTCTCTATAAGTCCGTACTTTATATCTTTTAGCACCACTATACTCTGTTGCTCAAACTCAAGAATATCAAATTATTATAAGAATGCTAATTTGAGTTGGTCATGCTCTACCACTACTTATTGAGGGTAAAATTTGTGATACCATTTATGTGCACACTCTAAAAGGGTAGTTGTAAATTGTGTTGATTTTTGCTAAGAGGATGTGATGCTGCACACCCTCCAAATCAGTTCACACTTGTGAACATTCTCGACTGCATTTTCTACCCTTCGGTACTTAGTTATGTGCAATGCCATTTCATAATAAACCATAGGTGGTTAAAAAAATGATCGTTGAGAAGTTCTAGCTCCTATTCTTGGAGGGGGTCTGCTTCCTCTAGTACCTCCTTCTAATCCCCCTCCAACACCTCCAGTAGTAGTGCCCGAGGGAAAAGTCATGGTGGAGGGTTGACTTCCTAGATTTGGGTCTGTACTCTAGCCTTCAGGGCCAGATCCTCTAGGCATTCCAAGTTATGCCATGGACTTCTCTTGAAAAGAGAAAGATATAGATTTTGAGTTATTGTCTAATGGCCTGGTCTCAATTTCCCTTATTCATTCAGCTTGTAAATATGTACTATTTATATCCCAATTCCTTATATGTACTCTATTCGACTCAAAGGCATGAGCACACACTATGGTAGAGGATCCTGGTTAACTCGTACTTAGTTCATCTTTGACAGTATAGCTCATTTATCCTTCACAAGATAAAAGCGATAAAGGTTGTGGCTTGTAAGTGATGTATTCATCACGTGTGTTTGACTCCCTACAACTCTTCACAACATTTCTTGAGTGCTCCAAATCTCTTCCCATGCCACTGAATCCCATGATCCTCTATCAAGCTTCATCATACTTATATTTTCATAGTGCTCACTAGCTTGCTACCATGTTAAACCCACAATCTTGAACCAACTAGTATTCTCCCCTCTAAATGTGCAACACATGCATAAGATGTTTTAGCCTTCCATGGGTAGTGTTTCCAACCCAATATCAATAATTATCTTTTTAATCTCAAAGGGAAACAATGAAATATATCATCCCCTTGGTTCTCATTCCTTAGGACATGAATATGTGGTTACAAAATATTCCAGGATGTAACTATTTTGAATACTTTTCCACCACCAATCAATCACTCACATCTAGGAAACTTTCAGTCATGCTAAACTCCTCTGCCATTCTAGTGTCCATGACTGTCTTCATCCAAGGTTTTGGGATCATCCTTGAGCATATGCTAAGATCCAAGAATGAAAAAGAATAGGGACCTTGAAAAAGAAAGTCTCATACAATGAGTTGTAGAAGTTTTGTTCTACCCACTATCATACAAAAAATCTTGGTTCAAGATATGAAACTTCAAAATTATCTTCGACACTGGTAATCCATTCTTCAATATTCTCTAATGTAATGTGCTCAAACATTTCCTATAATCATGTTCCAATTGCTTCAGGTCCCAGTAACAGAACCAAAATATTGGGTTTTCTCTATTTACATTAGTGTTAAAGCCTCTTCCTAATAGGTTAGTGAACTGACCCTATCACATGAGGGATGAGTCTCATGTGCTCACTTAAAGTGCATAGTGAAAGATCGGTTCTTGAAGACTTTGAAGGATGATGTGTGTTTACTCATTTATTATCAAATAAATATCTAGCTATTATTCCTTAACATAAAAAATTATACTACCATCACTAGCTAAATATAAAAGGAACTCATGACATTATTCACTTAACACATTTCAATATTCAACATAGTTCATAGTCCATTACTCAAAGTACCATATGATAAACATTAAATTCTCATTAAGTGCTTACGGTTTACAAGACATAATGCTTTATATTCCTTCAAAGGTTCACACACCAATCCTCCTATGAATGCTTACAATAGGGGGTTTTATACTTGTTTTGCCCTATCCAAGTGTCAAGTTCCCAACTCAAAATGGACACATCACACATGGAATCTAAACGAGCTGAGAGTCATGGCTCTTACAATTAATTATTTCTATATAATTGGGTCTCTGTGCTCCTAAATGCGTGTTCTATGTTATACATTCATTTCTAAGTGTTTCATTCCTCATAGGCTAGTACAAGGCCTCCGATCGGTGGGGTCAAAGTGTCCTATTTGATTTATTCTTCAAACTATTCCCACATTCCTCACGCTCCACTTCCCTTGCGTTCCCCTAATCTTCCACTTCTTGTTTTGTGTCCTCTACTCTCAAGTTCCTCATGCCACATTTTCTCTTGAATGGTCCTCTCACGCTGGGTCTTTTATACCATTGAACATCCACATCATTCAACTTTCACACTATTAATCATGCACCATGGTCCTCCCATGCCATGGTTCTCCTACGTCATGTCAGTACTTACATAGAAATGGACAATGGTCCCTCTGCATTGCTCATCAAAATTAGAACAAATACTTTGTCTAAATTGAGGGGCCAACAAAGCCCGATGTAGTTCTCCCCACATAATTGATGGTGCAAGTGCAAGTGATGTTGGTATGATAGTGGCCTTGAGTGCCTTGAGTGTGCTTGAGATTGGAAATATGTAAAATTTGAGCTTAGGGAAGTTGTAGATGGTAATATGAAGAAATAGGGCAAATTAATGATTAATAACTTTGATTTTACTTGACTTGTTTCATATTTGAATAGGTGTTTTGCATCTCATTTCCATCTCATGGATAGAGGGATAAAAGTCAAGTATTTATAGAGTTATGTTACTTGTGTAGATAATAAAAGATGTTTACGCTGACCTCAGGAGGGTTTTACCTTTGAAAACATATTCATTCAAGAAATCTAGAGTAAAAGGCATAGGCATCATTTTGGGGACACTAGAACCATGTGGCTCTAGTTTCCTCAATGTGGTGTTAATGTTCAACTGACATAAAACTAGGCACGAAGGGCCAAGATTGAGAAATGAGGGTTAATGATTGAACACCTCAAGAATTGAAAGTGGGTGATAAGGTCTAAATACATGTTAAGAAGGAATGTTTCAGGTGTTCTCATTATAATATCAAAATTCTAAGTTATGGTCATTACACCTTATGGTGCACAACTAGAGAAAACACAATTTTCCTTGAATTTCCACAATACTTGGGTCTTCATCTACTATTTAATGTGGAATTGTTAAGCCATAATTTGGACCTTAAATTGTTTAAACAAGTAACAACTAAACATCCTTTAGACTTGGATCTTGAACACTATAAAACATTGTTAAAGGACTAAATAAATGAAGTCACAACAATGGGCACCCACCAAGGTGCACATTATAGTCATTCTAAGTGGTCAAGTTAGGGCAGATGATGATTATGCTAAATGGTTCATTTTCACAGTCGTCGAGCTTACCAATTCACCTACATGTGCATATGTAAAGTTTCAATATTCAACCTATTTATTTTTACTAAAACTATAAACATAATGTGTTGGTTGTTTAAGGTCTTTTGAAAAATACTATTTTCAAAAACATGTAACACTTGGTAATAAAACCCTATTTTGATAAAAATTGTTGTCAAAATAATAAGTAACTGAAGCTAAGAACTTATTGACATGATGGTTTATAGACCATGTGTAGGAGGATAAAACAACATCGTTGAAGAATCTATATGATTAAATGAGATAGAAAATTTTAAAAACTGAGATTAATCAAAATTTTAAAAGTTGAATATTTACATTAATATATTATACTTGATGAAAATAATAATTCATTAATATATTATACTTAAATATATTAATATAAAAAAAATTAATTAATATAAATAAAAAAACTATATTGAAATAAATAAATAATATACACGAATCAATTAACATGTAAATGTAAACATACACAAGAACATTAAGAGCATTTGGTAAAACACTTTAAAAAAAGATTTTTGAGGGTAACCACTCGAACAATGTGGCCGATTCGGTGCCCCCACAGGTTTTGGAAGCCTCTAGAATTGAATCGACCTTTGCTAGAACTTTCTTCAACTGCAACTTGGACATTATATATTACTCATTCTGCGATCATATGCCCAAAGAAAAACAGAAATTGTCAAGTGCAAAGTTTCAATTACATTGCGTGAGTTGTTGCAAAATGTCGATCATTCCAGGTTTCTTCGGCAGGAGATCCTCCAATGCCTTCGATCCATTTTCGATGGATTTGTGGGATCCTTTTCAGGCGTTTAATTCTTCTATTTTAGCAGGTCCCCCTTCCTCGGATTTTGCAAGGGATGCAGCGGGTGTAGCCAATACTCAAATTGACTGGAAGGAAACCCCTGAAGCTCATATTTTCAAGGCCGATCTTCCTGGTATTATTTGTTCTGAGCAATCATCCATTCTCTTATGTCTATTACTTTTCCCTCTTCTTTGAAGAATTGGATTGTAAACTAATATGCTTGATTTTGCAGGACTAAAAAAGAACGAGGTGAAAATAGAAGTGGAGGACGGGCGAATTCTTCAGATAAGCGGCGAACGCAGCAAAGAAGAGGAACACAAGAATGAGAAATATCACAGTGTGGAACGCTCGCGGGGCAGATTCCTGCGGAGATTCAGGCTTCCGGAGAATGCCAAGGTGGAAGAGGTGAAAGCTGCCATGGAAAATGGAGTTCTCACGGTTACCGTGCCCAAGCAACCTGAGCCCAAATCTGAAGTGAAATCCATTGAAATATCTGGCTGAATAAACGAAAATTGATGCAATTATTTCAATTTTGGGTGGTGATCGCTTTTATTTCAACAGTAATTTTGTATGAAGATGATTAATGTAGGGGGTGTACTAGTGTTGTGTAATTAAGCTGTCAAGAATAGTGGAGGTAAGGGTTTCGCCATATCCGTGGCGAAGTCAATTGTTACAGTTGTAATGGCAGTTTGCTTTACATTTCTATAAATAAAAACAAATACCTACAAAAATGTGTTTTATGATTTCTGTATGGTTCCGTTGTTTTAAAATATTCTTTAAAAGGAATTAGCGGAAACAGGGGAAGCTATACTTTTAAAATTTAAGTAAATAATATCATCTTTTTTTGATACAAATATTTTGAATCGATGTTAATGACGTGTCTTAGAAATATTTTGAATCGATCGATCCCGTGTGAGAGCTCCCCTGCAGGAAAATTGGTTTCATGTTCTTCAGATCAAAAATGCCTGGATTTGAGTCAGATGTTGCATAATGCTATGAAGACCTAGTGGGATTGTGAGAAAAAGGGTTTATCTAAGTATGGATGTTGTTGAGAAGCTATGACCAAGTTCAGAAGATCACACAAGCCCAACATTCAAGGGGTTTCCCAAAACTATTATACAACTAAACCTACAAGATGCAAGGAAGGCTCATAGGTTATGAAGATCGCTGTCTTAAGGAGAGGTATTGAGATTCAAGAGAGGTCAACTAGGTCTCTAACACAGTATAGAGGCCCTCCTTTTGCTCATGGCCTATGAAAGAGCTCCATTGACAGTCACACACCTAGATCACCACCTACAGAGCTGTAGGTAGTCTGCCTCCAACATTGAAAGACAGAGCTCAAGCAGAGGGGTAGAACACAAAGACCATGTTGTGGAAAAGCAAGGAAACTTTAAAGGATAAACTAAACTAACTGGATCAGGGATGTATAGTGAGCTAAATCTACCTAACCAGTTGGGGTGCCTAACTAATGTGAATGACAATGTTAATAAAATATGTAAGAGTAACCCCAAGCTAATGATGGCATCCATCTTCCTCAAGATATCATATGATGATGGTACAAGTTTGAGGAAGCTACCTGGTTTTGATTAGGCATCCATGACACACAGAACTGTGTGTCTCGCTGTAGAAGGAGTTTAGAGAATAGGGTTGAGGGAAGTCCAATTCAAAGGGTGTTACCAAACCATGAGAGCATGTTACATGAGATTCCAACTCCATCAACACTGTAGAAAGAGAGAAAAGAGTACTCGGGTCTCTAGTGGAACCACTGATTTAAACAGTCAGTTTGGACAATGATGGTCATGGCAGGCCTACAAGAGAGGGACAGAGATGGGAGTCTAGCAGCGAAAGATAAGTGCAAAATGGTGAAAATATATGGAAAAGGGTGATATGTTGACATTAAATCCACCAACACACCTACATGTGACTTAATGTCTTGATACTCGATTTAGGCCTAAAGCCGTCCTTGAGCCCTCAAGACCTCGTCTTCATCTTTCTGACAGACTTAAACCCCATGGTAAACCTAAAATCATGAAGAGATATATGATGATGATACATGTCCTAAGGAAAGTGTTTTAGATGTATGAAGGCAGGGAAGTGGTCAATTTGGTCTCATTAGCCTTCTTGAGCTCTGCTACAGTAGTCTACCATTTCGAGCTACCAATTCCAACGCTCATATCTCAAATGGCAAGATGAGTGGGGCCCAATTCTCTTAGGGGGAGTTGGGGACCCCTATGTGTTAGGATTGTGGAGCTAAAAGCTTCACTGATGCAAACAGGAGAGGAGGTTGCTGAAGGTTGCTGAGTTGCAGAAGAAGTTGGGGTCGGTCTGATCAGCCGACGTCGGCGGGATAGCACAGAGAAGCAACCGACGTCGGTCATATATCGGCCGACGTCGGTCACCTCCAGGCGGACAGGGACCGACGTCGGTCGCCTGTGTAGTTCGACTGCGAGTTAATAACGGGCAGTGAGCTAACGAACGAAGAGTTTGCATGATGAGTGCTAATTTTAGACTCATAGCTGCGGATCTAATTATTGTAATTAGATGTCTAATCATTGTTTGGATGAGATCTATATAATAGACTCATGGTTGTATTGGAAAAGTGTGCTAGGGAGTAAGAGAGCATAATTATAAGCTCCTTCTGTGTGTGAGGTAGAGCTATGGTGCGTTCCTCCTAGTGCCACAGTACCAGGTGTGTTGGTGCTGGATTGGAGAGCCAGCTGGGTTCTTCAATAAGTAAGATCGTTGATCTGCAGGTGTATGTGTGTGCAAGGTCGAGGTTCACAGGTGATTGGAACCATTGCTTGATTTGCAGGTGTGCAAGGTCATACAGACAGCAACACTACAGGGAGCAGTATCAGGCAGGATCTACTTGGAGTACAGGTGTGTACTCGGATAGAGCAAGAGGAAGGCAAGGGAGTTCCTTCCATAAGTATGGTCTGTTGAATTGCAGGGTGTTGCAGATTCATGGGAGATCTACCTGAAGTACCTTGAGTACTTGTGGAGCACGTGGAGTGCTTGTGGAGTGCGTGGAGCACTTGTGGTGTGCGTGGAGCACGGGAGGTGAACACCAACTCTGTATTTGAGTTGGGTGTTGGGCCCTGTGAGAGGGAGAGCTTTGGGGAGAAGAATTACTGTTCACTTGAGGTGTGGGAAACCTCTGTAAGGTGGTGGAGAAGAAGTGGCATCTTTTTTATTGTATTCTTTTCTGTATAAAGTGTTAATACAATTTGGTATTGTCTCTCATATCATGTGTTATTCTGAATTCTAGTTACTTGGTGAATCTGGTTAATTTCCGCATATTAAGTTGCTTGGTATTAGTAATCAAATTGCATGCTTCCGGTGTACACCCTCTCCCAACAGGTGGTATCAGAGCCTTGGTTGTAGGTTCTTGAGCTTGATACCAACAGGTGGTATCTGAGCTGAGGTTGGAGGAAGCAGGTTTTGTGTTTGGTTACAGGTCACTCTCAGGGGTTTCTGATCGAGTGGGAATAGAGCAATTGCAGATCAAAGTAAGCTAAGAATGGAGGAGTTGAAAAGCACAGATGGTCACTCACGGTCCTATGGAAAGAAAGAGCAGGTAAAAGATTATTGCTGGTTGGTAACAGATCAGCATGAAGAAACTAAAGATACAGATGTAGCAGGTGTTGTTGCACAGGATGTGTTTGCAGGTTTCTTGGATAAAGTTGAATCTTGGATAAAAGATTCGGTTGCCTCTTTCCATGCAGTTCCAGGTAGAGGAGCTGGTAAGCCTTGCCAAAGAATTGGCAAAGGAGAAGTGAAGCTGAAATTGCAGGCGGCCAACACACAGGTGTTGATGAAGGTCATGCAGGTCCCAGGTTTGGAGATATGGCTAATTTCTTCAGAAAGATTGGGTGATGAGAGATGCACAAGAACTCTCACAGCGGATGCACTTGAATTAGCTGGTGGTAAGAAAACAGGTATCCTTTATCTACTTGTTTATATTACTGATTCTTCTTTTGTTGCGGAGACGTGGCTTCGTAGGCTTGGTCACATGAGCAGGAGGAGATGCATGTTCTTAAGCGGAAGACAGATATATTTGATAGGCTTAAGAACTGGAAAGCCTTGGTGTTTATGGAGGAGATGGCGGACAGAACCCAGTGGATGTGGCTGGATACTTCTGAGCAGGGTAGTTTGGACATGGATTTTGATTCAAAGAAGCTCGCGGGTAAAAAGTCATCACTCACAGGCGAACACAGGTACCGATGTCGGTCAGGAGGAACCGGCGTCGAACAGACAGGTGCCGATGTCGGTCATGTGCAGACCGAAGCCGGCGATGTCGGGCAGGGTAAGACCGATGTCGGTCATGGGACCGACGTCGGCAGTACGTAAGACCGATGTCGGTTAGGAGAACCGACGTCGACAGTAGGGACACCAGCGCAGGCAGGTTGGTAGTCAGGTACAGACGCATGAAACCGACGTCGGTCGGATGCAGACTGTGGGGTGACCGAGGTCGGTCACTGTAACGAATTTTGGGTGGACAGCATGCTGTCAAGGAGTCTCAAACACCCATACGGAGGACTGAAGGCGTAAGTAGGCCCTCAAATTCGTTGTTCCTCTTCTTCATACTTGTTGCTGATTGTATAGCAGGAAGGATCCAGGAAACAGGTGTGAGCTTGGCATGGATGAGGATGTGATTCCTTGGAGGAGAACCAGACAGGTGTGTTTTGGTAGAGATGCCAGCAGGTATGAAAGCACAGAGACGAATGGATATCTTAGTAGAAGAATAGAGAGAATGGATACGTGAGACGGAAGATCAGGTATATGGTCTTGTGGAGCTGCAGGACAGTGTTACAGGTTTTGACAGGTGGAGGACGGAGCATGGCTTCAGTCAGTGTCAGGTAACTACTGTGGTTTTGGCTTACCAGGGGGATGATGAGTCGCGACATCATTCTGTTGCTGTATGTGGATAGTATGCTAGCTAGCAGGGGTGTACATACAGGGTTTTGCTGAGCTAAGGGTAAGATTAGTTCAGTGGCATGTCATGAGGAGTTTGGAGCAGCGGAATTCTTTGACATGGGAGGCATGGAGATCACAGGTTGATTTTGTCTCGAGTGGGAGCTGATGTGAATCAGGTGTTGGCGAGGTTCGGGATGCAGAGCCGGAGCACACTAAGGGCTGGACAGGTACAGTGTCCGAAATCACATGAGGTCTGGTATAGACCTGAGTATTCCCATGCAGTGGGAGCTGTCAGAGAGTTAGGAGCCAATTCGGGGAAGTGGATTCTCAGGTTTTTTGAGAGGGACCGGCAGCAGGTGTTGCTATGCAGGGTCAGGACTTCACTACATGTAGTTGTAGGTTCGGATGTGGCAGGTTACTCGGATGACAGGTGGTACACCACAGGTTGTGTGGTGGGTTGTCTTCAGGTGGGAGCTTGAAGAGGGATACAAACCAGGAAACAGATTAGACGGAGTACAGGTACAGGTACAGTGCAGCTGTTTATCTCCAAGTGGGAGATTGTTAGGATTGTGGAGCTAAAAGCTTCACTGATGCAAACAGGAGAGGAGGTTGCTGAAGGTTGCTGAGTTGCAGAAGAAGTTGGGGTCGGTCTGATCAGCTGACGTCGGCGGGATAGCACAGAGAAGCAACCGACGTCGGTCATATATCGGCCGACGTCGGTCACCTCCAGGCGGACAGGGACCGACGTCGGTCGCCTGTGTAGTTCGACTGCGAGTTAATAACGGGCAGTGAGCTAACGAACGAAGAGTTTGCATGATGAGTGCTAATTTTAGACTCATAGCTGCGGATCTAATTATTGTAATTAGATGTCTAATCATTGTTTGGATGAGATCTATATAATAGACTCATGGTTGTATTGGAAAAGTGTGCTAGGGAGTAAGAGAGCATAATTATAAGCTCCTTCTGTGTGTGAGGTAGAGCTATGGTGCGTTCCTCCTAGTGCCACAGTACCAGGTGTGTTGGTGCTGGATTGGAGAGCCAGCTGGGTTCTTTAATAAGTAAGATCGTTGATCTGCAGGTGTATGTGTGTGCAAGGTCGAGGTTCACAGGTGATTGGAACCATTGCTTGATTTGCAGGTGTGCAAGGTCATACAGACAACAACACTACAGGGAGCAGTATCAGGCAGGATCTACTTGGAGTACAGGTGTGTACTCGGATAGAGCAAGAGGAAGGCAAGGGAGTTCCTTCCATAAGTATGGTCTGTTGAATTGCAGGTTGTTGCAGATTCATGGGAGATCTACCTGAAGTACCTTGAGTACTTGTGGAGCACGTGGAGTGCTTGTGGAGTGCGTGGAGCACTTGTGGTGTGCGTGGAGCACGGGAGGTGAACACCAACTCTGTATTTGAGTTGGGTGTTGGGACCTGTGAGAGGGAGAGCTTTGGGGAGAAGAATTACTGTTCACTTGAGGTGTGGGAAACCTCTGTAAGGTGGTGGAGAAGAAGTGGCATCTTCTTTATTGTATTCTTTTCTGTATAAAGTGTTAATACAATTTGGTATTGTCTCTCATATCATGTGTTATTCTGAATTCTAGTTACTTGGTGAATCTGGTTAATTTCCGCATATTAAGTTGCTTGGTATTAGTAATCAAATTGCATGCTTCCGGTGTACACCCTCTCCCAACAATATGCACTTACTATCCATGGAGGAAAGAGTTGAATTCAAGAGATCAACACTATGAACAATCCTTAACACTATCAACACACCCATAATGCTTGGCAAAGGATTGAAGGCTGCCAACTTTCATTCAAAACTCACCGTACAAGGTGCATGGGACCAAGAGCTATTCAAAAGTTTTGAAGGGGTCTATGGGCTCAACATCCATGGAAATAAGTTTTGAATTTGAGCCCTGTACTCTCTAAATCATTGTTAAGATGGTAGGCTACTAAAACCCTTCCTAAACCCTGATAAGGACCCGATGAAGGATTTTTCCCCTCAAATGCCTTCAAATAAGGTAGTTGAGTATGGAAATGGTCTTCCTAGGTCACATGGGCACCCAAATGGTCCACTAATTGACATGTGCATACTGTATGTTGTACAAATCAAGGCTAGAAAGTATTGCTCCAAGCCTATGTGCAGTAAGTTGGAAAGAGTCTGCATGTTTTACATGATTCTGAATAGTGAGAGACATCAAGAGGTTGAGAAGACTTCACAATAACCACCTACATGGGTCTCCACATCTAATGGCCACCTACAAATATGTTGAAGTTCCTAGTTAAGGGACCATGTGTATATGAAGAAGAAGCAGGGGGCTTAACTAGGCCAACAGAAATGATCCAATGGCTCTAATAGATAGGTTACATAATCTCAGAGGTGGCCAAGTGCTCTCATAACTCCATTTTGAAGGCAAAACATAGAAAACCTGCCATTAGGCCTATTAAACTAATACCCTCCTCAAGACATGACTACTTGAAGATAGAAGGTAGAGGATAAGGGTTAAATGAGACCTTAAACTAGCATGGAAGTACACTTAAAGGAGTTTTAGATGTCCAAAAGGTGTTTGTTTGCATAAGAAATCTCAGGATTGGCCATTTTGGCCTAAAACTACCTTGAGAGTGTACAAAATGCAACATAGTCACCCGAGGAGAACCTTCTTGTGCTCAGAATTGTACGAAGGATCTACATGGAGTCCTGAGCACCTAGGAAAGGTTGAGGGGCCTTGTCCACTTGGGGATCTACCTTTGTGAGAACTTTCTTCAAGTGTAACTTGGACATTATATATTACTCATTCTACCATGATATGCCCAAAGAAAAATAGAAATTGTCAAGCGCAAAGTTTTAATTATAGTGTGTGAGTTGTGAGTTGTTTCAAAATGTTGATCATTCCAGGGTTCCTCAGCAGGGGATCCTCCAATGTCTTCGATCCATTTTCACTGGATTTGTGGGATCCTTTTCAGGGGTTTAATTCTTATATTTTGGTAGGTCCCCCCTCAGATTTTACAAGGGATGCAACGGTCGTAGCCAATACTCAAATTGACTAGAAGGAAACCCTTGAAGCTCATATTTTCAAGGTTGATTTCCCTAGTATTCTTTACTCTGAGCAATCATTCATTCTCTCATGTCTATTACTTTTCCATCTTCTTTGAAGAATTGGACTGTAAACTAATATGCTTGATTTTGTAGGATTAAAAAAGAACGAGTTGAAAATAGAAGCGAAGGATTGGCAAATTCTTCATATAAGTGATGAACGCAACAAAGAAGAGAAATGTAAGAATGAGAAATATCACAGATTGAAACACTCACGGGGTAGATCCCTGTGGAGATGCAGGTTGCCAGAGAATGCCAAGATGGAAGAGGTGAAAGTTACCATGGAAAATGGAGTTTTCACAGTTACCGTGCCTAAGCACCCTGAACCCAAATCTAAAGTGAAATCCATTGAAATATCTGGCTATATAAACAAAAATTGATGCAATTATTTCAAATTTGGGTGGTGATCGCTTTTATTTCAACAATAATTTTATTTGAAGATGAGAAATATAGGGGTGTACTAGGGTTGTCTAATTACGCTGTCAAAAATGGGCAAGGGAAGGGTTTTGCCATATCCATGGTGAAGTCCGCATTGGCAATTGTTATATTTGTAATGATAGTTTGCTTTACATTTCTCTAAATAAAAGCAAATGCCTACAAAATTGTGTCCTATGATTTTTATATAGTTTAATTATGTTAAAAACAAAATGTAATGCAGGGGTCCCATGGAGGGCACTGTTGCTTCTATTTTTAATGAGTGGGTGACCCCATGAAAAATGAAAGGTATGGTAAAAGGAAATTTTAGAATCTTTTTGTAAAAGTGAGGAGATAGCTATTTTCAGGGTAAAAAATTTAATGGGGTGGAAAAAAAGGGGGGTTGAGTTTTCTATACATGCTTCTATTTTGTAGGAAAATATTCTACCAATTGTAAATATATGAGTGCACAAAATTTAGATAAACTTTAATTATAAATAAATATATAATCATTTTAATATTATCTCTTATTTTATAAGAGCATACACTCATAATTTTTATTCCATGAGACCACGTTTGCTACATATGCTCCTAAATTCACTCTACATTACCCCTAAGAAAACTTAGGAGCCCCCTCCCATGGGACCACTTCCTAAGTAAACAATTTTATCTTTATTGGAACAAGGATGCCAAAATGCATTTGGTCGATGTTAATGGGGTGCCTTTGAAATATTTTCAATGTTTTAGAATTGATGCTAATGCCATATGATTAAGTTTTTTTGTTTATTTCTTTCTAGCAAAGTCCGCCTTGATGGGTTACTAAAGGATAAGTAAGCATATATATCCGTTTGGGTTTTCTTTTTACATTTATGTTAAGGCACACACACACACACACACACACACACACACATAAATATGTATATGTGTGTGTGTGTGTGTGTGTGTGTGTGTGTGTGTGTGTATAATGTTAAAGTTGTGTGTATACATATATAATAAAATAATTAAAATAGAAAAAGTATTGTATCTAAAATAATTATAAAATATCTAATAACAAAAAGCTTAAAGTTAGGAATATTTAATATTTAAAAATTGAAAAACTATTTAAATTAATTATAAAATATCTAATAATTAAAAACTTAAATTGGGAATATTTAATAATTGAATTTTTTTTAATAAATGAAAGTCCGAAGTTGGATATAATATTGTGAGGGTTTTTGGTATTAGAATTTTTAAGATATATATATTACAAAAAATAATAATATATAAAAATTATTGTAAGGTTGTTTTCAAAATAGTATTAGAGTATGTTGGGTTAATTTGTGAATTGGTATTTAAAACGTATTGGATTAAGTTTATGGTGTTGTAGAAATTTGAGTATTTTTTTTAAGAGTAAGTTTTAATAGAAAATGCGAACAATAATATTTTATATTATTAGATTTCTAAATGTAATAGAAAAAATTATAAATATTGAAGTATTAAAATGAACACTCTTTCAAAACTTTTCTTTTTAAGATTTGTAAGATATTGTAGAGAATGAATATGAAAAATTAATTATGAGAAAACTCTTAATACTCTTAATAGTATGAGTTAAGAACAAAACAATATATATTAAGAGAATAAAAAGGAGGGTGCAAAGAATATGTTCATTTAACAATCAAGGACTAGATAATATATTAAAAGAAAATAAAAAGGAGCATACAAAATATATGTTCATGAAAGAATTAATGGAGGGGTTCATTACTATAGAAGGTAATAGTAGTGACTAAATTCAAACTAATTTCAAAAAGGTTAAAAAATGTTTATTGAAGATTAGGTAAAGTGCCTTATGAGATTATAAATGTTTGGAACAAAATTTGAAAATTTTTAGATAAAAGAACCAAAGAATACGAGTGAATTTTTATTTTATGTAATTGGTATGATGAATCAAGCAAAGTATCATGGAGAGAACTTAAGAGTAAATAATCGTTGAGAAGATTTTGAGAAATTTATCAATAAGATTTGATTCCATAGTTGTAGCTATAAAGGAGTAACAATGATAGGTTCTTTACAAACACATGACCAAATGATGAATATAATGGCTAGTCCCTCTTGAGAATGCATTTAATTTATAGATGTCCTTCAAAGAAAAAGAGAAAAGGATAGATTGTCATCATGGAGAGTCATCAATAAGAAGCCATATGTAACACACTCCAAAATACAACCCAACAACAATGTTTTCAAAGCCCTAGAAATCTAAAAGTGAAGTTAAGTAGTGTTTTACAAGTGTTTTCAAGTGTGTACAGATCTATACAGTAAGGTCATGGTAAGAAAAGGTCAATTATCCTTAGAGGGAACTCAGTGCAAATATTATATAAGAGAATCCATGAGTTTTAGGGTCAAAAAGATAAAAAAAAAATTACCCCTTCTCTCCATCGCTCTCCTTGGAAACCTTGGATAGCCTTTCATGGTCTTGTTTAGCACGGATAGGAGAGAGAAAATGATGACTTGAGTTCTTGGTCAGAGTAAGGGGGATTAATGAACTTACAATTTTTAGCATTAGTTTACATATTTATGACCCATGCTTTATCAAAAATGGTTAAGAATCTAGGCAGTCAAACTAGTCTTTTACATCTACATAGGGTCAATATTGTAACGGTTTTAGTGCATTTATGACTTGTTTAAAGAAAATGGTAGATATATATGTCTTGTACAAGCCTTCAAGGCCCTACCATGTAATAGACTTCAAAGTTGGCTTCATGATATGGAGGTATGATTATGCACTCACACCACCATGGGGAGGAGCATGAGACCTGGAGTGGTATAGGGATAGGTTGGAGGCACTAGTGGATGGAGAGCTCATCTAAAGGCCATATACTAGATTCCCAGCATGGGTCAGCTATGCTATGCAGACCCTGTCACTACAGAGCTATAGGTGGATTTATGGTAGACAAGATCATGAGGTAGAGTTGATCCCTTGTGATAGGTTAAATAAAAAGTTTAGGCTAGTATAGGAGGGAGGATGTAGAGTTTCCACTACCTACTCCAGATCTAGATGATGAGTATATTGATCATGAGTTGCTACCAGTGAGGGCAGACATGGATGATGTAGGTGTCACTAAGGACTACATAGTATGGTTCTAGGCACATTATGATGCGATAGTGTTTAGAGTAGATGATCGATAGGCTAGGAAGTAGGTTTTAGATGTTGATATGGAGGAGGGAGGTAGAGATCAAATAGATGTGGATGCTCATGATCTGCAGGCACTTATCACATAGAAAGATCAAGGTAGGGTAGCACTAGAAATAACAATAACATAGGCATCTCTAGCAACAATGACCTTATAGAGAGATCTAACTCAGGGCCAGGTGACCACTCTTATGTAGGAGAGGGATCAATCTAGAACCCAGCTAGCCTTGGTTACATAGGAGATAGATTCCCTTAAATAGGTAGGAGGGTAGGCACCAGCACCAACAGGACCATTCATGACCATTGCTATGGAGAGGTATGTGGCCATGATTGAGGAACTCAGATATTACAAGGAATTGGGCTTTAAATAACTTTTAGATGAGCCTTAATATACTAAGTATAGGGCATTGGTTACTGGGGGAGTTACCAGTGTGATACCTAGTCAGTGGGCAACATCTACGGGTGCACAGACATATTCTAAAGATACACAAGCACTATGGAGCGGTAGTGCTCCTCCACCTTAGATTCCTATGAAATGTAGTATATGATTTTGATGTTGGCCTATGATTTGATGCAATGAGATGTATATTCCTTTGTGAGAGATATGTACATAATGTTATATATATGATTATTTATGATTTATGAGCATATGATGTGATTATGATTTTATGGATGTGGTTTATGGTTATGGTTATTGCTTGTGATGTTATACATGTTCATGATGTGATTATAATTTTATGGATGTGGTTTATGGTTATGGTTATTTCTTGTGATGTTATACATGTTCATGATGTGATTATTATTTTATGGATGTGGTTTTTGGTTATGGTTAAGATGTGGCTTATGATGTTATTGGACATGATGATGATGTGATTAGAATTTAGTAGATATCGGCTTTAAGTAGATGGTATAAATGTTTTTAAATTAATGAATCTATGTTATCCTTTTACCTAGATAGACACGTGATGGATTATCATATATGATGAGGTATTGTTTTATGATGTATGATTAAATGGTGATGATGTGATAGATGGTTTATGATTAGCTGGTGTGATTGTTCATTAGATGGATGAGATGATGTTTGATTTATGAAATGGTTGATATATTAAAATGTTTTTAACTAAAACATGTTAAACAAATAAGGTAAAATCAAAATACTAAACAAAAGACAAAATGTTTATGTAATGTTAGTTAATGAATTGTTTGTAATTAGAGGAAGCTGAATTAAAAAACACATAAATCTAGTGTGGATAACCAAACTAGATGTGAGAAAAGATAAAACAATCAAAAGACATGCATCTAAATGAATGTATCAACAAGTAAGTTTGAGAAAGAAAAAAAAAACATAATATTATTTCATTGGCAAAGACCAAAACAAAAGGAAATTAGATTGGCTTATGAACATAAGCTCTTCACATGTTTCGCATTAGCATTCGTTGGTTGGTTAAAAAGGCTCTTGTTCTCATAGTGTCAAGTAAGCTCAAAATCCCTTGTTTAAAAGAGGGTATAAAAGGGGAGATGGATGATAAAGGTACCTTTGTGTGATGTTAGCTTTACCTCTTTTGTATGTTGCCAAAGAGTCAGTATGAACTATTTTATGTCATAGATGGTATAGACTGATTGATGTAGGAAGTCTACTCATGGAAGCTAATTGTGGCTTCCAAATAATGGGTCTCTTGATATTTGTGTTTATTGCTCTAGGAAACTAATTGATGTGAGAAGACTCCAAGATTTTTTTTTTTTTTTTTTACAAATGCATTTACTTAGCCATCCTTCAAGGGAGTTGTCTAAGCTTTTTGAGACTTGCTTTAGGCTTTGGGATAGTTATCTATCAAGGGAGCAGTCTACCTTACATTGAGCAATTCTGATGTGTTTTGGTAGTTATCTTTCAAGGGAGTAGTCTAATAATGCTAGAGATGACCCATAGGATAGATGGTTGTTAATGTTTTTGGGTAAAAGGGATGGATCAGTTAGTCGAGGCTTGGTTGGTGGAAGAGGTAGAGTCATCTTTGACTAGTGAGGGTTTGGTTGATGGGAGGAGGAGAACATCATTTAGCCAGTATGTCATGTTGCATGATGTGAAAGGACTTGGGTCAGCTTGTATGGTAAATACTTGACCTTTGAGCTCAAATTTAATGTACCAATGTAAGGTAGATGACACACAGTTCATGGAATGGATCCACTGGAGTCCTAATAAAATGTTATACAAAAACTCACTTTCTACTACATAGAAGAACTCAAGAAGCATGTGAGGTCTTAAATAAATAAAAAAGATGACAATTCCTAGAGTTGTTTCCATGGTGCCATTAAAGGATCAGAGCACAACCATGGTTTATGACATAATGTTCTTTGGTAATTTCAGCTGGTCATATGCGTGGGAGGAGATAATGTTGATGCTAGCTCCTCCATCAATAATAACCCTTTTGATGTGGGTTTGGTTGATGTATGTGGTAATGAAGAGGGGAGGATTTGAGTCATAAAGGTGAACAAAGGGTATTTTTGAATCCTTAAAGGTAAAAAGTGTGGAAATCTGAAGAGCTTTGACAAAGGTTGTAATAGGTTGTGGATATTTTGGTTAAACCTCTATGGACTGAATAGTCTCCATCATCGCTTGGTGGTGATGGGGTGAGGTATTGATTAGTTCACATGAACTCATCTTCACTATTTTTTTATGAAGTTTCTTTATAACTACTCTTTGGATTGACTCGGAAGGGTTGGATTAGGAGGCACCCAAGATGGACACCTTAGGTTTGGGTGAAGGTAAAGGTGTCTAGGTTTAGTTGGGTGATTGGGTTGTACAAGAAAGGTATGTCCATGGAATATAAACCTTTGCTTTACCTTTATCCTTTTTTTGGGCTTGTGATCGTGTGACCACATGGATGGTATGGATTTGGGGAAAAGTTGGGCAAGAGGACCGCTTTGATTCCTCCTTACTCTTAGATGAGAGTGTGGGAGAAGGTAAGTTTGGGGTGGTGGATTTTGGTTCTTAGAGTGGTAATGGGCTCACGGGAGGCTCTTATGATAATAGGTCATCCTCATCACATAGTAGAAATGGGTGGAAAGGTCTTGGTTTTTGGCATCTGATCCTAGAATGGAAGGCAAGATAGAAATGGGTGGCAGGGTTTTGGTTTTTGGGATCCTAGGTGGCTCCACTTTATTGGTTGACTTAACATGAGGTTTCTTTGATGGGATAGGTGGTGTTAAATCAAATTTTAATGGAGAATGAGAAAGGATCTAAGTAGGGAGTGTGCCTAGGTTTTTGATACACTTTGTTGAGATTGTAGACGGTGCTTGGGTTACTTTGGGTCGAGTTGATTCAATTGGTTCAACTATGGTTTGAGAGGTATAGGTTTCTACTAGTTTGGTTGGGGTGATGGTGAGTTTACAAAGGGATGTGGAAGGTTGGGTTGATAATGGTATGGTTGAGGGTTCTTGCTTGGTTGGGTAAGAAAGCTCGAGACGGTGCCATAATGTGGCTCGATCCATGTTGGGTTGGGATAGGTACTCTAAGTTTTGAACTAGTCAAGAGAAAGGCTTATAGATGGGTTTGGTTTCTTTGTATTGATATTAAAGGACAAACCCATGGCTTGAGAGATGGAAATGGTTTCCTTGTATTTTTCCTCAATCAAAGGCTCCAAGGTTTGGGAAGGTGGTTCTTCCATGGGAGGAGTACATAGACTGACCTCTTCCCTAGGAATGTTTTCCAAAGGAAGAGTGGATTGCTCTATGATGGAAGAGAAAGGTGTGGTGGTAATGATTGTCTCATTTGATATTTCTTCCAAAGGAGAGGTTGGTAGCTCCACTAACTCAACAAATGGAGAAAGGGGAATAGAAGGTGACTCCATTATCTCAATAAGTGGAGGGGGATTAGTTACTTCCTTTGTTTTGGTTTTCAAAAGAGTAGAAGGTGACTCCGCTACCTCAATAAGTGGAGGGGAAGAAGAAGTGGTTTGGGCAATGGTTTCCTCAAAAATGAACTCACTAAGGACCAAACTGACAGTATAGACCTCCCAATTATGAGAGGATTTTACTTTATTGTTTTCATTATTCATGGAAGGGTCATGGTTCAGAAATGGTTATCTAAATATGTCAAGTGATTGATTTTGGGGTGCATTGGGGTTATCCATCACAAGTTCCCCCTTGTTAATCAATCCTTGGATAATGCTTTTGTAAGTATTGCATCTACTAACATCATGTCCAATGACACGATGGAAGGCACATAATTCATTTTCCTTATACCAACTAGGAGTAGGGTGAGTGGAATCAAATTATTGTGGGGGATTTATTGGAGGAAAATGTATGATATTTGATTTCAAAAACATTTCTAAAATGGAAGCATAAGACTCCCCTAGTGGAGTATATTACTTTTGGTTGCTATGGTTTTGTTTCAGGTATTTTGGTGGGGAGAATTAGAAGAGTTGGGTTGGTTAACAACTGGAGGAGGGGTGGTTTCAAAGACAAATGCATTCGTGATTCCCTTATTTTTAGTGTTAGTGTTGGATTAATTGGTGGTTTTAGAGGAAGAATTTTCAATTGGTTTGAAACTAGAGTTCTTATTTCTCAATTTTAGCTTCCCCTCATCAATGTCTCTAATCTCCAATTTTTGTGCCATGGTGAAAGCCTCATCAATTTTTTTAAACGTTTGAACTTATAAGGTAAAGGAAATGTGTTTGGTACAAGCCCAAGAGAAAACATCAATCATCTCAGGTTGGGACAAAGAGAAAGAGATTTGGTTTATCAAACCTCTCCAATGGGCCACAAAATTAGTATTTGACTCATCCTCAAATTATCGAATGGAGTAGAGGTTGGTAATGGAAACTTTCTTAGATATATTTATGGAAAAATTATCTACGAAGGTTTGAGCTAATTGGGCAAAATAAAAAAGGGAGTGCATGGTAATAACATTATAAAAATCTAATGCCAGACCGGATAGGGACATGGGAAAAGTATGGAGAAGGAGAGCATCATCATAAGTAATCAAATAGCAAGAGTGTCTAAATGCTCTAAGATGTTGTTGAGGATCTTCCTTACTCTGAAATTTTGAAAATTTTGAAAGCTCCCATTGAGGAGGATAAGGTCAAATTAGGATAATCTCCCATTAAATTTATGGGCACCGAAAATAGATGAATCCAAATTGGTCATCGTGTCCATTAACATCTTAACTAGATCAGTTTATGGTTGTGTACCCCCATAATTATAGGGTAAATTCTGTTGGGGTTGGGTAGGTAAAACATAAGGGTAGCTATTGAAAGGTTGGGAGGTTCCTACATATTGGTATGTGGACATGGGCGGTTGAGAGGATGTTATGTATGGGTAAATGGATATAAGAGGCTGGGTATAGGATTGAGCCATATACCCCTGTGGGTTTGGATTATAGCTTGGGTTAGGCACGATAGGCACTTGTTGAGGAATTGACATGGGTTGGGTTGGAGGTATCGTTGGTTTGATAGGTTGAGGATGGGTAGTAATGTTGGTACTAATGGGTATAAGGGTAGAAGGTATGGGAATCACCAAACTTTAGAATGGAGTGGAGGTTGGTGGGTTGGAAACAAGAGAAAGGGTGGCAACACTAGGAGAGGGTATTACAATGGTAAGTGGAGTATGGGTGGCCAAAGTTTGGGTTGTTCCAATACTAGAAGAGATTTTGGTTGGGGTGGATGGTGTTTGGATGTTGGGTGGTTGGATGGGTTGGTTTTAGATTGTGGTATTAGACGAATTATTGGTAGAAGAAGATGTTTGGGTGATTAAGGGTTGGGTGGAAATGGTGGAAATAGAGGTGTCACACATAAGGTGGAATGGGATACCATAGAGTGGATCAATAGGTGGAATTGAAGTATGGGTATGATGGGATATGGTGTTAAGGTAATGTTGGAAGGCTATGGAGTTGTTATCCAGAAAGGTGGTGAAATCCGTATCAACTTGGGTAACCATTTGAGGGATATTGGGACTTCCTAAAGGATGGGGAGAGATATCTATATTTGAGATGTACTCCATGGATGAAGAATAAGAGGAAGATAGGTGGTTGGGAGGTGGATCCTATTTTTTTTGGTTTCTTAGTTGTTGTCTAGTGAGAACCATGCAAGGAAGGGAAAAGGGAAGATACAAATTACCTCATCACTCAAAAGAGAAGCAATCAAAATAAAAAAATATCTCAAGGAAAATAATGCATAAACTAAGGTGTGTTCAAATTATAGGATACTTTATTATCTCTCTTTTGGCTTATGCCTCAATTTCAAAGAAGTTAAGAAGACCAACTTGGGATTGTAGAGGGGGTATTTGAAGAAGATGTCTAAGGATGGTTTCAATTATTTAAAGGCTCTCAAGAACTGTACTAGAACTTGGTACATGGCTTGATATTGGAGCCTACCTCCTCACTTCACACACCACAATGATAAAGGTTTTAAGTTCTTAGCCAAAATATACCGAGTTGCTAGATATTATACTCAACTAGCGTTCTAAGTTGGTTCTCCTCTTGGTGGTGAAATCCAAGTAGGATAGCTGAGGAAGTGTGACCTATAGGTGATGAAATCCAAATCATAACTTATGTCATTTAATTAAATGTGTGGTTTGGTCTTGTGCGTATCAAGGAAAGTGAGACTATGATTAATTTACGTAGTTAAATTAAGCTATATGAGTTAATTAACACAAGCAAACAATGGATGCAAAGTTAATTTTAATCTAAAAAAAATTGGTGTCTTTTCAAATGAATAAAAAATAACTAAGATGCACCTAGATGATGATGCAAAGCCTAGGCCTAAAATGATTACTTTTGATTTTCAGAAATGAAAGCGAAAATGTCAATTTTTAACTTTTTTCTTAAGAAAGTGAAAGAAACTAGAACTTGAATTTTAGAAAGGAAGAAAGGAAATAAGGAATTTTTAATTTTTAGAAAAGAAAGCAATGGATGACTCTTATCTAATGAAACTAAATGTCCTAGATCTATGAACCCAAGTAAAAGATCAAGGTTCCACTAAGCAAGCCAGAATGTTTCACTAAAATTTTACTTTATTTTCTAAGAAGAAAGTTATAAAACTTAAAAGAAGGGTGAGGTTAGTAAAACCTGGATATGTTATGTGCATGTGAATCTAGATGATTGTTGATTCTCCTCTTTGATCATGGAAGAGTTCAAGTGACCATCGACGATTAGGTCAATTGTCAGCAATTAAGGATCAACTATCGGTGGTTGAGGAAACATAGTCAAAATAGCTAAGATTAGTCATTTTCACTTATGTTTGGTGGTTGAAGAGTTAAAAAATGGTTTGAGGTAATAAAAGGGGGTCATGGGGTACTTTGACAACTAGGAATGCATCATGTCATTTTTGAGTGTCTACATAAGGTATTTATAAAATCCTACATTTCAGTCTCTCCTTTCATATGTCTGATTAACCAACTCTAAGTAGCTTGATTTGTTGAATATAAAGATGGGGATATCTAGGGTCCCCATAGGTGATCTTGAACAAGATTCAATAGTCCATATGAAACCTCTCAAAGAACATATGCTATGTAATGTTCTCATCAAGCCATTTCACCCCATAGTAGGCTCTGATTTCCAAACTTAGAGCTTCATAGGACTCTATGACTATCACCTATAGGTTTAAGCCCTTATGCCAAGCTCAAGGCATGGAAACAAGGTCAAATGTTACATAATACTATGAAGAGCCAATGGGACTATGAGAAAAAGGGTATATCCAAGTATGGATGCTGTTGAGAATCTATGACCAAGTTCAAAAGATCACTTAGGCCCAACCTTCAAAGGGTTTCCCAAAAATATTATACAACTGAACCTACAATATGTAAGGAAGGGTCATAGGTTTTGAAGATGGCTATCTTAAGGAGAGGTATTGAGATTCAATAGAGGTCAACTAGGACTCTAAAATAGTATAAAATACCTGATTTTACTCATGAGCCTATGAACGAGCTCCATTGATAGTCACACACCTAGATTACCACCTACAAGATTGTAGGCAATCTACCTCTAACATTGACTATGAGATGTTATAGGCACATGAAAGAGAGAGCTCACACAGAGGGGCAGGGCACATAGACCATGTTGTGGAAAAGCAAGGGAAACTTGAAAGGATAAGATAAACTAGTTGGATTAGAAATGTACAGTGAGCTAAGTCTACCTAACCAGTTGTGGTGCCTCATTGATGTGAATGGAAATGTAAAACCTACCTCAATTCAGTAGTGTCTTTTTGTTGGCATAGTGTTATGATTTTAGTATGTTATGTGGTGACCTTGTTCGGGTAGTTTGGATGACGTTCACATGGGATGTATTGGCTTTGGCCTATTAGGTTGCATGGGAAGCCATCAAGGTCGTGTTAACTCATTTTTTACCTTGAGAAGGTTGTTCTTCAGTTAAGCAATTATTTGTTTGGTCACTATGGTTAGTTCAGTGATTCATCTTTGGAGATGAGATGACATTGTTTGAGGTGTATTCGATTAGAGGATATGGTTTTACATTCTATTGTTTATTTATCGATATTTCTATGTTTTTGGTGAGTAACCACCTATTATGGAGTTGTTAAGAAATGCCTTTCTCAATAGTTATTTTGGAGGACATGTTAGTATTTTGAGTTACTTAATTGGAGTCTCAAACGTTCTCTTGTCTTAATCATTAGGACATTGAGATTGCAATTGACCATTATGGTCATGGTTGGGATGTCTTTGAGTCCATGTTAGTCATCTTCTACTTAAGTTACAAATCGACTTCTTGTACTCTGTAATATTGCATTTGATTTGCATTGGGTTTGTGCTAGTCATATTTCAGTTAGAAATAAATGCTATGCATGTATAATTAATATAGTTTACTTATATTTGACTAGGCTATTCATATTTTATCATTTGATTTATAATTGTGTATTTATTTAAATGTAAATACATTTAGTTTTACATGATTTTGGTAAAAAGGATAATAAGTGAAATTGAAATTGATTAATGGAAGCTACTCTTATAATTTGAAGAAATATTTTATAATAATAATAATAATAATAATAATAATAATAATAATAATAATAATAATAATAATAATAATAATAATAATCTATTTTAATGAAGGTATTATTAAAGATTGAGCCTTCCATTTTGCCTTGGGTCACATTGGAGGTAGACAAGTTTAGTGGGAGACAATGGACAAAGAAATTGCTTTTGTTTACTTTCAATTTGAACCTTTGTCAAAGCCGACTCACTAAAATTTGTGCCATATTGTTGGGAATGTTAAGGATGACAAGCCCACATGGGTGTGGGGTGCCCAAGTTAGTGGTGGCAAACTTACATCATGTCAAAATTAATGGCAAGGCATCTTTCCATGTGAGGGGACAAGTGTGCCACCATGTACATTAAAATAATGAATTTTAAATTGTAATCTAATCTTTGATTCAAACTAATGTAAAAATGAATTTGATCCAAATTTGGTCATTTGAAAAGAAAAAAATTGAAAATTCTTGTATGGTGCTCTGTGTGGGTGAATCTTCTCTTTTATATTTGAGAGATCTACAATTTATTCATAGTCTAAAAATTTAAGTTCTGTGTGTGTGTGTGTGTGTATGAAGAGAGAGATTTAATTTTACGCAGAAATCAAATCTGAAATGTTTTTATTCTTATCATTCTACATTATATATAAATACATAAATCATTGTTCTATTTTAAAAAATAAAATAACTCTGTTGTTATAGATTGTAGGTAAAAATTGTTTTTTTTATTATATATAACCCTTGTTGATATATATTTTATTTATGTTTGTTTTGTAGATACAAAAATGAGTTTAGATTAAAAGGAAAGAAATTGTATACGTTACGTTTATATCCATTAATTTGTTTTGGAATTAATGTGTGTGTGTGTGTGTGTGTAGAGTTGCAATGTTCTTCTATAAATTCAAATTGAAGACCACAAATAATTTGAAATTTAAATATAAATGTTGTGGTTGCTCTTGATTGAAGTAAAACTAAATCAAATAATTTATGGGTTTTGTTCCTCTCCCCATTAGCTTTGAAATTCATACAAGAAGTTTTTTTTCGTTAAGTGAGGAAAAAGATATTTAATTTCATAGATCTATGTTTAGTCACAGATGCAGATAGGTGAAATTATGTCAGTGCATTTAATCTTTATCAAACTATCAACTTAAACCAATACTGTGTTTCCTTCTAGAATTAACTTTCAATTTGCATCAATCTAGTAAAATCCCTTTCAGAATACAATATTAAATAGCTTAAGTGATCAAAATTCGAATTCAAGATTTAATACCAATTATCTTAAATCATGAGAATTGGTATAAGACACCAAATAAATATTTAACCAATCCCAAGTTGAATTGGTTGTGCATTTTTAGATGGCATTTGTAAACTTAAACCTTTTTGTATTGTTGTTTCTCTGTAGAGACATCTCGGAATGGCTATTTTAAATTATTCTGAAAGATGGGTTTATTTGAAATAGGTGTTGTTTTATTTCCACTTGGATTCATGTCATCCTATGAATCTTCAGTTTTAATTTATCTTAATGTTTGTTAGTTTATGCAATACGATTTCAAATCTAGTTCACTTTATAATTTTTGTTGAATCTAGATTTTGTTTGCAGAGTCACTTTGGGAATGGGTTCAAAATAATATCATAACTAGTGTTCTTATAAAACTAAAACTTTTAGGCTTTAACCTTATATCACGAGAATTAATATCTACAACCATAACTTTCTTATCTCCTTCTGATTCCTTTTGGTGGATTCAACTCCAGAGGTATTTAGCAAGTTTCTACAGTTGATGTTCTTTTTCAGATTGCAAAGTCATTTCAAAATGGAGTTACTAAAAATAGTTAGAGGAATGTTTAGGTAAAACTAGAAGTTGATAATGATTCATTTTACCTTTAAATTTACTTAGGAAATCTTATTTAGTATTTTTAGACATTTATACTATTTTTAGTGGTTCAATTCCGAACCTAATTTATTCAAGAAAATTCTTAGCAAAATAATATTTTGCGTTATAAATTTGTTTGGAAGGATGAGATGTATTAGCCTTTTATTTATTGAATATTATTTATATAGGTTCCAATAGACTATATCTAATATAATATAGGATAAATTTCAGAATTGTTTTTCACCTTGTATATTTGTATAGATGTGTTAAAGGATGAAATGTTTTCTTGTGTGGAGTTAGTATTGCAAGAAAGAAAAAAAATTGTAGTGTATTTTTATGGGTTTTATTTGGGTGATTGTTTTTGGGCATGACAGTATGGTATCAGAGCTTAGGTTTAACACCAGGAGCTTTGGGGAAATGCATTTAGTGTTTGCCATGTTGTAGGAGCTTGGGGTAAAGTTTTTATGAGTTTTGGATCGATGAGTTCATTGGCATGTCTATACTTTAGATTATCATTTTGTATGATATCTAGTATTTGATATCTTTACTTATAGAGAATTGCATATTAATGTTGATATGATATAAAAAGAATAACTATATCTTATCTCTTGGTAATATGACAAGAGTATAATTATAATTAAGAATCTTATGAAATGCATAATTAGTAACTGTTCTTAGAATTTAACAAAAAAATATTTTTGAAACCTCCCAAGGTTATTGATGATTTGTATGAGTATGTCCAAGTGGATTTTGTGATGAATAAAATTAACCTAGTTCTCAAACCAAATTGTCTCATATTCGGAGTTATTTGAGGCATTTCTTGCTCTAGGTAGTGTCAAATAAAAATAAATGGACTTAATAAACTTTTAAATAAATTATTAAAATAAAATGTAATTATTGAAATAAATAATGAACTGATAACCTACTTCTGTTAGTGATTACTTCATGAGGGTTCAGATATTATGACAAATTACATTGGCTATATAGCCTCAGTGATCTTAGAGACAACATGTGTATTTACAGGAAGTGAAATTAGAACAAGAATATAGTAAATAGGGTATTTTGGTATTTTAAAACAATAGGTAATAGATAATGTCTTTGATTAGTTAAAATATGGTTATAGGAGTTCTTGATACTTCTTGTTCAATACACTTGCAATGAATTCAATTATTATTGGTTTCCGCATTCTTGATTGGGATAGATGATACTACATGTTATTTTGGGGCATTGTGATGCCATTCATAGAGAGTTGCAAGTATTATTTACTTGAGGTTATAGTTACTATAGTATACAGACATTGGTAATGTCATTAAGGATGACATTGGGACATTAGGTGGACTGACAGGATTATTTTATATATGTTTTGGGAGGTATATGGAGGATGTGTTTACTATTTTATTAGATTAAAGTATAACAACATTATGTAGGTTATGCTTTGACCCTATTCCTCAATGCCCTTATGGGGGGGATGATTGAGATGCATCGAACCTCTAAGAGGTAATTGGGATACCTTATACCTATGGGAGGTAATCAGGATGCCTCATACGTCAGGAAGGTATTGAGATACCTTACACCTCTGGAAGGTGAGATCAAGATGTTTGCCTTCTCCCCTTGGGTGAATTTCATTCTTATCATTCTACATTATATATAAATACATAATTTTTTTTATTCTTATCATTCTACATTATATATAAATACATAAATCATTGTTTTATTTAAAAAAATAAAATGGAAAAAATAGAAAAATAAAATAACTCTGTTGTTATAGATTGTAGGCAGAAACTGGTTTTTTTTAATATGTAACCTCTATTAATATATATTTTATTTTTGATTGTTTTGTAAATATAGAAATGAATTCAGATTAAAAGAATATATATATATATATATATATATATATATATATATATATATATATATATATATATAACTGCACATAAATGTTTGTTTTGGAATTAAAATTTCTATATATATACCTGTGTGTAGAGTCACAATGTTCTTATATAAATTCAAATTGAAGACCACAAATAATTTGAAATTTGAATATAAATGTTATGGCTTCTTGATTGAAGTAAAAACTTAATCAAATGATTTATGGGTTTTGTTCCTCTCCCCATTAGCTTTGAAACACATATAAGAAGTTTATTTTTAGTTAAGTGAGGAAAAAGATATTTAATTTCAAAGATCTACATTTAGTCATAGATGCAAATGGGTGAAATAATGCTAGTGTGTTTTTAAATCAAGTTTTTTTTAAAAGATTTTGATTTAATATCCATGTAAATTAAATGTGAAGCAATATAAAATCGAATGTTATGATATATATAGATTTAATTTTTTATATTAATTTAAATAAATAAATATGTATACTTATATACATATACATATAAATAGTGAACTATTTATTAATATATTTTTGGATACTATTTATGTATATAGATATACATAGACATTCGTAATTTTAAAGATTTGGAGTAGAGATTTTATTAGTTAAGTTTTGAACGTGAATATTTGTGAATAATAATAACCTTTAGCTCCTTTTATTGTATTTGGAGTCTCCAATCTTATCAAATTCTATATGAGAAATTCTATTTACATTAGGATATATCTGAAGACCATGTAGAAGCGGTATTTAAGATCTATCAGAATCTAATGAAAAATT
This sequence comes from Torreya grandis, assembly GCA_037957365.1. Taxonomy (NCBI): domain Eukaryota; kingdom Viridiplantae; phylum Streptophyta; class Pinopsida; order Cupressales; family Taxaceae; genus Torreya; species Torreya grandis. The sequence continues at coordinate 866,159 of JARHVA010003197.1, read as the reverse complement.
TATTATTCTAATTTAATTGAATAAGTGTTTAGTATTAATTATCAATATTAATATCGTGATGAAATTGGACTCACTAGGTGAAAGTTGTGTTGTTTGAGTGTTTTATAAAATCTCATCTTAATTACTGTTGGATGAATATACTTATCCTCATTTTATTGTGTTCTTTGTTTAAAAAAAAACTAATAATAATAAGATTGTCATTATTAGGATGAATGCTAAAATTTTAATGTTTATCTTGTTTATGACTTTGAAAAATGAAAGAAGATTTTTTGAGGGGATTTTTACTTGCTCAACATAAGCTAGCGCTTGTTGACCATGTCTTAGTGTAGGATGCAGGTGTGGGTAGATTTGTGAAGCTGTGTAAAGACAGAATTTTATTTTTGCTTTTATAGTTTTATTGTTTAGACTAAGATTGAAGTAAATTGAAAAATATTCATCTCGTTGTAAGTGAAGAAATTCTAAAATAATCTATTATTGGAATTTATCTGTTTGTATTTGTCTTGAAAATTTAAAATCTATAAGCCTCTAATATTGTATAAAATTGTGACAACATTATGAAGTTATGTATCTTGTTTAACGAATGAAATAATAAACAAGAAAATGTCTATTGGTAATTAGAAAAATGTTTTGGAAAATTAAAACAATCTAGTGTTATTTAAACTGGGATTAGTAAATCAATTACAACAATAGTTGATGTTTTATTTTTAGTTGACACTCTAATTAAAGAATTAATTGTGTATTAACATTAATTGGATCAACTTAGATTCGTAGTAACAATGAATCTAACATTAAATTATAGAATAACCTTCTATATATATATATATATAATTGTAAACTTGAAATGTTAAATGGTTTGTTGACTGAAATCTAAATTGATAATATGATGGTAGTATTTAATATTTAACAAATTTTCAACTTAAACCAATAATGTGTTTCCTAATAGAATGAACTTTTGATTTGCATCAATCTAGTATAATCCCTTTCAAAGTACAATCTTAATTAAATAGTTTAAAGGATCAAAATCCAAATTCAAGATTTGATACCAATTCTCTTAAATCACGAGAATTGGTATACGACACCAAATAAATATTTAACTTGTCCTAAGCTGAAATGGTTATCTATTTTCAGATGGCATTTGTAAACTTAAACCCTTTTGTATTGTTGTTTCTCCATGGAGACGTCTCAGAATGGCTATTTTAAATTATTCTGAAAGTCGGGTTTATCTGAAACAGGTGTTGTTTCATTTTCCATATAGCTTCATATCATCTTAAGAATATTTAGTTTTAATTTACTTTAATGTTTTTTATTTTAGGTGACAGGATTTCAAATCTAGTTCAGTCTATAAATTCTGTTGAATCTGGATTTTGTCTGCAAAGTCAGTTTGGGAATGGGTTCAAAATAATATCATAACTAGTGTTCTTCTAAAACTAAATATTTTAGGATTTAACCTTATATCATGATAATTAATATCTATAACCATGACTTTATTATTTCCTTCTGATTCATTTTGGTGGATCTAACTCCGGAGATAATTGGCGAGTTTCTATAGTTGATGTTCTTTTTTAGCCTGCAAAGTCATTTCAAAATATAGTTACTAAAAATAGTTAAAGGAGTGTTTAGGTAAAACCAGAGGTTGATAATGATTCTTTTTATATTTAAATTTACTCAAAAAATATTATTTAGTATTTTCAAACATTTTTACTATTTTTAGTTGTTCAATTTTGAACCTAGTTTATTTGCAAAAAAATTAGCAGAACAGTTTTTGGTGTTATAAACTTGTTTTGAATGATGAGATATTTTAGCCTTTTATTTATAAAATATTTTATTTATAGGTTCATATTAATAGCCTATATCTAATATAATATAGGATAAATTTCAAAAGTAAATTCACCTCGAAAGAGTATTTTTACCTTTGCCATTTTATAGGCAATTGAACAAAAGTGAGACTTGACTGCGAGGTGAGCTAATCATGTATGGATGCATTGAGGTTAATTAATTAAACTTAGACACGAATGGTTAAACTTTAATAGTGTACTCATGGGTAGTATGGTGTTTATGTTTGAGGTTGGATGCATTAGGAGGTTGGTTGTTGAGACATGTTTAATGCACTTACAGTCGTAGTTGTTAAAATAATGTGTCAACAAACCATTGATAGATCACATTCCAAACCATTTGGGATGAGTTTTAGTATTGGTTTAATTAGTATTATATATGTTTTATTATCCTTTCAGTATTGAATTTAAGTGTAGTATTTCACATTGATTCTGGTATAGTTGACATAATCTAGTCACAACTAGCTTGTCGTAAGCCTTTATGTATCTCACTTTCTAAAATTGAATGTGAACAACTGTATAGTATGAGATGTACCTTCAGTGTGCTAATACACCTTCAATGTTTCATAATATTTTAGACATGAATTTTTAATATGGGTGTAGTTAATGCATACATTCATATGGATGTGTTAAAGGATGAAGTGTTTTCTTGTGAAAAGTTAGTATTGCAAGAAAGAAAAAAAATTGAAGTGTATTTTTGTTAGTTTTATTTGGGTGATTATTTTTTGGCATGATAGGCAATGTCAATAAAACATGTAAGGGTAACTCTAAGCTAATGATGGCATCCATCTTCCTCCAAATCTCATATGATAATGGTACAAGTTTGAGGAAGCTACTTGGTTTTGATTAGGCATCCATGACACACAGGCATGTGTGCCTCACTGTACAAGGATTTTAGAGAAGATTAAGGGAAGCCCAATACAAATGGTGCTACATGAGATTATAACTTCATTAGCATTTTATAAGGAGAGAAAATAATACTCAGGTCTCTAGTGAAACAACTGACTCAAACACTCAGGTTGGGCAATGATGGTCATGGAAGGCCTATAAGAGAGAGGGACAGAGATGGGAGTCTAACCAATTGAAGACAAGTGAAAAAGGGTGAAAATATATGGAAAAGGGTGTTATGATGACATTTAATCCACCAACACACTTACATGTGACTCAAAATCTTAAGACTCGACTTAGGCCTATAAGGACTAACGCCTTCCTTGAGCCCTCAAGACCTCATCTTCATCTTTATGATAGACTCAAAACCCCATGGTAGGCCTAAAGTTATGAAAAGGTATATGATAATGATATAGTTCATAAGGAAAGTGTTTTAGATATAGGAATGTAGGGAAGTAGTCAATGTGGTCTCATTACCCCTCTCGATCTCTACTACACTAGTCTACCATTTCAAGCTGCCAACTCCAACGCTCATATCTCACACGATAAGATGAGTGGGGGCCAGTGTTATTAGGGGGAATTGAGGACCCTTGTGTACTTACTATCTATGGAGTAAAGATTTGAAATTAGGAGCTCAACTAAATGAACAATCCTTAACATTGTCAACCCACCAAGAATGCTTAGCAGAAGATTGAAGGCTGTCAACTTTCACTCAAAAATCACCATTTAAGGTGCACGGTACTAGGAAATATTTTATAGTTTTAAAGGGGTCTATGGGATCAACATCAATGGTAATAAGTTTTGTATTTGAGGCATGTACTCTATGAACCATCATGAAGATGGTAGGATATTAAAACCCTTCCCAAACCCTAATAAGGACTCAATGAAGGATTTTTGCCCTCAAATGCCTTTAAATGAGGTAGTTGAGTATAGATGTGGTCTTAATGGTCTGAATAGGTCACATGGGAATCTAAATGGTCCATTGATTGACATGTGCAAACTGTATGTTGTACGTATTAGGTTTATAAATGATTGCTCCAAGTCTATGTCGAAGAACTTGGAAAGAGTCTACATGTTTTACATGATTTTGAAGAGTGAGAGACATCAAGAGGTTGAGAAGACTTCACAATGACCACCTACAGGGGTCTCTACATCTAATGGCCACCTGTAGACATGCCTAAGTGCCTAGTTAAGGGACTGTGTGTACATAAAGAATAATTAGGTGGCTTAACGAATCCAACACAAATTATCCAAAGGATATAATACTTATGTTTCATAATCTCAGAGGTGTAAAAGTGTTATCCTAACTCCATTTTGAAGGTAAAACATAGGAATCTTATCATTAGACCTGTTAGTGTAATACCCTCCTTAAGACATGAGTACTTGAAGACTAAAGGTAGAGGATAAAAAGGGTTAAATGAGACCTTAAACTAGCATGGAAGTACACTTCAAGGAGTTTTAGATGTGTAAAAGGTGTTTTTTTGTAGAAAAAAGCTCAAGATTGGCCATTTTGGCCTAAAATTGCTTTGAGAGTGCACATAATGCAATACAATCACCTGACGAACACCTTCTTATGCTCAAAATTGTTCAAAGGATCTATCTGGATTATTGATCATGTGGGTAAGGTTGAGGGGCCTTGTCAACTAAAAGTTATTGGCATTAGTTCTTAGGTTGAAGGCCTAACCTTTATGAACTATTGTTAAGAGTTTAAAAACCTGCTAAACCTCTCTAAAACCCTAATAGAAACTTGATGGGAATGATATTGAGAAATTTGTTCTAAAATGCATTGAAATGGCTTGGGAGACACTAGAAACACCTTGTTCACTCTAAAAAGGTCCTAGACTTGGTGTTATCTATACATATAGTTATACGGATCCACTAGAAACCTATTTTTTGCAAGATTTAGTGATGAATTCAAGGTACCGAATTATATGAAGAATTATATATCATTAAATAAGGTGGTGTGAGGGTTTTTCCAACTTCTCATTTCAAAAAGTACTCTCAAATCCTCCTGGAAATGCTTCTATAGGTCTGAGCTAAAAGGCCAGTCTAGAGATGCTAGTGAAAGGTGACCTAGTCACCTAAATGAGCAAAGTTTCAAGTATGCACTATTATAAAGGTGCATTTAATGGTATAATATGATTTTTAATGGCTTAAAACATGCTCACCCATCCATTCTTGAAGGTTTTGTGCAATCCTCATGGTCATTCAAATAGCTAACACTAAGTGACTAGGCCTAGTTGCCTAGTAGGCCTATTTGGTCAACAAGAGAAGATGAGTATAAGCATAGAGGGATACTAAAGGAGTAAATTCAAGTCATGAAAACCAATATAACTACCTCATAAAGGCAATTAAACACTTTTCATATCCATAGGGAAGGATGGGGTAATTTTCCAAGCCTTATTGGTCTGTAAGAGAGGGGTAGGCTACTAAATGATTTATGGAGGCCTAATTGGACCACATTTTTACCTTTATAACTATCATGAAGAGAGGTGGTTGACCAAGTCGTAATTTCCATGATTTTAATGGGGTCAATCAAGGCTAAATTAGCTCCTATCCACTACACTTCCATTCCCAAAAGATCATTAAAGGCCACCAACCAGCCAATGCAACAAATGGAGAGAGCTTAGAGTTATTATTGATGCTTGTAACTGATGATGGATTGAATTAGATTCATCATGACCTCTTATCCACACTTTAATGTGATAATATCTTCTCTCACCTTCTCTACTATTCTATAAATTGAGGCTAAAATTCCATTATAGACATCCCTCAGCATGGTATGATAAATTTCTGCCCAAATTATACCTTGTAAACCATTTGAATGAATATAAGGATTGGTTCAGATTCTCTTGCTAGCATATTGTGATCTATGATTTTTTATTTGAAAAAGTGATTGAGTTTCGTCTTCCTTTGCAGGTCCTTATCTTCACCTATTTGCTAAGATATTGTGTAAACAAGTCATATGGTGTGTAGAAGTGTTGGTGATTATGTTTGAAGTAGAATATGATTAGTAGTGTCATGAAAGTAGACCTTCCATTCATCCTTAAGCTACAACCATTTAACATATCCTCCATATGAATTATTTATGATTAGGATTCTGTAGGAGAGATTGATATAATCCTTAGTCCTTGTCATGTTATCAAGTCTTGTTGAAGGATCAATTAGAGTGGACAAAAATATGGTGCATCACCTCCCCTTAGTTTAGGATTTGTTTTATGCATTATCTTCTATCTATTTTCATCATCGAGTTGGTAGTTTTAGGAATTGAACTACAATTGATGCACTAGGGGAGCGAGCCCCAAAACTAGAGGTTTACCTCATCAACTAAATCATCCACACCTAGAGGTGATTCCATTGTATCAGATGGATGAGACGGGCTTGGAAAACCATTGCCTTAAGGGTAAAAGCCAGACTGATAAAATTATAAACCTATTTAATGGGAGGAAGAGATATGACATTGCATTCCAATAGTTACTTTAAAACCCATGCTGGTGAATCTGAAAGGTTGGTGAAGATTCAATGTTGAGGAGCGGATAAAACCAATCTAGGAGATGTATCTGAAGCTATGTTAACTATGGCATTTTGATCAACCTTATTCTTGGTGGCCCTTACCTTGTATGGAGGATTATTTTAATTCTTAATATTTGATTTTGATCCATTGGTGTACTTTAGTTTACCCATTTATAAAAGCTTGACCTCCCTTTATTTTACTATGTGGCACAAATTTGTGAATGTAGGAAACTTCTTAAACAAGATAGCTTCGTGTAATGTTGGTAGAAAGTTTTGTTTGAAGATGTCCTAAATCTCTTTATCTACAATGTTAACTAAGATAATCTTTTATCATAAGACGTATTATACGATGGGTTCATTTGACTTTTGTTTCAATTGTGGAACTTGGGCATATGAGATCTTGTCATTGTTATTGATTCTACTTTATCCAGAGCAACCTGTGCAACAACACCTGCAACATCTGCTTCTACACGCTGATCTTCTACCGACCAACAATCTTCCTTTACCTGCTCTTTCTTTCCATCAATCTGACCATTCGTGCTATTCAGTTTCTCCATTCGTAGCTTACTTTCTTCTACCATTGCTATACTCCCACTCAATCTGAAACCCCTGAGAGTGACCTGTAATCAACAAACACTAACCAGATCTAAACCACCTATTAGTCAACCCAACCAAAAGCTCTGATACCACTTGTCAGGCACCTAGAACAACAAACATGCTCTGATACCAACTTGTCAGGATCTTGCTCCTCAATTAGAGCACAATATGATTACCTTTGTATTAGCAACTAAACACAAAATTTAACCAGAATGATAAGTAACTAGAAATATGAAACAACACAGGATATGAGAGACAATACCCAATTGTATTACTAATCACTCAGAAGAAAATACAATAAAGAAGATGCCACACTTCTTCTTCCCACACCTCTAGAGCTCCCACACTTCTAGGGTTCACCTATAATTATCCTTCTTCAGTTCACTCTCTCAATCACGGTCACAAAAATCAACTCCAATACAAAGTTTTTGTTCACCTCCACCAGTCAGTAACAACGCTGCCAGTACACCAAGTACACAACCGTACTCCAAGTAGATCTCCCTTTCCTTGCTACCACCTGCAAATCAATAGACCTTACTTACCATGTAGATATCTCTACACCTTGAAGAACCCTTGTCCTTGCCTCACCAAGTCCTCATGATTCTTCAACCAGTACCCCAGTGGATCTCCTAGTAGAACTTGCACAACCTGCAACTCTCCCTGATCATACACACTCAGCACCCCTTTGGAACTAGGAGGAGTTACTCTTGCTCTCTCTTCAAGCACAATGGCTTTCTAGCACACTTTTACAATACAACCCATGAGTCTATTATATAGATCTCATGCATACAATAATTAGACTCGCAACTCTAAGACCAAAAATAGTCTTTACATGCAAACTGTCTGTCCAAAAATAGACTAGTCCAGAACCCGCATGCAAACTGCATGCACACACAGGTTACCGACGTCGGCTCCTTCCTGACCGATGTCAGCTGACTCATAACCGACGTCGGTTGCTTTTGCATTGTAATCTGATCGATGTTGGTTGATCAAACCACCGTCGGTTGCCCTGCAACTGTTCTACAACTCAGCAACCTCCACAACCTCAACAACCTCCTTCCCTATTTGCAATAATGAAGCTTTTAGCTCCACAACCTAACAATCTCCCACTTGGAGATAAATAGCTGCACTGTACCTATACATGTACGCCATCTAATTTGTTTCCTAGCTTGTATCCCTCTTCAAGCTCAATCCTGAAGACCAACCACCACACAACCTATGGTACACCTCCTATCATCCAAGTAACCTGCCACATCCGAACCTACAACTCCATGTAGTGAAGACCTTGACCTTGCATAACATGAATCCCTGTTGCTGGTCCCTCTCAAATACCTGAGAATACTCTGAACTGCCCTCCAGTGCTCCTTCCATAAATTGGCTATGAACTCTCTGACAACTCCCACTGCTTGGGAAAACTCAGGTCTACACCAGACCTTATGTGATTTCAAACACTGTTCTAAGCTCAGCTTGAACTGTCCAGCCCTTGGTGTGCTTATTGGTTCTGCAACATGCATCTTGAACCCCACCAACACCTTCTTCACATCAGCTCTCACTGGAGACAAAATCAACCTGTGATCTTCCATGTCTCTTATGCTAAAGAATTTCGTTGCTCCCAAATTCTTCATGACATACCTCTGAACTAACTTTACCTTTAGCTCAAAAACTCCCTGCATGTGTAACCCTGCAACAAGTAACCACACCACATACAGTAACAGGATAATGTTGCGACCATTATCCAACCTGGTAAAGAAAACACAATGGTTACAATGACCTTGACCAAAGCTATGCTTAGTCATACACCTATCAAACCTGTACCACTGCCATGCAGCTTCCACAAAACCATATATCCTAGCCTTCTGTATCACGTGTCCATCCACTCTCTTCTCTAACTTGGGAATCCATCTATCTGTCAGTGCTGGCAATTTTACCAAATCTCCTGCTTGGTTCTCTTCTAAAGAATTCATGCTCCCATTGTTTCCTGGATTCTACCTGCATTGCCTCTTCACATCTTCCTGGTTCTTGACCATCAGTAAGCAACAAGTAATATAAAGAAGGTGAACAATGAATATGAGGCTCACTTACACTTTCAGTCCTCCACATGGGCATTTGAGACTCCTTGATAGCTTGCTGTCTACCCAACATCTGTTTCAGTGACCGATCTCGGCCACCTCCCAATCTGCACCCGACTGACGTCAGTTTCTTGTGACTGACCCTGTCTGCCGACGTCGATTCCCTGACTTACGCCAGTGTCCCTTCTACCGATATCAGTTCCTATATGACCAACATCGGTTCTTGCTTCCTGACACTACCGACTCTGCTGATCTGCACATGATCGACGTCGGTGCCTGTCTGTTCGACGTCGGTTCCTCCTGATCGATGCTGGTACTTGTGTTCACCTGTGAGTGATGACTTTTTATCCACGAGCTCCTTTTGGATCAAAACCCTGTCAACACATCCCTGCTCAAAATAATCCAGCCCCCTTAGCTGATCTTTGTCTGTCATCTCCTCCATGAACACCAAGACTTTCAAGTTCTTAAGTTTATCAAAGACATCTGTCTTTCACTTCAGAACATGCATCCCCTTCTTACACATGTGACCAAGCCTACAAAGCCACATCTTTGCAACAGAAGGTGAATCAATAATATATGTAGATAGATAAAGGATACCTACTTTCTTACCACCATCTAATTTAAGTGCATCTGCTGTGAGAGTTACTGTGCATCTCTCATCACCTAACTTTCCTGAAGAAATTAGACTCATCTCCAAGACTGGAACCTCCATGACCTTCTTCAACACCTGTGTGTTACCCGTCTGCAATTTCAGCTTCACTTCCCCTTTGCCAACCATGTGACAAGGCTCACCAACCCCTAAATAAATCTCTCCAAAGTCTCCAAAGACATACCCATGAAAAGATGCTCTATTTCGGGCTGCATGGAAAGAGGCAAAAGAATCTGTAAACTAAGATTCTAATTTATCCAGAGCAACCTGTGCAACAACACCTGCAACATCTGCTTCTACACGTTGATCTTCTACCGACCAACAATCTTCCTTTACCTGCTCTTTCTTTCCATCAATCTGACCATTCGTGCTATTCAGGTTCTCCATTCGTAGCTTACTTTCTTCTGCCATTGCTATACTCCCACTCAATCTAAAACCCCTGAGAGTGACCTGTAATCAACAAACACTAACTAGATCTGAACCACCTGTTAGTCAACCCAACCAAAAGCTTTGATACCACTTGTCAGGCACCTAAAACAACAAACATGCTCTGATACCAACTTGTCAAGATCTTGCTCCTCAATTAGAGCACAATATGATTACCTTTGTATTAGCAACTAAACACAGAATTTAACCAGAATGATAAGTAACTAGAAATATGAAACAACACAGGATATGAGAGACAATACCCAATTGTATTAATAATCACTCAGAAGAAAATACAATAAAGAAGATGCCACACTTCTTCTTCCCACACCTCTAGAGCTCCCACACTTCTAGGGTTCACCTATAATTCTCCTTCTTCATTTCACTCTCTCAATCACGGTCAGAACAATCAACTCCAATACAGAGTTGTTGTTCACCTCCACCAGTCAGTAAAAATGCTATGAGTACACTAAGTACACAACCATACTCCAAGTAGATCTCCCTTTCCTTGCTGCCACTTGCAAATCAACAGACCTTACTTACCATGTAGATATCTCTACACCCTGAAGAACCCTTGTCCTTGCCTCACCAAGTCCTCATGATTCTTCAACCAGTACCCCGGTGGATCTCCTAGTAGAACTTGCACAACCTGCAACTCTCCTTGATCATACACACTCAGCACCCCTTTGGAACTAGGAGGAGCTACTCTTGCTCTCTCTTCAAGCACAGTGGTTTTCTAGCACACTTTTACAATACAGCCCATGAGTCTATTATATAGATCTCATGCATAAAATAATTAGACTTTCTTAATTACAATAATTAGACTCGCAACTCTAAGACCAAAAATAGTCTTTCCATGCAAATTGTATGTCCAAAAATAAACTAGTTCAAAACCCGCATGCAAACTGCATGCACACATAGGTTGCCGACGTTGGCTCCTTCCTGACCATGTCGGCTGACTCATAACTGACGTCGGTTGCTTCTGCACTGTAATCTAATCGACGTCGGTTGATCAGACCGCCATCGGTTGCCCTGCAACTGTTCTGCAACTCAGCAACCTCCACAACCTCAGCAACCTCCTTCCCTGTTTGCATCAGTGAAGCTTTTAGCTCCACAACCTAATAGTTAATGTCCAACTAACATAAAATTGGGCACAAAAGGCCAAAATTGGGAAAGGAGGGTCTAGGACTGCGTTTGAGCTAACTATGGATGCATGTGGCCCATACAAAGACTATAAAAGTGTGATAATAGGATCTAGGATAAATCTAGGGCTAAGTTAGGAATATGTAGTCTCAAGTAGCACTCTTATCACTCAATTACCACTTTTAAGTAATTACAATTTTGAATCATTTCTCTTAAGATCTCACTTGGACTCTTAGTAACCTTTTATTCATTTTTTAATCACTATTTTTAGATATTTTCTATTGTATCTCTTTATTTGGATACTTAACTTTATTTGGCACAACATTGGTAGATGAAGATGCAAACACATGATTAACACTACCATGTTTTGGATTTTGAATGTATGCAATCTAATTTTGTAACTCTTTTATTAACTTGTATATACTAGTGATTTGATTTATTAGGACTTCACAGGCACAAAATTTGGACATTTTAGATTAATTATTTCATTTGAAACTATAGGATTGGCCACCTTACCCCTTGGATAAGTGATGGCATGAACCTAGTTAGATAGAAGGGAGCTATCACCCTCCTTAGGGTTAAGAGGAGGAAGAAATTATTTTTAATCCATTTTAAATGTTCTAAAATATGATATGAGAATATGATAAGAAATACATAAAAAATCTAAAGAGCAATCAATTATGATAATAAAAATTAGATTGAATAATTACTGCATTAGAAATCAAAAAATAGGAAACCCTGGGCCCACTAGGGTTTGCACACAAATACAGAGGTCAGGTTCATAAAATGTTTAACCCTAAAATTTACATATGGGAAATCTAAGGTTAAAGGGGTAGAGATAGTCTAGGGCATATGGATGGTAGACTATCTCTAAAGCAGGCCAATTATTTATGAAATTTAAATAAAAATATATTAAATTTATTATGCTAAGATATGATAAAAATAGAAAGTATAATTATGTTAGATATTGTAATGATAATGAATACAAGTTACTTAGCAGGTTCTGATACCAATATAAATCTAGATCTGAAAAAAGCAAAAAGTAGACTACATATGAATTCTAAATTAGACACCTGATTCTAGAAATCGTATTTCTATAGTTGTGAACACTTGCATTAATTTGGGATGATTGTGTTGAAATTATCATCTGACTCAAATGTAGGTGTCAAGTATGGAATACTTGTTTAAACTAGATGTTACCACCTAGATTCTATTGGGTTTGCATCACCTTTGTTCAAGTGCATTTAGATTTGAGTCATGGATTATTGCTCCTTGTCACATAGAAAAACCCTAGGTCTTCATCTTTATATTGGCTATGGGAAAAATGGGTTAGTGGGTAGATGGTGTCAAGTTACCCTTAATACACCTATGTCAATGAGTGCTACCTACATAACCAATACTTCAAATATGGCTTCAAACTTGTGTAGTTTTACCCTATGTGTTGGCTTGTGTGCGAATCAAGCAATGCATGATAAATACTTGTACAACAATGACCTTAATTGTAACTTGGAGTATATAGCTCTTGGGTTGTTCCTTCATTAATTAATACATGTAAATATGTTTTCCCTATGACTGATATGGAAATAGGAGAAAATAGGGAAGCATTTTTCACTTGAGTGCTTGATTGAGTGCCTTTGGTCTTTTCTAGGTCTATGTTAGATGAGGAATGAATGAGGAATGATCTTGTATATATATCAATCCCTTTAGATAATATCTCACATAAAATCACTTCTTCCAACCTTTGGGATATGTTTCATTTGAAAATTAGATGACTTTAGGTCACTGGACACTTACATTAAAATAGGATACTTGCATTAATGTAGGCATCTGACTAGGACACAAGTGTCCACTTAGTTGGAAAATAGGTGTAGTTCTAGAACTTGCAGATACCAAAGATAAGTAGGTTTATTACATTTTGGAAAGATAAAGGGACCGAGTCATTGAGATAACATTGGTATTACTAAGATATAAGCAATTAGGCATAAAAAGATAGAGTATGCGAACCTTTTGACAATGAAAAATGTCTATAAGTTGAAGGTACATCCATGATATGTATTTTCCAAGTGTAAAAGATTGAGGTGCTATATATTTTAAAAACAGTGTTTAAAATTACCTCAACCTTACTCTAGTTTATGCACCCATCACAATGTTTGACATGTGCGTCACAACTTCTTTGAGCAGGCATACCTACACTCAGTAGAGTTTATCTTCATGCATGCATATACCACTCTTATACAAGGCGAATATATTTGTGAATTCCACATTTTCCATAAAATTATCTATAAGTTTTTTAATATTTGTGTTCCTAATGGCACACCTAACCACCTAAACATGAGGGAGGCACACTATGCCAAGACAATGTGACACTTTAGTATTATAAAAACACTTGCATATTTATAACAACACTTTTATAGGCCTCATATACATACTAACATTTATAAATGTGTCAATTCAAACATTCCTTGTTGCATCATGAAGCCCATGAACAAAAAATTGATTTTATACACCATTTTTTATTCCCTGCAAGCCATGGATATCCATCAATATGAATTTCATGATTATCCTACCTATAAGGAAACACAAAAATTATTATGTGTTCATTTAGCTAATAGGTTTTTAAATATGCCTATTATGGTTGATTGCAACAAGAGTGTCAATGCGTGCTTAATCTTCAATCATATTTGGGTCCACTTTGGACTAGCAACATCCATAGTATCTGATTGCAACATATAGTTTGTGAGTCACTTCTATCATGTTTTATGGGAAATGATGGATACATAATTGGATTGATCTATAAAATTTCATCCTCAAATAGATAGGCAAATAAAAGTTTTCAAATGCACACTTTTTAAGTTTTTTGTGCATGTACAATAGCACATACCCATGCACATGTGATGAAAATTTTCTTTACACGATCAAACAGGCCTACAACAAAGCTCTGTATATTTCTATGGGGCATGATTTGTTTAGCACATGACTTGGGTTTCAACCATTAACACATGTAGAGTACATATCATATTGCATGCCATCTAACATAGAGTTATACATATAGGAAAAGGAAGTGAACAAAACACAAAACTTTATGTAATGCATCCAAAATGTTTAGAAGATATAATTATGCCAGTAAAAGAAGTAAAAGTTACACCATAACACACATTGAACACCTCAAGAATTGAAAGTGGGTGATAAGGTATAATTACATCTTAATAAGGAATGTTTTAGGGGTTCTCATTATAATATCAAGCTTCTAGGTTACAGTTGTTACACCATATTGTGCACAACTAGAGAAAACACAATTTTCCTTGAATTTACACAATACTTGGGTCTTCATCTACTATTTAATGTCAAACTCGTTAAGCCATAATTTGGACCTTAATATGCTTAAGAAAGTAATAACTAAACATCCTTTAGACTTGGATCTTGAACACTATAAAACATTGTTAAAGGACTAAATAAGTGAAGTCACAACAATGGGCACCCACGAAGGTGCACATTATAGTCATTCAAAGTCCTCAAGGCAGGGCACACGATGATCATGCTAAATGGTTCATTTTCATAGTCATCAGGTTTAACAATTCACTTACATGTGCATATGGAAAATTTCAATATCCAACCTATTTATTTTGACTAAAACTAGAAACATAATGTGTTGGTTGTTAAGCTCTTTTGAAAAATACTATTTTCAAAAACATGCAACACTTGGACGTAAACCCTTATTTTGATAACAAAAAATGTTGCCAAAAAAGGAAGTAACTGAAGCTAAGAACTCATTGACAAGAGGGTTTATAGACCATGTGTAACAGGATAAAATGTCGGTGAAGAAACCATATGGTTAAATGAGATAGAAAATGTGAAGACTGTGGTTCAAGTGATTCAACAATGCAAGATCAAAATGAAGAGGTAGCACATATGAGACTATAGTTGCAACAAAAAATTTAAAAAATGAGATTACTCAGTTCTTATGTCAATGGTGCTTCATTCACATAAAACTCATTAGATTTGAATCATAGGAAAAATTGGGCTGCAACGAGAATAACAAATCAAAGAAATATTGTCACATGAAGAGAGTATTCAAATTGTTAACATAGGTCCCATCACCTTCTTACTCACTTTTAACAAGTGGCAGGGAGAAAGGAGCAATATCAAAACAATAGAGAAAAAATGATTTATAAAAAGATAATTGAAAGAAGAGTTGAAAGTGCAAGCAATGACCATAATTGTGAGCTCCGTCACTACCTCCCTCTTACTCTGACAACAACAAGGTTATTGTCGCCTACAAACAAAAGTTGAACATTTACATTATAAAAATAATAATTCATTAGTATATTATATTTATATAAATTAATAAATTATTTTTAATAAATATAAATGAATAAATTATATTGAAAATAAAAAATAAATAAATATTACACATGAATCAATCAATTAACTCGTAAATGTAAAAACACTTGCATCTTTACAACAACACTTTTATAGGCCTCATATGCATATTAACATTGAGAACCATGTCAATTACAACATTCCTTGTTGCATCACAAAGCCCATGAACAGAAAATTGATTCTATACAACATTTTTTATTCCCTGCAAGCCATGGATATTCATCAATATGAATTTCATGATTATCCTACCTATAAGGAAACACCAAAATTATTGTGTGTTTATTGTAGCTAATAGGTTTTTAGAGATGGCTATTATAGTTGATTGCAAGAAAAGCGTTAATGCGTGCTCAATCTTCGATCATATTTGGGTCCACTTTAGACTAGCAACATCCATAGTATCTGATTCCAACATATAGTTTGTTAGTCACTTCTGTTGTGTTTTATGGGAAATGATGGATACATAATTGGATTGATCTACCAACTTTCATCATCAAATAGACAGAGAAATAAAAAAATTCAAATGCACACTTTCAAATTTTTTGTGCATGTACAATAGCACATACC
This sequence comes from Torreya grandis, assembly GCA_037957365.1. Lineage (NCBI taxonomy): Eukaryota > Viridiplantae > Streptophyta > Pinopsida > Cupressales > Taxaceae > Torreya > Torreya grandis. The sequence goes on along the minus strand of JARHVA010003197.1, from coordinate 850,098 downwards.
CATGCACATGGGATGAAAATTTTCTTTACATGATCAAACATTTTTTTCATTAGATTCATTAAAACTGGGTTACAAGGTCTCGTTCACATATAAGAACAGCCAAAAGATAGTCGTGATAAAGGAGCAAAACCTAGAGAAACAAAAAAAAACCCAACCAAAAACACCCTTCCGCCGAAAATTTTCTTTACATGAACAAACATGCCTTCAACATAACTTCGTATATTTCTATGGGGCACGATCTGTTTAACACATGACTTGGGTTTCAACCATTAACCCTTGTACAGTACATATCGTATTGCATGCCATCCAACATGGAGTTATATATATAGGAAAAGGAAGTGAACAAAACTTAAAATTTTATGTAATGCATCCAAAATGTTTAAAAGATAAGTAAAAATTACACCATAATGCACATTGAACACCTCAAGAATTGAAAGTGGGTGATAACGTCTAATTACATCTTAATAAGGAATGTCTCAAGGGTTTTCATTATAATATCAAGCTTCTAAGTTATGGTCGTTACACGATATGGTGCACAACTAGAGAAAACACATTTTTCCTTGAATTTCCACAATACTTGGGTCTTCATCTACTATTTAATGTGGAGCTGTTAAGCCATAATTTGGACCTTAAATTGTTTAAACAAGTAACAACTAAACATCCTTTAGACTTGGATCTTGAACTCTATAAAACATTGTTAAAGGACTAAATAAATGAAGTCACAACAATGGGCACCCACGAAGGTGCACATTATTGTCATTCAAAGTCCTCAAGGCAGGGCACACGATGATCATGCTAAATGGTTCATTTTCACAATGGTCGGGCTTACCAATTCACCTACATGTGCATATGTAAAGTTTCAATATCCAACCTATTTATTTTTACTAAAACTAGAAACATAATGTGTTGGTTGTTTAAGGTCTTTTGAAAAATACTATTTTCAAATACATGTAACACTTGGTAATAAACCCCTATTTTGATAAAAACAACATCGGTGAAGAAACCAAATAGTTAAATGAAATACGAAATATGAAGAGTGTGGTTCAAATGATTCAACAACACCGGATCATAAAGAAGAAGTAGCACATATGAGACTATAGTTGCAACAAAAATTTTAAAAACTGAGATTAATCAAAATTTTAAAAGTTGAATATTTACATTAATATATTATACTTGATGAAAATAATAATTCATTAATATATTATACTTAAATATATTAATATAAAAAAATTAATTAATATAAATAAAAAAATTATATTGAAATAAATAAATAATATACACGAATCAATTAACATGTAAATGTAAACATACACAAGAACATTAAGAGCATTTGGTAAAACACTTAAAAAAAAAGATTTTTGAGGGAAACCACTCGAACAATGTGGCCGATTCGGTGCCCCCACAGGTTTTGGAAGCCTCTAGAATTGAATCGACCTTTGCTAGAACTTTCTTCAACTGCAACTTGGACATTATATATTACTCATTCTGCCATTATATGCCCAAAGGAAAATAAAAATTGTCAAGTGCAAAGTTTCAATTACAGTGCGTGAGTTGTGAGTTGTTGCAAAATGTCGATCATTCCAGGTTTCTTCGGCAGGAGATCCTCCAATTCCTTCGATCCATTTTCGTTGGATTTGTGGGATCCTTTTCAGGCGTTTAATTCTTCTATTTTAGCAGGTCCTCCCTCCTCGGATTTTGCAAGGGATGCAGCGGCCGTAGCCAATACTCAAATTGACTGGAAGGAAACCCCTGAAGCTCATATTTTCAAGGCCGATCTTCCTGGTATTTTTTGTTCTGAGCAATCATTCATCCTCTTATGTCTATTACTTTTCCCTCTACTTTGAAGAGTTGGATTGTAAACTAATATGCTTGATTTTGCAGGACTGAAAAAGAACGAGGTGAAAATAGAAGTGGAGGACGGGCGAATTCTTCAGATAAGCGGCGAACGCAGCAAAGAAGAGGAACACAAGAATGAGAAATATCACAGTGTGGAACGCTCGCGGGGCAGATTCCTGCGGAGATTCAGGCTTCCGGAGAATGCCAAGGTGGAAGAGGTGAAAGCTGCGATGGAAAATGGAGTTCTCACGGTTACCGTGCCCAAGCAACCTGAGCCCAAATCTGAAGTGAAATCCATTGAAATATCTGGATGAATAAACGAAAATTGATGCAATTATTTCAATTTTGGGTGGTGATCGCTTTTATTTCAACAGTAATTTTGTATGAAGATGATTAATGTAGGGGGTGTACTAGTGTTGTGTAATTAAGCTGTCAAAAATAGTGGAGGTAAGGGTTTCGCCATATCCGTGGCGAAGTCAATTGTTACAGTTGTAATGGCAGTTTGCTTTACATTTCTATAAATAAAAACAAATACCTACAAAAATGTGTTATGATTTCTGTATGGTTCCGTTTGTGTTAAAAACAAAAATTGTAGGGGAAACAGGGGAAGCGTTACTTCTAAAATTGCAACGAAGGATGCCTGAATACATGTGGTCGATGTTAATGGCGTGTCTTAGAAATATTTTAGAATTTGTTTTCGTGTTCTTTCTATATTTTATGTGAAAAATGTCTGGATGTGCGGGCTAATGCACTTTGAGAAGGGGTTTCCGTTTGTTTCAAAGTCCATCTTAAGAATAATGGGAAGCTGGAAAATAGAGAGATAAAAATGATGACGAATTTGAGATAATAAGAAGAGTAGGATGTCATGTTGGAGGGAGGTTGATTTAAGGACATTGAAAGAGAGAAAGATGCTTGGGAAGACAGCATTTACAACATAAAATATATAGCATGAGTATTAGGTACTTAAAAAATAGGTGTCCCATTATAATTTCAACTTTATCTTCCTTGTGCTAGTTTACTACTATGCCCTCTCATTTAGGAAGTTCTAATTCTATGTTTTAATAGAGATGATTTTTTTCTTTATATTTAAACTCCTTATGAAATGGCAGTGAGTTAATTAAATGCTCTTAATTATTTTATCCTTGGCATATTAAAAATCTTTTGTCAAGTTTTGAGTTTTTAAATAAAAATGCATCTTTTTATCACAATAGTTTTAATGCATTACACTCATTTCCTACTTGTAACTCGTCATTAGTTACTCAAATCTTATAAATTGAGTCTTATGAAAATGGAATCCTCTTGTTAAATAATTATTACACTATTCCATAAGGTTGAGTATAATCGTGTCTCCATTTATATTTAAATATACTCTAATCATGGATAGTTTGTGTATAATGCAACTCGATAGCATCACTATTGTTCAACATTAGACTTTGACTACCAGTATTGAATATACTCCAATCATAGATAGTTTGTGTATAATGCAACTCGATAGTATCATTATTGTTCAACATTAGACTTTGACTACCAGTGTTCAACGGACTTACTTAATCAAAGAACTTCCATCCATTTATCCTCACATGATAATATTGCATATACAATATTTTGGGTCTCAAAATGTATGGGTGTAATATCTAATCTTTTCTAACCATGCCCATGCCATATATGGTTTGTTGATCTTAAGTTATTTTTTATATTCAATTTTCATTTGACTCTTATTAGATTTTTGGGCCAACAATACTTCAAAAGACATTCTAACAATTATTACCATATCAAGTATATAAAATCCTTAAATATTTTTTATAATATAAAATCTTAGTTTTATTATTTTATTTTGAATTAGATGTCAGAATAGTTCATAAAATCTAGCTACTAATATAACCATGTTCTACAATGATGTGGAAAAACTTGCTTCACATCTTCAGGGCTATAGTGAATTGTTGATTTAAGTGGTGTAAGTGTGGGATTAATTACCCTCTGTGAAAATTGAACAATACACAAATTTGAAGCTCCAATAGATTTTAATAACAAAATAAGACAAATACATAATAACTTCAATAGAGTCATAAAATAGACATTTAGTCTATAGAACATCACCTATTTGTATTGGGGCACCCCAAGATAATAGTTGATCCTAATCATAGTAGTATGATTATCATTTTAGTGTGTATGCAACATCATAAAGCTTCATTCATTTATATTTTAAATTAATAAAATGGGCGAGGGAAGGGTTTTGCCATAGCTGTGGCGAAGGCAATTGTTACAGTTGTAATGGCAGTTTGCTTTACATTTTTATAAATAAAAACAAATACCTACAAAAATGTGTTATGATATTTGTATGGTTCAGTTCTGTTACAAACAAAAATCTTCTTTAAAATTGTAAGTAAATAATCTCATCTTTATTGTTTAAATATATATGGTCGATGTTAATTGCGTGTCTTAGAAATATGTTAATGGAAAATAGGTTTCATGTTTTCTCAATATTTTACATGAAAAATACTTGGAAGTGTCAATGTCATATGATTTGATTTCAAAAATGGAAAAAGGGATTCTATTTGTTCTCTCTAGCAAAGCTCACTTTGCTGAGTTATTGAAAGATAAGTTAGTGTGTATATTTATTTGGGTTTTGAGGAGTATCTATTTTGTCAAAGTTGTCTAGGGTACGATCTTTGTCTCATCCCTTTTAATATGTCAGGGTTTGTTAACAATAAAATTTGATCTTTAATAGGTTTTTTAATGAACTAAACAACTTCACCATACAAACCAACATATATATCCCTCTAAATTCTCTTTTTACATTTAAATTAAGAAATATATATATGATACTTAATGAATTGATTAAAATAATGAAAAAGAGAGAATATTATATTTAAAATAATTATAAAGTATTTAATAGTTGAAAACTTAAAGTTGGAAATATTTAATATTTAATACTTAAAAAATTATTTAATAAAAGAAAACTTAAGAAGTTGTATATAAAGTTGGGTAATAATCTAATAAGGGTTTTTATTATTAGAATTTTCAGAATATGTATATATATTATAAAAAATAATAACACATAAAAGTTATAGTAAGATTGACTTCAAAATGGTATTAAAGTATGTTAGGTTAATTTGTGAATTGGTTTTTAGAACATATTAGATTAAGTTTGTGGTGTTTTAGAAATTTGAGTATTTTTTTTTTTAAGTAAGTTTTAACAGAAAATGTGAACAATAATATCTCATATTATCAAATTTTTAAATGTAAAAGAAAAAAAATATAAATATTGAAATATTAAAATAAACACTTTTTTAAAACTTTTCTTTTTAAGATTTGTAAAATATTGTAAAGAATGGATATGAAGAATTAACTATGAGAATATTTTTAATAATATGAGTTAAGAACAAAATAATATATCAAGAGAATAAAAAGAATGGTACAAAGAAATATGTTCATTTAACATTTAGGGACTAGATAATATATTAAAATTAAATAAAAAGGATGATGCAAAAGATATATTCATTTAAGAATCAATGGATGGGGTTCATAATTATAAGGGGTAATAGTAGTGACTAAATTCAAACTAGTTTTAAAAAGGTGGAAAAATATTTATCGAACACTAAATAAAGTGTCTTATGAAATTATAAATGTTTGGAATAAAATTTGAGAATTCTTAGATGAAAAAACCATTGATACAAGTGAATTTTTCGTTTATGTGATGGATATGATGAACCAAGCAAAGTCTTATAGAAAGAATTGTTGAGAAGATTTTGAGAAATTTGTCAACAAGATTTGATTCCATAGTTGTAGTTATAAAGGAGTCTAGAGACTTATCAATGTTGATCGTTGAAGAAATTATGGGTTCTTTACAAACACATGACCAAATAATGAATATAATGGCTAGTCCTTGAGAATGCATTTAATTTATAGATGTCCTTCGAAGAAAAAGAGAAAAGGATAGATTATCATCATGGAGAGACATTAAGAGGAAGCAAACATGCAACACACTCCAAAACACAACACAACAACAATGTTTTCAAAACCCTAAAAATCTGAGAAAATGCAAGAAAGTGGTGTTTTACAAGCGTTTTCAAGCGTGTATGGATCTATATAGTAAGGTCATGGTAAGAAAAGGTTAGGAATCCTTAGAGGGAACTCAGTGTAGACATCAAATAGAGAATCCACGAGTTTCAGAGTCAAAAGGATAAAAACCCGACCCCTTCTCTCCATTGCTCTCCTTGGCAGTCTTGGATAGTCTTTCAAGGTCTTATTCAGTATAGACATGAGAGATAAAATGATGACTTGAGCTCTTGGGAAAAGTAAGGGGGTCTATAGACCCTCCAATATTTGGCATTAGTTTACATATTGATGACCCATGTTTTATGAATAATGGTTAAGAATCTAGGCAGTCAAACTAGTCTTCTATATCTACACAAGGTCAATATTAGAACAGTTTCAATGCATTTTTGAATTATTTGAAGAAAATGGTATTATGTATGTCTTATAGAAGCTTTCAAGGTCCTACCACTTCACCTCAAATCCCAACTTGCCATGTGCGACCTTGTGGGAGCAAGAAAATATTCATATGGTTGCACTTGCAAGACGCAAACAGTAGTTCATGGCATTATGGGGCCTTCAATGAATTATATATGTCAAAGATAGCTTGTTGATTGTAATGATGGCTTATTAAGAGACCCACTCAAGTTTTCTCATCATTAATGGTGTACGTGATGATCAAATGAACATTTAACTCCTTCAATACCCTACCTTTAAATGGGACTTCCTTTGTAGTTGACCTTCAATGCAAATATGGATTGAGTGTTTCATGGTGATGGATATTGAAGATGTAATGTCCCCATTTTCATAAGCATCAGTTCGCAAAGGGTTTAGCTTATTCCTGCCTCTCGTAGGCTAATATGGTTTTATTAGAGGGTCTTCTTGGTAGTTACCCGATCAACGGTTGGCTTTCTTTTATGGATTTGGTGATTATATGGAGGTTCTACTATGTTATTGCAAATGTTTCTAATTTGGGAAACCTCATGTTATGTTTTGACATTATGTTTTGCACTTTATATATTTTAATGTTATATTATAATATTATAATAAAGTGCAAATATAAATTATATCTTTTATCCCACATTGACAAGAAAGTGTGTGAGCTTCCCCAAGAAAAGAATAAAAGGATCTTATGGGCTCATTCTTGGACATGAAGAATTGGATATTTGACTTAAGATTGTTTAGTGGTGAGTCTAGCTAGGGTTCTGTCATTTTTCAACAATTGGGAATGAAAACTCCCAATTGGTTATGCAATATTGAGGTTGTGAAATATTAGTCAAATTATTGCTTCATTGTGGGCTTCACTTCAGGGATCCAATCTGTGCTACATTGAAAGATTTACATATTTAGATTTTATTTTCAGTCATTGGAAGGGTTTTTATAAGGTCTACAATTTTACATCAGTGTGTTGTTATGGGGTTTGAACAACCTATGTGAGACATAGATATTTGCTCATTGTGTACTATTGAAACATCAAATCATTCTAGGTATTTGAGCAATCAATTCGTTTTATCATATCGATCATTTCAGGTGCCAAGAAGTGGAATTTTATTACTGCATTTATTTATCTAAAATATTGCCAGGCAAGGGTAGGGGTGACTTCACACATAGAGGGGTTATTTCACCATTTTTAGTGGGGTTTCATCATCAACAAGTGTTGCTTCAATATCTCAAGCATATCGACTATGTGTATCAGGTTCCTTAATGTTTTGTCAGAGTATTTGCATTGTTAAGTCAATTTACCTTAGGTGTTACTATAGATGAAAATTTATATCAGATTGGCATTGTATTGGGATTTCATTGTAAGTCAAGAGTATTGGCTAGTTATATCAACATTGTACTAGAAATTGCATTCAATTAAGAAGGGGAATTTGTATGCCAATTATTTATGTAATACTTATATTGATCGAGCTCTAGATTCTCATATGAGTGTGCATGTCAAATGTTTGTAAAAATTCTTATTGGCTGAAGGTGGTTGTTTGTATAGTGATTTGCATATTTCGTCAAGTGCCTTTGCTTGCCATGTGTTTGCGTAAATGCCTAGTGGTTGTGGGTGTATATTGGCTATATTGGGATGCATGGAAAGTGTTTGTCTTAATGTCAACTAGTTGTACTAGTTAAATAAAGTCACTTATATGTATGTCAAAGGTTTGAAACAGCTAGGATATCATTTATATAACAACCTTGAATTGTTAGAAGCATTCAATAAAATCATTAGCAGTCTATGAAGTCAAAGAAGACAATCAAAAAATTCATAACAATAGGTTCAGACTTTGTATGCCAAATGTTTGATACTATTCCTTGAGTTTTATATCAGCATATTGAGTTCAAAAGTGGCAAGGGATCCTACAATGGTATCAGAGCAGTTTTCTGCCAACCTGATTGGGTCATTTAAAACTTGAGTTTTAGATACAAGCATGGCTGCAACAAGTGAAAGAGATTTGGAAGAAAGAATTTACAAGGTGGGGAAGAAATTAGAAAATCCATCTTAGCAAAAGTTGGTTCTTCTAAGTACTTTGGAGGAGGCAGAGTCTTGTTTATGCAAAGTTGAATAAGATCCATCTCAAACAATGCAACTTGCTATAAGCCCATTGATAAGTTATTTGGTTAAGCCACAACTTATGAGACATCATGAAGAGGTGATAAAACTTGCAACTATCTCATGCATTAGTGAGATTATGAGGATAACAACTCCTAATGATCCTTATAACAACCATATTATGAAAGAAGTACTTCAGATCATGGTGGCAAGCTTCAAAGGTTTGGATGACATCAAAAACCCTTATTTTTCTAAGACGGTAAAACTACTTGAAATATTTGCAATGTTCAGATTTGAAAACATTATGTTATCCATGGATTGTGTAAATGTCATTCGCAAGATGTTTCTTATATTTTGGAGTGTTATTGATGAGGTTCATCCTAGCACCATGATTACTTCAATGCAATCCATCATGTCTTCAATTTTGTATGATGATGATGGTATGACAAATGACTTATGGGGTTTTTGGAAAGGTGAGCAAGATGTGTCACCCAAGGCACATGAGTTGTTAAGGATTTTGGTTGAACAACATAAGGATAAAGATACTTCACATATAATCATAAATCTATATGATGACTTTGTTAGACACGCTGATTTGACTCAAGAGGAAATGAGGGCAGCCATGGGGAATGAGTTGTCTATATCATCTTTGCAAGAAGCTTCACTTGAGACTTCTACATTGGAGGCTAGCATAGAGCATGGTACTGATATGGGTAGTAATGGTATGGACTCTTTGGATGATCATGAAAAATCAAACTATGGCAGCCAAGGACAGTTGGAAAAAAAGCCCTTGGTTTGGGAAGATTTGCAAGTTAAAATGGTGGTGAGGGAGATGGAATAAATCATGCTTTGTCAAGAATGGATAGCACTTACAAACACCTAGAAGACCTCATTTGGACAACTCAAAGAGAAGAAAGACAAAAAGGAATGGGACATGGCATTCCTCATACACATTTGCATTCTTTCAAAGAAGCTTTGGAGTTGATAAAAGAAGACTATCTACAAATGGTTAGAGATAGGGATAGGGCTATCCAATTGGTGAAAGATCAAGATAGAGGGATCACAGACCTCTGTCTAATTTTGAGTAGGCATAATCTCTCCTCTCAAAATTTAAAAAATCAATCCTTTGTAGCAACTACTAGAAAAGAAGATGAGATAAATCAAAACTTGGTGGTGTTTGATGACTACAATGTAAAAGAAGATTTCAAAGATCTGAATTGGGATAGTGATATTCTTCCTCATTCTTATGATATTACTACTCTTACACATGGGAGAACTTTTGAAGATGAGTCTACAAGTGTTGTTTCACAAAGTGTAAGTGATGGGCTTGAAAATTTCAATAAAAATGTACTTGTGAATCCTGAAGAATATGACAGGTATACTAATGACAACAATGACATTTTGTTACTCCATCATGAGAAAAAACTTATTCAACATGAGAATGATAAGACCATGGAATTGCTTATAGACGACACATCAGAATGGGGGGTTAAAATGGGATTTCTGGGATGGATACAAGTAATGAGCATTCTGATTTTATATATCAGACTTGGAAGGATGTGGAAAGGACACATTATTTATGTGATATGTGGTCACAAAGGGCCAACAAGGCTATATTAGTGGCTTCCAATGTGAGATAACATCTTCAAAACATAAAAGGAAGGGTCAATCTCTCCAACATGGAAAGGCGAAAGGGGGTAGATCACATTAGAAGACTCCTCATTCAAATGAGGGATGAATCTAAAAATACACTTGATTCCCCTACTGTTAGTTCCATGTCAGGTGATACAAAGTAGGACTATGATGGTCAACTATTGACAGAGGTTGGTGTGTTTTACCATGACTACATAGTGAGGAGAGTTCATTACCTTTCTTTTAGTTTTCATGCAGAGGATTGGTTGATGTATTGATGTGGTTTGATCGGGGGCTTATACCATCCATTGTGGGATGAAGAGTTGTCATTCATCATGTTGATATGAATTTTCTAGGGATTGCCACTCCTATATCACATAGATTTCATATGGATACATGTTTACAGGATGGTTATGGTGTTAGTAGGTATGATGGCTTGATTAGTTATCACATACAAGAGGATTTGGCAGATGGATGTGAGTACAAATTTTATTGGGATCCAGGAATTGTTCTAACTGGTAGATTGATTTTCATCATGATAGTGGTTCACAACAGTGTTGAGCATGATTTAGTATCTTTTTAGGCACTCTACAGAGTCATTTGGGATCCAGGTGGAGTAGAGTTTTCTTGGCAGCTGATATTGTTTGGGGATAAGCAATTTCAGGGAGGGTGGACTACAATGTCCCCATTTTAATGAGCATCAATTCGTAGAGGGTTTAGCCTATTCCTGGCTCTCATAGGCTAATATGGTTTGATTAGAGGGTCTTCTTGGCAGTTACCCGATCAACGGTTGGCTTTCTTTCATGGATTTAGTGATTATATGGAGGTTTTATTATGTTATTACAAATGTTTACAATTTGGGAAACCTCATGTTATGTTTTGACATTATGTTTTGCACTTTATATATTTTAATGTTATATTATAATATTATAATAAAGTGCAAATATAAAGTATATCTTTTATCCCACATTGACAAGAAAGTATGTGAGCTTCCTCAAGAAAATAATAAAATGATCTTATGGGCTCATTCTTGGACATGAAGAATCAGATATTTGACTTAAGATTGTTTAGTGGTGAGTCCAGCAAGGATTCTGCCATTTTCTAGCCATTGGGAATGAAAACTCCCAATTGGTTATGCAATTTTGAGGTTATGAAATATTAGTTGAATTATTGCTTCATTGTGGGATTCACTTCAGGGATTCAATATGTGCTACATTGAAGGATTTACATATTTAGAGTTTATTTTCAGTCATTGGAAGGGTTTTTCTGAGGTCTACAATTTTACATTAGTCTGTTGTTATGTGGTTTGAATAGCCTATGTGAGACATAGATATTTTCTCATTGTGTACTGTTGAAGCATCAAATCATTCTAGGTATCTAAGTAATCAATTCTTTTTGTGCTACTGATCATTTCAGGTGCCAAGAAGTGGAGTTTTATTGCTGCATTTATTTATCTAAAATATTACCAGACAAGGGTAGGGGTGACTTCACACATAGAGGGGTTATTTTACCATTTTTAGTGAGGTTTCATCATCAACAAGTGATGCTTCAATATCTCAGGCATATCGACTATGTGTACCAAGTTCCTTAATGTTTTGTAAGAGTATTTGCATTGTTAAGTCAATTTGCATTAGGTGCTGCTGTAGATGAACATTTATATCAAATTGGCATTGTATTGGGATTTCATTGTAAGTCAAGAGTATTGGCGAGTTATATCAACATTGTACTAGAAATTGCATTCAATTAAGAAGGGGAATTTGTATGCCAATTATTTAATGTAATGCATATATTAATCGAGCTCTAGATTGTCATATGAGTATGAATGTCAAATGTTTGTGAAAATGCCTATTGGCTAAAGGTGGTTATTTTTATAATGATTTGTATATTTTGTCAAGAGCCTTTACTTTCCAAATGTTTGCGTAAATGCCTAGTGGTTGTGGGTGTATATTGGCTATATTGGGATGCATGGAAAGTGTTTGTCTTAATATCAATTAGTTGTACTAGTTAAATAGAATCGCTTATATGTATGTCAAAGGTCTGAAACAACTAGGATATCATTTCTATAACAACCTTTCATTGTTAGAACCATTCAATAACATCATTATCAGCCTATGAACTCAAATAAGGCAATTAGAAAATTCATAACAAGTTCATACTTTGTATGCCAAGTGTTTGATAATATTCATTTTGCTTTATATCAACGTATTGAGTTCAAAAGTGGCAAGGGATACTACAGAAGATCATTAGAAAACTATGGAGCATGCAGAGGTCTTGTATTCATGTGGAAAAGTCACTCTTTTATAAGGAATGTGCCTCATTATGTCTCTCAAGACCAAGAAATCATGAACTAGCCTCACAATGCTTTCACAAACATGTTTAGAAAAGTTTAAGGTTCATCAGCATGGTTTAAGATATTTGTGAAATCCTAGGTTTTAGTGTCTCCCTTCATATCCCTGATTAACCAACTCCAAGTGCCTTGACTTGCTGAATATATAGATGGGGGTGTCTAGGGTCCCCATAGGTGATCTTGAACAAGAGTCAATGGTCAGTATAGAACCTCAAAGAACATATGTTGTGCAATGGTCTCATCAAGCCATTTCATCCCATAGTAGGCTCTAATTTCCAAACTTAGAGCTTCATAGGACCCTATTACCATCAACTATAGGATTAATCCCTTATGCCCAAGCTCAAGGCATGGAAACAAGGTCAAATGTTGCATAATACTATGCATAGATAATGGGACTATGAGAAAAAGGGTCTATCCAAGTATGGATGATGTTGAGAAGTTATGACCAAATTCAGAAGATCACTCAAGCCCAGCCTTCAAAGTGTTTCCCAAAATTATTATACAACTGAACCTACAATATACAAGGAAGGGTGATAGGTTATGAAGATGACTATCTTAAGGAGAGGTATTGAGATTCAAGAGAGGTCAAATAGGTCTCTAACAAAGTATAGAAGCCCTCTTTTTGCTCATTGGCCTACAAAAGAGCTCCATTGATAGTTACACACCTAGATCACAACGCATAGGATTGTAGGCAATTTGATTCCAACATTGAATATGAGATTCTATAGGCACATGAAAGAGAGAGATCAAGTAGAGGGGAAAAGCATAGAGACCATGTTGTGGAAAATTAAGGGAAACATGAAAAGATAAGCTAAACTAGATGGATCAAAGATGTATAATGAGCTAAGTTTACCTAACTAGTTGGGGTGCCTAACTGATGTGAATGAAAATTTCAATAAAACATGTAAGTCTAATGATGGCATCCATATTCCTCATGTTCTCATATGATAATGGTACAAGTTTGAAGAAGTTACATGGTTTTGATTAGACACCCATGACACACAGGGTCGTGTGCCTAACTATAGGAGTTTAGAGAACAGGGTTGAGGGAAGTCAAGTTCAAAGCATGTTACCAAACCATGAGAGCTTGTTACATGAGATTACAACTCCATCAGCACTATAGAAGGAGAGAAAAGAGTACTCAAGTCTCAAATAGAACAATTAAATCAAACACTCAGGGTGGGCAATGATAGTCATGGTAGGCCTACAAGAGAGGGATGGAGATGGGAGTCTAAGCAGCTGAAGACAAGTGCAAAAGGGTGAAAATAAATGGAAAAGGGTGATATGTTGACATTGAATCCACCAACATACCTACATGTGACTCAAAGTCCTAAGACTCGATTTATGCCTATAAGCCCTAAAGTCCTCCTTAAGCACTCAAGACTCCATCTTCATCTTTGTGATAGACTCAAAACCCCATGGTAGGCCTAAGGTCATGAATAGGTATATGATGATGATACATGTCCTAAGGAAAGTGTTTTAGATAGAGGAAGGTAGGGAAGTGGTCGATTTGGTTTTATTAGCACTCTTGAGCTCTACTACACTAGTCTATCATTTTAAGTTGCGAGCTCCAATGCTCATATATCACATGGCAAGATGAGTGGGACCCATTTCTATTAGGGGGACTTGGGGACCCCTATATACTTACTATCCATGGAGGAAAGAGTTGAATTCAAGAGCTCAACTCTATGAACAATCCTTAACATTATCAACCCACCCAAAATGCTTAGCAAAGGATCAAAGGCTGCAAAAATTCACTCAGAACTCACCGTACAAGGTACATGGGACCAGGAGTTATTTGGGTGTTTTGAAGGGGTTTATGGGCTCAATATCCATGGCAATAAGTTTTGGATTTAAGGTTTGTATTCTATGAAGCATCATTAAGATGGTAAAGTACTAAAGCCCTTTTTAAACCCTGATAATGACCTAATGAAGGATTTTTGCCCTAAAATGCCTTCAAATGAGGTAGTTGAGTATGGAAATGGTATTAATGGTATTCATAGGTCACATGGGCACCCAAATGGTCCACTGATTGACACATGTAGACTATATGTTGTAAAAATCAGGCCTAGAAAGGATTGCTTAAATTAGAAAGAGTCTACATGTTTTACATGATTATGAAGAGTGAGAGACATCAATAGGTTGAGAAGACTTCACAATGACCACCTACAGGGATCTCCACATCTAATGGCCACCTGTAGACATGCCTAAGTGCCTAGTTAAGGGATTGTGTGTACATGTAGAAGAAGAAGGTGGCTTAACCAACCCAGCATAAATGATCTACAGGCTCTAATAGATAGGTTGCATACTCTCATAGGTAGCCAAGTGCTCTCATAACTCCATTTTGAAGGCAAAACATAGGAATTATGTCATTAGGCTTATTAGCCTGATACCCTACTCAAAACATAACTAACTGAAAATTGAAGGAAGAGGATAAGAAGGGTTAAATGAAACATTAAACTATCATGAAAGTACACTTCAAGGAGTTTTCGATGTGAAAAAGGTGTTTTTTTGTAGAAGAAAGCTTAGGATTGACCATTTTGGCCTAAAACTACCTTAAGAGTGCACAAAATGCAAGACAATCACCTGAGGAACACCTTCTTGTGCTCAAAACTATACAGAGGATATGCATGGAGTCCTGAGTATGTGGGGAAGGTTGAGGGGCCATGTACACTATACGTTAGTGTCATTAGTTCATAGGTTGAAGGCCTATCCTTTATGAACTATTGTTAAGAGTTCAACCCCTCCCCCCTAAACCTCTCTAAAATCATAATAGAAACCCAATGGGAAATATATTGATAAATTTGCACTCAAATGCATTGAAATGGCTTGGGAGACACATGGAACACCTTTTTCACTCTTAAAAGGTCCTAGACCTGGCATTGGTCTTTATAGACAGTTGTATAGATCCACTAAAAACCTATTTTTACAAGATTTAGTGATGAATTCAAGGTACAAAGTTATATGAATAATTTCAAATCATTTAAAAAGGTGGTGTGAGGTTTTTACCAAATTTTAGATCACAAAATACTCTCAAATCC
The DNA here is from genome assembly GCA_037957365.1 of Torreya grandis. Classification (NCBI taxonomy): domain Eukaryota; kingdom Viridiplantae; phylum Streptophyta; class Pinopsida; order Cupressales; family Taxaceae; genus Torreya; species Torreya grandis. Next base: position 834,669 of record JARHVA010003197.1, on the reverse strand, counting down.
TCCTATAAATTCTTCTACATGTATGAGCTAAAAGGGCAGTCTAGAAATGCTAGTAAAAGGTGACCTAGTCACCTAAATAAGAAAAGTTGTAGGTATGCACGATTATAAATGCACATGCCATAGTATAATATGATTTTCCATGCCCTAAAACATGCTAACTCATCCATTCTTGAAGGTTATATGTAACCCTCATGGTCATCCAAGCAGCTAGCACTAGGTGACTAGGCCTAATTGCCTAGTAGGCCTATTTAGTCAACAAGAGAAGATGAGTGTTGGCATAGAGGGATTCTAAGGGAGTAAATTTAGGTCACGAACACCCTTATAACTACCTCATGAAGGTGATCAGAGACTTTTCATATCTATAATGGAGGATGGGGCAATTTTCCAAGCCTTATTGGCATGCAAGTGAGGGGTAGGCTACTAAATGCTTCATGGAGGCCTAATTAGACCACATTTTTGCCTTTTTATTTATCATGAAGAGATTTGGTTGATAGAGTTGGCATGGCCATGATTTTAATGGGGTTAACCAAGGCTAAATTATCTCCTATCCACTACACCTCCATGCCCTAAAGCTCATTGAAGACCACCAATCAACGAATGCGATGCATGGAGAGAGCATGGAGTTGTTATAGATGCTTGTAACTAATGATGGAGTGAATTAGGGTCTTCATGACCTCTTATTCACACTTCCATGCCATAATATATTTTCTCACCTTCTCTATTATTCTATAAATTGAGGCCAAAATACCATTGTAAGCATCCCTCGACTGGTTATAATGAAACTCTACCTGAATTGTATCTTGCAAACATGTTGAATGAATATGAGGACTGGTTCATATTCTCTTACTATCTTAGTGTGCTCTATACTTGTTTATTCTCATAAGTGGTTGAATTTCATCTTCCTTTACAGGTCCTTGTCTTCACCTCGTTACTTAGAGATTGTCTAAACAAGTCATATGATGTGTAGAAGTGTTGGTGACTGTGTTTGAAGTAGAATCTGATTGACAGTGTTATGAGAGCAAACCTTCATTCATCCTCAAGTTACAACCACTTAACATAACCTCAAAATAAATTATTGATTCTTAAGAGTCTCTAGGAGAGAGTGATCTAATCCCTAGTCCTTATCTTGTTCTCAAGTGTTGTTGAAGGATCAGTTAGAGTGGACAAAAACATGTTGGTGCATCACCTCCCCTTAGTTTAGGCTTTGTTTTATACAACATCTTCTATCTCTTTTCATCACCAAGTTAGAAGTTTTTGGAATTGAGCTACAATTGATGCACCAGGGGAAATAACCACTAAGCTAGAGGTTTACCTCATTAACTAGGCCACCCACACCTAGAGGTGATTCCATTATATTTGCTGGATGAGGCAGGCTTGAAACATCATTGCCTCAAGGGTAAAATCCAGACTGATTAAAGTATAAATTTATTTAATGTGATGGAAATATATGACATTGCATTCCAAGATCTGATGTAAAACCCATGTCGGTGACACTAGCAAGATGGTGAATATTCAACACTGAGGAGCGGATAAAACCAATTTAAGAGATGGATCTAAAGCTATGTTAACTATGGAATTTTGATCACCCTTGTTCTCGATGTCCCTTACCTTTTATGGAGGCTTTTTTTAACTCTTAATAGTTGATTTTGATCCACTGGCATACTTTAGTTTACCCATTGAGAAAAGCTTGACCTCTCTTTCTTTTACTATATGGCATAAATATATGAATGTAGGAAACTTATTAAACAAGATAGCTTCATGTAATGCTGGTAAAAAGGTTTGTTTGAAGATGTCCTGAAGCTCTTTGTCTATCATGGGGCTAGTCAATTTAGCTAATTTAGTCTTGTATCATACTATGTATTCTACGATAGGTTTATTTGAATTTTGTTTCAATTTTGCAACTTGGGCATATGAGATCTTGTCATTGATATTGATAGAGAAGTGTGCTAAAAACATGTGTACCAAAGGATTGAATGATGTGATAGATTGATTCGGTAAGTCATAAAACCAATGTAGGGAATAATCCTTTAAACTACGTGGAAATAACTTTGTAAGAAACCTGTTGTTGGACACATAGTTCAAACATTTTATGTGAAAATCTTGGAGATGGTGCTATGGATCACCCTTACCATCATATAATGTAAGTATACGTGTCACAAATATGGATGGCAAGGGAGTTAACACTATGTCATGTTCCAAATGTGTACGTAACAGAATATTAGAATCCAAGGAATGTGATGGCCTAGTGGATCCATTCTCAAGATGTAACACCTTAGCCTACAGAGTATGAACCTTGTGCATAAGGGATTGTACATTTAGAATATAGGAACTGGCTGTAAGAGGTATAGCTTTCATAGAAGGCTATTGAATTACAATTGTAGGTTGTGCTAGCTAAGTTGGCCCTATTATAAGTGTAACAATTTTATTAGCTAGGGGATTTGAAGATTGACCATTGTTTATTTTTTGGAGTTATTCTTGAATAATAATGATGAGGTCATCTTGCATATCTGTATGTTTGGACACAAAATCTTGTAATTATTTCTTATCGATCTCATCAAATGGGTTGTTGAATTCTCCCATTGTAGTTTGGGAAGTAGGATAATAATTTTTTGTATATTTTAAACCTTTAAAGAATTTTAATCTACGAAAGATTGCAAAAGATAAATATTGAAACAAATTAAAAATTTTGGAACTAAAATATGAGCATAGACACAAAAAGGATACAAACCCTAAGAACACCTATGGTTATGGTTTGAGAAATGTTTAAAGTAAGTCGAGTTCACCAAATGTTTTAACCATTTAGGTTTTGGCTTATGTAAATCCTGTGGATGATTAAAGAACTAAGTAGTCTAAATCATGCAAATAATATGCAATAAATAACCACTAATTTGTTACAGATTTGACTAGCTTTTAACTTTTTAAAAATAATAATATGTGCAAATAAAGACTTATTTGGTAAATCCATGATAAATACTATCCAAGTGCTATAAACTGAGATAAGAATAGGTCTGAGTGTTGACAATTGGATCTTTATATCAAAACCCCTCCTAGATAGCAGCACCACATTTGGATAGAGATGCCATGTGGATCTAATGTCTTGATAGTGGTGTTAATTTCCTTTATGTAGGATTATCATAAACTTTTGGGTGCACCTGTGTCTATGTTTTTGGGTTATATTCCTACAAGCATGAAGTATATAAATCTATATTGTACATGTAATAGTTGATTTATGATACAACCCTAATCCTACTTGCAAGTAAAGTATGAACTAAAATGTGTGTTCTTTAGTAGGATATTTTGGACATCCTTAACATCCTGATGTGAAGAGAGTTTCCTACATGCCAATACTCTGAGGAGGGATCAAACCTGATGTAGTTATCCCCACCTAAGTGTTAGTACAAGCGTAAATGATGCTAGTATGATAGTGGCCTTGAGTGCCTTGAGTGTATTTGAGATTGGAAATCTGTAAAATCTGAGCTTAGGGAAGTTATAGATAGTAATATGTATAATTAAGGAAAAATAAAGATTAATAACTTTGATTTTTCTCAACTTGTTTCATATTTGAATAGGTGTTTTGCATCTCATTTCCATCTAGTGGATAGAGGGATAAAAGTCATGTATTTATAGTGTTATGTTGCTTATATGGATAATAAAATATGTTTAATCTAATCTTAGGAGGGTTTTACCTTTGAAAATATATTCATTTGGAAAAACTAGAGTAAAGGACATAGGCATCATTTTGGGGACATTAGACCATGTGGTTCTAGTGTCCTTAATGTGGTGTTATGTCCAACTGACATAAAACTAGGCACGAAGGGTCAAGATTGGGAAATAAGTGTCTGGGACTACGTTTGAGGTAACTATGGATGTCTATGGCCCACACAAAGGCTATACAAGTATGATGATATGATCCAAGATAATTCTAGGGCTAAGTTAGGAATATGTAGTCTCAAGTAGCACTCTTATCACTCAAGTACCACTTTTAGGTGATTAGAGTTTCAAATCATTTCTCTTAGGATCTCACTTGGACTCTTAGTAGCCTTTTGTTCATTTTTTGAATCACTAGTTTTATATATGTTATCTTGTAGCTTTTCATTTGGATACAAAACTTTGTTTGGCATAATATTGGTAGATGAGGATGCAAACACATGATTAACACTACCATGTTTTGGATTTTGCATGTATCCAATATAATTTTGTAACTCTTTTATAAGCTTGTTCATATTAGTGATTTGATATTTTATGGATTAAAAATCCTAAAAATTGGCTATTTTAAAGTAATTACTTCATTCAGAACTATATGATTGGCCACATTACCCCTTCGATAAGTGGTGGCATGAACCTAGTTAGATGGATGGGAGCTATCACCCTCCTTAGGGTTAGAAGGAGGAAGAAATTAATTTTTATTCATTTTAAATGTTATAAAATATGATATGAGAATATTATAATAAATACATACAAATGATTAATAGCATTCAATTATCATAATTAAAACTAGATTGAATAATTACTGCATTATAAATCAGAAAATAGGAAACCCTAGGCCAACTAGGGTTTACACACAAATACAAAGGTTGAGTTCAAAATTTTTTTAACCCTAATATATATATATATATATATATATGGGAAATCTATGGTTAAAGGGGTAGAGAAAGTCTAGGGCTGAGGGATGGTAGACTATCTTTAAAGCAAGCAAATTATTTATGAAATTTAGATAAAAATATATTAAATTTATTATGTTGAGATATGATAAAAATAAAAAGTATAGTTATGCTAGATATTGCAATGATAATGAATACAAGTTACTTGGTTCTGATACTAATACACATCTAGATCTAAAACAGGCAAAAAGTAGACTAGATATGAATTCTAGATCAGTCATCTGATTCTATAAATCATATCTTTATAGCTGCTAACACTTGCATTAACTTGGGATGGTTGTGTTTATGCACCAAATTTTAGATTCAAGCAATATTACTAAACTTAGTAATAAAACATAAAACCTGATGACACTGATAAGAATGGATAAAATAAGCAAATTATAATAAATAGAACATGGTTAACATCCTTTTTACCTCCTTATGCCCCCATTCTAGGACTTGCACTTGAATTGTTTGATGTCCAAAATTTGAATTATTGGATTGCTTGTAAGATCTTAATGGTTGTGTGAAGTGGATAATGGCTTGGATGAGTGCTACATTGTTGTTATGGATGTAATTATAGTAGAAATATGATAGATTAATGGCTTTCTAGTTTTCTTGTGGTTAGTTTGGCCATGGCCTAAGCATGGCCTTTTATATAATAATGGAGGGAATTTTAGGGGTATTTAAAATTATTTAGAAGTCTCTAGTTTACAGACTTATAGAGTCTTAGAGGAGCTTCTCTAGTTATATAGACTTCTCAATTAGTTTAGGGGATAATGGGGGAATTATATGGGAGTTAATGAGGTTTAGTGTTTGTTGGGTGAATATTTTGTCAGCCAACTAACTGGTGACCAAAATAGTTCCTATCACCACAGAATAAGAAGACTGGTCATCCAGGTGTGCATCTTTACTACATCAACCGGAGACAAATCTCTTCTCTCATCAAGGGGAGGTTCCTTATTAAATATGCGGAGGCTATATACTATATATATAAGTAGAAAGTAAGACACATGGGTGGGATAAACCATCCATCTCTATTTTTTTAGAGATGATGCACATAGACAAAGGAGAAAATCCTGGTGTAAACACTGAAGGCACTTCTCTTCTTTCAGAAGTGTTCTTGCAAGAAACAACAGGAGTTTCTTTCAGATAGTAAAGTAACTGGTAACCAAAAGTGCAAAGTAACCATTTGCCTGAAATGTAGCACAAAGTCTCCACCTTGACTGCCCAAGAGTGAAATATGAAGAACAATGGGGGCACAAAGTCGTCCCAGGGTCCTTTACACAAAAATAGAAAATAAACACACACTAAAGACAACTATGACAGCACAAAGTCTGAAAGTAGTTGGCTTCAGGACACCTTCCTTATCACCTCCACTAGTCCTGCTTGTTAAATCAAATAAATAAGAATGCTTTCAGAAGATAGACATAAGAACAATCTCCTAAAGTAGCACAAGCTATAACATCACAAAGTCTACAAGTAACTTGCTTTCTCATTCAATCAAAGAAATATGAATTACACTCTGAGCTCAAAGTCTCAGTAATTCCTTTTAATTCAGGTAGAGTTTCACTTTTGGTAAGGAGAAGATCTCTCTTGTAACAATGAAAGAGTTTACATTATATAGAGGTCAGGAGAGACTTGGCACTTTATCCCATGGAGTGACCTATGTTGCACAATCAATGCCTTAGCTGCATTTTTGATTATGTCAAGAAGGGCCATGTTAGAGCAGGGCAGCTACCTTAATTGTGGCATGTTGGTTCATCTTCCTTGTCTTCTCCTGAGTCTATATCACTCATTCCATCACCTGCTAGCTGCAAAAATTTATATTCTGTCTTTAATTCAAAGGGGACAAACAAGCTGCACTTTTAATGTTTGTAGGCCCCAAATATCTACCTAGTGAAGTGCTTCACCTACTGGAATTAACTCCCGCTGAGTTTTCCTCTTTGACTCTTCCTTCTCTTGGTCCCGGCCTTAGGGTCTTTGAATGTAATGGGTTCATGTTTTAATCCTACAAGGATCAGTCAGACACTTCACTGCAGCAATTTTGACGTCCACAAGTCTCTCTTCCTTTGAAGGTTAACGGCTGGCCATTTGCCCCAATTTTTACATTTGTGAGCCTATCATTTTGTTGTGATGTGGGTGAGGACATGTGGTGGCATTCGCAACTTTGAAATAAGCTTCTGGGAATAGGCCTTGAGACTTGTTAGAGGCTGGAGGCGCGGACGCACACACGTGGTAGTTTCTACTGCACTAGGATGGGACACGTGGCGTGTTTCACTCTATGAAGCTTCATTTGAAACTGTGTCTTGGCACGTGACACTTGGTAGCTTCCACTGCACTTTTGAGGCTTGACCCTTCCTGAAGGGAACTTGCCCTTCGAGATCTCAAACAAGGTCCATTTTATGTATCAAGTGTCCCTCTGCAAGGGTCTTTGTCCTTCTGAATCTTCTAGGTGGCCTTCGGGCTTCAATTTCTTTAGAGGGCTATTGGTCCCTTTATTTCCTTCAGACAAAATGTTCGAAATAATTCCTTTAGATAATTTGTCTGAAGAAAGTCACCTCCCTTTGATTTTATGTCTTTGCATTTGAGGGGGCCCCGTCCTTTGACATGTGGCATCTTCCACCTCTTCTTACTGAAACATTCTGCCATTGACACTTAGCACTTTCTACTGATCTCTTTAAGGGATAGGTGGCAGCTTCTGCCACTTCCTGAAACAAAGTATAATGGGCTCAGCTGATGACACTTGGCAACATCCACCTGACTCACTTGTGCGCGCACTTCTTTCCTTAACTGGGGTAGCCTTTGAACTTGTGAACCATTGAAATTTGAAGCAGTTCAAGATTCAATGGTTCATTCCATTTATTTGGCTAAGCCCCTTCGCTAAAAAATTTTAAAAAAATGAGGAATTTGAAAGCCCCCAAATAAATTTTGAGAAGGGGAAGAGAGAAATTTTGGCCCTGCAGGTCCAAGAATAGCTCATATGTTGTTTCAAAATTGAGTGACACTTTTGGGGACCAACAGTTGGCTCTAGTTGGGGAACTTCCTTTAGATGTGTTAGGTTGTGGAGCTAAAAGCTTCACTGATGCAGACATGGAGAAGGCCATTGGAGGAGTTGCTGGAGTGTCACAGACACCAGCGTCGGTCAGGCCAACCGACGTCGGTAGGTAGGAGACAAGAAGCAATCAGTGTCGATCAGAGATCGGCCGACGTTGGCGACCTCCAGGCGGATAGGGACCAACGTCGGTCACCTGTGTGGTTCGATTGCAAGTATATTACGGGCAGTTGGTTGACAAACCATGTGTTTGCATGTTTAGAGCTAATTATAGACTGAGAGCTGCGAGTCTAATTATTGTATTAGGTGTCTAATTATTGTTTGGATGAGATCTATATAATAGACTCATGGTTGTATTGTAAAATTGTGCTAGAGAGTAAGAGAGCATTATTATAAGCTCCTTCTGTGTGTGAGGTGAGCATGGTGTGTTCCTCCTAGTGCCACAGTACCAAGGTGGGTACTGGTTTGGAGAATCAGCAGGGTTCTTCAGGAGTGTATGATCTTGGTCATCAGGTGAGCATGGATTCTATAGGAGATCTACATGGTAAGTAAGATCATTGATATGCAGGTGTGTGTGTGTGCAAGGTCAAGGTTCACAGGTGTGCAGAACCAGCTTGATCTGTAGATGGAAGATCAAAAAGGACAGCAACACAACAGGGAGCAGTATCAGGAGAGATCTACTTGGAGTACAGGTGTGTACTCAGAGCATAGAGGAAGGCAAGGAAGATCCTTCCATAAGTAAGGTCTATTGAGGTGCAGGTTGATGCAGGTTCAGGGGAGATCTACTTGAAGTACATTTGAGTACTTGTGGAGTGCGTGGAGCACTTGTGGTGTGTGTGGAGCACAGGTATAAGGTGAACACCAACTCAGTGTTTGAGTTGGGTGTTGGGACCTAAGAGAGAGAGCTTTGAAGAGAGAATTACTATTCACTTGAGGTGTGGGAAGCCTCTGAAGAGGTGGTGGAGAAGAAGTGGTATCTTCTTTATTGTATTCTTTTCTGCAAGAGTTTTAATACAAGTTGTGTATTGTCTCTCATATCTTGTGTTATTTTTGGATTCTAGTTACTTGTTAATTCTAGTTATTTCCACATATTAAGTTGCTTGTATTTGGTAATCAATTATGTGCTTTCAGTGTTTCATATTCCCAACACGTGGTATCAGAGCTAAGGTTGCAGGAAGCAGGTTTTGTGTTTGGTTACAGGTCACTCTCAGGGGTTTCTGATTGAGTGGGAGTAGAGCAATGGCAGATCAAAGTAAGCTAAGGATGGAGGAGTTAAAAAGCACAGATGGTCACTTACAGTCTGATGGAAAGAAAGAGCAGGTAAAAGAAGATTGTTGGTTTGTGGAAGATCAGCAAGAAGGAACTGAAGAAGCAAATGTTGCAGGTGATGTGGCACAGGATGCTCTGGGAGGTTTCTTGGATAAAGTTGAATCTTGTCTTACAAATTTAGTTGCCTCTTTCCATGTAGCCCTAGGTAGAGGAGCTGGTGAGCCTTGCCAAAGAATTGGCAAAGGGGAAGTGAAGCTGAAATTGCAGGCGGCCAACACATGGGTGTTGAAGGAGGTCATGCAGGTCCCAGGTTTGGAGATATGGCTAATTTCTTCAGAAGAGTTGGGTGATGGGAGATGTACGAAAACTCTCACAGCGGATGCACTTGAATTAGTTGGTGGTAAGAAAATAGGTACTCTTTATCTACTTGTTTATATTACTGATTCTTCTTTTGTTGTGGAGACGTGGCTTCGTAGGCTTGGTCACATGAGCAGGAAGGAGATGCATGTTCTTAAGTGGAAGACAGATATATTTGACAGGCTTAAGAACTGGAAAGCCTTGGTGTTCTTAGAGGAGATGGCAGACAGAGACCAGTGGATGGGGCTGGATACTTCTGAGCAGGGCAGTTTGGACATGGGACTTGATTCAAAGGAGCTCGCAGGCCAAAATTCATCACTCACAAAAAACACAGGTACCGGTGTCGAAAATAAAACTGACGTCGACAGTATGTAAGACTGACGTCGGTCACGAGGACTGATGTCAGCATTTTAGGACACTGACGTCGGCAGGTTGGTAGTTAGACAGGCGCAGGAACTGACGTCGGTCGGATGCAGACTGTGTAGTGGCTGAGGTCCGTCACTGTAATGGATTTTGGGTGGATAATTAGCTGTCAAGGAGTCTCAAACACCCATACAGAGGACTGAAGACATAAGTAGGCCTCAAATTTGTTGTTCCTCTTCTTTATACTAGTTACTGACTGCAGAGCAAGAAGGATCCAGGAAATAGTGGGAGCATGGCATAGAGAGATTGCAGAACCAGACGGGAGATTTGGTAGGGTTGCCAGCCGATATGTTAGCACTGCAAGATGAATGGATTCCTTAGTTGAAGAATAGAGAGAATGGACACGTGAGATGGAAGGCCAAGGCATATGGTCTTGAGGAGCTATAGGACAGTGGTACAGGGTTTGACAAGTGGAGGATGAAGCATGGCTTCAGTCAATGTCAGGTAACTACTGTGGTTTGTCTTACTAGATGGATGATGAGTCATGACATCATTTTGTTGTTGTATGTGGATGGTATGTTTGCTAGCAGGATTGTACATACAGGGTGTTGCTGAGCTAAGGGGTAAGATTAGTTCAGTGGTTTGCTATGAAGAATTTGGAGCAGCGAAATTCTTTGGCATGGGAGACATGGGAGATCACAGGGTGATTTTGTTTTCAGTGAAAGCTGATGTGAATTAGGTGTTGGTGAGACGTAGGATGCAGAATCAGAGTGCACCAAGGGCTAGACAGTTTAGTGTCCGAAATCACATGAGGTCTGGTATAGACCTGAGTTTTCCCAAGCAGTGGGAGCTGTCAGAGAGTTAGGAGCCAATTCAGAGAAGTGGATTCTCAGGTATTTGAGAGAGACCAGTAGCAGGGATTCATGCTATTCAGGGTCAGGACTTCACTACATGGGATAGTAGGTTCGAATGCGGTAGGGTACTCGGATGACAGGAGGTACACCATGGGTTGTGTGGTGGGTTATCTTCAGGATTGAGATTGAAGAGGAATACAAATTAAGAAATAGATTAGATGGGGTATAGGTACAGGTACAGTGTAGCTATTTATCTCCAAGTGGGAGATTATTAGGTTGTGGATCTAAAAGCTTCACTGATGCAGACATGGAGAAGGCCATTGGAGGAGTTGCTGGAGTGTCATAGACACCGGCGTCGGTTAGGCAAATCGACGTTGGCAGGTAGGAGACAGGAAGCAACCGACGTCAGTCAGAGATCGGCCGACGTCGACGACCCCCAGGCAGACAGGGATCGATGTCGGTCGCCTTTGTGGTTAGACTGCGAGTATATTATGGGCAGTTGGTTGATGAACCATGTGTTTGCATGTTTAGAGCTAATTATAGACTGAGAGCTGTGGATCTAATTATTGTATTAGGTGTCTAATTATTGTTTGGATGAGATCTATATAATAGACTCATGGTTGTATTGTAAACTTGTGCTAGAGAGTAAGAGAGCATTATTATAAGCTCCTTCTGTGTGTGAGGTGAGCATGGTGTGTTCCTCCTAGTGCCACAGTACCAAGATGGGTACTGGTTTGGAGAATCAACAAGGTTTTTCAGGAGTGTATGATCTTGGTCATCAAGTGAGCATGGCTTCTATAGGAGATCTACATGGTAAGTAAGATCATTGATATGCAGGTGTGTGTGTGTGCAAGGTCAAGGTTCATAGGTGTGCAGAACCAGCTTGATCTGTAGGTGGAAGATCAGACAGGATAGCAACACAACATGGAGCAGTATCAGGAGAGATCTACTTGGAGTACAGGTGTGTACTCAGAGCATAAAGGAAGGCAAGGAAGATCCTTCCATAAGTAAGGTCTATTGAGGTGTAGGTTGATGCAGGTTCAGGGGAGATCTACTTGAAGTATGTTTGAGTACTTGTGGAGTGCGTGGAGCACTTGTGGTGTGCGTGGAGCACAGGTATAAGGTGAACACCAACTCAGTGTTTGAGTTGGGTGTTGGGACCTAAGAGAGAGAGCTTTGAAGAGAGAATTACTGTTCACTTGAGGTGTGGGAAGCCTCTGAAGAGGTGGTGGAGAAGAAGTGGCATCTTCTTTATTGTATTCTTTTCTGCAAGAGTTTTAATACAAGTTGTGTATTGTCTCTCATATCTTATGTTATTTCTAGATTCTAGTTACTTGTTGATTCTAGTTATTTCCGCATATTAAGTTGCTTATATTTGGTAATCAATTATGTGCTTCTGGTGTTTCATATTCCCAACAAGATGAAAAATCAGAATAGCAGAGGGGAGTACAAACCAAAATCTCTAGTGCCTTGAAGTGTGCCATTGGGCTATGGAGTCATGCTACCCAAAAAGAAAGGCTCCAAAAAATGAAAATGAAAAACACAAAGCAAAAATAGAAACTATACAAATATACATATGTACAGATGATCTTATCTGATGCCTCAAGATTTGAAGCACTTCAAACACTACCCATTGTGAGACAGTGAAAATGGTGTGTCATCCTGATAAACTAGTAGGAAACCATTTTGTCCCCAAAAATGGTGACAGGCGAATGGAACTCTCCACTAGAAAACCAATTTTCTGTGTCTTCCTCTTGGCCTTTTCTTCTTCTTGCTCCATGGTAGGACGTGGTATTCAAACTAAAAACCGTAACTCCTTGCTCTCCCTATGAAGAGTTCCTTTTGTTGACTTTGGAATACAGCAGTATGGTCTACCACCATAACTTGTTATTCTATTGGTTCAATCCAGCACATATTTTGATTGTCAGCCTCAAACCCCTGATAAGCCATCATCTCAACATCTCCTTTGGTGTGAAGGAGTTTGATCTCTTCATCTTGAGTAGTTTTTAATTTGAGTAATAGAGATCTGCATCCAACATGAGTGGAAGAATTGCTGCCATCAGATTCTAGGATCCAGGCATCATCAGTAGCTAATCTCCCATAAGATTTTTCTTCATTAGAGATGGAAGATCCATCTTGATTTGCACTGTGCCCTACTAATTCTTTTGATGCCTTGTTTGGATCAAATCCTAGATTTTAGTCATGGGAATTTCATCATCTGAGACACGAGCATCCTCTATGGTTAAGGAGTAATTACCCTTGCCTGAAGACTCAAACAAAATTTGAGCTACAGGGGCCGAGGTTTGGGTGTCCACAATTTTTGCCTTAGACAAGTCTGCACCTAGTTCTCCATTAGTGTCCAATTGCTCAGGATTGGCTTGTAGGGATTCAAACTCAGTCATTTGAATTTTGGATTTCTTGACATGATCAATCATGCCAAATGACTGGAATGGACTTAGAAGGGAGGATGGGAGTTCATCCTTTTGGTTTTTGGGAGGGGGAGGACTGGTTTGCAAAGTTGAAGTAGAAGGTGCAGAGATGTTTAATGTACTAACCTTCTTGGCAATCACTGGGTCCTTTGACTGGAAAGGTAGAGTGGTCCCATGTTTTGCAACTGAGATTGCAGGCTAAGCTCATTCCTCTATTTTTTCTTTATTAGCTTGCTGGGCTGACTGATTCTCAGGTCATGTGCTGCATATGATCCCTCATCTGCTTCACCTTCACTTTTGGGTTCATCCTAGTAATTTAGAAAATTAATGTGGGAGTCACTAGCTGATTCTTCTTGATCCTCCATGAAGAGACCAGCATCATTTTCTTGCTCAAACTCAAGTTGGAAATAGGAAACATGTTCTGTTTCCAGATATCCCACTACTGAGTTGGTTGGAGGTGCTTCAAGAGCATGGTTCCTCTATGGGGGAGGAAGATGATTTGGTTACCCTTGACTTCTGGCAGCATTGCCTTGATATGGTTGATTTTGAAATGCCCTCCTTGGCATATCTTGATTAGGAGGAGCAGACATACTTAGGGCCATTTGCCTTTTCAAGGCTAGCAGTTCATTTGCCAGCTTTTGCACCATTAGGTCAGTGGTGGCTATGGGTGAGTATTCAAAAGATGAAGAGGGTTTACCTCTATTAGGATCTCTCCTTGTCTTTCATACAAAGATAAGGTCATCTTCTAGCTTAGTAGCTAAGTCCTGAGTAGCAACAAGCTCTATGTGTCTAGTCCATCTCAGTAAGAAACTCACTTCAGGTAGCTGTGAGTTGATGAAGAAGCATTTGAGGTTTTGAGGTGTCGACTGGGCAACCATGGGAATCCTATGCCTTAGCTTGTTGAACCTAGCAATAAAATCCCTCATTGGCTCATGAGGTTCCTTCATCTGAGTGAGTTGGTCTAGCAAAGCATGTACATCCTCTACAGGTTTGAACCTGGCTTTAAACTTGGCTTTGAGTGTATCCCAGTCCGTCACTGATCTAGCTTGCAGATGGTAGAACCAGTCTACAACAACACCTTGTAGTGTCTCCAGGAATAGCCTGACTGCTATGTCTTCGAATTCCACCCCTATTACACCATAGGCTATGCTAAAATCTGCAATGTGTTCATCAGGATGAACCTTCCCATCACCAAAGAATTTGGGGAAATTCCTTCTTGAACTGCATGGAAGTTCATGTAGAGGTGGAGTCAATTTGAGTGGGCCAAAAGAGTTACCCCAGGGGCCTTGAATTTCCATGATTTAATTATGACAAATAGGGATAACAAATTTGGGTGGAGTGACTAGATTGTAGAAAAAAAAATGGAAAAGAACTGGCCCCGCTTCAGCTTGAGGCTTGAGGCTTCAAATTGCGCACTCTTTTCCGATAGCTCTGGCTTTGCAGACCAGATAAAATAATGGAGATGGAGGAAGATGTTAAGGCTATAATGATAATGGGTAAGACATAGAATGAAGTCACCAGAGTCTATAATAAATAAGGGTTATAATGATTATGGGTAAGACACATGTGATGTTTCAATCTAAAACTTGAGGTTCCAAATTGCACAAAATTATTGTGTCCCCAGCGGAGTCACCAAAAACTATTGGGTGAATATTTTGTCGGCCAGCTAATTGGTGACCAAAATAGTTCCTATCACCATAGCATAGGAAGATTGGTCATCCAGGTGTGCAACTTTACTACATCAACTGGAGACAAATCTCTCCTCTCATCAAGGGGAGGTTCCTAATTAAATATGCGGAGGCTATATACTATATATATAAGTAGAAAGTAAGACTCAAGGGTGGGATAAACCATCCATCTCTCTTTTTTTAGAGATGATGCACATAGACAAAGGAGAAAAGCTTGGTGTAAACATTGAAGGCAATTCTCTTCTTTCAGAAGTGTTCTTGCAAGAAACAACAAGAGTTTCTTTCAGATAGTAAAGTAACCAGTAACCAAAGGTGCAGAGTAACCAGCAGCTTGAAATGTAGTGCAAAGTCTCCACCTTGATTGCCCAAGAGTGAAATATGAAGAACAATTGGGGCACAAAGTCATCCCAAGTTCTTTTACACAGAAATAGAAAATAAACACACACTAAAGACAACTATGATAGCACAAAGTCTGAAAGTAGTTGGCTTCAGGACACCTTCCTTATCACCTCCACTAGTCCTACTTGTTAAATCAAATAAATAAGAATGCTTTCAAAAGATAGACATAAGAACAATATCCTAAAGTATCACAAGCTATAACATCACAAAGTCTGCAAGTAACTTGCTTTCTCATTCAATCAAAGCAATATGAATTACAATTTGAGCTCAAAGTCTCAGTAATGCCTTTCAATTCGGGCAGAGTTTCACTTCTGGTAAGGGGAAGATCTCTCTTGTAACAATGAAAGAGTTTACATTATATAGAGACCAAGAGAGACTTGGCACTTTGTCCCATGGAGTGACCTATGCTGCGCAATCAATGCCTTGGCTACATTTTTGATTTTGTCAAGAAGGGCCATGCTATAGTAGGGTGGCTACCTTAATTGTGGCATGTTGGTTCATATTCCTTGTCTTTTCCTGAGTCTGAATCACTCATTCCATCAGTTGCTAGTTGTGCAAATGTCTATTCTGTCTTTAATTCAAAGGGGACAAACAGGCTACACTTTCAATGTTTGTAGGCCCCAAATATCTACCTAGTGAAGTGCTTCACCTACTGAAATTAACTCCCACTGAGTTTCCCTCTCTGACTCTTCCTTCTCTTGGTCCCAGCCTTAGGGTCTTTAAATGCATCGGGTCTATGTTCTAAGCCTGTAACGATCAATCAGATGCTTCACTACAGCAATTTTGATGTCTGTGGGTCTCTCTTCCTTTGAAGGTTAACGGCTAGCCATTCACCCCAATTTTGACATTTTCAGGCTTGTCATTTTGCTATGATGCAGGTGAGGACATGTGGTGGCATTCGTGGCTTTGAAATAAGCTTCTAGGAATAGGCCTTGAGACTTGTTAGAGGCTGGAGGTGCAGACGTAGACACATGGTAGTTTCCACTGCACTAGGATGGGACACATGGTGCGTTCTGCTCTATGAAGCTTAATTTGAAACTGTGTCTTGGCGCGTGACACTTGGCAACTTTTGCTACACTTTTGAGGCTTGACCCTTCCTGAAGGGAACTTGCCCTTTGAGATCTCAAACTGGGTTCATTTTATGTGTCAAGTGTCCCTCTACAAGGGTCTTTGTCCTTCTGGATCTTCTAGGTGGCCTTTGGGCTTCAATTTCTTCAGAGGGCTATTGGTCCCTTTATTTCCTTCAGACAAAATGTCTAAAGGAATTCCTTTGGATAGTTTGTCTGAAGGATGTCACCTCCCTTTGATTCTATGTCTTTGCATTTGAGGGGGCCCCATCCTTTGACACATGGCATCTTCTGCCTCTTCTTACTGAAACATTTGGTTGTTGACACTTGGTGCTTTTCATCGATCTCTTTAAGGGACAAGTGGTAGCTTCCACCACTTCCCAAAACAAAGTATAATGGGCTCAGCTGATGACACTTGGCAGCATCCACCTGAATCTCACTTTTGCATGCGCTTCTTTCCTTAATTGGGGTAGCCTTTGAACCTTTGAACTCGTGAACCATTAAACTTTGAAGCGGTTCAAGGTTCAACGGTTCATTCCATTTATTTGGCTAAGCCCCTTTGCTTTAAAAGCTTCAAAAAAATGAGGAATTTGAAAGCCCCCAAATAAATTTTGAGAAGGGGAAGAGAGGAATTTTGGCCCTGCAGGTCCAAGAATAGCTCATATGTTGTTCCAAAAATGAGTGACACTTTTGGGGACCAACAATGTTCATAGGGATGTAGGAATGGCTAGGGTGGTAGGGTAGCTAGGGTGGTAGTTGAATAAATATGAATTTTAAATTAACTAGTTGGTTTAGGGAATAGGTTAGTAGGTAATAGGATCTATTAGGGGTTTAATGGGGAGATTAATTGGTTTTAAAATGGGGTCAAGGTTTATGGGATATAGGAATGGGATGGGAATTGTTAGGCTATTAACTAGTTTAGCTAGGAAATATAGAAATTAGACTAAATTAGTATAAATTAGTATAATTAGTAGGCTGAACGTAATTTAGGGGACTAGACTATTAAATGCATGTGAATGAGCTCTTGAGAATCCAAAAACATTTATTAACAAGCTAACCAGATTGTTGAATAGGATGTTAGGTAATGGGCATGCATGGAAATTAGTTTTAGAGCCACATAATTTTTCATTCTATATCTATTTTTTTAATGGTTAAAACTTGCATTTATTTAATTCCAAAAAAGTTTTCTCCTTGAAACTTCCTCCCTCTAATATCTCAGAAGTGAAATGGAAGGAGCAAGAATAGGGGAAAACATTTCCAAACGAGGCCATGTGAAAGCAATGATTGTCACCTCTCTCTTCAATTCAACAAAGAACATTGTTTTTCAACCACATTATCCCTGAGAGCCTTCCTTCTTATGGAATTTTGAACAGTTTATTTTGTATGATCCATCCATCCTCACTTCACACAAACATATATGCATTTAGTGATGCATGTTATGTGAGCAGGTCAACAGATGTTTACACTGGGCATTAACCCATTTTGCAAGCGTAAGCTAGCCCTAAAATGTCATCTAATGTGGACATCATGTTAGGCACTACTCAAAACTACATTTTTTGGGAAACCATCTTGATAAAAACCACATATCATCTTCTAAACCATGAGGGGAATATTCTAAATAGTATATGTGTCAGTGTTAGATTGGAGGAAATGGCATATTCTCTCTTTTTGTCTCTTGTGAGATGAATCCTAGAGCCTTGCCCCATCGTATAAGCCTCTGGCTTAACAAATAAATAATAATATATGAAATTTATATAGTAAGGTAGTCTTCAAATTGGTATTAAGATTATGGTGAGTTAATTTGTGAATTGGTATCTAGAATATGTTAAATTAAGTTTGTGGTAGTGTAAAAATTTGAGAATTTCTTTTTAAAATAGGTTTTAATGGAAAATATGAACAATAATATCTCATATTGTCATATTTTTAAATTTAATGGAAAAAATTATAGATATTGAAGTCAACTCAACATCATCTCTATAGTAGTATCAAGATAGGGTTTATATTATGATATCAACCATTATTAAATTATAAATATTGACAATGAGTAACTCATACTCTACACAAGGTTATAGACTACCATACTCATCTTAACAATAAAATCTAATATTACATTCTAGGCATAACTATTTGATTTATATTGTATATATCTTTTATCTAAATATCCTTAATAACAAGGCATGCCAATTTATTTGACTAGAGAAGGAACATAATAACTTTTAAACCAATGATAATATGAATTGATAACTCCTCTAAGCCTTACCAATATTTAGATCCAACTTGTTCATAGGGTGATTTTTGAAATTTATTGCCATTAGAAAAACTATCTACTTTTAGATGTGTTTGTTAACAATAAGAAAGAGTGACTAGACCTCATCTCAAATTACTAGTTTAGAAAAGAGGGCCATATCTCACTAAGTGCCCTCATAATTTAGGAACATAAAACTTAGTGAATCATATTACTATTTCAATCTACCTTGTCATGAGGGTATTGACAAGCATAAGGAAATTAGAAATTATGAGAGCATAATTTGATATACTAGAGATGTAATAATTGTAATCACAGATACACCCAAGATTACCAACCCAATCATTGGATTAATTGGGGTAGGGACATTAGTCACTGCATATGTATTTAGTTGAGAACACATAAGTAATGAGGTTGTTACAATTAAACACATTTTTCACATAAGAAATGAGTTTAACATTACTTTTTGTGAAACAAAACCCAATCTTGAAGGAAATAATCATATTACTATGATACAGGGTGCATTCAAATTTATTGGTTCAAAATAAGATAAAATGATTTCCATATGGTTGGATGCTCTAATCAATTCAATTAAGATGTTAATAAATTTTAAGGTAATAA
This sequence comes from Torreya grandis, assembly GCA_037957365.1. Taxonomy (NCBI): domain Eukaryota; kingdom Viridiplantae; phylum Streptophyta; class Pinopsida; order Cupressales; family Taxaceae; genus Torreya; species Torreya grandis. The sequence continues at coordinate 815,682 of JARHVA010003197.1, read as the reverse complement.
GTTGCCTTCACAAGGTTAGAACATAGATTACATGTTACAACAGGTGACTAAGTCATTGAGTTTAAAGTCATGGACAAAAAACTACTTCATTACTAATCCATTCAACTAGGTTTTCATGAGGAGGTGATCCTTTCAGAAACAAGATAACCTTATGTCTCAACGAAATATGATTAACAAAAATAATAATCACAAACCCTTAAACACATAAATTGATATTGAGGATTGGAAATATAATTTATTCCTAATATGGAATTTCATTTGTGGGATGTTTCTTCATACATATTAAGCAAAAAGTTAGAATATAACAAATTGTATTAAACTTTGGTGATCTTGAACTCTTTAAAATGTTCCTCGTATATAACAAGCACAAGCAAACACAAATCAACAAGGAAGGTATAATATATATCCTTGTTTAAAACATGTTTATAGTAAAAGGTATAGCCAACAAAGGTGAACTACATAACAAACAAAAGATAATCATCTCATGGCATCAATGTAGATATTACAAATTCTTTTTCTAATATAGTTTTATAATAGAAATGATTGTTGAGGGAGTCACTACAATCATAAAGTTAAAGACATGTTATTTATGTTAAGACAAAAAGAGAGACATTTCATTATTTTACATTATTAACTACTTGAATGAGGTAACAAATCCAAATTCAATGGGTTTAACATCAAATAAGAGAGAGATTCTTGAATCTTTACTATTTTTGATCAACTCATGCACTCTAACCAACAGACAAATTTAAGTCAACATAATGTTGGCCATGTTATCTATTTTATTTCAATAATTTATATTGAGCATTATAGATAATCTAAGATAAAACTAACATTTAAACAAATTTTCTTTCTTCCATATACCAATGTAGCCATTATTCACATTATGCATTCATATCATTTCATTGCATATTTTAAATAAGTTAAAATAAATAACTTGTAACCTCAGACCTATCTTTATATGCAAATTTTTACACCTTCCATAGGTATAACAAACACACTGATATAAACACTAAGACCATATTATTAAAAGGGTTGTAAGCATTCTATGTTCCATTCAAGTTCCAAGACATACATAGGCATAAAGTATCTTTGAGATTTCACAACTCAATTTATTAACTCTATGGATTCATAACTAATGAGGGGCTTTGTCTAATCTATAAATTCCTGCAACTTATATAAATGTATATGTGGATAAGACATTTAACACTCAAAACTGATTTTCAAAGCATAAAATGGAAACAAGTACATGATGAAATAAGAGTTGAGGTAATATCACCCCTTTGGATCTAAAATCCCAACAATAGTATTAAAAATTAATGAGATAATTAATATGAAGAAGATCCTCACTGTAGTGTGTTAAGGGTTTCTCTGGTAGGACCAATACTACCTTCTATAAATAAGTCATGCATTATGCCAAGAAAGGCTTCACATGTCAAACTAATAGTAAACCAAGTGGTGAACTTATGGTGAATATTTGCATGACTAAAATTAGATAGCACTTAAAATCCTCTCTCCCTCCCCCCTCCCTCTCCCTACCAATAAACCCTTCCCCTTCACCCCCTCCAACCACCCCACACAAAATATGTCTTACCATAATAGTTCCATAAATAAACTAGTATGTAGAGTAATACATCATTACATTGATAACATTTATGGCACAAAATTTATTAATTGATGGCTATCATACTTATCATATAACATAGTTTATGTTCTCTATATAAATTAAGTTATTACCTTATTTTTCACTCATAAATTTGTAAAATATTTAATTATAGATGGGTCGACCTCAGATGATGGGACTTACAATGTCAAATGTGGGTATTTGGTTGAGATTAATCTTGTTGTTGATAGTTTTCCTTGGAGCTTCCTTTGGGACCATGACCTCATTCCCAAAGTTAACCTCTTTTTTTGGTTCACAACTAAAAAAAATATCTGTGGATAATTTGGTGAGAAAAGGTTTACCTCTTATAAAGTGATGTGCTCTCTAAGAGTTTGTTGTTGAGTTTGTCCTTCATCTTTTTCTAAGCTACCCTTTTCATCTCAAGATTTTTTACTACTTTCTTACCCCGTTTCGAGTCTTCTGGGTCAAACTGATTACCATTTTTGATCTTGTCATCTAATGAAAACCTCATTTTTCTTCTTATCTATTCAAGAACTTGTGGAATATTTTTATCCCCCATTTATTTTGGGTTATATAGAAGTAGAAGAATCTCCAATTTTTCTAGAATAGGAATAATAATGTTATGAGAGTGGGTTCTTATATTGTGGCATCTATTAAGAAAAACTTTTCATCCATAAATAAGATTGAATTTGTTAAAAAGTGATAAAGTGTGAATAAACTGTAATTCACAACTATGATCTTTATATTTTGAAAGAGTCTACCAAAGGTGACAATAAGATATATAGAAACTCGATTAAGTGGACTAGAGCTCCCATCTCCTAGGGCAAGCTCAATTTTGATGGAGTGTCTAAAGGAAACCTAGGTAGAGTAGGTGGTGTAAATGCAATTAGAGACATAAATTTAGTGTTTATAGTGGCTAATGTAGGGCCTATAGGAATTCAGACTATCCTTTTTGAAAAGAGTTAGAGGGAGAATAACCTAATCACACAAATGGTTAAGCTATTCTAAAAATAGGCCAATTAAATAATTTAGATTCACAATATTATGATACAATGCTAAATTATGAAATAATGCTTAATATAGAAATTACAATGAAAAGTAATATTATAAAAGTTTGAACATGAAGACAAAATAATACTTAGCTTATTTATTGATGTGCATGCAAATATAAAAAATACAGGTGCAGGATAAGATAGTTTGATTTTTTACCCTGACTCACTAGATTTTGCAAAATAATTCTCTATCATCCTATATGATATACAAGTTCTTTTTTGGAATGACCAAATATGCATGTTAGGATTAATTGCCTCTTTGTAGATTATCTATTCAGATTGTGCACAAAGTTCTAGATATCAGTATGTAGCTCAAAACCTTAGATCCTCTAATTAGGGCATGTCACCTTGGAAAACAAGGGTTTTTGACCTCAAGTGAAGTTGATCTAACCTCAAAAAAAATTCTACCAGTGCATGTTCCCTATATATCCAATACTCTAAAGAAGGCCTCAGATTGAAGTTTTCCCCTTTATGTAGGCATGTGTGTGAACAGTTATATAATATGGTATATGTGAATGCATGTATTAAACTAGCTTGTAACTTGACAAATACTACTCATTTGATTCTCTTTGAATACTTTATACCTGTAAGAAGATTGATCATATTAATGATTTGAAAATAGGGAAGAATATGATAATTTTTCAAGCTTGAGAGGTGTTTTTGCTTGGTATAAGATAGACGTGTTATTAATTTGTACGTGATGATAATGAATGGTCTTTTACTTATATTTATACAACATCTTTTGAAATTATCTCATGGGAGGGTTAATTAAGATAAATAGGCCGACTAATACATGTCAAAATATTTTTAAATTTGACCATTTATAAGGTTTAAACACTAGCATCAGACCTAGGACACTAGTCTAGATGATAGTGTCTAGGAGGATATAAAGTTGTTTAAGACATGTAAATACCAAAGTAGGATATTGATTAGATTTTATGTATACTATGGGCTACAGGTGATCTGGGTAATCATATATCAAGGTCAAACTATAAGATAAGTATTTAGGCACAATGAGATGGTGAACATGAGCCTTTTAGTAGTGTGAAGGTCTTAAATTGAAGGGTTGATCCATGAGTGATATTTTTTAAGTATACAAGAATAAATTATTATATAAAATAAGATTTTAGTATATACATCCCCCCTATTTAATGTAGTAATGGATAAAAATCAAATTACTAGTTTAAGGGAAAGAAGTGTGTACCATGGTGTGTATAACACACCTTGCTTTGTCTTGAGCCCTGTTCGAATTTATTTTTTGTATAATTAGTGCATATAATTTAAAAATTAAATAATTATAATATTTAAAAGAAAAGAGAGCAAGGAAGGATTACACCTATGTGTCAATGCAACAATGTTTCCCCTTGATAGTTTATTTTGGTAATGATGCTTCTTTTTAGAAGCATTGGAAAAAGAGGTTCATAATTAAACCTTGGATATGTGAAGCAGAGAATTGGAGGGTGATCTTACCCCCAATTTGGTGCAAGTTTGTGTTATGCAGAGGCCATCGATATCACCGAATCTCAATCACACAACTCAAGTGTAGACATATTCTATCCAATCTAACAAATCTAGCCTGTCTCATTCAGATTAAATGGTGTAACCATCTCAACCTGAAAAATATAAGTAATGCCAAGGATGTCAAAGGAATTGAGTTTCAACTGGACTACTCAAAGGATCCAACTTTTGTAGACATATAAAATCTCAATAGGTGTATCATGGTAAGTGTATGCACGCAAATTAGCATACACTAACCTATGCACTCAAATCCCTAAGGTTTGGTCGAGGTAGCTAGCGTAATGGATGTGCTAAGCATTTGAATGGTTTTTTAGTGGAATGGTATTTCAGATAGGTAGTGGTAAAGGGTTATCTTGATGTAACCAAAATACCTCAGTAGTGTCTTGATGCTCTTTGAGAGCATCGAGCTTCATGGAGATAGAACTCCAAATCCCTATTATCTTTAATATCACAAGAAGGTAGAGTTTTTGGTCAATGTTAGGCTCAAGGAAATGAGGGAGATTAAATTGAATGAATTATGGGATAATATCTACTTTGTCAGGTTGACTTTGTCTAGTCAATGTCATCCACTAAGTGTGAATGATATAAGATGAGGCTAAAATTGAAGAGAAGAAGATAGGATGAATGGATGACTAAGTTTGTATATAGTTGTATATATGTCCTCTATTCTATGGGAGAAAAATGATAGGTATAATGGGGATGCACTCTTATCCTTCTAAAATGGCTAAGGACTCTATGATGAGGTGGGGAATTAAAGTGGATCGAAAGACCTCACATCTCAATTTAGAACTAATGTCAGGCTATGTGATAATGATGGGACCAAGTTGAATACTTGATATTGTAAATAAAGTGTTGAAAGTAAAGAATATAAAAACTAAAAATAATTGAAAACAAAACTCTTTTTTTACCCTTTTCAATGTTTGTAATGCATGGAATGGGAGAAGAAAAAAACTTATACTACTATGCAAGATGTTGATTTTTCCTAGATCTATTTGTATGCGAACTAGATAAATTGTTTTTTATTATTTTAATTGGTTTACACATAAATTAAATTTATTATTCACAATTAATATGATAAAATATTTGATCTAAAACAATAACAATGAAACACTTTCTATGAATTTTCCTTGTAAGCAAACTCGGCTAACTTTTCAACCTTTCTCACTTGATACAAACAATACTTTTCTAATGAATTGATAGGATGAAAGCAAAATATATAAGTTATTATTTTATATTTTGAAAGATAGAAATAAAAATGATTTTCACCCTTTAAAACTAATAAGATCATCAATCTACTACCTTCATACATTCACCTACAGTTTCCTATATTTCTATGTTTGCTTAGGTGATTGTTTAAGATGGAAGAAGTTTATCCAGATCTTGACTAAAATAAAATATGTCTTGGCTAGAAATGAATTGAAGATTTTATAAGATATATTTTGAGAATTATTTATAAGAGGTATTGTTAACTTGAAAGGAACTTATTTATTGAATGCAAGCATAAATCAAAACTAATAATGTTTTTGTAGCAAAGATAAATGAAAGAGATATATTTATTTCACTATCAAACTTGCTTCATTTCTATTTTGAATGGGAAACTAATTTAATCACAATAATTTTTTTATCAAATCTAATGTAATAAATAAAAAATACTAGAAACCAAAATAACTCCAACCTGATTCTTGAATAAATCAATTAAAGTGCAAGTAGTATGTCGATAGAATCCTCAACATGCTAGCTCTGTATGCTTTTATGTAGATTCTAGAAACTCTCTAGCTAGAGAATGCATAAAATATGGAACAAGATAAAAAAGGCGAGAAAAAAAATCCATAAAAATAATATCAATTGAAGTGAGGCTAGCTAATATCTTGGCTTGCTAGGTCTATGTTGCTCTCATCAAAGACACTTCTTCATTTACAACTGTGTAGTCGACTCAAAAATAATATGGATTGAATATTTTAGCGATTGTAAAAAGGTTATGGATATAAACACTTCTTGATAAAAATCTCTAATGGTAATTTTTGAATTTAAAATTAGGCCAAAATTGGCCTTCTTGTAGGAAGAAAATGGAGTTTGTGTTAGGGTGTGGAGCTAAAAGCTTCACCTAAGGCAAACAGGGAGGTTTTCTGCACATGACAGTCGCCGGCATTGGTAGGCCACAACCGATGTCGGTCAAGGGATAGTGCAAGGGAAACTGGCATTGGTAGGAGATCAGTCGGCGTCGGTCACCTCCAGTCAAGCAGGGACCAACGTCGGTCTCCTGTGGCAGCCAGAACTACTGTTGACGGACAGTCAGTTAAGTGAACGTGGAGTTTGCATGATGGAGACCAGTTCGAGTCTTTGAGCCGCTTGTCTAATTATTGTATGCATGAGATCTATATAATAGACTCATGGGTTGTATTGTTAAGTGGAGAATTTTCAAAATCTAAGTGTGGAGCTTGGAGAGTTCTTCCCATGGTGGAATCAAGTAGGATTCCCCATGTGTGTAAGATCAGGTTTGATATGCAGGGTGTTGTAGGATCATGGTGGAGATCTACATGTGATAAGTAAGATCAGGTTGGTCTGTAGGGATGTGTGTATGCGAGGGTCAGAATAGGGTCGGCGGGGGAGCAAGATCAAGGTGACAACAATACATCAGGAGCAGGATCATGGTGAGATCTACTTGGAGTACCGGTTCGTACTCGGTTGTACTGGACGTAGAATGAGGTGAAAAACAGCTTGTGTTAGTTGTTAGTTGTGACCTATGAGAGAAGATTACTCAGGTGGAAGATTACTTGGAGCCCTTGAGGAGGAAGCCTCATAGAGGTGGAAGAAGAGTGTGATCTCTTTATTGTAATTTCCTTTGTAATGAGTTGAATACAATTGTGTGTTGCCTCTCATATTCTGTGTGTTTTCTCATTGATAGTTATTTGTTCTTCTGGTTATTTATGCAATCTTAAGTTGCTTATACAATGGTAATCATGTGTGCTCTTAATTCTGACAAGTTGTGTCAGAGCTTTGGGGAACTTAGGTCCTATCAGTTTGCATGGGAGAGTTAGACCAAGTGTGATGGCAAGTTTAACTTGAGATGAACTAAAAAAGGATAAAATTAGGAGAGTGGGTGATCTAAGCATAATTGAAAGTGAAAATAAGTGATAAGAATAAGAAACATGAAAATAATTGTAAAAAATACATTAAAATGGGGGTCACGGGAGTTAATTTTGTAAGGCATTTCCACTATGATGGAATTGTCACTTTATGCAGGGGTGGTAATAGAATTGTCACTTATATTATCAAAACCACCCTATAATATAACTAAATCACCTATTTTTAAATGCATAACCACACTTTTATACTAGAACCACCTCTTAAGTTTCAAAACTACCACAACGGTTGTGGAAACTAAGGGGCAATTTTATAACTGAGGAGGGTAGTTCTATCACTTAGGGTGGTAGTTTTATCACTCATGACCAGTTTTTAAAAAATATGGAAATGGATAGGAAGGTTGGGTCAAAAAGGGGTCAAAAGAGGAATTTGTAAGCATAGGAGGATTTAGATCTAGAGAGTTCCATATGGAGCATAAAATAAGAGTCATTACATCATCATCAGATTTGTATCAAAAATATTATACTATGTAATTTTTTATTGCATACATATTGAAATTTCAATAGGGTGCATTTTCATGAATTGGTAAGGTATAGACCTAAGAAAGGCATACTAAAAATAAATGGGAATTTAGAAATACTTACTTTACTTACCTATACAAAGGAATGAACCTTATCGAGACTTCATGCAAATTACAAACAAAAGGTGAGATTCAAGTATGATTTTTAAAGAATAATGAAATTAGGATATATAATTGGAATAAGGAGAGTATGTGTACCATACATGCAGGAAAATCATACTATTTGGACCATCTCATCAGGGGATTGAATCTAGTGTGAAGCCATGCGTACCTACAAAATGAGAAAAATGTGTTACAAAAGATAGAAATATCATTAAAATGTCAATGATAAAACATTGATTTGTAATACTCAAAAAATAACACACACACACATAAAAAAAAATGTAAATACTAAATATTATGCTAAAAATGGAAAACTTTTGAAATAAAATGACTAGTTTGGGGCCCAATATATTCAAAATTTTGTCAAATATAATTCATTTGTGTCATTTGCATTGAAGGAGATTTTGGAGCTCTATTTTGTCATTAACCATTTTGAGCACAAAAGTAGTCATCAGAAAGAGGATGACATGAGGATGGTGAATGTCCTAGTTGGAGGCATGATCAGGTCACATCAGGTTAGCTTTTGCTAACTTTTTATTTTTGCCATAATTTTAGAAATTTATTCAAAATGTAGCTAAAATCTAGCAAAACTTAAATTTTTTTACTTTGTGATCACCATGGGGGAGAGTATATTAGGATTTTTTAATGTTTGTTAGGATTTATATGATTTTTAGTGGTGTTTTTTTTTTTTTTTGGAGGGGGGGGCGGGGTTAGGGAACCCACAGATGACTGGTAGAATCATCGCTTGAGTTATGGAACTACCACCTATTATGAGGGTAATTTTGTAACCATTATAGTGGATTTGCAACCACCGTAGGGTGGTTATGGTGTTGCTACCATTGTGAGGTTACTTAACCACCTAAGGTGGTTACATTTATACCTTGAGTTGGTTTTACAACTATCATAGGGTGGTTTCGTAACTGTTGCCTACAAATAGAGGTGGTTTTGTGAGTGTAAAAGAAAGTGGATATTTTTGACTTGTTTAGATCATGAGATTGGTTTTATTGACTGACTAACTAATGTGGGGTTATTTTTCTTATTGCATGGGACTATATCTAGTGGAGAAGATCTTGGGAGCAAGAGTGGTTCCCTCATGTCTTATCACTTCTAACAGCTAATGAGTTGGCCCTACTTGATTGAGTAGGGATTATTCATATTACACGAGCACAGATCACCCCTTCTAGTCATTTTTTATATGATTTATTGATATATTAAGACCCTAACCAAAACACATTTGTATTTCCTTAGGTCATAGGAGAGTGGATAATTAGTCTTATCAATGTATATTAGATTATTGGTCTTATTATGATCGAGTGTTTGGTGTGTATTTATGGCATTGATAGTCACCACAAGGCCCTTAAATAGGTAGATTTAGAGACAGTGATGTACCTTAAATGGGTGTAAATTGCAACATGAGGCTTTTTCAGGTGGAGGGGTTAATGATCCCTAACCTATAGAAGACCATGATTGGTATCATTGCCTCTTGATTAGTTGAGGACAAGGGTACAGATAGGATTTTGTACATTTGGTCATTGATCATTTTGCATATAGAGGAGATAGGGTCTCACTACACTTGGAGCTAGGAAATATTAGTGTAGACCTATAGGGAATTATACCAAGTGTCTCACCTAGGATCTAACCCCATCAACCCCTTGAATATTATTATAGGTTGGGTTTACAAGTGGTTGATTCCCTATCAGAGTAGAGTGTTGATTGGGGAACTAGGAGACACTAGGGATATTAGATGGGTAGATGTGGTGCCATTTCATGTTTTTCCCCAAAATTTGGGGTCTTTAACAATGGTATATTTGGTTTCCCTACCTTACCAGGACATGCATAGTAAGAGTATCTATGAGATGGAGAGGGTGATGGTGAGGTCCCAGGTCATACTGAGTTAGAGGAGGATCTAGACATAGATGAGGAGGAGTGATCCAAAACTTGAAAAGCTTTGGTTGAAAGATAATTCAAGAAACAATAACGAGACAATTCAAATAATGCTATCTCTGAGAAGAGATGTTTTATTGATCAAATTTGCAGACCCAAACATATGCTTATCTCTAAGAAGAGATGTCTGATTTCCATTTCGAGTTACATCTTCATTTATACATATTTTGAAGGTGTGGGAAGGATGTGTAAGGTCACCAATCTTGAGGGAGATGAATTGGTTTGACTTCTATGATTTACAACAATACAGAATTTGAGGAATTACTATTTTTAGACTGCACTACTAAAATTGAAATTTAGGGCACTTCCATTGGGTTTTCAAGGGTCAAAATTCATTGAGCAAAGCTCAATGCCATCTCACCACATTATCCTCATTCTTAGCTTTCCAACGGTTCAAACGATGAGTAAATTGGAGATACGGTGCAAAAGTTATGGCTCTTGAAAGTTTTGTCATCAATTGGAGTGGACCCGTCCCCTGAATTGTCACCTGAATTGTTACCCAGATCAAGGAGGATGTAGAGGATGATTCTAATCTTGAGTGGCAAGAGGTAAATCTAGGTAAATTATTGATTTTTTTCATTTTTTATTTACAACTTATGTTTTGATTTATCCTAGTTGCTTAGTTAATTTTATAGATGCTACATTTTCTTATGTCAGGTATATATAATTCATCCTATGTGATTTGTGATTACATATATTATGGGTGCATGGAGGAGGATGATCAGGGATACCATGATCAATCTATTCTAGTTGATCTCTAACTAGACATGAGACCAGTTACTAGTAGATCTTGGGATTCCTATAGAGATTAGGTTCCATATGTATGTGTTTTCCCCATAATATCATGCTTTATATATGTTGATGAGATTGAGGATAGAGAACAACACTCTATTATCCAAGGCAAGGAGAGTAGAGGCCTTAGTGGACATTATGATGAGGGGAGGAGGTAGTGGAGCCTCCATTTGTAGGACCAAGAAGACAACATTAGAGAGAGGATTAGGTAATACTAATCCTCTCATCAACTTACCAATGAAGAGTCTAAGGGTGATAGGAGGAGAGATGAGTAGGAGACATCATCAGATTGACAACCTTGTTCATTATACTGCTTCAGCACCCCTCTAGAAGAGGGAATATTTCTAAGACTTATTTTATATATGTTTTGGTCACATCGATGTATATTTGATTCTATTTTAGATGCCCTAAGGCATGTTGATCCTCTACAAAGGTATTTATGTTAGACATTTTTATTATATAAATTTGACAACCTATATGACACATATGGATGTTTTGGCATATCTTTTATTGGTCGTTATATGATGCAATTTATTTATTTTTATATTAGATTTTTAGTTTATGCACTTTATAATAATAGACGTGTGATGATGTATGGAAATGTGTATTTTATTTCATTTTTGATATGTTGTAGTAGGGAAAAATGTTTATGTATATGTGGGAACAGAGTGTATGCAGACATTTTAATTGTGATAGATGTTCATATGTGACTACAACTATGTTAATATTTATTTTGGTAAGTGATTACTTAATTACTTTATTCACAAAAATATGTTACTTCAGATTTTCATCAATGGATTTAAAGGGGGAAACAAAATAGATGGGAGGTGAATCATGACTCAAAATCTCATAGGATAAAGGAAGATGACCTCACCCTTATGAGCAAATGGGTATCTGTACTTCTTAAAAAAATTATAGAATACTAACTTTAAGGGATTCATATAGAGGGAACCTACTTTGATAGAGTTGGTGAGTCTGAAAATATTACCTTTTTGGAACATAAACATATAGACAAACCTCTTTGAAGAAACCAATTTTTAGACACTTTTTTCTAATTTAACATTACTTTTGAATTTATCTTCTATTCCTCTGTGTGAACCCCTAGATCTAGTCTCATGTGACCAAGAATACACATGGTATCATTAACAAAGGTTATATGTAGGTGAGTAAGGTCATCTCACCCCAATGGAAACCCCATGCAACTATTAATATGTGAGGGATCAACATCGAAGGTTAACAAAAGGTGAGGGATGCATGATTTTAACTTTTATATTTTCATAAACTTTTAGCTTTTAATTTTTATTTGTAAGGCTCTTACTCCCAAACCTTGGTCTCATGTAACTAGTAGGATGTAAGGGATCATCATCGAGGGCCAAGGTGGGAAATAAATGTCACCTATGTTTGAGCATGCTAATGTTTTATTTTTCAAATGCACCATAAAGGGGGACTCTATCATAACTGAGTTTCTTGACTCCACTATAAGCTATAATTTTTCTAAGTTGTGAAAGAAGATGTAGGGAAAGAGGTGTTCTTTACTCATAAGAATTGGGATATAGACCAGTGTAACATGTTGATTTTGAGGTGGTGAATAAATGTGAGAATAGGCTGAATGTTATGTGTTGCATTTTAGAAATCTTCATATTGTACAAACTAACCAACTAAATAACCACAAAATAATACTTCTACCATGATGGTGGACATGTGACATATGAAAATGCAATGTAGGTGAAAATGGGGTGGTACATGAGAACTAGATATACAAACATTTTATATTCAAAGATTTTATGGACATGCCAAACTCTTCGCCCTCTAAAGTGCATAACTAGTACGCTCCATTATTGAAATATTTTGTTACTAGGTAGGGGCCTATCCTATTGGGTCTAAATTTTTGACCCTCTCCTTTATTTTTGTCGATCTAACTATCAATTATAAGGATAAGGTCTCCAATGTAAATTGGAAACTTAGGGTCATAATTATGTAACTCATACTAATATTGGTGAGGCAAAACCTATTTTGGGTTCCTAATCCTGGTGTCTAGTCGTGCATAGATAGGATCCTTTTGGAATTTAAAAACTCATTTATCATGACCCCTTTTTGGTGCATGAAACATCCTAAGATAGTCCTATAGCCTATATAACTAGTGATAGGACATAACTAATTTTGCATCTTCTAATACTAGGTTAAAGCGTTCTTGTGATGGATTATCGAGATGCATTCCTAGATTGGTTACTCATATGTTATGGAAAGGTTGTCTGATTTTGAGAACATTTGGGAAATCATGAGGATCAACATTGATATATAAGGTTCTTGTCATTAAGGTATGAACCCTCTCCTTAGGTATGGGTATACATGAGGGAAGACAAGGGTTTCATACAGGTGATCTAAGATCAATGGGGTAATTAAATTAATTGTCTAGCTCTACATGATGAAGTATTAGGTGGCCCTGATATTAGTGATAGGAGTTAAGGTAATATCCATAATTATTTGATATCTCTACCATATTAATATCAAAGACATCAAGTAACCTTCCTCGGGTCTCTTGGTCTTAGGAATTAATAAGTTAATGAGCCTGCCCCTTACTTGGGGTAAATTGGAGGGTCTATGGATGCATGGGTGTGTCACTCTTGTGTAATGGGAGAAGGAAGGGAAGAATTTATTGGAATATAAAAGGTTGTCTCCTAAGCTCTATATAGAAGTATGTGTGATCTTCTATAAATTTGAAATATCATTTATTTGACTTCCTTTTCAGAGGTGGAAGAATAATGGCATAGTTGGGATCCTGCTTAGATATGGGGAGTATCCCAATGTAATTAGGGTCTTTTTTAGGTAGAAGAGGTGCAGGGATGTATTTGTTTAGTTTAAAATATTGTGGATAGGGAATGGGAAACACTATTTTCCCCATCATTATGTGTTGGAAAGCTTGCAAGAATTCTGTAAGTGTTTTGTTAGGGCCTTTTTCTTGTATTATGGGGATGAGGGGTCTTTCTTTGGGGCTATATGGGTAACTATGAGTTTTTATATTGATTTATACTTTACCCACTATCACAATTCAAACCCTCTCTTTAGGTATAGGAATGGCGAGAGGGGGGAGTGATTTTATCAATTATCAATGGGCTCAAAGCTTTTTAAGAAATAGGACTAGGTGCAAGTCAATGTAAGATAGCTAACATATCTTGGGGGAGAAGCTTGAAGGGTTAGGGTCTCTAAAATATTAGTAGGGATTTTTCATAGTGTAATTGATAAGCATACTATTAAGTGGTTCAATAGTGACAAGGGTAGAATCTAGACCAAGACGTGTCCTCATGTGGTTGAGCATCAGGTGACCATGTTGAAAGCTACAAGGATGGTTGTTATGGGGAGTGGTTTCTTTGTCTCTTAATACCTCCATCATGTAAATCTCAGGCATGCAAGCCAACCACCTTTGGTATTGTTGGCCCTGAGGTTCAAAGAAGCCATATGTTCCCACCTCTCACAAATTGAAGGGAAGAATTAGAGGAGTTTCTTTCTCCATGAGATTAATAATTTTTGTGGTAGATAGGGAAAAAATCATGGCATTAGTGGTTGGATATGATTTAGGGATATTTATAGTTGCTACTATGTATTTTTCACTTGATTTATATCTTGGTACCTCTTCCTCTTTCTTAAGGATGACCAATTTAGGATTTGAGGCTTCAATGACATGGACAAACTGCAGAGCTTTCATAACCCCATTGGTGGGTAAGTGATAACCAATGTGCAACCCTAGTCATTTGTGCATGGTATATTTTAACATATCAAAGGGTTTAGGATCCCATTTGGCAATGAAAACCTTCCCTAAGTGTAATAACTAATTTTTTTAAAATATGGTGGAAGGAATAGCCTTCATCCAATGTATCCAAGGGTGCCCCAAGATCATATTGTAATTGGTGTCTTATCTATGATGTAGAATTTAGTCAGGACTGTCTTGGGACCCATAGTGATTGGGACCACAATGGTTACTATGGAAGTGAATTTGAGGTTTTCATAGTCACAAAGGGTATTACGTGTAGTAAAGAAATTGGTTTCCCCATAACAAAGTTTTTGTAAGAAAGAGAAGGGGACAATGTTGACCACTACTCCATCATTGACCATGGCTCTTTTTGCATAGTTGTTGTAGATCCATACTTGTAGGAAAAAAATGGATTTCCTACCCTAGTTAACTCAAAGTTAGGTGGGAGGCTTCGTAAGTTTAAAAAGTAACCAATGTCACGTGATCCCTGACTAGGCAGGAACATGTCTAGATCAATGTGGTTGATCTAGGCTTATAGAGGGGGAGTGACACTAGATAAATGCCCCAGTCCTAGGGCATCGAAAAAGGTTGATCGATAAGCTGATTAGTTCTTGAGTAGATCTAAAAAAGAGACATGAGAGAATGTTTTAGTTAGGTCAGATATCAAGTTGTAGTTACCTATGAGTTTAAGAATGGATTTAGTTTCTAGGATATTCAAGGGATAGATGGTCATGGGTTGTTACTCCTTAATTCAAATAACAATGTTTATTTCCTCCTTGAATTCTAATTCTATGACTTTTATCATTTGAGTTTTGTCTTAAACTCCCAATTGAGGAGCCACATCAGTGTTTGGTGCCCCAAAAATGGCGGCTTCAACATCATGATTACCCATTGACATGGTTTGATTGTGTTGATTGGGTTGACCTTATGAGTTATTTTACCATTAACCTTAAGAAAGGTGTATTTGGTGATTAGGGAAAGGGTTGTGGTAAATTTTTAGTTTCTATTTTTAAAGAGTGATAAGACCATTTAGAAGGGCTTAGGTGTTTATGTGCACACCTCCTAGGAACATATCCACAAGCATTTTCCTTTGATCCTTTGAGAGCCTTGTATAAACTTGTTATATTCTCAATAACCCTAAGTATCATGGCCTATGACTATGTGTAAGAGACAATAGATATTAGGATCATAATCCCTAGGTCTCATGTTATGTCCTTGATGCCTAAAACCTTGTTGGTTATTCTATGGGTACTAGTTTTGGTTTTGGAACTAGATGTATTGTTGATTTGACTGATATTAATTTGGTTCTAGTTTTAATAATATGCATTATCAAGTAGTGTTCAGTTAAAATAAATTACATGAATGGAAGGATGAGGAATTTGATTCCTACCCCCTGCATTATTAGTGTTGGTGGTTTTATTCATAGGTGGGTATTGACCGTTATTTGTGGGATTTTGTTTCTTGGTTTGATTGGTGAAACCACTAGTAGTAGTGTTCCTATTTTCATTTAGGATCTTGGAACCTTGGTTGTTTGTGTTGTTTGTGATTTTGTTCATACTTTGATATCCCCCATTTTTTTGATTGGGGGTGACAATGTGCCCATTAGCTCCATAGGTTAGTCATCCACTATCGATGGTTGCTTGGTCAATATATAGTGCAGTTTTGATAGCCTCCTTATATGATGGGTATGGTAACTTTTAGATGTCTTACCTTATTTCTTTATTATTTCTGAGCCTATACCTACTTTCTTTCTCTTTGGACACTAATGTCTGGGATAGACACTAGCATCAACACTAATGTTATAACCCAATGCAAGTGTCCAATGCCTAAAATTCATCTATTTTACAAATGAAACATATCCTAATGTTTGGCCTAAGTTATTTAATGTGAGTTACTTCTCCAAAGGAATTGATATAAATACAAGATCAGCCCTCATTCATTCCTCACCTAGTAACATGAGAAAAATCCATAGTATTCATACCAAACAACACTCAATTAAGCAAAGCTTACCCATTTTATCCTATTTACATACTAGTAATAGGGATAAAACATCTATAGGTCTAAAGTACTAAAGGAGCAACCCAAGAGATTTATTTTCCAAGTTACAAGCTAGGTCACTGTTGTACTTACTTTCTACATATTACATGATTCACACACAATATAACATGTAGGGAAGAACTAGATCAATCTAAAGCCATATTAAAAGTATTGGATATGTAGGTATCACTCATTGATAGAGTGTTATTTAGGGT
The DNA here is from genome assembly GCA_037957365.1 of Torreya grandis. Classification (NCBI taxonomy): domain Eukaryota; kingdom Viridiplantae; phylum Streptophyta; class Pinopsida; order Cupressales; family Taxaceae; genus Torreya; species Torreya grandis. Next base: position 798,986 of record JARHVA010003197.1, on the reverse strand, counting down.
CAGCTCGACATCATGTGTCCACTAACGCATTTTTCCCCAAGTTCACCATGAAGATGAAAAACCAAGGTTTTGACATTTCATGAGGAGTGACAGTCCATGACCCAAATCTAAATGCATCAAAGTGAAGATGAAGTTAAATCCATAAGAATTCAAGTGGTTGCATCCTTTTCCATTAGGTATTTCATATAGGACACTTGCATCAAATCCAAATATAGGGTCAACATAACCATCCGAAGCTGATGTTAATGTCCAGAGCTTTAGAGGCACTTAATCCAGAATTAGGAGATTGTCCCAAAATCATTTGCTAGCCTACTTTATGAATGTTCTAGATCCAACACTACATAAGCATAAGAACCAACTACGTATGTTACTTCTTAGTCATTTCCATACATAGCTTAGTTGTGCTTTCTATATTTAGCCATTTCTCAATTTTATAAATTCAGCATATGTTATATTTTAGTTTTGCACCCAATTGGCCTATTGTAGATCTAATTATCACCCTTGTGATTATTCATTTCTATATCCCCTTTAATGTCTAGATAACCCTAATCTAAACCACATTTTAGGGTTAAATAATAAGCTATAAAAGCATAGTCCTTGCACAAAAATAACATAGAATGCAAGTGAATGTGTTGATTCCTCTCTCACTATAGAAAATATAGATGATATGCATGCACATGGTATTTCATACTCTCATCTAGGCATGGATAATGATATATAAAATTATGATAATCTTTCTCCTCCATTGGAATTACTAGATAATGCTATAAATGATACTTTTTTTCACTCTCTTTAAAGATCAAAAGATGCGAATGAATTTGAATTGAAAACAAAAAGTGACATAATTGCTTCAGATTTAAAAAATATTGATCATGATGTACTTTGTAATTATTCTCATGATAATGTTCCTATGTCCATAGAATACGATTTTCATGATAGTAATCATTATGATGACTCTTTCCCCTCTCCTAAGTCAATCAAACCAAATGAAGTTAAATGTGATGCCTGTACTCCCATACAAATCCAATGCGATAAAATAAGCAACGATTATCAAGTTTGTACTAATTCTACCTTATAATGTAATCTTCGACCATGTAATGACATTTGTCACGATCCTTTCATGCCAATGTTTAAAATATATGGTCAACTACAACCCATGAGTGAGTAATTTTATCTCACTACTATTCCCACTAATCATATTGTATCCATGATGCATACCACTAATGACCTCCAAATGGAGGTTCTTGATCTCACTTTACAAATGAGTTCATGTTGTGAAAATATCAAAGATAATGTCATCTTAGGTCAACATCTCACATAAGTTATATATGAACATTCATATCCAAAATATTTTTTTATGCGTAAACTACCCGTGTTTGATGGTTTTGGATATCCTTATACTCATTTAACTCAATATACACTCTCTTTCAAATAATGGGAAAATGATGAATGTGTTATATTAAAAGTTTTCCATATAAGTCTCACATGGGATGTGTCAGATTAGTTTTATAGTTTACCTAGTGGTTCATTACCTAACTTAAAAAATTTATAAGATGCATTGTTATATCATTATCATAAACACTTGTTACCCAAGTGTAGTCATTTAAATTTTGTCATGAATACTTGATTATATTAGTTTTGGCCTTATTTCACTTTAATTCACTTATGCACTTAATCTAGACCTATCTCTCCCTCACCCTATCCCAAGCACCTATTTAGACCTATTTTCTTTTTTAAATTGTTATTTTTCACCTATAAAAATGTTCTAACAACTAAAAATACCTATAATAATATGTATGGATGGGTCCAGACTCAAAATCCACCTATTTCCCTAAAGGACAAGAATATTAGAAGGGGATAATAGTGGTATAAAATATTGTCCCCTATGGGCCATTTTTTAAAATTTGAACCCTCACTTACATTGAGATATATTTTTTAAGGATTATTAATGTGTAATTTCCCCTTGTGAATTTCTATAAAGTCACACTTAAGTCACTTATTCAACCAATTGGTAATTTCAATAAAGAATCATACTTACACTAATGCACATTGATCAAAGCTTCCTTATTCTTCCTAATTCTGATTCTAATAACTTGAATCAGTCCTCAACCAAGTCTAAAGCATGTTTTATCCAATCCAAAGCAAACCATGGTCAATTATTAAAGTCATTTCTAGATGCATTCATATAGTCAAAGGATCACAATTACATTAAGCTCTCTAAGTGGGAGAACTACATGGTATTTAATTCCCACTTCAAAGTATTAGATACATGGGTAGTGTTCAATCATCATAGGGGTGATTGTGGTTAGTTAAATCCATTACACTCCCCCCTTTTATATTTTCAAGTTTCCAATCATTTCAATCCTTATAAGGGTTTCAACTTTGAAGAAGTTATTTACAGATCTTTTACACATATTTGAAGGTCAAATATCCACATACAAACCTGATTTAAGCCATCATAAATGACCATAACCTGAGTTTCTATTTTTTAGAAAAGGACAAGATCGACCAATGGGGGGATATAATGGTAGTACATCCTATCCCAAGTTGAATGATCATGACCTTTGGTAGTTTCAATTTTAGCTTCTGAATACTTTTAGTTTCAGTTATTGTTTGTTAGTTTTAGTCTTCTATCAACTTTACAGTCATATCTTAGATAGAAATATCTAATTTTTTCATTTCATTTCATAATTAGTCTTATTTAAATCTATTTCACTTTGTCAAATTTAGTATTTTACCATCATTTTGCTTGTCGAACGTCCATTTACAACATTCTATTATGTTCCACTAAATTTATCTGAATTAAGGTTAATCATCACATTAATTCAAAATTTTGATAAAATACTAAGTTAAAATTATAACATCTATAAGGTTTTCAATAGGGTCATGATGAACTTATCAAAGATTAAATTTTACGATTAAAGGATACTTTTCATTCATTAATTTCTCAACCCTCAAATTTGGAAAAATAGTTTATCTTCGATATGGGTCTCTTATCTCCACTCAAAAAATGAGCCAATAATAATTTTTTTTTTTTTTTGATAAATTATACATGGACATGTTCAAATATGCATGTGATCTCAATTCCACAATACAAAATGCTAATGAGTCAACATCATATTCACACAAGCAGGAAGTTATAAATAAAGAGTTAAAGACAAATTCTAAATTTACAATAAAGAATCTAGTTGAAGTCATTCATAAGATATATGAGTTAATAAAAATAACTCCTAGTAAGGAAGAATAATTTAAGATACTCAATAAATAGAAGGAATCAATCTACAAAGCATTGCCTAATGTAAATAAATCTACTTTCAATACGAAGCCATCACTTCATTTTGAAATATTTAGAGATTGAACACATGTTATCTTATAGGCATCATTGGAAAAAAAGTTAATCACTCTTCCTCCCAATTATTATCATCAATCTCATCATCAGGAGTACATAAAAGGCAAACCATTTTACACCTATCATGGTATAAACTAACATAAGGATAATGATTGCTACACATTGCATGAAAACATATCATAATTAAGAGATAAAGGGGTTATCACATTTGAAAAATTGGATAACGAGGTAACATAATCAAATCCTACAAAGATAGTGACATCTAAAAAGAGCCAATGATTATTCATGCACTTGTAAATATAACACATAAATAAGATTTTGTTGTCAATAAAATCCAACTATATAATAATGTACAATGATTTTTTTGCAAAGTATGGGATATAATGATAAATATTTATAACATACACATGGTTCCAATAAACGACATATTGTTTTACCAATCACTTTTGGAATCAAGATGGTGAACACATTATCAGTTATACAATATATCATTCCATAAGCCAATGCACATTTAGGACAACCTTGGTTACAAAAAATGAATGCAACAATGAATAAGGATTATATTAGTTTATCTTTCACTTTTAAAGGTGTTTTTTTAGCATTCAAAAGCAATAAATAAAATATGAAGGTCATAAGGGTATATCATAATAGTACATCTCAACATGAAAAAACATGGATACCAAAGTAAAAACATCAAAATTTGGATCCAATATATAAAAAAACAATGCATACTTAAATGATATCAAAAGATCATGTGAGATAGTATCACAAGGTAGCTATAAGTAATAATCAGTACAATGCATAATTTATCTTCCCATAAAGATGGTTAGCTCATTCTATAGTTTGTAATTATCTCAATTACAATCATACATCATTATTTAATTAACACATTTCACTTACAAGATCATAATCAAATATGTTAACAGTTTCAATCATCATACTATCACAACTTAAGCTATCAAATGAAAACGCTTTCCAAGAATACATATAATATAAAATTCTACATAAATCTAATATAATAAAAATATATATAAAAGTGTGTGTGTGTGTGCATGTATAAAGTTTACAAATATCACATGATATAATGTCACTCAATAATGGGGTCATAGTCATGTGTCTGTCCACCTCCCTCTACTAATGACCAACTATGAGAGGAAGAAGTTCCACTAGTAGTTTGTCATGATCTCGAGCAAGATCGACTCCTCTATTCACAATCCTTATACATGGCCACTTGCACTTGTAGTACAACATGTTCACATTATAAATGTATATAATCATAAAACATATTATAGCCTAGATCTGTTAATGGAGAAGGATGGAGCATCTGATGTATAATAATATCTAACCTCAGTTAGTCATGCTCATTGATAATTACATCTCTCTCGACTATCATGTCATCACGCTCTACTATCACTACAATAAATAATGCAATAGTTATATCCACTTGATAAAAAATGGGAGCATTTTCACCCATAATATATATCGCTAGCCCAAAAATATCATTAGGGACCACTTCACTAGGCACATGTCATGTGAGGACCTACAGATGTCACTATGATGGTCAACTAATACTCATCATCCCTTATAAAACATATGATACATGATATCAGTGTTAAGGTTACTAAAATAAATAAAACTATGCATAAATACTAAATAATACAAAAACATAATCATATGAGGCCCTTGAGTATTAGACATTATTACACCACCTACATCTACTCCACTTTGTGCCTAAGGTAGATCCTTTACCATGATTGGATACAAAATAGACCACATATGGGCTGACCACCATCGAGTATATATTATTGTGCAACCAATGTCATATGCATTCGATGTCTAGATCACCAGATCCACATCCAAAAATGGGATGGGAGAAAAGTATGCAACACTAGGTCGACCCATATCCCCCTCCCTTAGTGGAAATATAATTTATTGTCTCTAAACATATGGTGTTAGGGGTACATCCTAAAGGATGTCAAACTATCTTGTGACATGCTCAAATTGGAAGAGCTCATTAACATTAAGCCATCGGTCATGAAGCCAACATCTCACCTGAATGTGCCTAAGATCTACCCTCTCCTCTGGCCACCTTCCATAACCCATGTAGGGCCACAACACAATATCTCTAGTATATAAATGATCCAATATCTAACAACACTCCATCATCCCATGCCTCACCATGTAGGTTTTAATCACCCATATCTTATCAAATATATGTGAATGAGCCCATCCACCACAAGACATCCCCAAAGGTAGAATCTTTATAATGTGTACATATGCCCAATAGTATAAAAGTGTGGTTGAGCCCAACCCTCCTCCAAACCCCTCTCAGGTAAATATGTGAATATCCTTATATAAGTGATCTATCATAATATTCACTAATAATATATCATACCATGATCCTCAATATCCCAAAAACATTGGTGCATCTAATACAAAATAGATACACCATCATTTTCAACCATAACAAATGAAGTCAATAGTGCATAAATGAATTTCTGTAAATATGAAACATTCATTGACGCAATATCTGAAAAAAAATATGGTAGTATAATTGAGGGCATAATAGGCACTATGAGCATGTCCCATATTGTAAAAATAAACATACGATATATGGGTTGGCCCACCACCACCCTATAATTTCACCCATCTCCCAAAAATAGGCAACTACATATTCCTCCATACATGCTCCACAAACACTAACATATGCCTTGTCGAGAGCCATAAAGTACAAGTATTTGAGTCCTATAACTCAGTGAAAGTAGTCATCATATGCATGTATCAAGGCATCAATGTTAGCCACCTAACATGCTGAAGATCGATTACATCCAATTTAGCCCTCTCATCATATGTTAATGGTAGTGCATGTATAGTCTCCATCATATGGCCACCTTGGAACTCTATGGCTTGTATATCAACATAAAATCACAAGTTCAAAAAAATCACAATATCATACACAAATTTGATTAACAAACTTTAGATATAACAACTAATAAAATATTAATTTTCCTAAGACAAAACCACGGTCATGTAGATAGATTTGTAGATAGGTTCATAGATTAATCTATCGCTAAGCAAATAGGTCTACAAATAAGTCTACGCTCGACTAGGACATCTTTAACAAGGTTAATATAGGATTGTTGTTTAGTGGAAACCACTAATGCCATATGAAATTTCATGAAAAATACATAAAAATGAAAAAAAAAAATTGAGTTTTTTGGCTTACTAGGGGTAGTGTATCCTCAAATTGTAAGTTGGCCCTAACCTGCTCAAATAGTGTCAACCCAAGTACTCTCCTTTGTGGTATCTTCTCTCACTTAGAGTTTATAAATTGTAACATATCAATATGAAAATGATTTATAATTTATTTTCAACCAACCTATTTATATGGGTTAACTTTTTCTTTTAAAAAATTCAAAACATTTATTACATCAGAGGCATTTTTATTGGGGTGCCAACTCTAAAGATTCATCTCACATGTGAAAAAAATCCTTGGAGATGTGAATCTCTTTTTGAACAAGGAAATGCATTGTAATAATTTATTGAGACCAAGGAAATGCATTGTGACCAATGTTATCCCCCATTCCACATTGTCTAAGCAATTGAATGCCCTACACTGCACCACCTTCCAAATCAAAATCGACTAGTAGCATCTGACATCTTACTATCCTGGTACCTCGGCCAATGTCCACTCTTATTTGAGATCCACACTACCTCAAGCCATAGAAAAAAAACTACCATCTGAGTCCCATCCTCATTGATCAAGGGAATTTTCATAGTTTAATACTATTAACACATCGATTTATGTAGATTTATGTAATAGTTTAAAAACATGGATTTAACATAATTGATATTGATCTACGTAATATCCAATAAGATTATATACTATAAAAAATAATCCTCCTTTTCTTCCCTATTTTTAACATATGAAATCAAATATGTCAATTTTTTTTAATAACTAACATAATAATTTTTTATCAATGAATAATTTTTATTTTTTTTTTGTTATCAAAAAATCTAAGGGAACACTCGCAAAAAAAAATGTTTTGAAAGGATTTTTTAAAATGAATTACATATTTTTTCTATCATGAGTTTTAACTGAGGTTCGATTACCAATTTACACTCTTTCACTTTAAATTACCTCACTTTATTAAAAAATCTTAACAAATCCACCTAAAAAAAATAAAAGAGTGATTAACTTTTATAAGATAAGCCTCTAAATGGTCCATAATTATCTATGTATATTTGAGTCCATCATCTTAAATGTCTTTCCATTGCTTCTCACCATCATCACCCAACTCACCTTGAAATAATTCACCACTTTAATGCTCTGTAACAATGTATTTGGATGTCAAAATAAGTTTGTGTAAAGTAATTATGGGTGCAAACTAATCAGGATGTGAATTACCATACAATGCTTTATTCTATGATGGTTTGAGTTTTTCATGTAAAGAGATATCCTCTTTTCCCAATCACTATGTGATATATTGCATTTGTGTCTATTGGGATTGTGCGGATTTAATGCAACTATTGGATTTACATGACTTACATCCATCAAAAAGGGGTATATAGCTTCTAAGGTGATAGGTTCTTTTAATATATGTTTTTTAATGTGAAGGGTCAAAAAGGACAACATGATGTTGATTTAATTGTGATAATTTTTCATCTTCGACGTGTCACTCAAGTTAGCATTGCAATGTCAATGATATAGAAATAAGACACTGAGGTTCCAAAGTCTATATTATAAATTATGTTTATCTATGTGTTACAAATACAATCATTAAGAAGGGGGGGTAAATAAGTGATGAAATATAACATAATTCAATTCCAAACTCTTAAACATTCATTACATACAACCATGATGCATACAAATTAACCATTGTAATGAAAAAGGAAGATATAACAAGATCAAGCACATAACACATGATATATGTGAGAAACCCTCTTGAGGGATAAAACCCATTAAACCCTATAATATGTACTACAATCCTATAAAACAAGATCCAACATTTATACCAACACCAACTAATCAAGGAACCCCTAACCCTTAGTTTAGTGAGACACCAATCCCACAAGGAGCTACTGCCTGTGTCTAGCTGAGCACCCACAACAACTAAATCTTTAGCAAGATTTATCTTGCAAGGAGAAACCAAACCCCTAGGCAAATAATCACCCACATAACTACCTTTAATATATCATCTTAAACACCTATTACTTCTCTTCAACTGATGATGACCACCTTTGTCTACACTCTTCACCTCTAATCTCTCTCAAGTTACCTTTGGGACTAACTCGCTCAAACTACCTCTTCTAGGCTCATTAGGTCTAATGATTTATATGTCTTGTTGCATCAACTTGATAAAACAATCATGATTGATCCTCTTTACTCTTTTTTTATCCTCAATGACATGTACCTTCTCTTTTAAAGGTTCTCTCTTTCACTTGAATATACACACACACAACACACACACATAATAAGTCCAATTAAACCTTGTATTTATACCATTCTCTTCCTTTAAACCATCTTGGTCAGCCAAGATGCTTTACATATTTGTTATACCTTTGAAATAGGTCCTCATACATTTTACATGTAATAACCACACACTCCTTATGCTAAAAAATACCTCATTATCCCCAAACCACCATTAGGTTTTGGTGAGACCTAAAACAATAAGGCCTTCATACTCACATGTTACAAGTGAGACTACTTGAACCACCTTCATCATTTAAAAATTATTAAAAAACATCAAACCTATCTCCAATATCCCCTTTCTCACTCCATCATGGGTCCATGTCACCCAGAATACCAACTCAACACTTGAACCTATCTATTAGGTCTCTTTACTCTTTAGGTCTTCATACATAAAAAACATAGTCTAAAACTTATGAAGAAAACAATAAAGTATTTCACATATACATATGATTATATCACATGGGTGAACCCTTCAAGACTTCTTCAACACCTCCATGTGCTTTATACACTTAAACACAAGTTCTAATCACTAAAAACAACTCTCTCAAAATAACCACTCAAGCTGGTCACACATAGTCAAAATACAATTATAATAATTTTGACTCTCCACATCTGATCAGGTGAATATCATGAAAACCAATTAATTATTATAATCCTTTTATAATTATACATCTCCATGCCCATTTTTTTCCTCAACTCTACTCATAACTCTTCCAACTCACTCCTGCAGCATGGTCACTTAATCCACTAGTGCATTCAATCAAACACAATCAACTTATAAGCAATTATTCACAATGAATATGGATTATTTAAACCTTTAAAATATAATATTAATGGATTCTATAACACTCTCAAATATTATTTTTATATTGAAACATAAAAATATTATCAATATCAACTCAATTATCTTTCTCAGGTCACTTGCAGACCATGGTCAAACACATAGTTAACTTTAGAGATTAATATCTTTGATTGTACATAAATTAAAACCTTTTAACTCACTTATTTGTATGTTCCTTTAATTCCTTTTCATATTTTATTTTTAAATCACCTTCAAATTCATCCTATATCAAAAGTTCTAGCTCAAAAACCCATCACTAATTTTCCTTCACAAATTTAAATATTCAAATTTCAACGATCACTGTTCAAACACTAAACATCATACACTTTGTCATCATCTCATGATATATAGAAACTTTGTATAAATCTGCACCATCAATCTCCTCAAAATTATCCTAGTCTTTACCTTGTAACACTCATTATTGATCTTAGATCCTTGCTTCCATGATTGTGCCACTTGGCAGCTTTGTGTGCCTTCTGTGTACCCTAAAATCAGTTTTCCAATGAAATTATTCCACTTGGAAGCCCCAAATTCCTTATGAGCACTCTATTTACTTATTGAATCAATACGCTCCCTTGGATCATAATCTTTATGATCATGTGCTCTTGATTAATCTCTATCTGACAGGTTTCATGCTTGTCATTAGATTTACTACTCAAACTTCATGATTATGACACATGTCACTAGCATGTGCAATATTGACTATTTGAATTTGAACTACACTATGAGATACTTATCTAGTGATATTAAATGCTCATCATTATATCTATGATCCAATTAAATGCTCACCGTAGATCTTTGATAATTCAAATTTGGCTAAGTATGGGAACTTAATAAACTTTGTCTGAGAAGCCAATTTTCCACCTTAATAACTTTTTCTACGCTCAACCTCATGAACTAAAATTTGAAACATATTATCTTATCACATAGGGTAATGTATCCATATATAAATATTCTCTTGAAACCTTTACACATGTGAAATATGACATCATCAAATTGCTTACTCAGCCTTATATGTTAAGATGAATACTTGAGCTTAGACATTCATATGATTGTTCCGATGAATTATGTTCACTTCCATAAGCACTCTAAGCACTCATAACATCCCATAGGGTCTCTTAAATATTCCCATACCATCATTACCTCACTAAGTCAAACACTATCCAAAACATTAATCTGATCACTTTGTCATTAATGCACTATGAATCATGACCAAACTTGACATCAATGACAATCATGACATTCTTAGGACACCAAGAGACTATGTCTAACAATATCCCCTTTTTTCATTAATAGAAAACCATACTCAAAATTCATTATCTCAATTTGAACAACTCCATTCTGATCTCTCCCCCTTTGACATTAATGACAAAGGGTTTCTTTCTCAACATGCTAACAATCATTCCTCAACATCATGTATGCAATCAAATACTATTTAAGATGCTCAAGATACTTACATATTTTCAATTATATGAATCAATTTCTCCCCCTCTAACATTCACCAATTTGAACTTGGACTTTTCTGATCCTTGGACCTGAAGGATTACTCACAAAGCTTAGAAAGTTCCCCCAAACATTAAGCTCCATCTCATGTCATATGTTCTTTGAAATATACCAATTTGAACTTGAGATTTTCTGATCCTTGGACATATACACCTAAAAAACTCACAATCTCTATTTTTTCATGCATGACAATTCAATACCTTGTCAAAATACATGACTTGGTTTGATCAAGTCATCAAATCAAACTTCTTGATACAATTGTAGCACACATCTTCACACTTCTATCATGATTGAAGCATCTTCACATATGCTCCCCCTCACATCATACACATCTTCTTCAAGTCTTTCAAACTATCTGAATTAGCTGCCCCTAACTCCATGATTCACCTAGATCATGACATCTTCAACAAGTCCTCTTAACAAACTAGGTCTACCAACAATACTTTAACACTATCCACACTTCAATCAAAACTCTTGTGGAAACATCATATTTTCATAACACTATGACCTCCATGATATCAAAGATATGACAAAACATTATCCTCATACTTCATATCAACCTTGTTTTCATTCTTTATAATTTGATCAATCAATTTAAGCAATTGACAAGTTCTTACCTTTAGGACCAAAAACCTTGAACACACCTTGAGCATATTTGAACAAGATCAACATACCTTTATATGTAAAAGAATATCTTGAAATTTACCATCCTTGATTAGACACTTGGAAACCTCCATTCTCTACCAATAAACCTTCAGAACCAACATCTTCATTCTTCACCATTTGACCAACTAGACCATCCTTCAGATTTGATCAAAATTATGACTTTAGGATCATTTTTTCTAAGAAAATCTTATCATGTCCTTTCATAGTAAACCAACACATCTTATTATGACCTATTTTGTCTTACCACATCAACCAAATCTCAACTGGCATCCACCATGCTTCCTCTTGCTATCAAGTGTCTTTTTGAAGCCTAGATAGAGACAACCTGACCCATAATGTCCTAGAAAAATGTGAAACTAGGAGTTGACCACAACTCCTCATATTTTTTCTCTTCTTTGGTCATATGATACTGATAGTTTTTCTTCTTCTTAGGACTAAGAGAAGCAACTTGCTCATCTAGTACAATATTCTCTTTTTCCTTTGAGAAATAATTGATAATATATATAGACAACAAAGATTCATAACATACCTTTTCAATTGAATAAAGAACCTCATTAATGGGCATTGATCACTAATGTTCTTCACATAAAACTTGTTAAAAATAGTAGGTTTTTTACTTGTATCCATACACACCTCAAAACTAGCCTCAACTAGCACCTTGGTCTTTTTTTTGAGCTCAACTTGAACTAACTTTTGATTCTCCTTTTCTATCTATATAGATGACACATTTTCTTGGCATTCCTAAACCTTCTTCATATTTGATTCCTCTTTTGCTTTAGCAGGTAGTCCACTTTGATCTTTTAGCTCAACTGAATTAGTTTTCTTCATCTTTACTTCCTTAGAATTACATACTAAGGATTGACATTTCTTGAGCACATTAGGATGTCCATGCACCTTATTATGACTTGAGAGCTTGATTTTATAATATCTTTCAATATGACCAAATTGATGAAAATAAAAATAAATAACATCATTCACACCTTTTGCTTGATGAATATTATGAATCTCAGCAAACATACAATCTTGTTTCTGAGGTTCATTATGCTCAAGCTTGACTGTCTTAGGTCTTCATACCTGAGTTAGTCTTTTCCCATGCATTCTAGGGTAGAATATAGCAATATGTCCCATGTCATGACAATTATAATAGACTACATTATCCATACATGTAGCTGACTAGTTGTTCTTCCTTCTATAGTTTCTTGCCTTATGACCAAAAATCTTACATGCAAAGCAGTGACCATGAAATGAAATTTCATACGTTATAATGTTTGGTTGCCTAATAGGTATTCTCATGTTGCACTTGGTGCTTGCATCCTTATTATATTGAGATGACCTCTCTTGCTCTTTCTCAGCCTTCTTTACCTTGACAACAAATTTCTCATGCTCATCCTTCAATTAATCTAGCTCAGTTTTCAATTGAATGCTCTCATCCTCTTTAGCTCTCATACTTGAACTTGCAGCCTCTAACCAAAGTTTGAGAACTTAGATAGTCTCCTTATCCCTCTTAGCTTCTTTAGCTATGTCATCCTTCATTCTACATGCTTGATCTTCAATAATATTTATAGAATTAAGATTGGATTTCAACTCATCATGCTCACCTTGCTTTGAACTCAACTTGGCATTTGTCTCTTCGAACTGAGTCTTGAGATGTCTACATTCTTCCTCTTTTGAACTCAAATTTATCTTTGTAACCCTTAATTTATCCTTAATAATGTTGATCTTCTATTTATCATCTTTTGATCTTGAGATTATCTTCAAAGATTCTAGCTCCTTATTGAGCTCGATGCACTCATCCTTAGTAGCCTTATAGTTTGAGGACATCATCTTATTCTAATCATAATCACTTAACTTACCTCTTTACTTCTCAAAAAATGCCTTGAACTAATTATAATTTTCTTCACTTAATTTAAGACATGCATAAGTAGCCTCTACTTGAGACTTCAACTCTTGATTTTTCTTCTTCAATTGCTTAGCCATATCATACCTTGGATCACCTTCAAGTGGTTAAACTTGCAAAGAAGGTCCTAATCTGATACCAATTATTAGACGTACAATCACTGAGAGGGGGGGGTGAATCAGTGATGAAAGATAATCCAATCAATTCCCAAATCTTAAACATTCAACACATACAATCATGATGCATATAAATTTAACCATTGAAATGAACAAGGGAGATATAACAAGATCAAGCACATAACACATGATATATGTGGGAAACCCTCTTGGGGGATAAAATCCACTAAAACCTATAAGATAGAATACAGTCCTATAAAATAAAATATAATATTTAGACCAACACCAACTGATCAAGGAACACCCATCCCTTAGTTTAGTGAGACACCAATCCCACAAGGAGCTACTGCCCCTATCTCGTTGAACACCCACAACAACTAGATCTTTGACAAGCTTTATCTTGTAAGGAGGAACCACCCCCTAAGAAAATAATCACCCACTCAAATACCTTGAATAGATAATCTTAAACACATTTTTTTGCTCTTTAATTGATGATGACCACCTTTGTCTACACTCTTCACCTCCAATCTCTCTCAAGCTACCTTTAGGACTAACTCGCTCAAACTACCTCTTTTAGGCTCATTAGGTCCAATTACCTATGTTTCTTGCTACATCAACTTGATTAGAAAAGCATGACTAGTCCTATTTACTCTAAATTAGTCCTCAATGACCTGTACCTTCTCTTTCAAATGTTCTCTCCTTTACTTGAATCCACACATCCACAACACACATAATTAGTCTAATAAGACTTTGTACTTATACCACTCTCTTCCTTTTACCCATATTGGTCAGATAAGATGATTTACATATTTATTTTATCTTTTAAATAATTCCTCATACATGTTACATGTGAGAACCACAAACTCCTTAGGTTGACCAATACCTCATTATCCCCAAACCATTATTAGGTCTTGGTGAGACTTAAAACAATTAGGCCTTCATACTCACATGTTACTTGTGAGACTACTTGGAAAACCTTAATCCTTTAAAAATGATTTTAACACATCAAAAATATCTCCAATATCCCCTTTCTCACTCCTTCATGGGTCCATGTCACCTAGAACACCAACTCAACACTTGAACCTATCAATTAGGTTTCTTTGCTATTCAAATCTTTATACATAGGAAATACAGTCTCAAACTTTTGAAGCAAATACTCAAGTATTTCACATATCCATATGATTATATCAAATGGGTGAAACCTTCAATATCTCTGCAACACTTCCATGTGATTTAGACACTTCAACACAAGTTCTATCACTAAAAACAAATCTCTAAAAATGACCACTTAGGCTAGTCACATACAATCAAAATACAATTATACTATTTTGAATCTTTATATGAGAGCAAGGGCACATCATGAAAATAAATGCCTTATTATAATAATTTAATACTTATGAAACATCTTCATACTCATTTTATTCCTCAACTCTACTCAAAACTCTTCCAACTCACTCCTGCAACATGGTCACTCAATCTACCAATGCATTCAATCAAACACAATTAACTTATAAGTAATTGTTCACATTGAAAATAGATTGGTAAAGCCTCCAAAATACATAAATATATTATTCATGGATTATAAAACACTCTCCAATAGTTATTTAATCTTGAAACATTAAAATATAATCAAGAACAACTCAATTATCCTTCTCGGGTCACTTGCAGACCATGGTCAAACACACAGTCAAATTTAGAGATTAATATATTTTACTTTACATGTATTAAAACCTTATAACTCACTTTTATGGATGAAAATTTAATTCCTATTCAAATTTTATTTTTACATCACCTTTATATTCATCCTATATCAAAATTTATATCTCAAAAACCCATCACTAGTTTTCTTTCAGAAATTTGAATATTCAAATTTCAACGGTCACTATTCAAACACTAAACATTTAACACTTTGTCATCATCTCATGATCCCTATAAACTTTTGACAAATACACATCATTGATCTTCTTATAATTATATTTTTCTTTACCTTGCAATGCTTATCATTGAACTTAGATCATTGCTTTCATGATTATGCCACTTGGCAACTCTGTGTGCCTTTTGCATACCCTACAATCAATCTTCCAATGAACTTCCACCACTTGGCAACCCCATGTGCCTTATAATAAATATATTGAATTATTGACTCAATATGCTTCATTGGATCATAATCTTCATGATCATGTGTTCATCATTGATCTCTATCTAACAGGTTTCATGCTCATTATTAGATGTACTGCTCAAACTCCATGATTGTGACACATGTCACTAGTGCATGGAATATTGGCTATTTGACTTTGAAATATGCCATTAGATCCTTATCCAATTATATTAAATGCTCATCTTTAGATATGTGATATGATTAAACACTCATCTTAGATCTTTGATAATGCAAATTTGGCTATGGGAACTTAGTAAACTCTGTCTAAGAAGCCAACTTTACACCTTAATAAATTTTGCTACGCTCAACCTCATGACATGAAATTAGAAAAATATGATATAATCACATAGTTTAATCTATCCATATATCAATATGATCTTGAAATCTTCATATGTGTGAAATATGACATCATCAAACTGCTTACTTAGCCTTATGTGTCAAGATGACTACTTGAGCTTAGACATTCATATGACTATTATGATGAATTGTGCTCACTTCCATAAGCACTCTAAACACTCATAACATCCCATAGGGTATCTAAAACATGTCCATACCATCAATATCATCCATAAATTTCCTCACTAAGTCAAACACTATCCAAAACATTAATTTGCTCACTTTGTCATTAATGCACCATGAATCATGACCAAGCTTGACATCAATGACAACCATGACATTCTTAGGACACCAAGAGACTATGTCAACCACTATGTTGCAAATATATTGATACCTAGAGGAATCTCAAAGCCATATAAAAATTAAAAGTGGTAAAATATTTAAAAGTGAGTTGGGTAGTGATGATGATAGGCAATGGCATCATATTTCATGTGATATTATACACCAAATGGCTCATATCATACACATTCTAAAATGACACTAATGCAGGGGAAATAAGTTAAGGTTATGGATTTTACATTATTTTTTTTGTTTCAATTGAATTGAGTACCAAAAATGTTACAAAGTGCATAACACATGGGTGCATAAGGGGGCATCATTTATGATACAATGTGAATGTCATGCGAGAGGAGTCACCAATTGAAAGAAAAGTTGGTTAATTGGCAATTGGTCTCAGGTGGTAGGGAGGGTTGGTACATTTAATTATTAAGCATTAGGGGGTGCCCATATTATACACTTAAAAGGATAATCTACTCCATAAATGAAAAGAAAACACTTACCCAAAAAATCTTGAGAATTATATATACGAATATATATATATATATAGAAAATGAAATTATGATAAAAATATTGAGATTGTAGAAAAAGGAAGGTGTATCATACATATTTATACTTAGAATTGTAATGGCCCCATAGAAATACATTAATCCCTAAATGCCACACCATAAACATATTTTAAGCTTAATGCATAACACCTATTCATTTGCCTAACCTGACACATTATATGCTATAGTGGGCACCAGGTGTCTCAGATGGCCAGGCCTCTACAAATAGTGATCGTGATGATCAAAGTCTCAAAGATAGATCAAATATAGAGGTTCCATGTTCCTATCAATCAATAGTAACCTATCCCCATGAGAGATCAAGTAGTTATCCCTAAATCCTATGATATTCAAAGGCCTGAGATGCCACTGTGTAGTAACATCCCATGCATTTAGAGCCCAGAGGAAGCAGTAGATAATACAATCAACCACGAGGCCTAAATTCAATGCAATCATACCACATATCAAAGCATGAATAAATCTATAAGTAAGTCATAACTATACCAAGTGGTATCATCCTAGGGACTTACTTGGGATGTTGTCAAGGCTCACCTCTATGAAGACCTCTAAGGGCTCATGATGTTGCATTGACTTCTTTCCAATCTAGTTGTGGGTGCATTTATGATTCACTTTGGATGGAATTCTATGGTGGTAAACATGACTTTGAGATTTTTGATTATGGCATGGCCTATGTACACTAATCATAATTCCATTCTATGTATTTCTAAAAAAAAATTGATGGAGGAGGAGGCCTCATTACTTCATTAGACGACACCACTTCTTTTAATCTAGAAAAGGAGGTCAAACTTCTAGGGGCCATAACTTTTGATCCATAGCTTAGTTTGAGCCCATATTCATGCCAAAATGATTATCTTGAAAAGTTCAATCTATCCATAACCTGACCTGTCCAGTTATAGATGTTTTCATTATTTTTTGGAGGCCATACATGACCATTTGAGGGTCTAAAATTATAGTTTAATGTTATTTTTAGTATTTTCTAATTTTAAAAATTATATATTTTTGTAACCATACTTAAATGTCAATTGATATTGTAAACACTCAATTTTGGCCACTTTTGTACCTAAATCGAGATTCAATTCAATTTCTAGCACACAACGTAATTTAATCTTAGAAATCACTTGAATGATCAAATTCATCTACGTAAGGGATTTAATTACTTAAAAACATGGTGAGGCATGCTTATTTAGGGTATTACCCTATATACACCAATACCCTAGTTCAATTTCAACCTTAGTAAAATTATGACCTAGTATTTTGACATTATTGGCTTATCAAACTATTAATTCAAAAGATTTAAAATAATTTTCAAAATCCAAAAAACACTTAGCAAGATTAATTACATTAAAAAACTTAATTAGTTTGCCTAAACTAAAATTACAAGTTGAATTAGTGAATTTCATTTATCAAAAAAGAAATTTTTAGACAAATATGAAGTTAAAGGTCAAAGGAGCTAATAAAGTGATTTATTAATTTCTAAATATTCTAAAAAGGTGAGTCACAAGCTCACAAATATCTAAAGTGAGTTGTCATGGCTCATACATATCTGAAACTGAAGTGTCAAAATTTCATAAGTGTTTTGACCCAACCTAGGGTTAGCCTGACTCAACTTGGTTTATTATTAGACTCAACCAAAGTTAGAATTTAATCGAATCTCACTAAGGTTAGAGTTAGTTCTTAGAGCTATAAATATAAGTTCCCATCTTACAGCTATGTGTGCTTGCATGTGAAACTTATTAAAAATAATATCTACTAAAAATAGTAAGTCAAGTTTTATATTTTTTAAAGTTTTACATTCAGCATGTCAACTCCAATTCTAAGTTGAGGTTTATTCATTTATGGTTTGTAATTATTTAATATAAATCAATACATGTTATTGTTTCAAAATCTGTCTATTGGTATTTTCTTATCTTGATAGTATTCAAGTTCATTATTTGGTATCAGAGAAAGTTAAAATCTTGGAGGCATAAGAGATGGTGAGAGGATGAGGATGAGTCACTCAGATGAACTGGACTATGCAAGAGTTGCAAAGGCAAGTAGAACAATTAACCAATATCATTTCAAATCAAATACAAAGGAGAGTAAAAGATTATGTCAAGGATGACACAAATCATGAAGAGGAAATTCCATAAGAAGACTAATATTAACAACCATCATTAATGTAAGAGAGGATGGTTAGAGATTTATAAAGAAGAAACAAAGGAATCAAGGTTGGTATTCCAGGTTATGGAGGAAGTTTAAAACTAGAGGAGTTGATAGATTAGATGAACAACATGGAGAAGTTTTTTGAATGAAAAACTATGAGAGAATATAAGAAGGTAAAGTTTGCATGAGTGAAAGTGAAGGGTCATTAAATGATTTGGTGGGATCACCTACAGAAAGAAAGATGTAAAAATGGTAAAGAGAAGATCAACTCATGGAAAAAAAATAGAGGATTTGAGGGAGAAATTTCTTCCTATGGATTGAGCACAAACCCTATACATAAAATTATAAAATTTGAGGTAGAAGGATCATAGTATATAAGAATATACAAATTATTTTTTAAAGTTTTCCATATTATTGGATCATAATGAAATAGAATAATAGATGGCCATAAGGTATGTAAATGGTTTAAATTTTTATATTAAAGATGAATTAAGCATGCATAAAATACTTTGCATAGAGGAAGCCTGTCAATTAACTTTGAAGGTAGAAGAGAAAAATATAAACAAAATTTTAGAAGAACATCTATTGGGCCAAGAAGAGGACAATCCCCTCCAATAAGGGGATGAGGTTGATTTTATACAAATATATTTGGGTTTAATACCACTAGATAAGAATCATCACATGGTGTAGAAAGACAAGAAGATAATAAACAAGGTTTTAATATCAGTAAAGAGGAAGATGATTTTAGAGAGGATAAAACTATAGTGGTGATAGAGGATGGTTTCCAAATCAACCTAGGTCTTATGTTTGTTCCATATGTGGATAAGAAGGCCATAGAAGATTTGAGTGTCCATATTACCAAGATCAAGAAAAGAGGCAAGAGGATCACCCAAGAGTAAATATATTTGAAACTGAAATAAAAGAGCAAAATACTAAATTTACAACTACAAATGTTGGAGAAAATCTCATGATGAGAAGAATAATGATTGATTCAATGAAAGAACATATACCGAATAAAGAATGTGGTGATACATTGCTACAAAAAAATAACTTTCAAACAATGTGTACTTTAGGAGGTAAGATATTTAATGTAATTATAGAAGGTGGTAGTTATGAAAACATGGTTTCTAAGGACATGATTGAGAAACTAGGTTTGCAATATGAAAAGCGTCCTAATCCTTTTCGGATTTCATGTTTTAAGAAAGGGAATGACATTAAAATAGAGTTTTCTATAGGTAAAACTTAAAATGATGAAATATGGTGTGATGTTATACCAATGGATGCATGCCATGTATTATTAGGAAGGCCATGGTAGTTTGATAGAATATCAATTCATCATGGATCAAATAACACATATAGTCTCTAGAAATGTGGCATGAAGGTAGTTTTTTTACCTCTTAAATAAGAAGGGTAGGTTTAAAGCATGTTGAATGCAAAATAATTTATCATAGACATGAAGATGGTAGGTTATTATTATGCATTAGTAGTGAAGAAAGAAGACATAGAAGTAGTGAAAGTATTATTAGAAGAAACAATAGTGTTGAAAGAATATGCAAATTCTATACTTGATGAGTTACCAAATGATTTGCCACCATAGAGAGATATTCATCATCATCTTGATTCAATTCCAGGATAAACTCTACCCAATCAAGTGACTTATCATATGATTCCAACAAAACATGCCAAATTAAATAAACAAGTTACTAAATTGGTGAGGAAGGGTGTAGTAAGGGATAGCATGAGTTTATGTGCAACACCAACACTTTCAAATCCAAATAAAGATGGAGGGTGGAGGATGTGTTTGGATAGGAGAGCAATCAATAAAATTACAATCAAGTATAGATTTCTTATACCTTATTTAGATGATATGATGTATTTTCTTGTAGAAGCAAAATATTTATCAATATTGATCTAAGGAGTGGATACTAATAGATTTAGATTCGTGAAGGAGATGAATAGAAAACAATATTCAAGACTAGAGATGGTTTATATGAGTAAATAGAGATGCCATTTAGATTATCTAATGTACCCAACACATTTATGAGGGAGATGAACATAGTGCTATGATAATATAGTGGTAAGTTTGTGGTGATTTATTTTGATGATATTTTAATATTTAGTTAGATGAAAGAAGAGCACTTACAACATTTGAGAATGGTATTAGAATTGCTAAGAAAAGAGAATCTCTATGTGAATTTGAAGAAGTGCAAATTTATGTAGAATAATTTGGTATTTTTGGGATTTGTAGTTTCAACATATGGTGTAAGAATGGATGAAGAAAAAGTAAAATCAATTGTCAAGTGTCTTATCCCAAAGAGTATCATAGAGATAAGAAGTTTCCATGGTTTAGCAACTTTTTACATAAAAATTATTAAAAAATTTAGTAGTATTGTTGCACTAATAACCAATTTTATGAGAGAAAAAGAATTTTCATGGACAAGCATAGCAACAAAAAGCTTTGAGTTATTAAAGAAGAAGATTACAAAAAATCCTAGTTTAGCATTACCAAATTTTAGCAAAGTGTTAGAGGTTGATTGTGATGCTTTATTTGTGGGAATTGGTGTTGTGATGAGTCAAGAAGGAAAGTCAATGAACTTATTTTAGTGATAAATTGAATGAGGTAAGAACAAAGTATTATACATAATATGTTGACTTTTATGCCATTATACAAGCATTAAGACATTGGAGGCATTACCTAGTGCCTAAGGATTTTATCCTATTTATTGATCATGAGGATTTGAAGTATGTGATCACTCAAATGAAGTTATAAAAATCATACAAAGTGGGTGTCTTTCTTGCAGGGTTATATTTTTGTGTTGAAGCACAAATCAAGAAAATAAAATCAGGTAGTTATTTCTTTGATCAAGCAAGTAGGGTTGATAAATACTATGGTGAGTGAACTATTTGGGTTTGAATTTATTAAGGAAGTATATGATCCTAATCCAAATTTTGGAAACATAGTTGAGCAATGTAGGAATCCATTAACATGTGATACAAGTAATGTTTATGATGACTATCTTATGCAAGATAGTTATCTATTTAAAGGGAAATAATTATGTATTCCAATTGGGTCTCTAAGAGACAATATTATAAGAGAGTTACATAGTGGTGGTTTGGCTAGACATTTTAGTAAGAAAAATAAAATAGCTTTGGTGGAGGAGAAGTATTTTTGTCCAAATATGAAGAGAGATGTGACAAGATATGTTTCAAGGTGTAGAATATGTTAGATGGCAAAAGGACATGCACAAAATATAGGGTTGTACATGCCATTGTTGGTTCTAAGAGGAGCATTGACAAATTTGATATGGATTTTGTGTTGAGATTACCAAACACACAGAGAGGTAATGATTCAATTTTTATTTTAGTAGACAAGGTTTCTAAGATGGTTCATTTTATTTCATGTAAGAAAACCAATGATTCAAATAGAGTTACAAAATTATTTTTTAAGGATATTATGAGATTACATGGTGTTCCAAAAACCATTACATTAGATAGGAACATGAAATTTATAAGTCATTTTTTTAGGACTTTATGGAGGAATATGGGGACTAAGCTACAATTTAGTAGGGCATACCACACCCAAACAGATGTATAAACAAAATTTGTAAATTGGATCCTGAGAAATTTATTAAGATGCATAGTTGGAGAGAAGCCCAAGCAATGGGACTTGGATTTACTACAAGATGAGTTTGCATATAATAGTTCAGTGAATAGATCAATAGGAAAATCAAAATTTCAAATTATTTATGGGAGAAATCCTATGAGTGCTTTAGATTTGATAAAGTTACCAATTTTAGAACAAATTAGTGATGATGCATAAGTATTTGCAGAACATATACAACAGTTACAAGAAGTAAGAAGAAAATTACAAGAAAGTAATGAAAAGTATAAAGCATTATTAGATGTCAGAAGAAGGTCAAAAATATTTGAAAAAAAAGAGATTTAGTGATGGTTTACTTGAGGAAAGAGATATTTTCAAAAGACACATATAACAAGTTAAAGTACAAGAAAATTAGACCATGTAGAATTGAGAAGAAAATCTATAAAAATGCTTATGAGGTGAGTTTACCATAGAATTTTGATATCTCTCTAGTATTTAATATTTAATATTTATATGATTTTCATGGATAAGATGGTGAAGGTGAAGAATATGAATAAATAGATTGGTAACAACAGGTACCAAAGAAGAAGAAAGAAAAGATAGTGGAGGTTCTAGATAAGAAGATAATAAACACAAGGTAAGGAAGTTATGATAGTTATTTGGTATAGTGAGAAGGATTATAGTATGAAAACAACACTTGGATTATAGAATGGGAGTTGAATAAGATTGATAAGAATAAATGATAGTAGTATAATTAGAGTAACTCGTAGGAGTTGAGTTGTTTTCAACCAGAGGAGAATGATGCAAAAAAATAGGTCAAAGTTCAAGAGGGCATAACTTTTGATCCAAAGATCCATTTGACCACATATTCACACCAAAATGACTATCTAATTTTTTTTTATGCAACCATAACCCAGCTTGTCTATTTATGGACAATTTTGATATTTTTAGAGGCCATATGTGATCATCTAAGGGTCTAAAATTACAGTTTAATGTTATTCTCAGTGTTTTTCTAATTTTAAAAATGATATATTTTTATAATAGACTTGAATTTCAATTAATATAAGTTAATTTTAGTGTTTAGTTTATTTTTAGATAATTTTAGAGTTGTGCGCACTGACATGCAAAACTTATTAAAACAAGCAACAACTAAAAATAGAAGGTCAAGTTTTATTAATTTTTAGAGTTCCAAATTTTTCATGTCAACTCCAATTTTGAGTTGAGGCTTATTTATTCATGGTTTTTAATTATTTGAATCATTCAACATAAATAAATATAGATTATTATTTTATAATCTTTACCTGTTGGTATTTTATTGTATTGATAGTATTCAGGTTCATTACCTTTCCTCTCAATAAATTAACCTCTTCCTCATGTGAGGCAATAAGTCTTAGAGAAACAACTTCCTCCTCTTTAATATAAAATTTTAGAGTATCCTCATTCTCTCCATTAACTCCACATAGATAGGACACCTTCCCAAATCTTTCCTCCATCATGGAGGGAAAGGCACCACCTTCATGAATCTATCTTCTGCCATATGTGTAAAATGTGGGCATTCAATAAATATTTCCTCTCTCATAGGTGGTAAAGAAATGGCCTCCACAAATATTTCCTCTATCATAAGTGGCAAAGGTAGCTCCCCCTCTATTTTTGTAGACCATGCATCATGTCTACAACTTCCTCACATGTTAATCTCCTAGGGTATGAAAGGTCTAAAAATTTTGCTTCTTCGATGTTACGCTCACGAGACAAGAAATAGTAAAGAGAAACAAAAGAGATAGATCATTCCTTCTTACATCTTATCCTAAGACAATAATCCTACAACCTTGGCACTTTGAGATACTACATCTGCTTGACACATTTCATTTAAAATCCTTAAAGCCTAACCAAGAAAACCATTTGATGCATATCCTAAGACCATAACATTCCATTTATTCTCCTTCCTTTAGTCATGGATTGAACAAGAGATTTTTTATTAGGCCATCTAAACTCTTGAGAGTGAAAGGGTAGCCCAAATTGATGAGCACCGGTTGTAAATATGGTCATGGCTTCATGATGGGATAGTTGCAACAATAATAAAAGGAAAAATCCAATCATCAACATGCCTATTGTGTGGTTTTCCTTGGTTGTTTTATCAAATTTCCTATTTTAATGTTTAATACACCTGGCTATCTCAATGTAAAAAAGGATCTGGTTGTGGACAATGATGCATTAAGATTCATGTGGACACCTAGAGAGAGTGGAAAGGTTTGAGCAATAGCCATGAGGATTCTATTGATGCCTGAATATGTATCACAGGTGCTCAAAGTGTTCAAGAACACTTCTCATTTTAGAATTCTAAGAATTTAGTGCATAATTTATAGGTTGTGATAATCATGTTATCTATTGATAAAATAAAGCCAAAATACGTGGACTATTTCATAATATTTATAATGCTTGGTGGTTGGGAGCCACCATGGCCAAATGTCAATCTATGCAAAATATGAAGTATAATATGCTAATAATGGTGAATTATGATCAAGAACTAATCTAAAGACTAATATAAGATTGGTATTTACAATGAAAGTTAAGCTAGAGTGATCTGGTAAAAAAAGGAGCAAAAAGAAAGGTAAGGTAGAGAAGATATGTTATTGATATTCATTTCAAGTATCATAACAAAGTTCAAATATCATTCATTCCAAGTATCATAACAAAGTTCAAATATCATCCATACATGCACTTAACCAATGTATAACATGAAGTAACATAAGCTCAAATCCTATCAGACATCAGGCAAACATCTAAGGATGGTGTGAAGTAATGTAAATAAGAGTCTAGTTCACTTTAAATATTTACCCCTGCAAGCAAATAACATCAGCCCAAATGCAAGAAGAGTAAGCAAATGAAATGAACCTAAAACTTTAAATTAACCTAGCATTGGCACAAGTTAACAACTCTGCATTCAAAATATACACATCAAAAACTCATAAAAACCATTCAAATCTAGAAATTAAAGCAAACAAATGTGAGAAAAGCTAGGATAACAAAAGACAAGTAAATTTAGACAAACTTTATAGAATTCCTTGTTTATATTAGTTGCTCAAAAATTAGAATTAAATCTTGGCTCTAAAAGCTCCCCCCTTTTACAAATGGTGATAGTCCTTTTATAGAATGTCAAGGTAGTATACCGGTTAGTCATATCTAATTACAAAAGTATAGGTATCAAAGATAGTTGTCCTTGTGAACTAGGAATTTGACTCAAGAGAGGATGGTTAGTATGGTGTTAGTTCTAAAATGAAAACAAAATGAAATAAACACACTAATAGCATAACATATCTAGGCCTAGACACTAGGGAGATCTTAGTTAACAAAAGCAAAAGACAAACACAACTAAAAAGCAAGGAATGAAAACATAATAATTTCTTCACCGTCTTTGGATGGTCCAAATGCTTTTGTAGTAGTGGCTTGTTAGGCTTGTGCTCATGAAGTCCTTGGCAATGGAATCTTGGCTACCTCCACTCTCCTTGGCACATTTGGCTTTGGCTTAGCTTGGCTTGAAATCAATTTGGCATGGTAACACTAATTACTTGAAGCTTTTAGAACTAATTTGGCATTATAACTTTACATCAAAAAAGCTTAGAAATGATGTTGTGAGGCCTTCTATTTATATATTTTTGGATTTGATCATAATCAACTTGAACCGTCCATCTCAAGATTGAGATGTGTGGTTGAGGATTAATTTAATTTTTGGAATTAAGTTTGTAATTATCCTCATCATGACATTGGAAGAAGGGGTGATTAAGAGGCATTGAGGGCATTATGAAAGGCATTGATAAGGCATAGAGGGCATGAATCTTGATATTTGTGGTATTTATGGGTTAGGGATGTCTTCCCAAGAAATGAGGTCACTTGATGATGTATATATTTAATATTCATTTCTAAAAACAAGTATTCAACAAGTTTCTATGGAAATTTGATTGGGACTTAATTTGGGTTAATTAGCTCTTAAGCATGATTAAGCACTTTGTGCATAAAATACTTAAATTGATCAGAATGCCCTATTATTGGTCCTAAATTTGATTGGATTGAAATTTGAAGGTGATGTCAGATGCATTGGATGTGTACTCCCATTTAGGATGTTTCCAAAAATAAATAATAAAGGCATAAGTCTTATGCAAAAGATTTGATAGGGAAGAGCAATCCAAAGTATCTAGGTGCGAATTTAGCATTTTGACTCAAAATGATCTGATCAAAGTTAGCTAGGCCATAAATTGTATTACCCCATTTAAATATACCCTAGCCAAAATTGGCACTTGAATATGTTAGTTTCACATCATTTAGCGTGTTTTAGTGTTTCTAGGCCAAATTATGCATTTTGGGTGGAAATTGGCCAAAAGCCTGATTGGGGGTTATTGGTGGCTAGTTTTAGGTGTCTACAATCCTTTTACAAAGTTTTAGAATACACTAGACTTTTCCCTATAGACTGACCTATAGGCAATGTGCCTTATAAGTTACACATGCCTTTACAAAAGAATACTTTAATTTCAAAAATTACAATTCTTTTTATAAAATTAAATATCTTAAGTCAACTAGTTTGACTTTGGGGCCTTTGTGCTAATGAAGTCTCCATTTTCTATTGTATTATCTTCATTGCTCTCTAGTGTTTTTCATAAATCAAATTCAAACTAACAACAGGTTCCATGAATAGCTCATCTTCTTGATTAGACAGGTCTCCAAGGTCCCTATCATTTCTTCCCAAGGCTTCTTTAATGTTCCTAGCTTTAGCAGTCTTTTCCTTTGTTGTTAGGATCATATCCATGACCCTATTATTGTCTATTCTAGATTTGCCTTAGCTTTTGTTCCTCACTTCTTGCATGACCAGGGTGGTTCTGTGCTTGAAATCTTCATCTATAATGAGGTCCATGGTGCTAAATGTAGCTGGTTTGAGGATCATCATCCCAAAGAAATGTTCCATCTAGTCTTGTAGCTCTTTGTCATCCTTAAGGAGTCTTTCCAAAATTTTAGACCATGTGTTCAAGCTCTTGATCTTGTCCACAAGTAGTCCTTTGATTGTGTTCAAATGAGCTAGGCTGATGGTTTTGAAACTAGGGATTTGGTCTTCCCCCAAGATATTGATCAATTCCTAAATTTTATCCCTTGTTTCTACCAAAGGGAGACTAAGTCCTTGGTTGATGTATCATGTTGACCCAATACACTTTGTCTAGACATTTTTGACTTTAAGGAGTCAAACATATCATATAAAGATGTCTCAAACATCTTGATCATAGCATCTAGAATTGATAATATAGCTTGTCCTTCTAAATTTTCTTTTTGCCTCTATAGATTCTCTCTTTGACTACTTGGGTCTCTTCTTCCCTTTGGAACCAATGCTAGCTCAAATTTTCTCTTTGGGGTAGGTGTGATAATAGAGACTAAATCTAATGCAACTTCTTTCCCCTTCTTTTCTTCTTCTTCCCCAGTTTGAGTTTCTTCTATTTGGACTTCTTCTCCATCTGACTGATAAGCACTAGATAACATTTGTAGTGCATCCTTAACTATTTCACCTAGGTCCAAGGCTATCACCTGAATATCCTCAACTAGTGACCTTGATTCTTGTGCTTGGGCTGAAGAAGAAGCAACTTCATCAGGTCTCCTTTCTTCTAGCCTCAATGCCTTAGGATTTTAGATCTCTATTTTTGGGTGTGGAGGTTTGGATGACTCTCCACCAAGCAAATGGTATTGTCTAGATCCCAGTTGCCACCTATCTTTACTTCCTTTCTATTCCCTTTTCATCCTAACTTTTGGAGTGATGTTGAATTTCTTAAATATTTTCAAGACCTTAGTGAAGGAAGAGGCCATTATGTACATTGGGTCATAGACTCCAGGCTAGTGTTCATAAGTCATGTTTATCCCTTTGTACTTTGTATGCCCCTTGACCTTGTCCTGGGGATCCCTGTCTCAGTTCATCCAATTGTATTTTTAAATAGGTCCTATGTCTAGACACTACCTCTACATTTTACCATTTTTTGAATATGGTCCTTTCAATAGTAATTGGGAGGTTTTGGAGGAGTCCTTTCTTCTCGGTTCTACGTATACCATCTATACTATGGAATAATTGGTAAGTTACCTCTTATTCGGCAAGCTTGTTGGGGACATGGATGCGTAGCCTAAGGGGTTAGCCCTAGATTCCTTCAACTATGATGATGGTGCAATCTAGATAGAACCATATGTCACCAATGGATGCAATTGATTTCTTAACCAAAGGACTAACTCTTGCCATTGGATTCCCAGTTATGGCCTCAATAAATATTGGATAGACACAGTCATAGATAAAATGGATGTGGTCCCTATATTTGAATATGTGCAATTTTGAATAATATTGGGAGACCATATGTATCCCTTTAGGTGACCATTCTCTAAGGTTGGGGATCTTGGTGGTGGTGAGTAAGGCATCCAACAAGTATGATATCATGTAAAATTAGCCCCTAGTCCTTTTCTTGACTATGGAAATTTGTCTACATAAACATGTGCTAATAACTTCACCAAGGGAAGGGGTGAGCTACCTTTCAACCATAAAATAGACCAAGGACACCCATATTTTATCCACATAGGTGGTGGTTAGATTCCCACATAGCCTATTTATCAAGGTCATAATCATCTTGATCCCAAGTATGATTTGGCTAATTGGGATGTTGTCATTGAAGTTCAAGAATACTTGATTCCTAAAATACAACCATGCGGTAAGGATGGTTTTTAGGTCATTTTCCTTAGCCCAATTATTTATGGTGCTCATGTCTATTTGGGGCTTAGGTAGTTTATAATAATTCTCAAAAGTTATGGCTGAGACATAAGCTATACTTATGTGAGTGTGCGAGTGTGCTCATTGATTAACATGCCTTTATCAATTTTCCAATCTTTAGAAATAAGAGAGAAAACATCAATATAATGTAGTACCTCGGGTTGAGTCACTATAAAGTGTAGGCTTTTCATCTGAATAGCCACTTTGTCATAATATCTCCTTCTCACATATAAGTTCTTTTCCTCTTCCCTTATGATGATCGATTGCTCCTCGATGGTCCATAATAGCTTAGACTATTTTTTATCTCCTATGTTTAGGGTGGTGCCATCAAATTCTGTATCTTTGAAGCCTTTCCACTCAGAATTTGAAGTTAAATATAGTTCCACATCTTCCCTATAAGTGCCTTTTTGAGCCATGATGGTCTAAATTAGGTCAAATTACTCACTATCGGGATGTTCTTTAGCTCTAGATTGAATTGCTTTAGCTCAGATGATAATTCACTCTTTTGGGTTTGATTGTACTCAATACAAGGTCAAATTAGGGCTTTTATATAAGCTAGGGATTTTTTGCAAGTCTTCTCAAAGCTTTAATGGTGACAACTTATTCAAACTTAAGTGATTTTGTGCCTTAGATTTGATTTGGATACTTGCATGTATACCTTTACCTCTCTGAACCCATAAGATATTTAGATTTGTTGTTATCTTCTTATGTGTTATCGACATGGCATTTTCATGGCACTTTGCTCATTAATTTTAAAAAATTGATCATTGTATTTTAAAAATCTTTATTTAATCTCATACCATTTGATTATCCTGCATAGACCAATGTGGTTTATTGATCTCGATCCTAAGATATGAAAATGATTATGTGCCCCTTTTACTTGGACCCAAGGTTGTGCCACTTGGTAGTCTTTTAGGCCTTCTACACTCTACACTTTGCCAGTTAAAACACTCTTACTATGTGATGATCCCATATTTACTCAGAGCTCTATTGAAAATTCCACCCTCATCTCTCACTATCTGATCATTGTCATCCAAGTGAACGTGTGTCGTTTGATCATGATCCATGTGATGAACCACCATTGGTTGTTCATCATTAGTTGGTTGTAACTATGACACTTATCACCTTCTCACCATCTCAAGGGTGTTGTTGAAATTTTGACTAGCTATGCTCCATCAGATCAATCTTGCCTTAGCAAATGTGTGACATTGATCCTACAAAGATGCAAACTATTTAAGTCAGGATTGAGAAAATGCATAGGTCTTAGGATAAAATCTTAAGACTAAGATATTTTATTTATGTTAATAAACATGAACATGAACCTTAGGACCCAAATTTTATGTTAAGTTTAGAGCATAATAAATGGGGACCCTGCAAATAATAAAAAGTCTTAGAAAAAGGTTTTAACCTAAGGTTTCATTGTATAAATAAATATGATGAAACATTAGGGTAAGGCCTTAAGCTAAGTTACAACATAGTAAAAGGGACCATGTGTTCATGGGATATAAAGGGACCAAGCATAAGATTATTTATATTAAGATATGGTCATATTGAAAAACATGACTTAAGCCTTAGGGTAAAAATTAGGCGAAGTCTATGGCATTTATAATTATTCCCATGCAAATTTGAATTTAATTATAAGGGACCTAGGTCAAAACATTAGACTAGGGTTTTAATCATGGTTTAAAATAGATCCAATTAATTTTAGACTAAAGGCTAATAAAAGGTTCATTTAAACATTTGAATCACCAAACACTAAGCATGTTCATTCCTAAATGAGATTTCATTGATCCCAACTAGTTTTAGCAACATTAGAAGGGGTAAAACCATGATCATCTAAAAATATGTCCATTGATCCAAGCGAGATTGATTCTTCATGAATAATAAGAGAGATGGCATAATGTTTAAGCCTAGTTCTATGTCTCAATAAAAAGGACCCTATGCTTAGTTTTTTAGTTTGATCTCACATCGTTAGATATTGTTTGAACTAACATGTTTTGTTAGATCATGATCCATGAGGTTGAATGAGATTGGATCCTATTTGCATTAATCCCTAAGGTCATCAACTTGGCACTCCCTTAAGCTTTCTATACTTTATATCATCAATCTCTATCAAGATAGTGTACTTCTACCACATAGCAGCACCTTAATTGGTCTGATTTCCTTTTGAAAAGTCAATATCTCTCTTACACCATTGGATTTACTTTATCTATATGAACACATATCATCATATCTCAATCTGATGGTGGGATACCATTGGCTACTCACTGTTATGTATAATGTACTTATGATAGGTGTCATCACTGTATTTGCTTTGGGTTCCATTGAAACCTTGACTCGATACGCACCGTTTGATCCATCTCACCCAAGCAAGTGTGGATCATTGATCCTACAGACAAACACAATGTTTAAGTCAGGATAGAGGATATATAGAACTCAGACTAAGGTTTTAGACCAAGGTCTTATTCATATTAATAAATATGAATTAAATCTTTAGGCCAAAGTATTGAGCTAAGTTTAAACATAATAAAATGACCCCACAAATAATAAAGTTAGACCATGCTAAGATAAAAGGGAATAAAGGGAGCTCCAAATGAAAGGGGATCAAGCATAAATATTTTAGACTAAGGTTTGGTCATATTGAAAAATATGACTAAGCCTTGGGATAAAAATTAAATTAAGTCCATAGCATAATTAATTGTTCTCATACAAAATGTTCTCTCCAAATTCAAATTTAAAATGAACCTAGGTTAAAATATTAGACTAGGGTTTTATCAATTCAAATATGAATTCCCTTAATCAATTATAGACCAAATATTAGCAAAACATTTAAACACAAAACCCTGAGTATGCCCATTTTGAATAAACTCCATTGAACCTGTAACCTTGAAACACAAAGATCTAATATTAATAATAACATCAAACCAAATCCATGAACAAAAATCCAACTAGACCAGGTGTGGATGATCTTCAAATAAAAAAGATGTAAAAACATGCTAATGATGCTCTTGATCAAATGAAAATTTCAATTTGGGGTACAAATTTTCACAATTTGACACAAGGGTCCCCATTTTTCAGAATTTGGGGTATGTTAACCTCAACAAATGGCAACTTTCAGAGGAAGATAGCAATATGTTAGAATCTAGAGACTTTGGTTTAGATTAGTGATTGGTTTATTCATTCTATTTAACCAAGTACCATTATTGAGATCAATTCGTGGTTGAAATAAGTCTCGCACATGCAAAATTAGGATCAAACATCAAAACCTAGTCATGTTGTGTGTGTGTTTTGATTTCAATTACTATTTTCCATGGGATTTGGGTAAACAACTTTTAGATTCATGACCTTGACCATTAATATTAACTTATAGCATGTTTAGATGTTCATTAAGAATAATGCTTTAGCTCATGGAAAGTTTGGGAATTGTTCTACTATCATCCAGGCATCCATAGCCCCAATACAGATACCTTTAGCTCCACTCAAGGCCTTGTTCCACTGCTAACCAGGGTTCCATATCCCTAGTGGAGATTACCAAAATCACCTTTGCTCAAAAAGCTCTTGAATTTTGCAATAAAGTTCTCATTTTTATATTTTTAAAGTCATTTTATCTTTCTAGCAAAGGTTAGGAACTAGGTCAACAAGGTTTAGGTGTTTGGTCTTTAGATAATCATCCTTGGTTGTAAAATTTATCCCAAGCAATTAATGTTTTTTAAGTGCAAGCATGACTGTATCCTAATAATCTAATCTTTCATCCTATATGTACAATCCTTCTTAAAACCAAATTTAGATCAGAACAAATTTTATAAATCAAGGAGCAATTAACCTATTCATTATTCTTTACTAGTTTCTCTAAACTATAACATTAAGCTCATATCTCAACACTCCATGATCAACCAATGCTGAGAGAACATACCTGCAATTTTGAATTGTGAGGTTTCTTGGAGATATCATATGAATCTTGACTTGAGGGTTTCTCCAAAAGGACTTATTGAAAGCAAAGAACAAAGCAGAGAAAGCAAACACACCAAAAAAAAAGTAGAAAAAAAGAAAGTAAGGAAATAAACAAACAAATATATACAAAAAAATGCACAAATAAGGAATAGGAAGGAAATAAAATAAATAAACTAATCTAGCCTACCTACACTAGCTCTAACTAGTCTTACAATCATTCCATGAAGACCCCAGGTGGGACAGTAGAGAAGTAGTGCTCAAGGTATTGCCCATTGGTGGGAAGGGTGAACTCTTCTCCTTGTAAGTCTTTCAACTTGAAGGTGTTATCTCTAACTATATCGGCTATCTGGTAGGGACCTATCCACAAAGGTGTGGACTTCTCATGTTTACCTTTAGGCTCAAATGCCTTGTTCCAAAGAAGAACTGAGTCTCCTTGCCTGAAAACCTTTATTTTTTTATCATTTATCAAACCACCTCTTGACTATGGTTTGGTGTCTGCTAAAATTGGCAAAAGCCTCTTCTCTGGCACCTTCTACCTGAATAATGACTAAAAGCCTTGAATTTATAAATTCCTTATCTTCCTCCATGTACTCTTACATGAATTTGTATTTTGGCAACTTAAGCATGATGGGGAAGATGGGTTTTTGGCCATATACTAATAAGAAGGGTGATGCTTTGAGAGCTTGTTTCACTCTTGTTCTATTTACCCATAGGGCATACTTGAGTAGCTTATGCCATGTTCTAGGCTTGTATGTTGCAAACTTCTTTATTGCCTTCATCAAGTTCTTATTTATTGATTCAGATACTCCATTACCTTGAGGATAATGGTTGGATGAGAACTTGAGAATGATGTTATTATCATATGCCCATTCAGTCATCTCAATAGATATAAAAGTAGATCCATTATCATAAACTAGGGAGACTGGTGTTTCAAATCTAGTGTAAATGTTTTCTTCTAAGAATTGGATCACTTCTTTAGTCATGCACTACTTGGTTGCCACTGCTTCAATCCATCTTGTGTAGTAATCGGTGGTAGTCAGAATGTAATTATGACCCTATGATGAATTGGGATTGATTAACCCCATGAAATCTACCCCCACTGAGCAAAAGGTTTATCCACCATAACTAGTTGGAGTGGCATGGATGCCTTAGGCTCCTTAGTGTTGAAGAATTGACATGAGTGGCATTATCTCACATGCTTTTGATCATCCTTGAAGATTGTGGGCTAATAGTAACTAGCCCTTAATATTTTATTTGTTATAGTCCTTTCAAATAGATGTATACTTCCTAGTTTTTCATGAAAGGTGCTCATGATCTCAATTTTTTCACTCTTGGAGACACATCTCAAATAAATG
This sequence comes from Torreya grandis, assembly GCA_037957365.1. Taxonomy (NCBI): domain Eukaryota; kingdom Viridiplantae; phylum Streptophyta; class Pinopsida; order Cupressales; family Taxaceae; genus Torreya; species Torreya grandis. The sequence goes on along the minus strand of JARHVA010003197.1, from coordinate 763,918 downwards.
TCTTCTAAGTTATTCATGTACAACACTCCATCTTTGATCAAAAAGTGCATTGTCTTGAGCCTTAGAGATCTCTTTTGTTCTTTACTTGACCCTGCATTACAATAACCATTGATTAGTAAGTGTATAATGGGCTCATACCAATCATTAGGTCTAAAAATTTGTTGTTCTAGCTGCATAACACTTAGCTTGGGGTTAGTATTGGCAATCAATTGAATCAAACCTTGCAACCTTTCCAATTTGGTTGTCTTCATCCCAATGTCATATTCTTGGAGCACAAACATCCACTTATGTCTCCTTTTTCCTAGTTTATTTTGATTTATCATGAGTTTGGTGGCAGGGTCTGGTAAAATGGCATACACCTTATTCATAAGGATATAATGCTTGAACTTTTTTACTACCTTGACCAAGGCACATGCTTTTTTGTCAATCAAAGAGTAGTTTAACTTAGTATTTTTAAGGTTAGTGCTCATAAAAGCTATTGAACGGTCACATCCATCCTTTTTCTGAGTTAGCACTGTAGCTATTGTATGATCTAAAGCAAAGAAGTAAAGATAAAAATCTTTGGTGAAGTATAGACTTATCAGTACAAGAGCTTTTCTAATGGCCTCTTTGATGTCTTTGAAAACCTTATTTGTCTCTTCATTCCAAGTTATCTTAGCCTCTTTCTTCAACATGTCATTCAAAGGTTTCATTATTTTTGCAAAACCAAAAATAAACTTTCTTACAAAATTTATTTTACTAAAGAATGACTTTAATTCCTTTCTAATATTAGGGGGATCTATATTAGATATTACATTTACTCTTTTAGGGTCTATATATATACCCTCCTTAGTGATAACATGTCCTAATAGTTTTCCTTTAGTAACACAAAAAATAGTTTTCTTTGGGTTGAGAAAGATCCCATACCTTCTGCATCTTTCAAATACTTGTTGTAGGTGCATAATATGATCCTCCCTATTTTTAGAAAAGATAGTCAGATCATCCATGTATATAATAATGCATTTATCTACAAGACCTTGAAAATCATGATCTATAGCCCTTTGGAAGGTTGCACCTACATTTATCAATCTAAATGGCATTCTTTTGTAGGCAAACATGATCCATTTGGTAGTGAAAGTAGTTTTCATCATGTCTTCTTGATTCACCAACACCTAGTTGTACCTTGAAAAAACATCAAGAAAGGATATCATGGCAAAACTAGAAATCATTTGTATTACTTGGTCAAGAGAAGATAGGGGGTAATTATCTTTCTCAGATGCTCTATTTAAGTTTCTAAAATCAATGCACAGTCTGATTTCACCATTTTTCTTCTAGACTAGGGCTAAATTAACAACCCAAGTGGAATGCGTAATGGGAAACACAATCTTGGCATCTAAGAGCTTCTTGATCTCTATGTATATTAGTGGTTCTAAGACTGGGTTGACAGGCCAAGTTTGCAATTTTATTTTAAAGGTAGGGTATGAGTTATGACTTTGGATTAAAGATCTTTAGGTTATAATAGGTCCATGCTGTGATATCTTTATTTTTGGTCAGCATTTATTTAGCTCTTTTGGACTCAATGCTTGTATAGGTTGTAACAATATTAACCATTTAAGGTTGAACTTGAAATCCAAGATCAATTGCACTGTAATCTTTCCCATTTAATTTGGGAATCTTGGTAACCTCATCTAGTTTATCAGAATCAAAGAGTATTTCTAAGTCTATTATGCCTTTAGGGATTTTATTTTCATTCAATTAAATGACCTTGTCTTCAAGTTTGCTTTTAATGTTCTCACTATCAAGGAGACTGGCTTCATCAATAATGTGACCCTCAAACACTCCTAAACTAGTCATGAATTCTATGATCTGCTAATCATCACTGAATACCTGCAAGTGGTTGACATTATCTGGCACTGAGGGACATAGAATTAACTCAATTGTAAGGTTTTATATCTTGGAACTTTGATCGGGCATAAGGTTGGCTGCAATTAAACAAGTTCATCAGTAGTCTTATTTTCTTCCTTAGGGATTGACATAATATTAAAAGTATTAACCATTCAATTAAGTCCCATAATCTAAATTTATACTTCTTGAGATAGGATAACTTACATTGATATTTACTCTTGACTTGATTGACTACTAATGCAGAATCACCAAAAACTAATAGTTTTTTGGCATTATGCTTGATTATAAATTATAATCCAAGAATAAGTGCTTCATACTCAACCAAATTATTAGTGCATGGGAACTAAAGTTTATAAGAGGCATTATATCCTTTCCTAATGTGATTTATTAACACCACTCCTACTCCAGAACTTGATTTGCACCATCAAAATAAAGTTTCCATAATCCAGGCAAAACATGAAAAGTTTTAGAGTTACATACCTTTATGATGTCAAGAGTGTAGACACCAAGATCCGAGTTAACCATGTTGACCCTTTAGTTGATTGCATTGTATTTAGTGATCATATGCTTCATTTTAGGCTCTTTTTCTATCTTTATTTTGTTAGGAACTCCCTTCCAAGGCAACCACATATGTGAACAATCTATTGACATATAACCATTCAAGCTCCTAGTCTAGTCTCTGCTCAATAACATCCCATAAGCATCAGGGATGTCCACCACTTGGATATCAATGAACTGTTAGATCCTTGACTCTAATGAAATATGCATGTGAACATTAAATAATTCACCAATCATTTTGACTCTTGATTTATCTAACTGAGTTACAACTCTATCAAATTTAATGGGAGTCAAACCTAATTGTTCACAAATACCCTTAGGTATTATATTTACAGATGCACCAGAATCTAATAAAAAATTATGTAGATTCTTACCAAATATCATGACTGTAAGTAGGAAAGGAAGAATATCTACCTTAATTTTTTGTATTGCAACATTCCATGTGCAAACTTTTGAGACTTCATGGGCTTTTTAGACAAATATTCCAATAATAGATCCCTCTGTTTAGTAATATGTGTTAACTCATGCAAGGTAATGTTAGCTTTGATCTTTTTCATGTCCTCTACTATGTTATACCTAGTCCTATTGGAAGAATTAGGTGCATCATCACTGGGTTTAGAAGTACTTCCCTTAGGAGGTTCTAGATTATTATCTGAGGTACTATCAAGAGGAGTCTCAAAGTTGTATGGAGGAGTTGAAGTGGTCAATGGTTGATTGTGCTTCCTATTTCTTAGAGGATAAGTCTTCTTCAGAAATTATTGAAAAGCATAAATCTCTTCAAGAATATCTTTAGCCTCATTGTTCTCTTGGAAAGGGAACTCAAATGTTTCCACCATGAGAGTTAGATCAGCAGATCTAGATGACCTTGAGGAACCAGATGTATAAGTAGGAAAGGAGCAATATCTACCTTACTTTTGTGTATTGCAACATTACCATGTGCAAACTTTTGAGAATTTCCAAGCTTTTCAGATAAATATTCTAATAATAGATCCCTTTATTTAGTAAGATGTGTTAACTCATTCAAGGTAATGTTAGCTTTGATCTTTTTCATGTCCTATACTATGTTATACCCAATCCTATTGGAAGAATTAGGTGCATCATCATTGGGTTTAGAATTACTTCCCTTAGGAGGCTCTAGATTATTATCTAAGGTACTATCAAGAGGATTCTCAAAGTTTTTTGGAGGAGTTGAAGTGATCAATCGTTGCTTCTGCTCCCTATTTCTTAGAGGATAAGTCTTCTTCAAAAATTATTGAAAAGCATGAATCTCTTCAGGAATATATTTAGCTTAATTGTCCTATTGGAAAGGGAACTCAAATGTATCCACCATGAGAGTTGGATCAATGGATCTAGATGACCTTGAGGACCTAGATGTATAAGTAGGAAAGGAGGATTATCTACCTTACTTTTGTGTATTGTAACATTACCATGTGCAGACTTTTGAGACTTCTCAAGATTTTTAGACAAATATTCCAACAACATATCCCTCTATTTATTAATATGTGTTAACTCATGCAAGGTAATGTTAGCTTTGATCTTTTTCATGTCCTCTACTATGTTGTACCTAGTTTGATTGGAAGAATTAGGTGTGTCATCATTGGGTTTAGAAGTACTTCCCTTAGGAGGTTCTAGATTATTATCTGAGGTACTATCAAGAGGAGTCTCAAAGTTGTTTGGAGGAGTTGAAGTGGTCAATGGTTTCTCTACTACCTATTTCTCAGAGGATAAGTCTTCTTCAAAAATTATTGAAAATTATGAATCTCTTCAGGAATATCTTTAGCCTCATTGTCCTGTTGGAAAGGGAACTCAAAGGTCTCCACCATGAGAGTTAGATCAGTGGATCTAGATGACCTTGAGGAACCAGATGTATAAGTAGGAAAGGAGGAATATCTAGCTTACCTTTGTGTATTGCAACATTACCATGTGCATACTTTTGAGACTTCACAGGCTTTTTAAATAAATATTCCAACAACAAATCCCTTTGTTTATTAATATGTGTTAACTCATGTAAGCTACTGTTAGCTTTGATCTTTCTCATGTCCTCTAATATGTTATACCCAGTCCTATTGGAAGAATTAGTTGCATCATCACTAGGTTTAGAAGTACTTCCCTTAGGAGGTTCTAGATTATTATCTAAAGTACTATCAAGAGGAGTCTCAAAGTTGTTTGGAGGATTTGAAGTAGTCAATGATTGCTTCTGCTCCCTATTTATCAGAGGATAATTCTTCTTTATAAATTGTTGAAAATCATGAATCTCTTCAAGAATATCTTTAGCCTTATTGTCGTATTGGAAAGGGAACTCGAATGTCTCCACCATGAGAGTTGGATTAGCGGATCTAGATGACCTTGAGGAACCAGATATACCTACATCATAATCCTTATTAGGGACAACTTTAAAAGTATCTAATTCTTCTTGGAAGGCTTCAAAATCATTACAAAACTCAACACAGGTAATTTCCCCATGCTTATAAGTACAATGAACTCTATAATAGTCAGGTAAAGCAACATCAGTAAGATTTATATCAGGGACATTCTTGCTAGTAGATGGCTCATTATTCTTGTTGTTGTGGTAACTATCATTACAAAATATGTTATTAGGCCTAATGAACCTTTGAAAGGATAAATTCCTAAAAAATCCATCTACAGTATTGCTTACTTACTTTTGTAACTGAAGGAAGTTAATGCTAAGCTTTTAAACCATCTTGAAGATAGAATCACTTTCATTCTTCAGGGCCTCCAAATTTTGAACTTGAGTATTAGTATTAGGAATTAAGGCTTTATGATCCTATGGATGAGATCCAATGGTAGCATTGTTTAGGAAACCTAGGTTTTGAGTAGGATGTGCATGACTCATGGGTAGTTGGTTCAAGACTAGAAGTTGGTTCAAGACTAGAAGTTGGTTCAAGGCAGGCACATTTTGGTTGACATTGGGAATAACATTCAAAATAGGTAGATATGGGTTGACATTAGGAATGGAGTATGCCAATTGTCCTTGGGGTTCCATCTGGTCATTAATGATCATAGCCTTGACATAAACTAAAGTTAATGTATTCATGGGTCCAATAGCTCACTTTATAAACATAGAAGTCATAGGATCCAAGGCATCCTTATATATTCCAAGGTTAAAGCCTCATCAAGTCTGTAAGGAGATATGGTCCTACTAAAAAAAAATTGGAACCTCGCATTAAAAGCTCTTATGGGCTCATTTTCATCCCTTTTCATTATGGTGAATTATTGGTACAAGATACAAGGACTAATGATTTTTCCAAACCAATGGATTAAAACATTTTTAAAATCAACCCAACTGGTAATGTAGTGTTCAAGAAGATTTAAAAACCATTCATATGTAGCATCTTTAAAAGTGAAGGGAAATAGTCTACATACTAAATCTTCATGAGTCACATTCAGCAATCTTAATGTAGTTTTAAAACTCTTAATGTGTTCCTTAGCAGTTATAATGCCACTAGGACTAAATGTTGGCATATACTTTTTAAGGTTATGAGTAATGTCATGCATCACACCTAGCACATTGATCAAAGAACCACATATCCAAGTCATACCTTGATAGGGATTGAACATAGGAACACTCTAAATTGGTAAAGCTGGTAAAGACATTAAAACCCTGCACTTACCTTTGTCTCACCTAGCTCTCCTATGAACTTCTGATTCAAGTAGAGGTTTTCTAGTCTCTAAACATGACCTTATCTTGATTATTGGTAATTCCATATTGATAACTTTTAATCCTATTTGAAATACGATGTGTCAATATTATCTTTGTAAAGAACAATTATTAGAAATGCACATTAAGAAAAAATTTCAAAGATTTATATAAAAGATGACAAAGGGCAATAATCTTTAACTAAGATATCTTAAATATGTATCCAAATTCAAAAGTATGACTGATCTTTACATATTTAAGCTCAAATAAACTCAAATTAGCAAAGGATCTATTGATATTTGATCAAAATAGCTATTACTAACCTTAAACCTATTGAATTGACAAAGCTTAAGCCATCTTTACCATAATTAAACATATACTTTCAAAGAACATTGATCTTTGTCTAAAGGAAGCAAAAAGATAGGTCAAAGACTATCAAGATCAATGATATTTAAACAATTGAGTAAATATTGACATAATTATGCAAAGGTTACACCAATCCTTTAACACAATTCATAAAATGAGCAAAGATATCTTATCTCTGCAAAGATCTAACATGGCCCTCCTTCTAGCACAAGTGAAAGCCCTTCCTATTGATGCCTAAATATGTATCACAGGTGGCCAAAATGTTCAAGAACACTTCTCATTTGAGAATTCATAGAATTTAGTGCATGAGTTGCAGGATGTGATAATCCTATTATCTATTAATGAAATAAAGGCAAAATAAGTGGACTGTTTCACAATATTTAAAATGTTTGGTGGTTGGGAGCCACTATGGCCAAATGTCAATCTATGCAAAATATGAAGTATAATATGCTAATAATAGTGAATTATGATCAATAACTAATCTAAAGACTAATATAAGATGGGTATTTATAATGAAAGTTAAGCTAGAGTGATATGGTTAAAAAAGGAGCAAAAGAAAAGGTAAGGCAGAGAAAAGATGTTGTTGATCTTCATTCCAAGTATCATGACAAAGTTCAAATATTATCCAAAAATGCATTTAACCAATGTGTGACATGAAGTAGCATAAGCTCAAATTCTATCAGATATCAGGCAAACATCTAAGGATGGTGTGAAATAATTCAAATAAGATTCTAGTTCACTTTAAATATTTACCCCTACAAGCAAACACTATTATCCCAAATGTAAGAAGAGTAAGCAAATGAAATGAACCTAAAACTTTCAATTAACCTAGCATTGGCATAATTTAACATCTCTACATTCAAAATGTACACATTAGGAATTTAAAAAAACCATTCAAATCTATAAATTAAAACAAACAAATGAGAGAGAAGCCAAGATAACAAAAGACACGCAAATTTGTACAAACTTTGTAGAATTCCTTGCTTATATTAGTTGCTCAAAAATTACAATTATCTCTTGGCTCTAATAACTCCCCCCAATTTTAAAAATGGTAATAAAGGTTTTATATAATTCCAAGGCAGTCTACCAATTAGTCATATCCAATTACAAAAGTACAAGTGTCAAGGACAGTTGTCCTTTTATAAAGTTATAGAATACACTATACTTTTCCCTATGGACTGACCTATAGGCAATGTGCTTTACAATTTGCACATGCCTTTACAAAAAAATATTCTATTTTTAAATATTACAATGCTTTTGTATAATATAATATCTTAATTCAACTTATTTGACTTTGGGGCCTTTGTGTTGATGAAGTCCCCTATTGTTGTAGTATCTTCATTGCTCTCTGGTGTTGTTCATCAATCATCTTCAAATTAAAGATAGGTTCCATGAAGAGCTCATCCTCCTGATCAGCCATGTTGCCAAGGTTCCTATCATTTATTTCTAAGGCCTCTTTAATGCTTCTAGCTTTAGCAAGCTTCTCCTCTATTATCAAGATCATATCCATGACCTTGTTGTTGTCTGTTCTAGATTTGCCTTAGATTTTGCTCCTCACTTCCTACATGACCAAGGTGGTTTTGTGATTGAAATATTCATCTATGATGAGGCCTATGGAGCTGAGTGTAGTTGGTTTGAGGATCATGGTCCCAAAGAAATGTTCCATGTTGTCTAACAACTCCTTGTCATCCTTAAGGAGTCTTTCCAAAAGTTGAGACCATGTGTTCAAGACCCTGATCGTGTCTACAAGTAGTCCTGTGATTGTGTTTAAATGAGCTAGGCTGATGGTTTTGAAACCTGGGATTTGATATTCCACCAAGATGTTGATCAATTCCTTCATTTTGTCCCTTGAATTCTACCAATGGGTGATTAAGTCCTTGTCTACTACATCCTATTGACCCAATACATTTTATCTAGAACTTTTTGACTTTAAGGAGTCAAACATATCATAGAAATATGCCTCAAACATCTAGATCATAACATCCATAATTGATAATATAGCGTATCCTTCCACATTTTCCTTTTACCTCTACAGAATCTCTCTTTGTTGTTACATGCCCTTGATGGCAGCTTGTAATTTTGCTAATTGATCTTGGGCCAATTCAAGCACATTCTCCTCAAAGATTGGGTTTTCACCTAGCCTTTGTCCTTAAATAGGACTTAGTCTAATGAATGGTTCCACTTTCTAGAAAATGAACTCTTCTCCACCTATCATAGCCTTCTTTTCATTAATTCTTTGTAACCCAGTTGTTGTTGGGTCAAACTTGACACCAACTAAAGGTTGTGTCACTTCAAGAGTAGGGGTTTAAATTTGAGTTCCACTTGATTTTCCTAGAGCATCCATCCTTTGATCCTCTCCCTTTTGCAAAGCCACAATTTAAGGCTTGAGCTCATCATGCACAATTATGTTTATAGACTTGGTTATTGCCTAAGGATGGTGTAGATTTGGCATTTTATGCAAATTGCCATATATGAACCATTCAAGAATGGTTGGGTCCTAGATTGTGTTCTCATCACTGAAAAGGTTGACCTCACTCAAAGGATGAGTGAAGGTTAACTTTGGTCTCTTCTTCCCTACTGGAACCAATGCTAGCTTAGCTTTTCTCTTTGGGGTAGGTGTGATAATAAGGACAAAATCCATGCAACTTCCCCTTATTTTCTTCTAATTCCCTAGTCTGAGTTTTCTCTATTTGGAATTCTTCCTCATCTGATTGATAAACACTAGATAACATTTGTAGTGCATCCTCAATTATTTCACCCAGGTCCAAGGTTATTACTTGAATCTCCTCTACTAGTGACCATGGTTCTTGTGCCTAAGGTGAAGAAGAAGTAACTTCACTATGTCTCCTTTCTTTTGGCCTCGGTGCCTTAAATTTTTGGATCTTTGTTTGTGGTTTTGGAGGTCTAGATGACTCTCTACCAAGCAAATGGTATTGTCTAGATACCAGCTACCACCTATCATCACTTCCTTTCTATTCCCTTTTCATCCTAGCTTCTAGAGTTATGTTGAATTTCTTCAATCTTGTCAAGACCTTGGTGAAGGAAGAGGCCTTTATGTATATTGGGTCATAGACTATGGGTTGGTATTCATAAGTCATGTTTATTCCTTTAGCCTTTAAATACCCCTTGACCTTGTCCTAGGGATCCCACTGTCTCAGTTCATCCAATTGTAAACTGAAAGAGGTCTTGTGCTTAAACATTGCCTCTACATTTTCCCATTGCTTGAATATGGTCCTTCCAATAGTAATTGGGAGGTTTTGGAAGATTCCTTTCTTCTTGGTTCTGCATAGACCATCTATACCATGGAATGATAGGTAAGCTACCTCCTGTTATACAAGCTTGTTGGGGACATGGATGGGTAGCTTGAGGGGTTAGCCCTAGATTCCTTCAACTCTGATGATGGTGGAATTTGGATAGAACCATATGTCACCAATGTATTCAATTGATTTCTTGACTAAAGGACTAACTCTTGCCATCGGATTCCAAGTTGTGGCCTCAGTTAAGGTTGGATATACACAATCACAAATAAAATGGATGTGGTCCCTATATTTGAATATGTGCAATTTTGAATAATATTGGGAGACCATATGTGTCCCTTTAGGTTATAATTATCTAAGGTTGGGGATCTTGGTGGTGGTGAACAAGGCATCCAACAAGTATGACATCATGTAAAATTGGCCCCTAGTCCTTTTCTTGACTATAGAAATCTATCTACACAAACAAGTGATAATAACTTCACCAAGGGGAGGGGTGAGCTCCCTTTCAACCATAAAATAGACCAAGGGAACCTAGACTTTACCACATAGGTGGTGGTCAGATTCCCATGCAGCATACTCATCAAAGTCATAATCATCCTGATCCTAGGTTTGAATTGGCTAATTGGGATGGTGCCATTAAATTCTGAGAACACTTGATTCCAAGAATACAACCATGGGGTAAGGATGGTCTTTAGGTCATTTTTATTATCCCAATTATTTATGGTGTTCATGTCTAATTTGGGCTTAGGTAGTTTGTAATAATTCCCAAAAGTTATGGCTGAGATATAAGCTATACTTTTACGAGTGTGCTCATTAATTAACATGCCTTTATCAACTTTGTAATCTTTAAAAATAGGAGAGAGAACATCAATACAATGCAGTACCTCAAGCTTGGCCACTATAAAGTGTAGGCTTCTCATCTGAATAGCCACTATGTCATAATATTTCCTTTTCATAGATAGGTTCTTCTCATCTTCCCTTGTGATGGTCAGTTGTTCCTTGACGGTCTAGAATATCTTGGACCAATTGTTGTCTTCCATGTTTAGGGTGGTGGCATCAAATTTTATATCTTTTAAGACTCTCCACTTAGCATCTGAAGTTAGATATAGCTCCACATCTTCCCTGAAAGTGCCTTTTCGAGCCACCATGGTTTGAATTAGGTTTAATTACTCACTAGTGGATTGTTCTTCAGTGTTGGATTAAATTACTTTGGCTCAAATGATAATTCACTCTTTTGGGTTTGATTGTACTCAATACAGGGTCAAATTAGGGCTTTTACGTGAGCTAGGGCTTTTTTACAAGTCTTTTCAGAGCTTTAATGGTGGCATCTTGTTCAAACTTAAGTGATTTTGTGCCTTATATTTGATTTAGATCCTTGTATTTATACCTTTACCTTTCTGAATCCACAAGATCTTTATATTTATCATTTTTTGCTTATGTGGTGATGTTGTGGCATCTTCATGGCACTTCTGTGGTACTTTTCTCATTAATTTTCAAAAATTGATCATTTAATTTTGAAAATCTTATTTTAATCTTGCATTGCTAAATTATCTTTCACAGACCAATGTCGTTCATTATTCTCAATCTGAAGAGATGAACACGATTGGATGCCCCTTATACTTGGCCCCAAGGTTGTACCACCTAGAAGTCTTATGAACCTTTTGCACTCTGACCTCTACCAGTTAATGTGCTCTCACCATGTGGTGGTCACGTATTTTCTTAGAGCTCTATTGAAAAGTCCATCCTCATCCTGCACCATCTGATCATCATCATCTGAATGAATGCATGTCATTTAATCATGATCCGTGAGATGGACCGCCATTGGCTATTCATTATTATTTGGCTACAACCATGACACTTATCACCTTATCACCATCTTGGGGGCATCATTGAAGTTTTGATTAGCTATGCTCCATCAGATCAATCTTTCTCGAGCAAATGCATGTCATTGATCCTACGAAGATGCAAATTGTTTAAATCAGGCTCGAAAAAATGCATAGGTCTTAGGATAAAATTTTAAGACTACAATATTTTATTTATGTTAATAAACATGAACATGAACCATAGGATCAAGATTTGATGTTAAGTTCAAAGCATAACAAAAGGGGACCCTATGAATAATAAAAGGTCCTTGGATAAATTTTTAACCTAAGGATTCATTGTATAAATAAATACGATGAAACTTTAGGGTAAGGCCTTAGGCTAAGTTAAAACATAGTAAAAAGGACCATGCATTCATGGGATATAAATGGATCAAGCATAATATTTTTAGACTAAGGTTTAATCGTGTTGAAAAACATGAATTAAGCCTTAGGGTAAAAATTAGGCTAAGTCTATGGCACTTATAATTGTTCCCATGTAAATTTGAATTTAATTAGAAGGGACCTAGGTCAAAACATTAGACAAGGGTTTTAATCATGGTTTAAAATAGATCAAATTAATTTTAGACCAAAGGCTAATAAGAGGTCCATTTTAACATTTAAAGCACCAAACCCTAAGCATGTTCATTCCTAAATGAGATTTTATTGATCCTGCAACACAAGCAACTAGTTTTAGCAACATTGGAAGGGGTAAAACCATGATCATCTAAAAATATGTCCATTAATCCAAATGAGATTGGTTCCTCATGAATAATAAGAGACATGGCATAATGTTTAAGCCTAGGTCTATGTCTGAATAAAAGGGACCCCATGCTTAGTTTTTGAGTTTGATCTTGCATTGTTAGATCCTATTTGGCATGCTCCATTAGATCATGATTTATGGGGTTGAGGGAGATTGGATCCTATCTATATTAAGCCTTGAGGTCGTGTCACTTGGTAATCTCATAAGCTTTCTATACAATGCATTATCAATCTCTATCGAGTTAGTATACTTTTGCCATGTAGTGGTACCTTATTTGGTCCAAGTTCCTTTTGAAAAGTCAATGTCTCTCGTATTGTTAAATTTACTTTATCTAGATGAATGTGTATTATCATATTTCATTCTAAGGGATGGGTCACCATTGGTTGCTCACTATTCTATATAACATGGTTACGATGCATGCCAACACTACATTTGTTTTGGGCTCCATTGAAACCTTGACTCAATACACACCATTCGATCCATCTCACCCGCGCAAATACAAGTCATTGATCTTGCAGATGAACATAATGTTTAATATAGGCTCAAGGATATATAGAACTCAGATTAAGGTTTTGGACCAAGGTTTTATTCATATTAATAGATACAACTTAAAGCTTTAGGTCAAAGTCTTGAGCTAAGTTTAAACATAATAAAATGACCCTGTAAATAATAAAGTTAGACCATGCTAAGATAAAAGGGAACAAACAGAGATCAAGACGTAAGGGGATCAAGCATAAATATTTTAGACTAAGGTTTATTCCTATTAAAAAACACGACTAAGCCTTAGGATAAAAATTAAATTAAGTCCATAGCATAATTAATTGTTCCCATGCAAAATGTTCCTGTCAAATTTGAATTTAAGAAGAACCTAGGTTAAAATCTTAGACTAGGGTTTTATAAATTCAAATATGAATTCTCTTAACCAATTAATAACCAAAGGTTAGCAAAACATTTAAACACAAAACCCTGAGTATTGCCCATTTTGAATGAACTCTATTGAACCTATAACCTGAAACATAGAGATATAATATGAGTAATAAGATCAAACCAAAACCATGAATAAATAAGCCAACCAGACCAGGTGTGGATGATCCTCAAATATAAAATATGTAAAAATATGTTAATGATGCTATTGATTAAATAAAATTTTCAATTTGGGGTATAAATTTACACATTTGACACAAGGGTCCCCATTTTTCAAAAATGGGGGTATGTTGACCTCAACAGATTACATGACAACCAAGTCTTCAGGGGACCATTATATAGATGAGGATGGGGAAGGGGAGGATGAGATTAAAATTTCTGCCATAGTAGGAAGAGTAGAATAGAGCCTAAAGAATCTTAGAAATTGTTGCCTTTGTGTAGTGCTTGAGGTCCATTGTTTTTATATGTTCTACATCCTCAACCTTTAAATGTGATTCAATGTTAGTATTTTGTAGTGGGCACCAGGTTGTCTCAACAAACCGTATCCTACTAAATAATCCCTTTCGACATCACTTGGGCCTTTGGGCTAACTTATAGTAACTTTTCCCTCTCAAACTTGAGCACACAATATCTCAAGTGATACATATCAAAAACACTCCCCATAAGTTATATTAAAATGTACACAATGGGTTCTTTTGCAAGGCAGTAATCACATCGTGTCAATCAAACCTTTTATAATTCTAAATTTAACACTTACCTAAAAACAAATTTCCCTGCCTATTCTTTATTATCTCTAAATACATTTACTCTAACTTTTGCCTTCAAAAATATTCATTACACAAGGCTCATCAAAATATGATATTTCTCTTATAAATGGTCAAGATGATAATATGTTAAAATAATTTAAAAACCAACATTTAATCATACAAAATATAAGTTCAAGCATCGTGAAAAATGTGCATCTTATTATTTGGATATGATGCAATCGATACTCTCATCCCTTGCATCAAAAAGGGGCATACATTGGGCTTGTTATAGAATACATTTCATCACATCATGCAAAATTTAGAACAGATCAAAATAGTTACATGCTATAAATTACACAACAATGTGAATATTGGGGGCACATGACATACATATGTAGTCAAATCAAATCAAAGACAAAAAATAAATATTCAAAATAATGTAAAATTGGATTCTACAATAGAGTATAGGGTTTCAAAGATTCTAAATAATTTAAAAGTCAACCACATAACAAATATTGACACATTGATACATATTCTTAGGGCATATGGCATACATGTGAGCTTCATTTTCAAAAACAAAAGCACATATTTATACACACTTGAATGCATATGCATAGGTACATGCAAAAGTAGTTCAAAGATCAAAATTATAGGTTGCAAATGCAGTTATAATAGAGCATATAGATACATAACATTCTATATAATTTTGGAAAATTTCAAAATTTCAAAGGCATGATGTTTGTTCATGTGCCTTTTTTAAATATCAAAGTGGAAATTCAAAATTTCAAAGGCATGATGTTTGTTCATGCATAGTTTCAAAGGTCAAAGATTAAATTTAAAAATGAAATATTCATTTGAATTCAAATCTATGAGCAATGCAGTCATGATTGGGGCATGAATATTCTTCATTCTCTTTCGATCATGCAAAATAGAATCTAGATCCATTTGTAGTGGTGTGATTATATCTATTTTAGATAATGTAGGTTGAGGCTCATCAATGCTCAATGACCTTGGCATTACTTCTATCAAGTCCCATTATGTGGTTCCATCTTTTGTTTTGGGTGATGTACATTTGATTTTAATGACACTCAATAGCCTTGGCATCACTTCTAGCCAACCCTATCATGGTTGCATATTTTTTTGGATTGATACATTGGGTACTACTTCTTATTCATAAGATTCAAAATAATTCAACTTTCTAACTCATGGGTTTTATTGGTTAAATTCAAAATTTGAGACTTGATCACTCTCAATTCATCAAAAAATCAACATAAGTAAATACTCTCTCAAAAGTGTTTCAGTAAGGGGGCATGTTCTCTCCAATATCTCATCTTGTAATATGATATTAGAGTTAGCTTAGTTACTATAGTCAATATGTTCATGGGTATAGAAACACCCACTGATATATGGCTCTCCCTTTACCGCTCAAGACATTGATCATTTCCCTCACAAGGACATGAACATGACTAAAAACATCCTCTCTCCACTTGTCATATCATGAGCATTCTCCACATTAGAAGGAATAATACATGCATATATTTGTGCTCTTTTCTTTTTCTTTACATTTTGTAATTTTTGAGATTCGAGATTTTATATTTTATAAATGGACATTAAGTACTACATGTGTAATTGTAGATTCTGTGATGACATATCTTGTACAAATAAAAAAATTGAGTCGCAAGAGAAAGTGTGCCTACACACTCATGTTTTATTATTTCCTTTACTCTATAAATTTCATTACTAAAATAAAGGTGGGAAAATGTAGATGCCTAAATCTAGTACAATCCCATCCTTTATGTCATTTTTTACAACTTTATACGCATTTACTATTGACAATGAATAAGGTATTTATTGGTACATTTTATTTGGGTCTTTCTTTATTCTGATATGTAACTTTTTCTATTACTTATTCATCTTGTCATTTTGATATCGATGTTGTTCCAAAAATTTGCCACTCATTTTTGGAACAACATATGAACTATTTTGGTCCTGCAAGACCAAAATTCTCTCTTCCCTTCTCAAAAATTGTTCTGAGCATTCAAATTCTTCATTATTCAAGCTTTTTTAGTTAAGGGACTAGCGGCTTCAATAGGTGAGCTCTCTCTCAAAGGAACAAGTTTCCAACACTTAGGCAATTTCAAGGTTAGTTAAATGCCTCAGTTCAACCAAAAATGTCCATCAGCAAGCTTTAAACAAAGGATTGAACCATTGAACCCCACTTCCAAAAGGTTCAAAGGTTTAACACGTCAACAAGCTTAAAGAGTTAAGCACTTCGTCAAAAGTTCAAAGTTCAACCGCTTTGGCAAGTTCAACGGCTTCAAAAGACTTAGCAAAAAGAAGGAAGATTGAACCGTTGAACCTTAAACCAAAAGAGTTCAAATTTCAAAGGTTCAACGAGATTGGTTCAAAGTGGTTGGTTCAAGCGGTCAATTGAATGAGCGAAACACAAGATTGAACCGTTGAACCGTTGAACCAAAGTTGGTTCAGTCAGTCAGTTCAATCGACCAGTTTAAAGGAGTGCTCCAAAGCCCAAAGGGCAAGTGCCCTTGTAGAGGGCAGTGAACCAAAGGGTAAGTACCCTTGCGGAGGGTAGTGAACAAAAGCAGACAAAGAGATATCTTTTAGAAAGATTTTTTGTGGCAAATTTTACAAGGCAAATCCTTTGAACAAAATGTCTGAAGGAATGATCAAAAGCCCGATGGAAAGCGGCTAAGGCAAGGGAAGATTTCCTTTGAACATTTTGTCTGAAGGAATTGAAGATGAAGACCGCTCGAAGGACCCAAAAGGGTAAGTACCCTTGCGGGGGGCTCTTAGCAACCAAGAAATGGACCTTTCTCAAGGCCCGAAGGGACAACTTCCCTTCAGGAGGTTCCAAAGACATTTTTTCTGAAGGAATGAACAAAGGCCCACAGACTGATTTCTATAGACTCTACAGACTGATTTCTATGGACTCTGCAAGCTTGGTTCTATGGACTAGTTTTTACAGACTCTACAGGCTTGGTTCTACGAACTAGTTTCTACGGACTCTATAGGTTGGTTTTTACGGACTCCACAGGCTTGTTTCTATGGACTCTATAGGCTTGATTCTATGGACTAGTTTCTACGGACTTTGCAGGCTTGTTTCTACGAACTCTGCAGGCCAATTTTTATAGACTCAAAATGTTAGGAATCTAGAACAACAAACATGCTCTGACTCAACTCGTTAGGATCTTGCTCCTCAGAAAGAGCACAGTATGATTACCAAATATAAGCAATTGAATGTGCGGAAATAACCAGAAACACAAGTAACTAGAATTCACCAATAGCACAGAATATGAGAGACAATACACTATCTTGTATTAACACTATACAGAAAAGAATACATCCAAGAGCCGCCACACTCTTTCACCTTACAGAGATTCGCCACACCTCAAGTGTACAGTAATTCTTCTCACACACACTCTCCTACACAAAAACGGTCCCAACAACCAACTCACACATAGAATTGGTGTTCACCTCACCAACCAGTCAGTAATAACCCTGCCGGTACATCAAGCACTCTATAGCACTTCAAGCTGATCTCTCATGAACCTGCAACCTGCAATTCAAAGACCAAACTTACATGTAGATCCCCAATGAGCTTGCAACAACCTGCAACTCATAGATCTTACAACTAGAAGGAACTCTTCCTTTCTATCTCATGCCTTAAACAATACATGCCAATGGGTCTATAAATAGATCCCTAACTCAAACACTAACTTAGACTCTTAATTTAGACAATTATCCTCGCAGCCCAAGACTCTGGCTGGTCTTGACATGCAAACTCATCGTTCACTTAACTAACTGTCCGTGAAACGAACACTTCGGGAACACACAGGCGACCGACGCCGGTCCCTGCTGGTCTGGTTCTGCCGACGTCGGCCGACTTCCTGCCGTCGCCGGTGGCCTTCTGCACTGGACTCTGCCGACGTCGGTCATGCTACCGACGCCGGTTCCTGTAGAACTCAGCAACCATCTGTTCCTAGTTTGCAAAGGTTGAAGCTTTTAGCTCCACAACCTAACACAAAAGACTTAGAGAAAACAAAGGCTTCTAAAAAAGAGGATGAATTGTTGAACCTTGAACCAAAATGGTTCAAAGATTTAATGGGTTCAATGGTTTAATGAAAGCTCTGAGCAAAGGAAAGAAGTGGAAGATTCCAGAGACCAGTTCAAAGAGATGGTTCAACTGATGAGCAAAGAAGCAGATGAACCAAGGAAAGTGAATGAACCAAAGAAGTGACCAGTGACCAATGACGTCCCCACAAACGTCAAATTTAGGGTAATGAAATATCCGTTGGTTTTCAAATGTGGTGTGAAACTTGAAAACAAACTCAGCGACCAGCTGAAGAGGGAGCCGAAAGAGCCAGTCGAAAGGGAAAAGATAGCCCGAGAGCTCAAATTGCAATAGGAAAGAGAGAAAGACCAAAAATATCTATGTAAGAGTTATTCTAGTAGGTGGAATAGTCCACCAAGTAGATATTTGAGATTGCAAACATTAAAGGCATGGCCTATTTTTCTCCCTTAGAATAAAAGTGAAGGGACAGTCGTGTACATATTTGGTGAAAGACTAGACAACCCATACAGAAAAGAAGACATTTGAGATGAATCAACATGCCACAGTTAAGGTAGATGCCCTGTTCTAACATGGCCCTCTTTGACAAAACTAAAAATGCATTCAAGGCATTGAAGGCAACATGGGTCATTCCATGAAATAAAGTGCCAAGCCTTTCTTGGCTATTATATATTTTAATCTCTTATTTTATGCAAAAGGGATATTTTGGGTGATAGAAGTGAAACTTTGCCAAAATTGAGAGGCGATTACTGAGACTTTGAGCTCATATTGTTTATCATATTTCTTTGTTTGAATGAGAAAGCAAGTTACTTTTAGACTTTGTGTTGTAATAGCTTGTGTCATTTAGGAGATTGTTCTTATATCTATTTTTTAAATGCGTTCTTGTCCATTTTAATGAAATAAGTAGAACTAGTGGAAGTAATCAGGAAGGTGTCCTGAAGCCAACTGTGGAGAGACTTTGTGCTACCACAATTGCCTTTAGTGTGTTTGTTTTCTATTTCTATGTAAAGGATCTTGGGATGACTTTGTGCCCTCATTGTCCTTCATATTTCACTCTTGGGCAGTTGAGGTGGAGACTTTGTGCTACACCTCATTCTACTGGTTACTACACCATGTTCTAGTTACAGTTACTTGTTACCTACCTAAAAGGATTCTTGTTGTTAGTTGTAGGTCACTTCTGAAAGAAGAAAAGTGTCTCCTATCATTTCACAAAGATTTCTCCTTTGTTTGTGAACATTATCTCTGAAAGAAGAGAGATGGATGGTGTTGTCCTACCCTTGAGTGTTATTTTCTGCATATATATATATATATATATATATATATATATATATATATATATCCTCATAGTTATCAAGGAACCTCCCCTTGATGAGAGGAGAGATTTGTCCCCTTTTGATGTGGTAAACCTGCACATCTGGCTAACCAATCTCCCTTGTTGTGGTTGAAGCGACCTATTTTGCTCATCAGTTAGCTAGTGACAAAATATTCACCCAATAATTTTTTGGTGACTTCACTGGGGAAGAACGAGCAGTTCATTTCTTTTCCTTATCCATTTTCTCTGCTGGGAAAGAATAAATAGTTTTAGTTCTTTTCCTTATCCATTTTCTTCACTGTTCTAAGTCATTTTCCATTAACATTTTCCTCCACCTTCGTGCCAACAATTTTTTGGCAACTCCACTGGGGAACGACGAGCATTTCTAGTCCTTTTCCAGTCCATTCACATTAAATCATTTCATACCACTGATGAACGATGTGAAGTAGGAAAGAACACTACCAGGTTCATGCCAATAGTTTTTTGGCGACTCTGTTGGCGATGTTACATGCAGTTTGAAGCCTCAAGCTTTAGATTGAAGCAGTTCCTATCCTTATCCATTTCTATTTTATATCCATTTCCATTATATACTCTGATTTGCAAAACTAGAGGCACTGAAGATTGAGCATTTTATTTCAAAATTCAATTCTCTGGCAGGTCCACGCCAATAGTTTTTTGGTGACTCCGCTAGGGAATAACACACTGTTTGAAGCCTCAAGCTTCATGCTGAAGTAGGGCCAATTATTTTCCATTTTTATTCTACAATCTAGAAACTCCATGCTATACAAGAAGCTAGAGAGTGCAAGGTGTTGTTGACCCTATTTTTGAGTTGGTGCAACAGGTCAATTTCAATTTGTTTCCTCCACAACTTCAAGTTCAACAAACTAGGAATCTTCCTCCTATCAATACCAGGTCACCAATACAAGGTAGAGCTTCTTTTTTTGTTGTTAGCAGAGCTTTACCTATACATACTCCACTCAAATTTGTTATCCCCACTTTCTATAATCAAATCATGGTGGTTCAAGGCCCCTAGGGTAACTCTTTTGGCCCACTCAATTTAAATCCACCTCTACATGAACTACCACGCAGTTTAAGGAAGAATTTCCCCAAATTCTTTGGTGATGGGAGAGTTCATCTTGATAAACACATTACAACTTTTAGCATAACCTGCAGTGTGATAGGCATGGAGTATGAGGATGTAGTGGTCAAGTTGTTTGTGGAAACATTGCAAGGCACTACGGCAGACTGGTTCTATCATCTACAAGCCCAGACTGTGACTGACTGGAACACTCTCAAAGCCAGTTTGAAGCTAGGTTCAAGACTGCAAAAGATGTGCATGCCCTGTTAGCCCAGCTCACACAGATGAAGAAAGAACCTCATGAACCTATGAGTGCTTCATTGCTAAGTTCGATAAGCTGAGGAATAAGATTCTTACAATTTCTCAACCAACACTTGAGAACCTTAAATATTTCTTCATCAACTCATAGCAACCTGAAGTGAGTTTTATGCTGAGACGTGATGGCCAGATAGACCTTGTTGCTACTCAAGATCTGGCCACCAAGGTGGAAGATGACCTTATCCTGGCAGGAAAGATAAGGAGAGATCCTAATAGAGTTAAATCTTCTTCATCTTCTGAATATCCATCTATAGGCACCACTAATCTAATAGTGTAGAAGCTAAAAAATGAGTTGCTTGCTCTTAGAAAATAAATGGTGTAAGGGATGTCATCTGCCCCTTCATACAGAGATATACCAAGGAGGACATTCCCTAATCAGTCATACCAATGCAATTCTGCTAGGAATCAAGGGCAGCCAAATCCTCTTCCTCCCACTCAGGGAAAATTGGCCATTGAAGCACCTCCAACCAATTCAACAGTTGGATATCTTGAAGTAGAATTAGATTTATCCTTCCAACCTGAGTTAAACCCTGAATATGATGTTAATCTCTTCACAGAGGGAGAAGAAGAATTAGCTAGTGACTTCAACATTGGTTTCTTGAATTACCAGGATGAACCCAGAAGTGAAGTTAAAGTAGTTGAGGGATCATACGTTGTGTTCACCCGATCTAAGAATCAGTCAACCCAATAAGCTGATAAAGAAAAAATAGAGGAATGACCTCAACCTGTAATTTCAATACCAAATGAGGAACTTTTTTGCCTTTCCAGCCAAAGGACCTGATGATTGCTAAAAAAGTAAGTACTCCAAACATGCCTTCAACTTAAATTTCACAGATTAGTCCTCCCCCCTAAAAACTAGAAGGACAAACTCCCTTCCCCTTTTCATAGATCATTTTAGACATTTGACATAGTTGACCATGTCAAGAAAACTAAAATTCAAATGTCTGAATTTAAATTCCTACAATCTAACCCTAAGCAGTTGGATAAGTTAGTTCAATGTGTGAAGAACCAAAATGTCCCTGCAGGACAAGATGTTAGAAAGGTAACTCGTGATTCCACAAGGAACATGTCCACCCTAAACAATATTTTTATTACTCCTCTTGGTGCTCCTAGGAAGACAGAACCATTTTATGTCTCCTTGTTGATAAATGGTTACCAACTGAATAATTACATCATAGACTCAGGTGCATCAGACAATGTCATGCCTACCAAAGTAGCTGAATCCCTTGGTCTCACACTGACCAAGACATTTGGGATATGTTTCTCCACATAAAATAAATAAGTGTCATTGCTGGGACATATCAAGGATGCCCAATTTGTGTTTACAGCATTTTCAAACAAGAGAATCAAGATGACAGTCCTGGTGGCTGATGTCCCAACCTCCTACGACATTCTTTTTGGCTAAATTTTTTGCAAGGATGTTGGTGGTGAATTAAGTATGGACCTATCTAAGGCAAGGATCTCAATCAAAGGTGTTATGCAAAGATTGTTCCCTGATAAGGAAGCAAAATATGTGGTCACTAAAACATCAGCACTTGAAGCTCAAGTTTTGTTTGAGTCTTCAGGCATGGGTAATTACTTCCTGACTACAGAGGATGCTCCTATGGTGACTAATGAAACTTATAAAAATGACAATCTAAAAATTGGTTCAGATAAAACAATAGAAGACATGAGAGAACACAATGCAAGCTCAAAGGAACTCTCCCCTTCACACAAAGAGAAATCTAAGGAAAAATCAGTTTTTGATGATGTTTGGATTTTAAAATTTGATGGAAGTTATTCCTCTACCAGGTCAAGAGCCAGGATTGTGTTGATATCTCTTCAAAGAGATATTTTTCCTTCATCATACAAATTATAATTCAGTAATACCAATAATACTGTTGAATATGAATCACTGCTGCTTAGATTGAAGGTTGCTCAAGACAAGGGTGTCAAGCTCCTTTATGCTAAAAGAGATGCTAAGCTAGTGGTTTGTCAGGTGAGAAACCTATACCAAACCAAAAATGAGAGATTGTGCCACTACCGCAATCTAGTTTGGGATCAAATTGAAAGCTTTGATGCTTTCAGTATCTCTGCAATTCCCAGGGAATTCAATGACCGAGATGATGCTTTAGCTATTTTAGCAACTCTTTAGTTCCTCACTCAAATTTTAAAGGAGACAAGTACACTATCAAATTGGTCTTTCAACCAAGTGTGCCTGATAATGCCAATCATTGGCAAGTGTTCAATGGTGACAACCAAATCATTGCCTTCTTGGAACAAAAAGATAGCTTTGAACAGCTTCACTTTGAAGGCAGTGAGTCTCAGAAGCCTGAACAAGCCCCTAAATCAAGTTCAAATGCAAGTGAAGAGTTTCTACAGCTGAAATGGAATAAAATTCCCAAAGGATTGGTTTCTCTTAAGAATTTGTTTGACAAGCACGATAGGTTCATCAAACAGCAACAAATGGATTCAAGCTCCTCTCAGGAGTTTGATCAGATAAATTTGGGTACCAAGGAAAATCCCAAGATGGTGAACATTGGGAAGTGTTGCACTCTAGAAGAGAAGTTCAAATTTGTTGCTCTGCTCTACTAGTACGTAGATGTCCTAGCATACTCTTATGATGATCTAAAATTGCTCAGGCCTAATAAAAATTGCCATAAAATTCCTCTTAAAGATGATTTGGTGCCTTACAAGTAGAAATCTAGGTAGTACAATCCAAAGATATCAGGGACTATTTGTCTAAAATATAGAAAATGTTGAATGCTAAGATAATTTTTCCAATCCATCATTCCACATGGATTGCCAACATAGTACCTATGAGAAAAAAGAATGGCAAAATTTGCCTCTACATGGACTTTAGGAATTTGAATCAGTCATCCTTAAAGGATAACTATCCTCTACCCATCATGGACCAAGTTCTTCAAATAATGACGGGTTCAGAGATGTTATCAATGATAGACAGCTTCTCAGAATACAATCAAGTTGAAGTTAGTAAAGCAGACTAGCATAAGACTTCCTTCACCACGCCTTGGGGCACCTTTGCATATCAAAGAATGTCTTTTGGCCTGATAAATATTGGTGCCACTTTCCAGAGAGCAATAGACCTTGCTTTCAAAGATGAAATGGGTAAGTTCATCATGGTATACCTTGATGACTTGATCATCTTTTCCAAGCATCTCCCTGATCATGTGTATCATTTACAACAAGTGCTGGAACATTGCCACCAGAATGGCATTTCTCTAAATCTCAAGAAGTCTATTTTTAGAGTAACAGAAGGGAAACTTCTCAGACACATTATATCCCGAGAAGGTATAAAGATTGACTCAGATAGAGTCAAGTCCATCTAAGAGCTTACCCTACCTACAAGTAAGACTACAGTTCACTCTTTCTTTAAAAAAGTGAATTTTTTATGAAGGTTCATCTCTGAGTTCATAAAGAAGACTCACAATATCATAAATATGATGAAGGGAAAGGCTACTTTCAGCTGGACTGAAGAAGGCAAATTAGCATTTCAAGACATCAAGATAGCTATTGCCCATGCCCCAATTCTAGTTTGTCTAGATTATACCAAAGATTTTACCATGTACAGTTATGCTTTCGAGCACACGCTTTCAACAATTCTGGTTCAAAAGAACCAAGAAGGTGTGGAATCTCCCATATCCTTCATGAGCTATCCTCTCAAAGCTCATGAACTGAAGTATTCAAACATGGAGAAGCATGCTTATGCAGTGGTAAAGGCAGTAAAGCACTTCCATTTTTACATCTTGAATTCACAATTTATTGCCCTGGTTCCTGATACCACAGTTAAATCCATATTAACTCAGCAAGAGTTTGGAACCAAAAGGGGCAATTGGAATGCTAAAATCTAGGATTTTGATCTCATTATTAAACCAACAAAGCTTGTGCGAGGAAGAGGTCTCTACCAATTGATTGCTAACAACAGACCCGAAGAAGCAAGGCATAAAGAAATATAAGTGGAAGGCATGCCAATAGTTCTCTTTTTCTCCATCACGAATGAGTGGTATTCAAATATTGCTCATTTCCTTACCTATGGTAAGTGTCCTACTCACCTGCCTTTTAAAGAAAGGATGACTGTTAAATTGAAAGCTGTCAATTTTGTCCTATGGGACAATGGCCTGTATAAGAAGAGCCTTGATGGAGTGTTCCTTCGCTGCATAGATAAAGAAAAATAGAACCAACTTTTGAATTCCTTCCATAATCTAGCCTGTGAAGGACATTTTTTTGCTCCTGTAACTACCCATAATATTTTGCGAGCCAAGTATTAATGTCCTACTCTATTTTAAGATGCATACAAATGGGTACGAAGATGTGAGCTATGCCAACAGTTTGTTGGAAGACCCAAGTTAGCTGCTCTGCCTCTTAAGCCAATAGTGATAGAAGAGCCATTTCAGCAATGGAAAATCAATTTCATTGGTGTTGTAAACTCATCTTCAAGCGTTGGACATGATTATGTCCTCACAGCCACATATTACTTCACTAAATGAGTGGAAGCAATTCCAACCAAGCATGCTACTTCAGAGGTAGTATGCGATTTTCTCAAGGAAAACATCATTTCCAAGTTTGGGGTCCCAACCAAGATTATCACAGACAATGCAACATGTTTCTCTTCTCATGAGATCACTCAGTTCTATTTTTACTATGGAATTACCCTCTCCCACTCTTCTGATTATTTTTCACAAGGGAATGGCCAAGCTGAATCAAGCAACAAGACCCTGGTGACCATCATCAAGAAGCTGGTGGATGACAACCAATGAACTTGGCATAAAGCATTGGTTGATGCTTTATGGGTAGATAGAATTACATCCAAGAGGGCAATAGGTATGTCACCTTTCCAACTTTTGTATGGTCTCAATGTAGAGATACCAATCACCTTGGAATTGCCAGCATTGAAATTGGCAAAGGTGATCAAAGATCAGACATATGAAAGCTCCATCAATAAGAGGATCATGTGCTTAACTGAGTTGGATGAGTAACAAATTATGGTGGTGGACTGAATTGTTGCGCATCAAAGTCTAGTGAAGAAGCTTTTCAACTAGAAAGTAAAAAATTGTGATATCTAGATTGGAGATCAAGTTCTGTTATGGGACAAAAGGAGAGAACCAAAGGGAATGCATGGGAAGTTCAATTCCCTATGGAGAGGCCCGTTTACTATCTATCATCTCAATGATGAAAATAGATTTTTGTTGAAGTATCAAGATGGCATGCCCTTTTCTCTACCTCACAATGGGCAGCATTTGAAGCACTTCAATTTTTGAAGTATCAGATAAGATCATCTTTACATATGTATATTTGTATAGTCTTTAGTTCTATTTTGTGTTTTTTGTTTTCATTTTTGGCACCTTTATTTTTTGGATAACATGACTCTGTATCCCAATGGCATACTTAAAGGCACTGGAGATTTTGGTTTCTACTCCCCTCAGCTGTTCCAAAATTTCAACTAAAAGAAGTTCCCCAACTGGAGCTAGCTGTTGTTCCCAAAATCTGCCACTCATTTTTGGGACAACATATGAACTATTTTGGTCTTGCAGGACCAAAATTCTCTCTTCCCTTCTCAAAAATTGTTATGAGCATTCAAATTCTTCATTATTCAAGTTTTTTTAGTTAAGGGACTAGTGGCTTCAATAGGTGAGCTCTCTCTCAAAGGAATAAGTTTCCAACACTTAGGCAATTTCAAGGTTGGTTCAACACCTCAGTTCAACCAAAAATATCCATCGACAAGCTTCAAACAAATGATTGAACCATTGAACCCCACTTCCAAAAGGTTCAAAGGTTCAACTATGTTAGCAAGCTTAAAGAGTTAAGCACTTCGGCAAAAGTTCAAAGTTCAATCGCTTTGACAAGTTCAACGGCTTCAAAAGACTTAGTGAAAAGAAGGAAGATTGAACTGTTGAACCTTGAACTAAAAGAGTTCAAAGTTTAAAGGTTCAATGAGATTAGTTCAAAGCAGTTGGTTCAAGCGGTCAATTGAATGAGTGGAACACAAGATTGAACCATTGAACCAAAGTTGGTTCAATCAGTCAATTCAATCGAACGGTTCAAAGGAGTGCCCCAAAGCCCAAAGGGCAAGTGCCCTTGTGGAGGGCAGTGAACCAAAGGGCAAGTGCCCTTGCGGAGGGCATTAAACAAAAGTGGACAAAGAGATATCTTTTGGAAAGATTTTTCATGGCAAATTTTACAAGGAAAATCCTTTAGACAAAATGTTCAAAGGAATTCTTTTAGAAATTTTGTCCAAAGGAATGATCAAAAGCTTGATGGCAAGCGGCTAAGGCAAGGGAAGATTTCCTTTAGACAAATGTTCGAAGGAATTGAAGACGAAGACCGCCCAAAGGACCCTGAAGGGTAAGTACCCTTGTGGGGGGCTCTTAGCGACTGGGAAATGGACCTTTCTCAAGGCCCAAAGGGACACCTTTCCTTCAGGAGGTTCCAAAGACATTTTTCTGAAGGAATTAACAAAGGCCCACAAACTAATTTCTACGAACTCTGCAGATTGATTTTTACGGACTCTACAAGCTTGGTTCTACAGACTAGTTTCTATGGACTCTGCAGGGTTGGTTCTATGGACTAGTTTCTACAGACTCTGTAGGTTGGTTTCTATGGACTCTGTAAGTTGGTTTATATGGAATCTATAGGCTTGATTCTATGGACTCCGTAGGCTTGTTTCTATAGACTATGTAGGCCTGTTTCTTCAGACTCGAAAGATTTAGAGAAAACAAAGGCTTCTAAAAAAGAGGATGAACCGTTGAACCTTGAACAAAAATGGTTCAAAGGTTCAACAAATTCAACGATTCAATGAAAGCTCTGAGCAAAGGAAAGAAGTGAAAGATTGCAGAGACCAGTTCAAAGAGATGGTTCAACCAATGAGCAAAGAAGCAGATGAACCAAGGAAAGTGAATGAACCAAAGAAGTGACCAGTGACCAATGATGTCCCTGTGGACGTCAAATGTAGGGTAATGAAATATCCGTTGGCTTTCAAATGTGGTGTGGAACTTGAAAAAAAACTCAGTTACCAGCTGAGGAGGGAGATGAAAGAGCCAACAGAAAGGGAAAAGATAGCCTGAGAGCTCAAATTGTAACAGGAAAGAGGGAAAGACCAAAAATATATGTGCAAGAGTTATTCCAGTAGGTGGAATAATCCACCAAGTAGATATTTGAGTTTGTAAACATTAAAGGTGGAGCCTATTTTTCTCCCTTAGAATAAAAGCAAAGGGACAGCCATGTATATATTTGGTGAAAGACCAGATAACTCATGCAAAAGAGAAAACATTTGAGATGAATCGACACACCACAGTTAAAGTAGACGCCCTATTCTAGCATGGCCCTCTTTGACAAAACTAAAAATGCATTTAAGGCATTGAAGGCAGCATGGGCCATTCCATGAAACAAAGTGCCAAGCCTTTCTTGGTTGTTATATATTGTAATCTCTTATTTTATGCAAAAGAGATCTTTTGGGTGATAGAAGCAAAACTCTACCAAAATTGAGAGGCGATTACTGAGACTTTGAGCTCAGATTGTTCATCATATTTCTTTGTTTGAATGAGAAAGCAAGTTACTTTCAGACTTTGTACTGTAATAGCTTGTGTCATTTAGGAGATTGTTCTTATGTCTATTTCTTGAATGCATTCTTGTCCATTTTAATGAAATAAGTAGAACTAGTGGAAGTAATCAGGAAGGTGTCTTGAAGCCAACTGTGGAGAGACTTTGTATTGCCATAATTGCCTTTAGTTTGTTTGTCTATTTTTTGTTTTTGTGTAAAGGACCTTGGGATGACTTTGTGCCCTCATTATCTTTTGTATTTTACTCTTGGGTAGTTGAGGTGGAGACTTTGTGCTACACCTCATTCTGTTGGTTATTGCACCCTATTCTAGTTACAGTTACTTGTTACCTACCTGAAAGGATCCTTGTTGTTAGTTGTAGGTCACTTCTGAAAGAAGAGAAGTGCCTCTTGTCATTTCACCAAGATTTCTCCTTTGTCTATGAACATTGTCTCTAAAAGAAGAGAGATGGATGGTGTTGTCCTACCCCTGAGTGTTATTTTCTACATATATATATAGTATATTGCTCCTCATAGTTATCAGGGAACCTCCCCTTGATGAGATGAAAGATTTGTCCCCTTTTAATGTGGTAAACCTGCAATCTGGCTGACCAATCTCACTTGATGTGGTTGAAGCGACCTATTTTGCTCATCAGTTAGCTGGTGACAAAATATTCACCTAATAATCGATATCCCTAATTTTGGTCCTTTGTCCTTATGAACAAGTCTACACTATCCAGACAAGACTAGCTTATGGCCTTCTTCATGAAGCATGGACTTGTCTAGGCATTATTTTTAGAGCTTCTTTCAGTCCATGTTTCATTTAATTGTTATTTTTGTCTATTGAATCTTATCTCAGGTCAGATTTTTTGCATTAATAGGTCTCAAATTCAAAATCAAAACATCTATAAATACAATGATTCTCTAAGGCATCAGGGATGAATTTACTCACTCTCAAAATCTATTCATGGATTTTCATGTTCTATCTATAGATTTATGAAGCTATATAAAAGATTCTCAAAGGTTGAATTCACATTCGCATGTTTGTGCCAAGGGGAAAATAAGGGAAAGAGAACTTATACTTTCATTCACAATTTCACACATACACGTAAGTGGAAGAACTACATTTAAGTTTTATCTCTTTTCAAAGTAATGGTAATGTAGTGAAGTACTTGGTCATTCAATGGAGATTGGCCAAGGTCAGTCTAACTCAATCCCTTTTATTTGAAAACTCTCATATGATTCCATTTTGGTTTGTGTGCATAAAACCAGGGTTTTGTCATTGCAATTACTTTAGGTGATATTATAGATTAATAAAAATGTTAAAACCCCCAATTTAGAAAAGTGCAAGTAGTGCAATAATTAGATATTTTTCACAATCAACTAGGACAAGTTCATAGTCAATGGACTTAAATGGATTATGCTATCATCCACTTGTAGCAGTCACATATAGGAATACTCTTTGCTTTTGAATTTGATATGTCATATTCATAATTCTTCTTTCTTTATGTTATTTATTTTAAGCATGCATAATCACCTCTCTTACTGATTTTCACTTTTTAACATTTATAATAGTCAACAAAAATTTGTGTGTGAGTTAAGTATATTTCTTCTTAATGTTTTCCAAAAATCATAATTTTCCATGTATAACAAATTGTCAAAATTATAAATGTTGATTATTTTACACTTTAACATCTCTAGTTTTACACCTACAATACTCATAAAAAAAATGTTTTATAAAAATTAGGGTAAAATAATCACCAACATCTAGCGTAGAAGGACGAATTCCACTAGAATCAACCATGAACAATGTAATAAAAAAAAGAAAACAAAGTGCAATTTTGAAAATCATATTTGGAAATGGAGAGGATCAAATTCTAGAAAAACCTTGAAAGATACATGTGGTCAAGGAAAAAAGGTACATGCACAAAATTGTGAAAGATATATGCAATACAAAAGCATAAAGAGGTGAATAGAAACTAGGGTTAGATTAACGTATGTGAAAATAGAGATGCAAATTTGAAATCATATTTGAAAATATGAAAATCAATAAATTAACCCTAACATAAATCCTCAAAAGATATAGGCATTCATAGAATGAAGGGGTTCATGAATATGTTTTACTTAAATGTGGATTAGAGTAAATTAAGCTAAGCAAAAATAGGTAGAATAATTACACAAGAAAGATCTAGATTATAGCGGTCTGAAATAATAATTCAGATCTACACTAAGTGTTGAAAATCGTAAACAAGTGCAAATGAATTTTATTTAAAAAGTAATTAATAATATGAAAAATAAAATATATGAACTAGACACACTTAGGTATAATCTTAGGATTTTGGAAGTATGATAATGGTTTGAAAGATATGAATCAACTCTATGTGAAATATGGAATGATCACTATCAAAGGATATATCCAATATCTAATCAGATATTGAAAAATATGTTCAAGGTATATTTAACCACTAAATAAATTCCTTTATTATCACCAATGAATATATTACTAAGTGTTGAATCTACATTATGTACCTTTTTAGATTCTATATTTTTATATGCAGGGTTTCCCTAAATGATGTACATCTTATGCTTGTGCTCTTTTGAATTGGCAGGGAACGTCTAAATTGATATCCTCTTCCTCTCTTGACCTAATTATCTATAACACACCTATAAAAGAGAAGGAATAAAAGTAATTGGATATGGAAACCTAGAGGGAGTTATAACTATGTATCCCACGTGCTAGAATCCAACCCCACATAGTTCTTGTGCATTGTAAATAGAATCTAGAGTAAGGATTTTAACCTATTTCCCCCTAAAATTAATGATACAAGTAGATGAATATTCACCTAAACCCTCATTTGTAAGTAGATAATTCACACTATTTTAAGAATATTGAAGTATTAAGGTGGAAGACTTTATTACAAGTGTAACAATATATATAAAGTGAAGGATCTAACTTCATTTTTTAGAAACAAACATAGGAGATGTTTATAGGACTAATAATTAAAGGATACTTCTTAGTAAATGACTAGGAATGGTCTGTATATATATAAGAATCCTTAGGACATGTCATGTGCAATGGTTGACCATATAAATTAGTGATATGCAAATTCAAAGGTGTGGGAAATCAAGCCAATGCAAAAGGATCCAAAAAATAAAGGGGAAAGATTCAATAGAGGACCTGTAGCCACCAAATCCATCTCAGGAGAGACAGATGCTCAGGAAGGGTGTAAGCAACCTAAAAGGTATGCAAATGAGGCTCAAAATCTAAAATTAATGAATATTGAGGACATCTAAAAGACAGGAGGTTAGAGAGAGAATAGTGTGAGGTAGGTAGTGTGCTAAAATTAGACAAATATAGACAAGTAGACCAAGTATACAAAAATGGGTAAAATATAATACGATAAAGGGACTTGTACTAATTTTGGGTGTCTACACCTACCATGTATATTTAGGTTATGCCATTGATTATGCTTAATTGATTATATATTTCTCATTTGAGGCACACTATTGTTTGTGATTCATTGATTATATATTGCCTACATAGGGGAAGCCCCCTATTTGTTATGATTATATTGATTATATCTTGCCTATATAGGGAGAAAATCACTATTACCACCTTTTCCTACATTGCTTATAGTCAAGTACACATGAGTCGAGTTACCATTTATAGATGTGTTATCATGATCATATCTTACTTATAAGACTTATATCTAGACATACTTAGGCTGAGGTTCCTTTATACAAACATGCTTTAAAGATGATATATTTTTATATATATACTAAATTCTTTTTATACATACATTTTTTTATGATGACATCTTATTATACATCAAAATTTCTATTGATCCTAATTTGCACATGGTATGTGTAATCCATTTATTTTGAGATATGTGACTCATAGGGTCATCCCATACCTCAAAATGGGGGTATGTGTCATGTTTATTCTACCTTCAATTACACGATGATCTATGTAGACACCTAAAATTGGCCACCAATAACCTCCAACTAGGCTTTTGACCAATTTCTATCAACAATGCACAATTTGGCCTAAAAACACTAAAACATGTTAAATGATGTGAACTTGTTATAATCAAGTGATAATTTTGGCTAGAGTGTCACTAAATAGGGCAATGCAATTTATTAAGTAGCTAACTTTGATCAAACCATTTCGAATCAAAATGACATTTTTGCACCTAGATGCTCTAGATTGTTTTTTTCTATCAATTTTTTTTGTACGAGACATGTGCCTTTGTTATTTTGCATTGACAACATCCTAAATGGGATAACAAATCCAATGCATCTAATATCAACTTCCAATTCCAATCCAATCAAATTTTGAGCCAATAATATGACATTTTAACCAATTTGATTAATTTGTGCATAAATTGCCAAGGTTCTGCATCAAAGTTGACTAATCATGTTTAAGGCTGATTAAACCAAATCAAGAGCTTAAGTTAATTTTACATGGATATTTTTTAATATAATTTTTTAGAAATTGATATAGAATAACTGGATCATTAAGTGACATCATTTTTTGGAAAGACATCCACAAGCCATAAATGCATAAATATCAAGATTAAGCCACCCCATGCCTCATTAAGACCCTATATGCCTCTTAAATGCCTCTCTATCCCAAATGTTTATGGGGGATATTTATAAATTTAATTACATAATTGGATTTATTCATGGCCACACATCTCAATCTTGAAATGGATGGTCATGGTTAATCCTGAACCATTTTGAAAATCTATAAATAGAAGAGCCATGAACATCATTTTTAAGTTATCTTGGTACAAAGTTATAATGCTAAATTGATTCCAAAATCCATTAAAATTAGTGTTATAATTCTTAATTGTTCAACCAATCCAAAGCCACAAGCCACATGGCGCTAAGAGGAGGTGGAGGATAGCCAAGCTCCATTGCAATAGACCTTTTGAAGCACAAAGCCGAGCAAGCCACTCTACAAACCATTTGGAAGCTCCAAGGAAGGTGAAGGAGGTTTTATTTCATGTTTTAGTTGTTGTTTTCATATGTATCTTTGTTATTATGCTCCTCCTTAGTGTTTTAGGTCTAGAGATATATGTTTGTTAGTGTGTTTCTTTCAATTTGATTTCATTTTGGAACTAACACAATAATAAGAACCTCTCTTGATTCAAATTCCTAGTTTACAATATACAACATTTTCAAGGAGTATAAGGTATTCTTCTTCTGTTGGAAGCAAAATGACTAAGAGGGGGGTGAATGAGTCTTCAAAAATTTCTTAAAAATCTTACTTATTCTTGTTAGGCTTATAGACCTTCCTATCATCATGATGTTCATCATGCTCAGTTTTATCCTTGTTATGACACTTGGATGAAAAGTAACCAATTTTACCATAGTTGAAACATTTTAAGGGAAAATTACCCTTGTACTTATCAAACCCAAACCTCATCTTCCTAGAAAACATGGTTAGTAGTTCATCATCATCAACATATGAGTATACCTCATCTTTGACCTTCTTGGCTTTTGACTTCTTTTTAATTTTGAAAGTTGATTCCTTCTTGGGAGGTTTTCATTAATTTTTTATCATTTTATAGGAAGTCAAGATGCCATGAAGCCCATCCATCTCTAGATTGTCCAAATCTTGCATTTCTTCTATTACATACATCTTAGAATCAAACTTAGAAGTTAGTGATCTCAATATATTTTGAAAAACTATAGACTCTTTCAATTATTATCCTAATCCTTTGATGAAATCGACAAATTCATCAACCTTCAATAGATAGGATGCAATGGTTTCATCTTCATTTATCTTTAGACTTTCAAACTATCTCCAGTGGGTCTGCAACTTGGCCATCTTCACCTTGGTGTCTCTTTCATAGATACTATTCAAATTTTCTCATATTTATTTGATTGATACATAGTGCATCACCTTCACAAGATCTACCTCTAATAGGCCACAAAGAATTGCATTCATTTCCTTGGAGTTTTTTTCACTAATCTTCTTACCTGTTACACAGTTGGTGGAATAGGAGGAACACTATAGCCATCCAAAACTAACTGCCAAATATCATGACCTTGATACATAAAATATATCTTCATCCTAATGTTCTAAAATGAATAATTAGATCCATTGAATAATGGAGCCTTACCAGTAGAGAAACCACCTCAAGCTTGTTGATTAGCCATCCTTGATTCTAAGATCTCCCTTAGACTTTTAGCCCAGCTTCAAAGGACCAGACTCTGATACCAAATTTTAGAATAAAAATAAATGAGAGGGGGTTAAAGCAGTTATCAAAACCCTTCTTATCAATTTCACTTAAATTTTCATTAACCATTCAATCAAGCACATATATCTAGCAAGCATAAGCACCTATCCACATAAGCATGAAACACATGAACACATCACATATATGGGAAACCTCAAGGGGAAAATAACCCACTAATATTTTAAAATGGACTACAATCCTATAAGACAAATAAAAAATTTATTGAAGCACCCACTTCACATGGAGAACCAACCCTAACTAGCTAAGCACCAACTTAGCTAGGCTTTATCAAGCACCAACTTGCAAGGAGGCATCAACCACCTAGATGACTCAGCACTAACTTAGTCACATGAAACCTTTGATCACCTTCAAACTAATTTTTTTCTCATAAAATATTTTATGATATCCTTCTTTAGCTCTTCTCTTTCTTTTATCCCTCTCAAACTACTTTTTAGGCTTCTTCGCTCAATTAGTCCTCTTCTTGACTTGATTAGGTCATATGACCTTGATATTCATGTATAGAACCTTTGTCAAATATTAATAATAGTTCCTATATTCTCTTCATATGGTCTACAAGACATTATTATACTTACCAATACTCTATTTCATTCATTTTCACATGTGCACGTGCGTGCACACACACACACACACCAATAGGCCTAAAACTACCTTGTATTTATACAAGCTTTCTTGTATATATCGTTATTGGTCGACCAAAAAACCTCACCCTCTTAGGTTGGACATGGAATATATCTTATTACATCTCATAAACATGGATAAAACATGATTTAAGTCCCTTTAGGTTTGACCTACCTCAATTAGGCCTTGTCTCACCTTTAGGTCTCATGGAGACCTAATCCCATTAGGTCTTTTTAGGACACATTACACTTTACCTTATTTGGAACACATTAAAACACATCACATGGTAGGAAAACATCATATTCCACTCAAATATACCCATTATAGGCTCATCTAGGCTCCATAACACTTTTCTGAGCCAACCACTACTTGAAGCACATCATTTGTATTGTTCACAATTAGGCATGTACATATCTAAAAAGTATGTCTTGAACAACTGAAGCATAAACACTTTTTTTTCAAATAACTATGAAAAAAAATCACATATATATAATCTACATGACCTCAAGTTCATCATAATATGGTTTGGACTTCACAACTCAGGGCAAAAGGACTCAAACCCTTATCTGCAAATAGCTCACTCAGAACTGCCAACTAACTTCAAAACAAATTCATGGAAACTTGA
This sequence comes from Torreya grandis, assembly GCA_037957365.1. NCBI lineage: Eukaryota > Viridiplantae > Streptophyta > Pinopsida > Cupressales > Taxaceae > Torreya > Torreya grandis. The sequence goes on along the minus strand of JARHVA010003197.1, from coordinate 728,059 downwards.
AATTATGACCTGAAAGAAAACAAACAATGAATTAAAATTCATGAACATGATCTTAAAACATCCTTATAATAACCTCCAACAAAAATATCATAAGCTCTAATGGAAATTATTAGTCTTGCAGACCAATTTGTTGATTTTCTCTCTCACAGACCTCACTCAACGAGTCAAGATATTTTGGATTCATTGTTTCAACCACTTAAAATAAACTAAAATATTATTAAAATCATGTATAGGTCATTAAATTCCCAAAAAATAACATCATGTACATTAGGTACATCAACTCATGGCATAGAGTCTCAAACTTATCTCTACAACTTGCTTACCCAGAACTACCTGTTTGCCTTGAAGACCAATCATGGTGATAATAACCTTAAAACACTTGTATGACCATTTAAAGATACTCCTAATGTATTTGGATGATATTAAGAGATAAATATACCATTTTTATATAGAAGGATAATATGGTCAAATAGCAGTATAGATCTGGCAGACCAATCTCAGAGCCTTTGTATCTCATTATCTCATCTAAACCAAATAGGTCAAATTATGAAAAATATTTTCATCATATCCACTAACCTAAAAAACTTATAATCAACATGAACATGTTTTAAAATTATTTAAAAAATTCTCTATGTACTTTTATTCATCCCTACTCCATGATAAAACATCCCTAATCATCTTCTCACTTCTACTTGGGTTTTTCACTGTTTCCACCATTAGCCCTGTTAGTGAATGTTCAAATTGGATGAATATTTTAGCACACCTAATGGATATAACCTATCCAAAAAATACTATGGACATAAAATATAATCTTCAAGCTTTGTCCTCCATCCATTTAGCAATGTTGACTTGGTCAACTTTCACTGTCACAGTAAATCTCTAAGAAACAAGGCCCTTTTTGTAGGGTCCACTCACTCACCTAAAAAACCAATCACACTTGGAGGTTTTTGTGAGAGTTTAATACAACCTCAAATTACTTTAATATCCATACCAATCCATTATAATCACTTTAGAACAAGATCTTTCACATCAGGTCATTATTAGGGTTTTAGAGAGGGTTAACAGTGTTTTTGGTGTTAACAATTGTTCATAAAAGACTACCCCTTATTTACAAAAATATTGCTTATATATATTAAATAGGAACCTTACCCATATCTAATTAATATCTCAAGTTCCCATTTAGAGGTTACATGTGCCAATAAACACCTGAAAGTCCTTCTTGGGTTGAAAACCCTCCATTTTGTGCACTCAAGAGACCTCAAAACACTTTTTAAAGCCCAAACCTTCAAAAATTGACCTCAAAGTTTTTCAACACACATATAAAAATCTATCACACTATTTAAAATATTCATATTCTCACTCTTATCTTGAAATCTAAATCTCATACCTCATTTAGCCACCATCTCTCTCTTTGCTTACTTAGACCATGACCTATAAGTCATATTAGGCCTTGAAACTGACCATTTAACCATTGTCCAAGATCTAAAAATCTCATATACATGATCACATAACATATCACATTCTCAAAAAATTTCAAACATCCTTCATATGTCTTGTCAACATCTCACGATGCCTTATTAGGTTAGGCAGGGTCTAGAACTAGTCTAGTTGTAGACTTGGGCTTAAGGTTTTACCCCTGTAGGCTCACCTTGAAACTATATTGAGTGATAAAAAGCCTCATATTAATTATAAAAAAACCTTATACATCCTCTTATTCTTCTATGCATCCATCTCACCAAGTTACCATGTTCACACCTTCTCACAAGGTCTCTTCATGCTATGACTAGTGCTAAGACTAGGCTTCTCAAGCACTTGAAACTTGAAAATTGACCTTGAAATAAATATGAAAGTATATGAACTTATCTTTCATGATCACATAGTGATAAACAAACTTTCAAAATATTGTGCTTACTTACTTCACCAAGTTTCACTATACACACCTTTTCGTAGAGTCTAGACTAGGCTTCTCAAGACACCTTGTACTCAAAAACTAGTACTCAAACATGCTTTACTTATCCTAAAACTTGACATCAACCTTAGAATAATGATTAGGTTACCTTAAAATTATCTCTTGTCACATCAATCACACAAGATCATGTCTCATAGATCATTCACCATGCATCTTCCCCAGATGCATCTTGACATCAATGACATCAACCTTGACATCAAATGGCATCAACCTTGACATCAATGACAACACTTCTCAACATCTTCTTCTTTATTCCATATTTGTAAGTTGTCTAAGAGAGCTATAAGTCTTTTTTATTCTTACTTTCACATTTGGCAGTGGTCTTAGAGAGTTATAAGGCAAACTTCACTTGATCTCCTTAATGAGACGCACACTCAAAGATGATAAGAACTTAAAGATATGGATTTCACAAAGACAACTTCATAGTTCCCACATAACTAGGTGCATTCATTCTTATTTTTCATTTCATAGCATTGATTTCAATAATTCCTTGATTATTAATTTATATAGGCAGTGATTTACTTGCAAAAAATTTCCTTATATTTGTAATACCTAGGTTTTCATATTCCAAACACATGAGCATGGATGTTTGTTCTAGAATCTTCATGGGTTTTCACAGTGGCAACTAGGATGCTTGTAATAAATTCTAAAGCGCACATGGTTTCTTTTATTTTTTAGGTGATAAGAGTTGGAATTTAAGATAAGGTAAACTCTTTTCTCATTTTGACTTTTAGATCATTATCATTTCTTATATGGACTTTGAAAATTCTTACAGGTTTCAGACACATCATCTTCTTCAATCCCTCCTAATTACACTTTTTGTTTTACTTTGATATGTATACATACACACACATCAAAGTTGATAATTATTTAGAAATCTATTTTTGGTTTGCTATTACTTTTCTATGTTAATTTGTATTGATTTAGGGAACTTGTGCATGTATTGATTATCAATTCATATTAGGCTCTTATTGGCACATTTATCCTTTGTTTTGGGCCCTGTTGGCTTCTTACTTCTTATTTTATTTATAACTTTAATTTATACATTTCCTACTCCCTTGATAATTCCACCAATCAACTAAAAAATCTAAAAACCTACAAAATAACTACTTATTTTCCTTAATATGACTCTCAATGCTTCTATAATGTTGAAAACACTACTTTGGGGTTTGCTTAGTTTATTTCCATGCTCTAGTCACCTATTTTTGTGGGTCCTGTAGCCCCTCCTCCTTATTGTTTTAGTTTTTTGGCTTGGTTTCGTGGGCTTTCACACCCTTTATGTGTTGGTTTATGCACCAATAGGGCCCTAATTTGAATTTAAGAAGTCTATATATATGCAAGTGCATTAGTGTATGTAGGACAAACTCAAAATTAAAAGTAAGAGATAAGAATTTGAAAGCAAGAGAGTTGTAAGAAAGGGTCAAGAGTGATAAGCATAAGTTTAGGGGTAGAATTAAGTGTTTAGGGCATTCTTCTTATTTCCAACTCATCATATTACATCATAATCTTTACTCATGTAGTGAAAAGTCATATAAGGATTAGGGTTTGTATCATCATGATTACATTGAGTGCTAGGTTCTAAATTTCCTAAGGATGGGGATCTAATCGAGGTAGGTCCCCCATAACTACACCCATTGTTAAAGGTTTTGCAAGGTTTGGAGAGCAAAATAGGGTTTCAAGGAAGGAGAAGTATTTTTGAGAGTTTTGTAGCAAATTCTAACAAAGTGAGTGGGGTTTTTGGAGCATAAGTAAAAGAATGCATCTATCATTTTTTTTAGAGATTGCCACTTTTATAGGATCACACATTCCCTAATCAAGAGTGAACCAACCCACTTTTGGGCAAACAAAAGCATATTGATTCACTCCTAGTCAAAATTTAAAAGTTGTCAAATTACAAAATTATTTTATGGGTTTTGCTCACCTCAGTTCCCAAACCTATTTCCAATTAATTTCATCTAACAATACCAAAGTTTGATATAATTTGGTATTTCTCTTAGAACCCTACCTTTGTCCATTTTCAATTCTAGAATCTTCTTTTATTGTAATTAGGTTTGTTTTTTTTGCTTATTTAGGTAAAATTGTTTTGATTTGAATTGCAATGCATATAATTTATTTAGTGGTGTATTGCACATGTAAACCACTTTACCATATTACAGAGTGTCATTATGTTAGGGTGTGGAGCTAAAAGCTTCAACTATTTGCAGACACGAAGAAGGAAGGTTGATGAAGAACCAGAAGCACTGGCATCGGCAGCATGACCAACGTCGGTCAGATGCAGTGCAGAAGGCAACTGGCAACGGCAGCTAGTTGGCAGACGTCGGCAGCACCAGGCAAGCAGGGACTGGCGTCGGTCGCCTGTGTGTTCTAGAACTGTTGTTGATGAACAGTCAGCTAAGTGAAGTGAGTGTTTGCATGTCAAATGACCAATTATAGTCACGAGCTGCGTGTCTAATTATTGTAGTTAGAGTTCTATTTTTGTAACCATGGGATTCTATTTAAAGACCCATGAGGCATGTATTGTAATTATCAAGAAGGCAAGTAAAAGCATTGAAACAAGCAAGGTCAAGGACATCTACAGGTGTAAGGTCAAGGAGATCAGCTGAAGCATTCAAGGAGGGATAATAACTCAGGCTATAGAATTGTTGTGTTGAGCAAGAGAGAGAGGGAAGAAGGTCTTGAGGTGTGGCAAGCCTTTGAGGTGGAGGAAGAAGTGGCATCTTCCTTATTGTATTTTCTTCTAGTAATATTTAATACAAGAGTGTGTATTGTCTCTCAAATTCTTTGTTGTCTCATGTTTCTAGTTACTTAATCATTCTAGTATAATTTCGTATTTAATTACTTATAAGAAAGTAATCAATTATGCTTCCATTGGATAAGGGGTCCCTAATAGTTGGTATCAGAGCTACGGTTTGTAAGAAGCAGGGTACTATTTTTGATTACAGGTCATTCACAGGGTTTTTTGATTGAGTGGGAGTTCAGCAATGGCAGAAGAAAGTAAGCTACGAATGAAGAAGTTTAATGGCAAGAATTATCAACATTAGAGGATGCAGATTTAGGATTATCTGTATCAAAAGGATTTATACTTACCGTTGGGTGGGGTTGCATGCAAGCCCACATATATGAAGGATAAAGAATGGAGTGTTCTTGATCGGAAGGCTCTCGATTCCATAAGGTTGAGCCTTGCATCGTCTGTGATTTCCAGCTTATCACAGTGCAAGACAATGGAAGAGTTGATAAAATCCTTGGTGAATTTATATGAAAAGCCCTCGGCTTCTAATAAGGTATATCTTATGAAGCAGCTATTTACTTTTCAAATGCAGGAAGGTGGATCGGTACATACTCATCTCAGTGATTTCCATGGTTTGGTAAACCAATTAGCTTCAGTCAATATTGTTTTTGATGATGAGGTAAAGGCTCTCTTGATTTTATGTTCTTTGCCTGAAAGTTGGGACAGTTTGGTTATGGCAGTAAGTAATTTTGCATCTGCTTCTAAAATCTTAAAAGTTGATGATGTTGTGAGTGTGATCTTGAATGAGGAAATACGCAGGGGAAGCATAGGTGAATCATCAAGGAATGCTCTAAGTGCAGAAAGCAGGGGAAGGCAAAGGGAGAAGGTTGAGCAAGGGAAATCAAGGTCGGAAAGGAGATCCGAGTCTAAAGGTGTTACCTGTTGGTTTTGTGGAAAGAAAGGACATACAAAGAAGGAGTGTTGGTTGAGAGATAAAGAGAATCAACATGCAGGTATTGAAGAAGCAAAGGATGCAAATATCATGGTACAGGATGCTCTCATACTTTCTTTGGATAGTCAGGTAGGATCATGGATTTTAGATTCTAGTTCATCTTTTCATGCATCCCCAAACAGAGATTTGTTCCATGAGTATGAATAGGGAGACTTTGGAGTGATTTATTTAAGGGATGGTACGCCTTGTCAGATAGTTGGCAAAGGGAAAGTGCAGCTGAGATTGCAAATTGACAACACATGGGTGTTGAAGGAGGTCATGCATGTTCCAATTCTGAAGCAGAGTTTGATTTCTGTAGGAAGGTTGGGTGATGAGGGATGCACAATAACCCTCACAGCAGATTCTTGGAAGGTTACCAAGGGTGCACTTGTTTTAGCAAGAGGTAAGAAAGTAGATACTCTTTATCTGTCTACTTGTATTGTTGATTCTACTTCTAATTTATCTGCTTCAGCTGTAGATTCGAAGATGTGGCTTAATAGGCTTGGTCACATGAATAAGAAGGGAATGGACGTTCTTGATTCGAAAGGTATGTGTTCAGATTCTGAAAGCATAGATAGAGTTCATTGCAAGAAAAGGAAATTTGATGCTTTTGACAGGAACAAAGAAGCCTTGGTGTTTATGGAGGAGATGAAGGACAGAGATCAGTCACATGGGCTGAATAAATCTGAGCAGGGCAGTATGGAAAGAGGTTTGATCCGAGATGAGCTCGCGGATGAAAATTTCATCACTTACAGGAAAACACAGGGACCGACGCCAGTGCTCCCATGGCACTGACGTCAGCAGACAGAAACTGACATCGGTCATGTGTAGACCAGTAGGGTCGATAGGTCGAGAAAGAGAAGTCTGACGTCGGTCATCAGGACCGACGTCGGTAGGGGGGACACCGGCGTCGGCCAGGGAAATGACGTCGGCAGTCAGGGTCAGTGCAGGGAACCAACATCAATCAGGAGTAGACTGGGAGATGGCCGAGATCGGTCATTGGAACAGATGTTGGGTGGACAACTAGCTGTTAAGGAGTCTCAAACACCCATATGGAGGTCAGAAATGGTAAGTGAACCTCATATTCATTGTTCACCTTCTTTATATTGCGTACTGATAGTCAAGAACTAGGAAGATGGAAGAAGCAATGCAGGTAGAATCCAGAAATAGTGGGAGCTTGGCATGGATGAGGAGTGTGAGTCCTTGGAGAAGAACCAAACAGGGATTTGTTGGTAGAGTTGTCAGCTAGAAAGAAGCACTGGATGAGGGATGGATTCCCAATTTAGAGAAGAGAGTGAATGGACATGTGAGACAGAAGGCTATGGTATATGGTCTTGATTAGGCTGCAGGATAATGGAGGTTTGACCATTGTATTTTATCTTTACCAGGTTGGATAATATTAGCTACATTATCCTGTTATTGTATTGTGTTACTTGTTGCAGGGTTTCATATACAGGGAGTTTTTTGAGCTAAGGGTAGAGTTGGTTTAGAAGTATGTCATGAAGAATTTGGGAGCAGCAAAATTCTTTTGGCATAAGTGATAGGTATCGCATCACAGGCTTAGTGGTGGTTGGTCTTCAATAATGACTTTGAAGAGGGATACAGAGCCAAGGGAACAAAATAGATGGTGTACAGGTACAGGTATAGTAGTAGTTGTTTATCTCCAAGTGGGAGATTGTTAGGGTGTGGAGCTAAAAGCTTCAACTGTTTACAGACACAAAGAAGGAAGGTTGCTGAAGAACCAGAAGCACCGGCGTCGGTAGCATGACCGACGTCGGTCAGATGCAGTGCAGAAGGCAACCGGCGACGGCAGCTAGTCGGCCGACATCGGCAGCACCAGGCAAGTAGGGACCGGCGTCGATCGCCTGTGTGTTCCAAAACTGTTGTTGACGAATAGTCAATTAAGTGAAGCGAGTGTTTGCATGTCAAATGACCAATTATAGTCACGAGCTGCGTGTCTAATTATTGTAGTTAGAGTTCTATTTTTGTAACCATGAGATTCTATTTAAAGACCCATGAGGCATGTATTGTAATTATCAAGAAGGCAAGTAAAAGCATTGAAGCAAGCAAGGTCAAGGAGATCTACAGGTGTAAGGTCAAGGAGATCAGCTGAAGCATTCAAGGAGGGATAATAACTCAGGCTATAGAGTTGTTGTGTTGAGCAAGAGAGAGAGGGAAGAAGGTCTTGAGGTGTGGCAAGCCTTTGAGGTGGAGGAAGAAGTGGCATCTTCCTTATTGTATTTTCTTCTAGTAATATTTAATACAAGAGTGTGTATTGTCTCTCAAATTCTTTGTTGTCTCATGTTTCTAGTTACTTAATCATTCTGGTATAATTCTGTGTTTAATTGCTTATAAGAAAGTAATCAATTGTGCTTCCATTGGATAAGGGGTCCCTAACACATTATTCATAGTTAGAATTTTTGGGCTTAGCTAAACACTTTTATTGGTGATAGCCACAAATGTATACAGGTACTTCATTTATGACAATCTTCCCTCTCCTACGACCGTTTGGTCGATGTATGAATAAAATATGCATACCTCAAATTAAGCATAATGAACCATGTGAAATACAATAAACAATGCCTAAACAAATATATAGTTAGATATAAAGGGATATAAATGGATCTTAGCTTGTTTAGATGTTCTTATTAAGTTTTTTGTTGCAATTTGGACTTGTTCATGTGAATCTAAAACTATTTGATCTATTGTAATTAAATTTTGATTTAAACAAGAGACCCTCCTAGGGTCATATGGGTGGTCTTGGTTTGTTTTTACTATTTATTTGGGTAAAATTGTTCTGATTTGAATTGTAATGCATGCAATTTATTTAGTGGCGTATTGCACATGTAAACCACTTTACCATATTACAGATTGTCATTTTTCATAGTTAGAAGTCTTGGGCTTAGCTAAACACTTTTATTGGTGATAACCATAAATGTATAGAGGTACTTCATCTATGAAAATCTTTCCTCTCCTATCACCTTTTAGTTGATGTATGAATAAAATATACATACATCAAATTAAGCATCATAAACCATGTGAAATACAATAAGCAATGTCTAATCATATATATATATATATATATATATATATATATATATATATATATATATATATATATATATATATATATATATATATATATATATATATATGTATGTATGTATGTATGTATGTATGTATGTATGTATGTATGTATGTATGTATGTATGTATGTATGTATATGTGTGTGTGTGTGTGTGTGTGTGTGTGTGTGTGTGTGTGTGTGTGTGTGTGTGTGTGTGTGGGGTTCTCAACTTGCTTAGATGTTCTCATTAAATTTATTACTAGAGTTTGACTTGTTCGTGTGGATCTAAAACTATTTGACCTGTTGTAATTGGATTTTGATTGGAACAAGAGACCCTCCCTGGGTCATATGGATGGTCCTGGTTTATTTTTACTATTTATATGGGTAAAATTATTCTGATTTGAAGTACAATGCATGTAATTTATTTAGTGGTGTGTTACACATGTGAACCACTTTACCATATTACATAGTGTCATTCTTCATAGTTAAAATTTTTAGGCTTAGTTAAACACTTTTATTCGTAATAGCCATAAATATATAAAGGTACTTTATCTATGATAATAATCTTCCCTCTCTTACCACCCTTTGGTTAATGTATGAATAAAATAAGAACACCTCAAATTAAGCATCATAAACCATGTGAAATACAATAAAAAATGTCTAATCAAATATATATAGTCAAATATAAAGGGATGTAAATGGCTCTTAGCTTGTTTAGATGATCTCATTAATTTTATTTATGTAATTTAGACTTGTTCTTGTGGATTAAAACTATTTGACCTATTGCAATTGAATTTTGATTTGAACAAGAGACCCTCCCAGGGTCATATGGATGGTCCTAGTTTGTTTTTACTGTTTATTTGGGTAAAATTATTCTGATTTGACTTACAATGCATATAATTTATTTAGTGGTGTATTGCACATGTAAACCACTTTACCATATTACAGTGTCATTCTTCATAGTTAGAAGTTTTGGGCTTAGTTAAACACTTTTATTGGTGATAACCACAAATGTATAGAGGTACTTCATCTATGACAATGTTCCCTCTCCTACCACCCTTTAGTTCATGTATGAATAAAATATGCATATCTCAAATTAAGCATCATAAACAATGTGAAGTATAATAAACAATGTCTAATAAAATATATAGTCAGATATAAAGTGAGATTGATGGTTCTTAGCTAGTTTAGATGTTTTCATTAAATGTGTTGCTACTTTTTGGATTTATTTGTGTGGATCTAAAACTAGCTGATCTGTTACAATTGAAGAGACCTTCCCATAGTCATATGGATGATCCTAGTCATCTCTCACGACCATAAAAACTATTTTGGTTAACCTATATGGCCTTGAGATAGGGAAAACAAATATTTGCTATTGTTTGCATGCTTCCAACTTGTTGCCTTCTACCCTAATTTTATGTACTTCAACTTTCAATCCTTTGAAATGAACTAACGTTGCAAGACTAAAAATGGATAAGGGTTTGGTTTAAGGGTCTATGCAATTAGTTAGTTTGTGTTAGGTTGTGGAGCTAAAAGCTTCACTGTTGCAGACATGGAGAAGGCCATTGGAGGGGTTGCTGAAGGTTGCTGAGTGTTAGAGCAACCGGCGTTGGTCTGATCAGCCGATGTCGGCAGGATAGTGAAGAGAAGCAACCGACGTCGGTCAGGGATCAGTCGACGTCGATCACCTCCAAGCAGACAGGGACCGACGTCGGTCGCCTGTGTGGTTCGACTGCGAGTTTATTACGGGCAGTTAGCTAACGAACCAAGTGTTTGCATGATTAGAGATAATTATAGACTGAGAGCTGCGGATCTAATTATTGTAATTAGATATCTAATTATTGTTTGGATGAGATCTATATAATAGACTCATGGTTGTATTGGAAACTTGTTCTAGTTTGAGTTGAGCAAAGTTAGCTCCTTCTGTGTGTGAGGTGAGCAAGGGTGTTCCTCCTAGTTCCACAACAGTACCAAGGTGGGTGCTGGTTTTGGAGAGTCAGCAAGATTCTTCAGGGGTGTAGGATCTTGGTTAGCAGGTGTGCATGGCCTATATAGGAGATCTACATGGTAAGTAAGATCGTTGATCTGCAGGTGTATGTGTGTGCAAGGTCAAGGTTCACAGGTGTGCAGAACCAGGTTGATTTGCAGGTGTGCAAGATCAGATAGGACAGCAACACAACAGGGAGCAGAATCAGGCAAGATCTACTTGGAGTACAGGTGTGTACTCAGATAGAGCAAAGAGGAAGGCAAGGGAGTTCCTTCCATAAGTATGGTCTGTTGAGGTGTAGGTTATTGCAGGTTCATGGGAGATCTACTTGAAGTACTTTGAGTACTTGTGGAGTGCGTGGAGCACTTGTGGTGTGCGTGGAACACAGGAGGTGAACACCAACTCAGAGTTTGAGTTGTGTGTTGGGACCTGAGAGAGAGAGCTTTAAGGAGAGAATTACTGTTCACTTGAGGTGTGGGAAGCCTCTGAAGAGGTGGTGGAAAAGAAGTGGCATCTTTTTTATTGTATTCTTTTCTGTATGAGTATTAATACAAGTTGTGTATTGTCTCTCATATCTGTGTTATTCTGAATTCTAGTTACTTGTGATTCTGGTTAATTTCCGCATATTAAGTTGCTTGGTTTGGTAATCAATTGTGTGCTTCCGGTGTTTCGTATCATGACAAGTGGTATCAGAGCTAAGGTTGTAGGAAGCAGGGTTTGTGTTTGGTTACAGGTCACTCTCAGGGGTTTTTGATTGAGTGGGAGTAGAGCAATGGCAGATGAAAGTAAGCTAAGAATGGAGTAGTTGAAAAGCACAAATGGTCACTTATGGTCCCATGGAAAGAAAGAGCAGGTAAAAGAATATTATTGGTTGGTAGCAGATCAACATGAAGGAACTGAAGAAGCAGATGTAGCAGGTGTCGTTGCACAGGATGCTCTGGGAGGTTTCTTGGATAAAGTTGAATCTTGGTTAATAGATTCGGTTGCCTCTTTCCATGCAGCCCCAGGTAGAGGAGCTGGTGAGCCTTGCCAAAGAATTGGCAAAGGGGAAGTGAAGCTGAAATTGCAGGCGGCCAACACACAGGTGTTGATGAAGGTCATGCAGGTCTCAGGTTTGGAGATATGGCTAATTTCTTCAGAAAGATTGGGTGATGAGAGATGCACAAGAACTCTCACAGCGGATGCACTTGAATTAGCTGGTGGTAAGAAAACAGGTACTCTTTATCTACTTGTTTATATTACTGATTCTTCTTTTGTTGTGGAGACGTGGCTTCGTAGGCTTGGTCACATGAGCAGGAAGGAGATGCATGTTCTTAAGCGGAAGACAGACATATTTGACAGGCTTAAGAACTGGAAAGCCTTGGTGTTTATAGAGGAGATGGCGGACAGAAACCAGTGGATGGTGCTGGATACTTCTGAGCAGGGCAGTTTGGACATGGGTTTTGATTCAAAAGAGCTCGCAGGTAAAAAGTCATCACTCACAGGCGAACACAGGTACCGGCGTCGGTCAGGAGGAACCGGCGTCAAACAGACAGGTGCCGATGTCGGTCATGTGCAGACCAAACCCGGTGATGTTGGGCAGTAGGTAAGACCGACATCGATTATGAGGACCGACGTCGGCAACAGGGACACCGACGTCGGCAGGGTCGGTAGTCAGGGACAGACGCATGGGAACCGACGTCAGTCGGATGCAGACTGTGGAGTGACCGAGGTCGATCATTGTAACGGATTTTGGGTGGACAACGAGCTGTCAAGGAGTCTCAAACACCCATACGGAGGACTGAAGACGTAAGTAGGCCCTCAAATTTGTTGTTCCTCTTCTTCATACTCGTTGCTGATTGTAGAGCAGGAAGGATCTAGGAAACAGGTGAGAGCATGGCAGGGATATGATGAAGAATCAAATGGGAGTTTTGGTAGGGTTGCCAGCGGGAAGAAAGCACAGAGACGAATGGATTCCTTAGTTGAAGAATAGAATGAACGGACACGTGAGACGGAAGACCAGGTATATGGTCTTGAGGAGCTGCAGGACAGTGGTACAGGTTTTGATAGGTGGAGGACAAAGCATGGCTTCAGTCAGTGTCAGGGTAACTACTGCGGTTTGTCTTACCAGGTGAATGATGATTGCAATATCATTCTGTTGCTGTATGTGGATGGTACGCTAGCTAGCAGGTTTGTACATACAAGATTTTGCTGAGCTAAGGGTAAGATTAGTTCAGTGGCATGTCATGAGGAGTTTGGAGCAGTGAAATTCTTTGACATGGGAGACATGGAGATCACAGGTTGATTTTGTCTCCAGTGAGAGCTGATGTGAATCAGGTGTTGGCGAGGTTCAGGATGCAGAGCCGGAGCACACTAAGGGTTGGACAGGTACAGTGTTCGAAATCACATGAGGTCTGGTATAGACCTGAGTATTCCCATGTAGTGGGAGCTGTCAGAGAGTTAGGAGCCAATTCGGGGAAGTGGGTTCTCAGGTATTTGAGAGGGACCAGCAACAGGGATTCATGCTATGCAGGGTCAAGACTTCACTACATGGGTTTGTAGGTTCGGATGTGGCAGGGTACTCAAATGACAGGAGGTACACCACGGGATGTGTGGTGGGTTGTCTTTAAGATTGAGCTTGAAGAGGGATACAAACCAGGAAATATATTAGATGGAGTACAGGTACAGGTACAGTGCAGTTGTTTATCTCCAAGTGGGAGATTGTTAGGTTGTGGAGCTAAAAGCTTCACTGTTGCAAACATGGAGAAGGCCATTGGAGGGGTTGCTGAAGGTTGCTGAGTGTCAGAGCAACTGGCGTCGGTCTGATCAGTCGACGTCGGCAGGATAGTGAAGAGAAGCAACTGACGTCGGTCAGGGATCGGTCGACGTTGGTCACCTCCAGGCAAACAGGGACCGACGTCGGTCGCCTGTGTGGTTCGACTGCGAGTTTATTACGGGCAGTTAGCTAACGAACCAAGTGTTTGCATGATTAGAGCTAATTATAGACTGAGAGCTGCGGATCTAATTATTGTTTGGATGAGATCTATATAATAGACTCATGGTTGTATTGGAAACTGTTCTAGTTTGAGTTGAGCAAAGTTAGCTCCTTCTGTGTGTGAGGTGAGCAAGGGTGTTCCTCCTAGTTCCACAGCAATACCAAGGTGGGTGCTGGTTTTGGAGAGTCAGCAAGATTCTTTAGGGGTGTAGGATCTTGGTCAGCAGGTGTGCATGGCCTATATAGGAGATCTACATGGTAAGTAAGATCGTTGATCTGCAGGTGTATGTGTGTGCAAGGTCAAGGTTCACAGGTGTGCAGAACTAGGTTGATTTGCAGGTGTGCAAGATCAGATAGGACAGCAACGCAACAGGGAGCAGAATCAGGCAGGATCTACTTGGAGTACAGGTGTGTACTCAGATAGAGCAAAGAGGAAGGCAAGGGAGTTCCTTCCATAAGTATGGTCTGTTGAGGTGCAGGTTATTGCAGGTTCATGGGAGATCTACTTGAAGTAATTTGAGTACTTGTGGAGTGCGTGGAGCACTTATGGTGTGCGTGGAGCACAGGTGGTGAACACCAACTCAGAGTTTGAGTTGTGTGTTGGGACCTGAGAGAGAGAGCTTTGAGGAGAGAATTACTGTTCACTTGAGGTGTGGGAAGCCTCTGAAGAGGTGGTGGAAAAGAAGTGGCATCTTCTTTATTGTATTCTTTTCTGTATGAGTATTAATACAAGTTGTGTATTGTCTCTCATATCTGTGTTATTCTGAATTCTAGTTACTTGTGATTCTGGGTAATTTCTGCATATTAAGTTGCTTGGTTTGGTAATCAATTGTGTGCTTTCGGTGTTTCGTATCCTGACAGTTTGTCCCTTCATATTTGTCAAACCTTGTAAATTGAAGAAACAATTATTGAGTATAGATTAAGAGAATGTGCCACACATGTATCAAATATGTGTTTAATGTATTAAGTATGTTCTAGAATCTCAAATGAACTACCTCATTTATTTATTTATATTTGTTTGCATTTAAACTTTGATAAAATTGGTGTTCATGACCGATTTCTAATAACTAACATTGAAATAGACGTAAAAGTAAGACAATGCACTCAAATTTAAAAAGGATTTAAATAAAAGTATTAGGACTGTATAAAAATACTAGAACCATATAAATAGTCCTAATAAATATTAGTGTCATATAAATATTCTTGACATGATACAAAATAAATATTAAATAAAGATGAAGATACATAAAAATGCATGAAATAGAGTTCAAACCTTAAAAATTGCCATTACAATTTAATAATGATAATTTAAAACCCTATTAAATAATGCAAACTAAATGCCAAAGGGGCCCTTCCTTTTAAGGTCTATAGTAATTATCATGTCTTAATGTAAACCGTAGATTTTTATATGGATTATAATGTTAAGGGCACTAATGCTTTGATGCCTTGGCTTTTAATTTTAGTTTATCATGAAAATAGATGCCTTTATTTTTATAAAGGCGATAAGGAGAGTTTGTGCATGTGTTTAGCATTTGATACAAATGTGCTTGTGCTTCTAATTTAATGGCATGGGGTCTTCTTGTTTGGAAAATGAAAGAAAAATCTTTCTTAATCGCTGCAAATGACATAGGGCATCGCCCAAGGCATGGTGGGACCGGATCTCTTCATGTCGAGGACCTTCCTTACTGTGGGATTCGGGAAAAGCTTCTGAAAATCATTTGAAATTTTGTATGGACCCCACCCCACTCCACCCCACGCCACCCCACCCTGTATAATTCTCAACCATCATGGTAACCTTGGTGTACGTAAGGTTTATCTTGCACTACAAGAAAAGGAAGGAGTCTCCCCTTTTTGTTATCGCATATTTTTTAATCAAAGAAAGTACTGTTGCCATTAGTAACATAATTAGTAAGACTGATTCTTTTTTTTTTTTTTCCCTCTAGATGTCCCCAATAATGGAGGATTGAAGAGGTCCGAGTCTAAAAGATTCTATCTAGGCTTTGTTGGAAGGGAGCATCAATGTGGGATTCCTTCACATAATGGCACATTTCTCCATAAAGTCAAATGAATTTAACATTTACAAACCCAATATTAAATTATGTGGTGTTAATGGACAATGTTTAATTTAATTAATATCCACCAAACATTTGATGGGTGGAGGGGCCACCGATGTTATTTGTATGTTGTAGGTGAGTTGTGGAATATAAAAATATTTATTTATATAAAATTTAGAATTTTTTTATTGAAATATAAGTAGCTTATCATTTAGATTAAAGAATCTTAGGTAGTACTTATAATTGGGATACACGAAGTTTGTTTAAATTTATTATGATTATTATTAAATATAAGGTAAATGTGTGGTATAATTTTGTTGGTAATATTATTAAAATATTTTAATAGAAAAATCTTTAGAATTTAACATTTAATTTGTATGATATAATTGTACAAAGTTTTAAAAATTTATTTTTAATATTAAATATTAAAAGTGTGAAATGTTTTTCTATGAAATTAGGGTTTAAATTTGATGGGCAACTCTATTCGTTATGATTTTTTTTTTGATAATTATTTATTCAATTAAAAAATTTATCTTATATTTAATATAGTGTCTTTAAAATGTCAATTGTAGTTTACTAGTCATACGACTATCAAATTTAAATTTTATAACTTTTCTATAAAATTAAATTTTTAAATTGTAAATCAAATGATGTAAAGACAATAAACAACACATTCCAAATAATACACAATAAAAGCATAAGTATAACAAAATACAATGTACTCTGGGCTTGGGTTGAGTTGGTGTGTTAGTGTAGGATCCCATATTTATAGGAGTTGACGCGTTTGGTGGAGTTGTTCCCCAATCTGTTGAATGTTGCATTCTTCAATGCCCTTTTGACATACCTTCCATTTCGAATGACCTTGAGAAAAGAGTTAAGAAGTGTTGGGTTTATGCAGGGGTAAATCTGTGTCAAATCCATTCTATGAGTGCAAAGATTTCTGCAAGTCTTGGATTTTGTCTGGGTCTGACGATGCTCCTCCCTCTTTCATTGACGCTTTTGAGCTTCATGTAAAAATGTGTCAAATCCATTCCACGAGTGCAAAGATTTCTACAAGTCTTGGATTTTGTCTGTGTCTGATGATGCTCCTCCCTCTTTTATTGACACTTTTGAGCTTCATGCATATTATTCCTCTGATCTTTTCAAGCTGGGGGATGTTCATGTTGAGTTCTCTAAGAGTATTATTGTTCTGAATCTCCTTGAGTCTTTGGTTCAAGAGATGGAGGTTGAGGTGGGGAGCAAATCTCTATTTAGGAAGTGTGTGGGCACTTTCCTCTTAGTTGTTGAGCTTTCTCCTTGCGCTGCTAAGAATTGGAGTGGCATTGCTTCTCCTTCTTTTTCTTTACCCAGTTGAAGGTTCCTCCTTGGGTGTTCCAAAGCCCCTTAGACAGAGATTTTGTCTGGTAATCTAGCCCATTATTTTTTCAAAAACTTTGGGTTTTTTTCCCTGCCTGTGGTCTCCTCGTCTAAAGAGTTAATCTTCACGATTCTTATGTGGATCAAGTTGTATAATTTGTCGCTAGTTTTTAAAAAGAGGAAAACATCAAGCTATTGGTGAACAGAGTGGGCTCTTTTGTGAAAGTTGATGACAACTCTTGGGGCCTTAGATTTATCAGACCCTGTGCTATCTTGGATCTCTCCAAACCGCTTTTCCACTCGGTAAATTTGCTTTCCTCTCGTGGTTTGTGGACAGAGTTTCTCAACTATGAAGGTCTCCCTTTTCATTTCTTTCACTATAATTTTCCTAGACATCAGATTGCTGGATGTCCTTCTAGGCTTTGAGTGATCTCACATTCTCATAACCAACAAATTTGGAAAAATAAAGAAGGGGCTCTGGACCAGGGCTTCTTGTGATGAAATCATAAAAAAATATATCTTTCTTCATCCTTTTTAATTTTTCAGGGTCAAGCATATATTTTGGTGGAAGATCCCAAGGTTGCTTTAGCCCTTGTTCTTTCTTCGTCCCCTCCTTTGCAAGTTGAGGAAGCTTCCTCCTCTTGGACCTTTGTTTTCGAAAATATCTATTAATGTTAGAGCTACTTCTAAAAAGAAAGGTTGTTAAGTATGACGCAGAGTTGTTGAGAGCGGAAATAAAGAATTCAACGAGCGAAGGCGTGTAATGGACATTGGGCGATATTCTTTCTTGGTAAGGAAGAAGAATCGCTATAGCCTATGCTTAATTTTTTAGGGGTTCTTTGAACCCTTTGTCCTATGGAGAAACTTTCTTAAACATCTTTTGGTGTTAGATCTTTGAAAGATTCACTGGTTGATAGTTGGAAATTTGTGTTTAGAAACTAGGCATTTTAGAGCCATAGTGTTTATACTTATTTCTATTTTCGTTACTCCCTATTAATTAGTTTGTTTACTATTTATTAGGTACAAAATTACTCTTTAACCGTTTCTTGATTTTCTTTATTTCAAAAAAATATATTATATTTTTTGATATTGATAACTATTCATATTGATAATTGTAAAAAAACCAAATCCTTTTAAAAAAACAAAAAGCCTTTTTTACCAATAATTAAAAATAAATAAAAATACAATATTATGAAAAAAACATTTTTCAATACATTTCCAAAAATCTACCATATTATTTGGAATGTGACCACGTAACCTCTTTCCATTAATGAGACGGCTAAGTGTTGGGAAAGCTGTCCACAAAAGTGCGTTCGTACCTTACCATCAATGACCTCATAAAGGATGAAATCAGAGGTATTCGACCTGATCCATCGCATTAGAAGCTACCACGAAAATATTAGATAAATAAAACAGGGCGGGCAATCAAGCCGCGCTGTGAGTTGAGACAAGGGAAGAAGCAATGTATATGTAAAATGTATGAGGGTGAACTATCACTGTTTTAAGAGTTGGTTTGTCATCATTAAAGCTGATGTTAAAGCAGGTGAGCGATTTTTGGGAAGGGAGGTCAGTGGAAGTGGTTGAGGAGGAAAGATCAATTGGGTATCTGGATCCGCAGCCAAGATTACAATTTTGGCAGGTTTTTCTGTGGGCTTTTCTTTACTTATTTAGGCTGCATCATTGGCATAGGTTGTAAGGCCAGTGTCAAGTATTGCTTCTGGATCTGAAGTGAATTTCGCTTGTGGGTCGAGACATTCTGTATTTGCAAAATGACTATAGATGTAAGGCAGATTGGGGGAGCCTTCTTGACACTGTCTATGTTTGCAATGCTGGGTAACATGATTAGAAAGGACCACTTCAGTGATTCCACTCCGGCTCTTGAGGTAACACACTGTTTTCTAGAAGGTTTCATTGTAGAGAATTGATACCACTTGGAGTGTTTAAATAACAAAGGATATATATATCTGTGGTAATGTTTGAAAGGTGACTTTTTCAAATCAATCAAATCCGTTGGATGATGCACGGTATACTTCGAAGAAGCTTCTTACTAAGGGAAAGGAGCCCGAAAATCTTTGGGGAATATCTGCACCAGCATTGAATCCTTGCTGGGAAGAGAAAGTTACAGGTGATTGTGTTTCTTTAAATGGGTAGTTTACAAGCAATGTGTTTCCTGAAATGGGTAGTTCAAATTGTACAAGCAATAACATCTTTTGAGGGAATTTGAAGAGAGTCTGAGAGACCGACAGCTGATATAGTGGTATTGGTGAAGCAGAAAGCACGGAGAAGAATAAGGGTTTTGTTTCCTTTGCATTGTCTAATGGTCCTTCTTATCATCTCTCACAGGTATGCTCTCTTTCAACCGACTGTCCTTGATTTCTACAGCAATTTTCTTGCAAATGGTCACTAAAGATTTCTTTTGAGCTTTTATGAAAATAGTTTGTTGCAATTCCAGTCATGATGTACCTCGTTGTTTGTGTTGCCATACGTAATAACTGCATTGAATCTAACACGATTTCGAGTAATTGATCTTAGATAACCTGAAGAAGCCTCAGCTTTTTACAATTCATGTTTGGTGCATACTGGATTAAATACAATATTTACATGTTCATCTGGCTTGGAATAATAAGTATTAGCCAGCCTTCCGAGTAAGTTCAAGCTTCAGCGAATTATAAAGGACAAGTTTTAGTACAATCTGCCATTGCATCTTCTGCCCCTGAGTTAACTGGCTTCATAAGACTTGAATTATGAGCTCTACTTGATGATTTACACCCAATTACTAGTGCATTTAATTCATTTCATCCTCCTTGTATAACGCATTAAAAATGGGTTGTATGGAAGGCTAAATTTTTACATGGCTGGTCTCCTGCCTAATATTGCTTCTGCGGTGTGAGGGTTCTCATGCTGGCCTCTGCCGCCTTGCAAGGATGAATTTCATTCCCTGAATTTAAATGTTCCTGAAGAATAGAAATAGTAATAGGATGAAAATAATGTTAAATGCCCCTTCAAAATCTACGAACAGATGATTGTGATCTCTCTTCAATTGCTGGCATAGTGGCTGGTACTCCATGACTATTTAATGCTTTTGCTTTATCTATGGTCTGGATTGTATCTTTTTTGATTGTTGGATATTATGTTAATGTTTTGGGGGTAGATCCCGAGCCACTTCCCATACCAACCAGTTTTTTACATCAAACAGCTCTGTACTTATCTCCTATTTTATGTTATGGAGAAAAAAGTATAAAATTTAAACGGGAAAATGTTGATCAATTTGAAATTTTATCTTTTAGCCAGTGGAAACATGCTTCATGAGCTAGTATACCATGTAAACTTTAGGCTTGCTCTTATAAACCCATTGCCTTCTGACATGACATCTATATCAAACCCCTTGAGCCTGCCATAATAAATAATTGCAAGTATCCGCCCACATAGACCAAAGTATTAAAGAGCACTGATGACACAACGATGAACCCTCCTATTCATGAGAAGTTAGTATGTAGATTGACATAGGATTTAATAATTTATTAATTTTATGAATAAGCCTGATTTATTCTTGTAGGGGTAAAAGCACCCCACTTGATTTCAAAAAGTGTGTTGTCATGTCATATGTGAAAGTATGGGCACACCTGTGTCTGATGAGAGTGAATAGGCATGATTCTTTCACATATGAAAAAGAACAGTGCATCCAATCCATCTGCAGAAACAGCAGCAGGAAAATATGCAAGCGTAGTTCAGTTAATTCAACATTAAATAAATATCAATTGAGGCCTAAAATAATGCAATGGTTATTTCCTCTGTGATTGGTCCTAAGTGCACTATTAGCAATGGGAGAAAGAGGCATCCACCAAACTTTCTTTGGAATGATTCTCAGGTCTTCCTCTTCAGTAAACCTGCCATGGTCAAGACCAGTTGACAACTACTGACACTCTTAAGGAGTGGCTCACTGGGGTGACTTTTTGATGCATCTAAAAGCTTCCCACATGAAGGCAGAGCTGAGGTCCAATACCCAACAGTTCTCCCTTTTCCCTTAACTAATTTATCTGAATGTAGAAATACAAACGACAAAAACAAGTCAATCTCCAAAGCAAAAAGCAAACTTGTGGGTGAGTCCCATCATAAAGTACTGTTGATGCTCAGAAATGTACCGATTACAATACCCACTGCATGAGTACCAACAGTTGGGAAGTTCCATTGCGTGGGACATGGTAGTGAAACAACCTCTGAGATTGAGAGCCTGACTCAACCTACTCTAACACTAATTTAAACATATTGAGGGTGAAAAGGGAGAGGAGAAAGCTAAGAAAAAGAAAAGGGCTATGTGCCAAAGTGGTTGTATACTCCACCCATTCAAAGAAATGCATGCACAAAACAACTACTGAAAACTCAATTAAATCATTTCATAACATATTGCAAGAGGTAAATAAACAAACATTTACACACAAAAAAGGACTAAGGGCATGAATCAACCACAAAATATTTGTAAGTTGTTGCCAAGACTACATAGTTGCATAGATAGCTGCTGGAAATGAAAAAAGCATTGAATTGAAACAACTGCCGAGGTAGAAAATTCACAGTGAAGCTCTCAAAAGGATTTGGAAGAAACCTTGGGCTGAGAGAGAGAACCCCATCATAGAGAGACTTTCTCCATTTAATACAAAATGGAAGAGAAAGAAGAGAGGAGGAATGGGCGTCGATTGTGCAGCCACATGTCAGAATATGCAGCCTCTGTTCAATGCAAAAAACTGCTCGATATCCACCATCTAGCAAAAATGTGAGTGCAGCAAGCCTTTAATAACATCTCACCACCCATAGTTGGAATATCTAAAAGCTTAAAAGCCTTTAATAAACTTCCACCGCCCATAGTTTGAGTATCTAAAAGCTTAAAAGCTTTTAATAAAGGCCAAAATGCCTTCAAATATCATATACACAATGCATGCCTTCTCGTGGCTTTTAAAACTTAAAGGCCTTAATATAAGACAAAAATGTCTTAAAGCATGCCTCCACCTCGTTTTACAATATAAAAAGATTCAAAGCTTTTACATGCTCCATCCCCCTCAAGCCTTTAATAACATCTCACCACCCATAGTTGGAATATCTAAAAGCTTAGAAGCCTTTAATAAACTTCCATGCCCATAGTTTGAGTATCTAAAAGCTTAAAAGCTTTTAAATGAAAGCAATTGGTTAGTACGGCGGGGTAACTAAAATCAAAGATGGGCTAATTCAGGTTTTATACCCACGCATACATGAATAAAGGGGATATTAATCCCGGGCTATTCCTAGGCAAGTTTGTCTTTAAATTAATCCCTCTCACATTACAATTTGGTGGAGAATTCAAACTTGGCGCTAAAATAGTGCAACTATTCCAGGGAGCAGAATTTTGCAACATTTTTGGTGGCTCTTGGGGAAGCATAACTGCTATGTGTTGAGCCATGTTCCCAGCATCCATTGGGCTATGGAGTCAGAAAATTATCTGCTTCGTCCAGTGCAGACCCCAACTGATCATCCCTTTTTTGTTTTTAATTCCGGGAATGGGGATTTGGGGGCAGCCATTGAAAATGCACTTTTGACTAAATTTTATGCCACAGGCCTGGAAATTTTTGTGTTTTCCTGCATTCTGTCTTTTTTTTCCTAAATATTGACTGTCGGTGGACCATCAATTTTATGCTCTGCATCCTCCACCTCCCCAGCCAATGGTGCACTTGCAAGGATTGACACCCTTCTAAATCATTCAAAGTCATGCACCATTGGTTACTTGTGTCATGTTGGCTCTGTGGGTTCACCACCGCTTTTCCTTTTTCTTTTAAAGGCTTAATGCCTTTATAAAATCGAGAGTGTGGACTCAACCTTGAGATCAACAAAGCGAAGCCACTTTCGAGATTTGATGGAGCAGATTCAATGCTTACATCCAACGGTGCGGATTTATCTCGGAGAAAGTTGGCTAATGGTGCAGTTGCCGGAACTGACAAACTCCAATTAGACTCTCGGATCTTTCTTGTTGCATCCAAGTGGCATTTTGGATGGCATGGGATCTGTTTTCTACTTTCGTGCATTTTGACTTATTAAAATTAGGCTTTTAAAAGGCCTTTGAGCTGTGGGTCCCACCTTGTCCTTTTCACCAATATTGCATTGTGCATGGCTAACACACTGCTGATTCATGGCGAGTGATGCACCATTGGATGCCTATGCCATGTAGACTGTGGTGGGCCCATCCAATTTCATTCAAATTTTATACTATTGTAAAATACCTTATTTGAATTGCCACAAAGCAATGCTAATGGGCTCCACCGTTTTGTATCTCCACCTACGGTGCACTTCCCCCTGCTGAGTCACCTTTGACACTTCAAAATGATGTGCTATTGGCTACTTGTGCCATGTTGGCTTCACGGCACCATTTAAATGTTTAGCTTTATACTAAGGCAAAAGCCTTGTTCGAATTTGCATTATAAAGCAAGTTGATGGGCTCCACAACATTTGATCTCCACCAATGGCTCAATCTGGAGGTGACTCATAATTGACATATGCTAAATGATGTGCTATGGGTGGGCTGGGCTGAGGTGGAAACTAAGTGGCTGCAAAGACTTCAAATATGCAAAGGCAAAAAAAATGCCTTTATAAAAGCACCATAGGTTTTTGTCATGTGACGGAAAAATATAGCAAAATAAATAAAGGCAAAAACCTTATAAATCTACACAGAACCAACAGCCTACAACTCTGCGAATTCGTCCGTGAATTTGACGACCATTAAATCTGCAACTGCACCATCATGATGCACCATTGTAGGATAGGAGCCTTGAGTTCTCATTTTGAAGTTGGATGGCCTCTCCTCTGAATTTTACACACATTTTGAAGTTCATCCTGTTTGGAATGCAGACCTGCATATGAACCAAAGGCATTTGATCATGAAATCTTCATCAATCCGATCACCATTCTGCTCTATAACACCACCAATATGATGTGCCATGGCTGGATTGAAGGAGGACGTTCATAATTTTGACCTGGATCGCTTCTTCTTAAAGTTGTTAGCTTTTTTGAAATAGTAGTGCAAACTTGCATATGACACCATTGCTTCTAAGAACAAAATCCTCCATCAATTTGCTTTGTAACACATCCAATGTGATGTGCCATGGCAGGATAGGAGAGGGATTCAATTTGGCTCCATATGTATTTTTTTCTTAGAATTTAAACTCTTTTGGAATTCTCCCTCTGAAATACACTCAGTGTTTGCCCAAAAAAACACAAAAACAATACATAGGTGCAAAAATTGCAACCCATACACCTTGATGCCGAGCATTTTATTTGCAATAAGTAAAATATACAGTACCAACAACAAATTGGTGCCAAATGGAATGAATACATTGATTGGAGTGGAGAAGTAACTACCACATCTGATTAGAAGGGTCTATGATATTAAATTTGAAATACGAGCTTTCAGCCAAACATAATACATATAGAAGAATAGCATAGACTTATACCTCATTGCTTTCCTATGCTTTGCAAATCTAAATTGCAGTTTGCTTTGCAAACTCTCCACATGGCCTTTCAAATGAAGATACTCCTTGGGTAGGTGTCCAGAATGGAATTAGAAGAGATGGAGTTCTTCTCGTTCTAGAATGAGCAATTTTTGTGATGCATTACCATTGGTTGCACCTCCTTTAAGCTGTTGCAGATTAACATTGCATAGGGAATATGCAGAATTGTGTAATTTTGGTGCAATATTATCATTGAAGGAGCATCTTCCTTGCCATGGCACTTCACCAACTTCTGCAGAACAGTCACAATAGTACAAAGGAATCCATATTCTGGGATAAGTATCTCGTTTACTGCTGATGAAGGGCCGACCTTTGAGATTCAAGATTGTTTTGGGCACCACAATACACTTCAAGCCTGATTTTGAGTGTTCCGTAGATATTGTTAGTGTGTAGCAACAATATTGAGGTGCAACTAGTGATGATGCATCGCTTAATTTTCTCATTTCAGAGCATGAAGAAGAGCTCTGACTCTTCAAATTCCAATCGGGACATCTATCCAAGGAAATCTTTCATTTGGAAGGCCATGCAAAGAGTGTGTAGAGCAAGTAGCAATATCAATTTTGCAGAAGAAAGGAATGAAAATAGGTATATAAGTGTCAATTGCAATTGGGTAGGTGTTGGGATATCAAACCTAATATCATAGAGCACATTGATCAAATATAGCTGCTATTTTCCCACTCTAGTCAATGGATTTGTTCCGCTTGGCTCCAATATGTTGTTGTTAGTGTAGATTTGCCTTATTGCTAATAAGATGCTCAACATCAAAGTGTATTGGCTGCCATTTTTGGTTCTATGCATTTTTTTTGTGTTTTTGGGGCTATCGTTGAGTGTATTCCACAAAGGGTGAATTCCAAATAAATTTAATTGCACAGAGAGTAAGCCACCTAAGTCCAAATTGAAGACATTTGCGTCTAATTATACCATGCCGCATCGTAATGGTGGGATTACAAAGTTATTTGGTGGTCAGACCATAGAGATTGCATGAGTTGCAGGTCATTGTTCATGTGCAATGTTGGTTTTTGGCCTTTTTTCGAACAATTTGGAGGAGAAACAATCTGGGTCAAAATTATGAACATCCTCCTTCAATTCAGCCTTGGTGCATTATATTGATGTTACAAAGCAGAATGATGATGGGATTGATGAAGATTTCATGATCAATAGCTTTTGGTTCATATGCAGGTTTGCACCTCACATGGTGAATTCCGAAAGCGTGAACATTTGTGAGAAAATCCATCCAAGTCTGAATTGAGAGCTCAAGCCTCTAAAATGAGCATGACGCATTATATTGGTGAAGTTGCAGAGCTATTGGTGGTCGGATTCATGGAGAAAACCATATTTGCAGGTCATGGGTTTTATGAACAGGCTTAGTTTTTGTCAATTAACAGAATGTTAATGTCTTTTATAAAGGCTTTGACCTTTAATATTTTAAGCATTCTGCTTTCCACATCAGCCCAGCCCACCAATGGTGCATCATTCGTGATGTGTTAGTGATAAGTCAGCTGGAAAGTTGCATCATTGGTGGAGGTACCGAATGGTGGAGCCCGCCGACATTACTTCATAATGCCATCTCGAATAAGGCTTTTGCCTTCATAAAAAGTTGAAATATAAATGGTAGAGCCCACAATAATCTACATGGCATGGGCATCCAATGGCGCAACAAGGGATATAACTGCAGGTAGCTTCGAGGTGGTGATGTGCACGTGCGCGCGCACACACACACACACATAAATAAATAGTAAAAAAAAAAAACACAATGCAATAGTCCCATTACTCTCCATGGGTCATAAGGGGTTCTACAAACTTGGGGCTAAAACACCAATTAAAGGGACTCAAAAAAAATGTATACCTCCATGCCAAAAAAATTCCACAGTCATTTCCATAAAACTAAGCTCCATGGCTCATATGTATCACACCTATTGTACTTTATTCATCATATAGTCATTATTCCACAAAACATCGGGTAGGAAGTCATCATAGATCATATATCATAATAGCACAAGAAAGGAGAGACATATATTTTGAGTCAAGGGTATTATATTCCATCTGAACAAGATCGCGCTATTTCATGCGAAATGGGTTGGAATTTATGGGAACCACCCTAACAACCTCATATACATATAAATGGCAGCTATAACCCTATATAAATGCATCAATTTTGTAACAACAATCATAAGAAGGATTTTTAGACAAGTCACCACTCTCCTTGGACACTAACAATAATCAAAGATGCTTCTCCAAGGAAGCTATTCCTAGATCAATTTTTTCTAGCCGTAATCATTGAAATCAAACCTTCTACAATGCTAAGGCAACCACAATGGAAGAGGAATTGAGTACAATTGATGATGAGGGACGTGAGCAGAGCTGCCATTAAATATTTATACACTTCTGTAATACAAATGGGTCCCTAAACTGCCCTATGCCTGCCTCTTTCATGCTTCTATGTGCTTATGACCTCATAGGCGGTACTTGCTAGGTACTTCTTGGTTAATGCTTGCCCTTCAATGGGTCCTGCAGCCACCATTGGTTTCTTGGTCTTTCTATGGGATTTTTTCACTATAATATGTCTTTGTTTGGCTTCAATTTATGCTGTCATCTGCAATTCAAACTTCAAACGCTAATTGAGTAACATGTGTGCCAAATTTAAAACTATCAAACCATTAGGTCTACTTTAGATGTCAAGAAGATGCAGATGCACTTGATAAAATGTATATTATTTCTGTGGCAAGTAGGCAACGTTCGCATGGCGTCCCTGGGACAGATGATGACTACTTCAAATGCAAATGTTGTTCTAAATGAAGCTTTTTGTCCTCGGCAATTTGTTATTGTAGGCTGATCTTTAAAGATGTCTTGTAAATTAGGCCTAGCTTTACCATGCCTCCATTTTTGGCATTGATTACTTTGGAAGGTGCCTGCCTTTGGCTTGAAATATCAAAGATTTCTTTGTACGATTCATATCTACTTCGTTGTTTCCATGGGTTGCTTTCATCATGACTTCTCATCTGACTTTCTTTACTGACTAGGTTGCAGATGCAGTCATTGTTGCCAAGTATTTAGGAGCAACATTGATCCTTCCACAGATTAAAGGAAATTCAGAAGATGAAAACAGGTTAGTTTATTGATCTCAAACCCTAACAAGTACTCTTAAATGGTGTAAGATTCTAGGATGCCTGCTAAATTGGATTACGCTATGAAAATGGTTTCTACATATTTTAGAAAGGAGTGATTTTTTTGTGTGTAGCAATGCTCATGTTTTAATTTAAATTGAACCCCACAAGCTGAACCAACCACAGCATGGTTAATAAGTGCTATCTACTGAGGATAATGGGGATCGAGACCTAATATTTCTGAGGACACTGCATATTGTTAGGGCCTAGGTGAAACTCTCTGCATTCATGTAGGAGATCGACATGATCTGAATGCATGACCTACAGCTAATGTACTCAATCCTTCTAACATGATCTTGTTATTTTAAGTCCCAAGTCAGATTGTTCAGTCATATGATTGTCTCTAATGATGGATTTTACAAGTTGGTGCATCACTGTGTCTGGGAATTTTATAATTAATTTATTTACCTCAAAGAATTTGTAGTGTATACAATTCCAAAAGGTTTAAAGCTAACCAGAGGATTTTGTGCATCAGAACTCTACTCCTAAATCTAACTTTCTACTAGCATTGCTACGGTTCCTGAAGTGTACTAGAGCGAAAGCATTGGATTGGGTTTTAGTAAACTATTATTAGCAACCTAGGATTTGGAAGGTAAACATGCATATGCTAATGTAATGTGGTTCAAACTTCAAACATCACAATTCACAATAGACCTTGAATAATAGAACTCTAAATACACATATCTTTGTCATTGCATCCTGCTTTAGCATGAAAAAGGAATATAACATCACTATCTGGAGCAGAACTACTAATGTTGAGCTGTAGATCGAAAAGATAATCTTGGCTGCTAGTATCAAGGTAAGATGTTTGTCCTAGATATTTATACACAAAAATCAAGAGATATGCTTAGGAATTTTTCTTTGTGTGACTATGGATACCATATTGTAATCCGTAAATGATGTGTTAGCCTCAACCAATATCGATCTCCAAATTGTCCTTTACGAAATATATTTGGGTCACATGCTGGTGGTGTTCGAAAATGGGAGCCTTTACCCTACCAAACTTAATTTTATATGAAAATTCGATGAAATATATATTATTGAGGTGTAGTTTGCTGCTCGCCACAAGCTTACAACTTCTAGAGAAGCAGTGCGAACTGGCATATGCATAATCCTTTCTTTCAGTCATGAGAACTTTCTTCACAGCAGTGATTATCAAAAGAAAAGGGTTGGTATCTTCAGTTTCATCCTGCGGTCATTTATTTAAGCTTTCATCTTTCCGGTTTAAAATGGAATGATAGGCTGCATGTCAAGCTTCCAAGCAGGCCTCAATATAACTAGATAGAGGTCAAAGTTACCTGGTTTGGCCTAAAATATAGGAAGCAGCTGTCCTTCCACTGTCATAGAAAGGTGAGCATGACCCATTGTGCTGCCACAACAAGATTGGGAGACCTCACTCCAGAAAAAGCCGGGCACTTCATGTACAACCTTAAAGAAAGAAGTTAAAAAACATAGTCTAAGATCTAGTTGTGATCCTGATAAAAGTTGGTTTCTTGTGGATCTTATTAATGCAATTACTCTGGCACGGGTTATTTATATCGGAATGTTCAATCCTATTTGTATAGAGTTTCTTTAAAGCATTAGGTACCTATTACGAGATAGATGAATTCTATACCAATCAGTTCTAATTTATTCGGTCTCAGGGATGACTATAATGTTAACCAACCTAATAAAAGAGTGGACAAAGCACACAAATCACTTGTGAACTGCAATAAACATCACCTTATCCCAATTAATTCACCTCAGATGAATAATCACTAAATAGTGTAGCTAAACTGTGGATGGAAATAACTAGTATCCATGGCTGTTTAAATCTTAATGTGTGTTCAAACCAGAAGATAGCCATGGCAGATTTTCTGCTTGCTCTTATAACTTTCAGCAAAGAGTGTAGCATTTTAAGCAAAACAAAATGATACAAAAGGAATGATAGGTGAACTGTGAAATATTTCCAGATGATTTTAACAATGAACATGTTGCACGTTGGACTTAAGAACTCTCTCTTTTATGTAAACTGTTATTCTTTGCTTTTATACAATTAATCTGATGAACGTTTGTGTGCTTGCCTTGAACAGTAATTTTGAGCAAATTTATGATGCTGATAAGTTTATCGACGGTCTCAGTGGTGTGGTTAAAGTGGCATGGCAATTGCCTAATAATAAGATAACTAGAAGAACTGTAGTAGTGAGGATTCCACACAGGGTCACACAAGAATATATTGCAGAAAATGTGGAATTGTTATTTAGGAAGAAACGCAGCATCATGCTCAGTATCTTCTTTCCATCTATAGATATGAAAATTAAGAAAGGGTTAAAACCTGACATCGAATCTGTCCGCTGCCTTGGCATGTATGGTGCTCTAGAGTTTCACCCAGAGATTCGGAGAGTGGGAGATAAAATGCTAAAGAAATTACGTGATGCAGAGGATGGATCATCTAGGCATTTTGTCGCAGTAGATTTAAGAATGGACATTTTGCTCCAGAGGGGCTGTGAAAACACTGATGGGAGTCTCATATCAGGAACCAAAAAATGTTTTGGAGCACAAGATGTTGGCATCTTTTTGAGAAAAGTTGGATTCCAAGAAGATACTCCTCTCTATTTGACAGAGTCCACATGGCATGAAAACCTCAATTCTCTGAAAGATATATTTCCAAATGTGTATACCAAGGTATGTAACTTATTTACTGACCTTGATGTTGCTGATCCATCATGTATGTCCCATGCAACCTCATTTATATGTGTTCATCTATGTAGATAAGGAAGAATTTTAATATTTATCTACCATCACATGCAATTCTTGACTGGATCTTCTGATATGACAGGAAAATAGTATGCCTTCTGATGAAAAGATGAAGTTTTTCCATTCAGGAAAAACAGAATTTGAAAGGGCACTTGATTTTTACATCTGTTCTTACAGTGATGTATTTGTACCTGCAATTTCGGGTATGTTTTATGCCAATGTAGCCGGGCAGAGGATTGCAGCTGGGCGGACACAAATACTTGTACCCACAACCAAACAGAATTCTACTGCTATATTGTCAGATTCCATTTCGCGTTACATTATTGACAAAAATCATTTAGCCTATTCATGCTTCTGCTAGATTTAAATCACCAGTCAATTTTGAAGGACTAGAAGATTGCCCACACAGAAATCCTCCAATCTAGGCTTCTTCTAGTGATAAGAAGATTGTGAGTTTGCCTCCCAGCGTTTCAGAATTTGTACTAGAAATTAATCTCTGAAATGTCTAATATAAATTTCCAGGAAAAGAAAGTCTAGTGGGAGTGATCAAGAAGCAGAAACTGTAGGTTAGAAATTGCTGATTGTAATATTTCTATGATCACGTTTCATTTAATAATGTTCTCAAGTTTCATCTAAATTGTTCCTTGGGACATTTCATTTGTTCAAAAGGGGAGGATGAATAATTTTGATAAGATTGCATCTATTGATTTGATGATTACAAATTTGATTCACATAATCTGTTGTATGATGAATATTTTTCCACAGTCAAATTGCCTCATTGGGATCTATTTTATTTGATCAGCAAAGTTTCATGTTCTCAAATACACAAGGCCGTGACGTTCAAGTACTCATTTCATTCTAGAGTATTTGTGAACTATTTTCGTTTTCTAATAACAAAATTAGAAATTCAATTAACATTTGACAAGACATTACTTGCGGCAACTTCAGGCCTGTGGCAATTTGTGAAAGGGAGTCATATCAATAGAAGATATTTTTTAATGGCATAAATAATCACCTTGATAGGGGTTTGATCCGTAAAGGAGGTGGATATTCCACTCTTAAGTTTTACCAACACGGACCTTTTCAAGTCAAGGTGTTCCTCTCAAGTCCTAGGCCATAGAAAATCATATAAAATGTTGTTTTTAGATGTATTCCAGCGCTTATGATTGACATCTACAACATACAAATGAATATGCAATTTTTCACATGCAATCTCCACATGCTACATACATTGCATATTTTCCTCCACACTCCAAACATGTTACTACTCCATACACGACTGCAATTGAAATGTTTGCATAGAAGTGCAATACCAAATGTGAACATGTAATTAAAGGAAATAAACACATCAATCTCAAAAAAAGATATACAGAGCATACCTTGAAGAAATTCAATATGAGAACTCCAGCAAAAGTGAAACCATGTTTCCTCATCTCCACTATGTTTTGCAGTTTACAAGATTTTGTCTTCTTGGGCTTACAAAGAAAACCAACCTCATGGCTACCATGTTTGAAATGATCTTTGCAATATTAGGTGGAAGATTTGAAATAAAAACTATTGAACTCAGCTATATCTGCTGTGTTGTCTTCACCCTATTATTCACAACTAAGCAACAATGAGAAAATAAGACCCAGGATTCAAACTCACAAATAAACAATATGATTCCAACTTCCATCCATCTCACTACGCTTGCTGCTGTTTTTTCAATCTTCTTTGATCTCTCCTAGTTATCTCTTCCTTGCCAAGACTTGTATTTATGCTTCGTATCCTTAGAACTCACCAAGAAACTCAACTGAATCACCAAATGGAAGGAGAAACATAAAAAATGGTTCATATTCCCTAACTTCGGAGTCCTATAGTTGGCTTTGGAGTCTAACAGTGAAGCTCTGGAGTTCTACAGTCGAGCTCTAGAGTTTGACATTCCAAGCTTTGGAGTTTGACTTGCAAGAAAATCTGCCAACTTTCGAAGACTATAACTTTTGCATACGAATTCGAAATGACATGCCGTTTCTTTTGAACTTGTTTAATTTTTCGAGAGAATCTCAAATATGTAATAAAAAATTACTTTTGATGCCAACCATATGGTGTTTTAGCTCATACAACATAAACTAGCATTTTTGAGGTCTCGGCGAATTGCAAATTACTCATATTTGACAATCAATTGTATTACCAACTGAATTGGATGATACACATGATCAAATTTCTAATCACACACCCAAAATTTAAAGGTTTTTGAGTCCTGCAAAAGTTATAAAAAGATGAAGATTTACCTCTTATCTTCCCAAGTGAGAAACCAAACTTATCATCCATTTAGACAGTACGTTGTTTAGGTTCGAATTCGATCATCTTTTGGACGCCTTATTCAAGGTCTGATCTGATGAACTCTTGGATAGTACTTTGTTCGGGTTCCATTTTGATTAATTTTTGGACAATACCTTGTTAAGGTTCCAATCTAATCAACTCTTGGATAATGTCTTGCTCAGGGTCCAATCTAATCAACTCTTGGATAGTACCTTGTTAAGGTTTTAATTTGATCAACTCTCCAATTTGAAGGCTTTCAGTTTCATAATTTCAGAAATTCAAGTGATGCAGAAAATCCTTACCCCACTTCTTCTTCGAATGCCTTTTGAATTTGCTTGACAATTCTATTTTCAACCCAATTTGTCAATTTGTTTGCTCTCCCCTTCTTGATGCTCTTTCCTTCATCTGCGGTAACATTTTTGTCCCACTCCTCTTGGCCAATATGAGTAAGGATTTACAATGGAAGGTACAAAAAACCTTTGTTTCACATGGAAGGCTGAAAAAAACATCAATTTTCAACTAAAAATGAGGCATATCCAATTCTAAAAACATTCTTTCTTAAGTTTCATAGTGTTACCTTTAGAGTCTTTTTTTGCTCAAGTACAATCATACTTTGTTGTCACAAGAAAACTATGCCCAAATCCATGTTGAACATGTCTTGCTTTGCACTTTTCTACAACTCTCTTAATCTTTCTTTCTTTTGGAAGAGTAATTTTTTGCCAAGCTGAATGCATTAACCTTTCTTTCTTTTGGAAGAGTAATTTTTTGCCAAGTTCAATGCTCAACCTTTTTCATGTCTCTTTGATGGTTGGTCCATCAAAGACTTTTGGTAAATGCCTTCACATCATAGAAGCTCACAATGTCTTGCATCATTCCAACAACAACAATAGTGGACTTTGAACCCACCTTACTACCTATGAATCAATATAATCTCTCCACTAGCACTTGTTATTTGGGTAATGAGAAACATCTGCACAATGGTCACACCACAACTATCACCACAATAGAACAAGAACAAATCTAACACAATTGTGGAAATGTATTAGCAAACCTTTTACGATAAAAAAGATAACCTACTATGATACCAATATGCCCTTTACGATAAAAAAGATAACCTACTATGATACCAATATGATTCATAAACTAGGGGGATATTCCACTTTAAGTTTCATAAACATGGACCCTTTCAAGTCAAAATATTTCTCTCAAGTCCTATGTCATAAAAAAAACTCCTAACATGTTGTTTTAAGATCGATTCCAATGCTTATGACTGACAACTAGAATATACAAAAGAATATGCAACCCTTCACATGCAATCTCCACATGCTACATATATTGCATATTTTCCTCCACGCTCTAAACATGCTACTACTCTATACATGATTCAATTGAAATGCTTGCATAGAAGTACAATACCAAATGTAAAGTTTTTTAACTTTTAGGGTTGAGTTTTGAGCTATCTTAAGTGTTTGGTGTATTAACCTAATTGCAAGGATTGCAAACATGCAATTAAAAGAAACAAATACATCAATCACAAAGAGAGATACACAAAACATACCTTGGAGAAACTCAATGTGAGAAAACTCCAGGGAGAGTGAAGCCATGCTTCCTCATCTCCACTATTTTTTGCGGTTCACAAGATTTTTGCCTTCTTGGGCTTACAAAGAAAGCCAAGCTCATGGCTCCCATACAAGTAATGATCTCTGCAATATTCGGGGAAGATTTGAAATAAAAACTACTGAACTCAGCAATAACCGATGTGTAGTCTTCATCCTCTCATCCCCAACCAAGCAACAATGAGAAAATAAGAACAAGGACTCAAACTCACAGACAAACAATGTGAATCCAACTTCCATCCATCTCACTGCATTTGCTGCTGTTTTCTAATCTTCTTTGATCTCCCTTGATTATCTTTGCCTTGTTAAGACTTTTATTTATGTTTTCCTAGCCTTATAACCTGCCAAGAAAATTCAACTGAACTGCCAAATGGAAGCAGAAATGTTAAAAACGGTTCATATTTTCTTGAGGCTTCAAAGTCTTACAGCTGGTTCTGAAATCCAATAGCCAGGATCCAAAGTCCTACAATTGAGCTCCGGAGTTTGACTTGCAAGAAACTCTGCCAACTTCCAAAGATTGTAATTTTTGAATACAAACTTGAAATTACATGTCAATTTTTTTTGAACTTGTCTAATTTTTCAAGATGAATTCAAGTATGTAATAAAAAATTGATTTTGATGCCAACCATATGGTGTTTTAGTCCGTACAACAGAAACTAACATTTTCTAGGTCTCAACATATTGCAAATTACTCATTTGACAATGGATTGTCTTACCGACTGAATTGGATGGTATACATGATCAAATTTTTGATCAGGGTTCTTACAATGGAGTTACTTTGGAGGTTAAAATTTTAACAAATATACTTAATATGTAACTAAATTACGCTACTATTTTCCAACTACCATTTTCTGAGTGCAATTTAAGAATTTTATGATTTCAATTTGAGGACCCTAAACCCTAACAGTTTTTTTAGTTGTTTAATATGCTCTGGATCATTGCTCATAAACTAAAATGTTCCAACTGGTTAGCTTTGTAAAGTTTATCATGCGTGAAGCTACACTGTCCAAGAAGCAGTCTAAGGATGAATTGCAGGAGACTCTTGTTCTTTACCTGAACTGTAAACCGAAATCAGAAAAGACCCTGAGCTTTTGCTTATCTCGTATGAAAGCCTGTGCTGTTTGTTTATTGATAACATATGAACATGTGGTTTTCGACTACCCTGGTAGCTGGTGTTTGGGTTTTTTTATCTGTATTTTTATAGGCACGTTCGTATTGAAGCCCTGGGTTTAATTTTTTTCTTTGTAGCAGGCTTGTTGCCTGTCTCTATAAATGGCTCATGTGCTAACAGAAGCTATAGATTGTTATTCTGGGGATTTGAAATTACTCTACTTTCCAGAGCTATAACAGATTCGGGTTTCTCTAATTTGTGCTAGGTATTGGAACGTAATATTGTTAATGGTTTCTCACTCTGTTAAGGATGAGAATTAGTATTTGTTCCTCAGAAACAGTTAAAATGCATATTTTTTACTTTTTCAAGTTCAATGGCACAAACATTAGTTTAATTTTATCTGCAAATCATTCAATGTCAGATTAGAGGTGCTTGCTTCATTGGATAACATAACCCCTAGCAAGAGAGGAAAATATGAGGCATGGTATTATTCATTTCTAGAGAACAAAAGTTAGTATGCTTCCTTTACTTCTTTACATGGTTGTTGGGGCATTAATAAAATTGAAAAGGATTCAGACTGCAAAGGATTAGAGGTGGACATTTAAAAAAATCAATTCAGCATCTTCTTCCTGCTTCAAAAATGTATTCTATTGGGGATATTAGATGTATTTAAAATGGTAGGGATGCAAGAGCACTTTTATTATCAAATGCCTGATACAACAAGAAGGTTAGATCTTGTTGAGCATTTTAGAAGTTAACAGTTTTCTGAGTATCTTAATTTCCGTTGTTAAGGATCTCACTAGCAGAGACAATGAACAAAGAGATTTTATGCACGCAACCTTAGTGAAGCTGATTTGAACAGATTTTATTGGCTTTCTGTGGCACTCAATGTACTATTTCTGTGCATTTATATCTCTCTAGATGCTTTATAAAGTGAAAGAGTGCAGTGACTTTTCAACATAACGAAGGCAGGATTACCCTTGCACTTAATTTTTTATGAATATCACAATCATCCCAAGATAAATCTACTTCTGCTCCGTCCACTAAAGTCTGTAACATCAACAAACGTACAAAATTTAAAGAAAAATTTCACTAATTCTTCTCTGCCCTGGTCATGCTCAAAGGATGTCACAGAGTATTATGAGTTTTTACCATTAGTAAGGGGATAGCGGGCAATAGATCTCCCACCATGTAATAAGCGATAAAGTGTCGCATTATCCACTATTTCTATTTGTCAAGACAGGTTCGCAAAGACCTTAAAGGGTTCCTCTCACAGCATAAAACCAACTTTCGCTCTGGCAGAGGTACAAAGATCATGGGCAGAAAGCGTAAACATATAAAAATCATTTAAACATTCTCTTCATGTTCATTGTCCTATATATCCCTATGCCAGAAAATAAGGTTATCATTTGAATGTCCTTGATAGGGTAGTGGACGGATCCTTCTGTAAAATGGAGAATACTTTGCTGGGAAAGTTTATGGGTACTAGACCATACATTGACATTTTTAGAGGTTGGGTTGTTATAAAATGGATGCCGAAAGGACAGGTAGAGATCTCAGCTATGACTAATTCTCCATTCATGAGGATTGTGTCCGAACACAATTGGGAGGCCTGCGGTTTCTTGGGAAAACATGACTTTTTTAGAAGATGGAAGTCGGGCTTTGATCCAAAGAAGGAAAATATAAATATGATCTTAATATGAATAAGGCCTCCTGACCTCCGGCTGGGATATTGGGAGGACGAAGTAATCATGGGTATAGCAAAAATAGTTGGGCAACTCATTGCATTTGATTCTATTATTAAAAAAAGGAGAAAATTAGTCTATGCCAAGTTATGCATAAACACAGAAGTGGATAAGATTCTACATTCATACACAAAATTAGCTTCCAACTATGGGGGATGGATACAACATATAGAGTATGCAAACTCTTCAGTCGTATGCCAAAACTATTACACAACATGGCATTTAGCAAAAATCTGCCCAACAAATAAGGAACGAATGATTTGGAAGATTAAGGATAAAAGTCTTCAAAATATCCCACTTCATACTGAAGAAAAGGTAGACAAATAGGAGGAAGAAGGGAGTGATCGTAGTAACAAGCAACTAAAAACAAGGTTATACAAAGATACTTTCATGCTAGCTCATAACTATAGCAAACAAATACAATAACAAACATGCAAATATACAAACAAGGCAATGAAATTTCACACCCATTTGGATAGCCAAACAATGTCAAATTTAAACAATAAATGGATTTCCAAAACATCCAATAATATTAAGAGGGATTATACATCTCCAAGGCCCAAGTGGGTAATAACTCCAACACGATGTCCATAAGCACAATTATGGCAAGTAATGGTAAAAAAAAGGGCAGGCCAAGTGGCTCTACACCTCTTGAAAATGAGTAAAATCATAAGGGAGAAGCTTCTCAATTGAATAAAATAAAAAATAAAAACATGAAAACAGAATCGCGCATGGAAGCCTACCTTAGTTCCTTCTTAGATCCACTCAATATCACTTCTTTCAAGCTTTGGGCAATTTCTAAGCTCCTCCTTCTCTAAGCTCTTCCACAAGTTCCTCCCCCTCCTCTTCTCCACTTACCATTTTATAAATTTCAAATGAGCAAATGCCCCCTCAAGGAAGGCTTTCCTTCCTCATATAGGCTCAAATCCATTCTGTACAAGCCAATCAAAATGTGACATGTGTCTCTTCCCATCCCTTGGCTTATGGTCAAAAAGTATTCCCCCTCCATAACTCCATTTACAAGACCATGTGGGCAAGCAAGCAAGTCCATACCTCATAAATGGGCTCACTATTCGAAGCCACATATGGCACATGGGTTGCTTCAAAATTTATCCAAGGCTTCTTGAAAGACTCTCCCATCTTCCTATTGGTCTAATGGAAAAGTATCAGCACAAAATATATAAAACTTACTTTAATACACTTTAATAGTGCTAAACAAGTTAAGGATGTCTATGCTTCCGATTAGGTCCAAATATGGTATGAGTGGTTGAATCATAGTTTAAAGTGCTAAACAAGTTAAGGATGTCTATGCTTCCGATTAGGTCCAAATATGGTACAAGGAGTGGTTGAATCACAGTAAGGTCAAGTAGACATGTCACCATTTTACCCATGATGTGTTTATGCCCGACGTAGTCATAGTTCCCTCATTGGCCTCCCCTGTCACTTGCAAAACATTGCATACATAAAATTCCCTACCCTAGATAGTTGAAGCTGTAGAATATAACTATACAAGTGATCTCAATCCGAATGAAAAACACACAACATATCTAAGGCATCAAATATTCAATGGTAATACGCTAATACTAATCATCTAAACATGTGAATAATTTAAATTCATGCTTAAGAATAATATCTCTAGTGATACATAATCAATACACATCATAATGAACAACCAAAAGGCATAAGTAAATTGATATCATAATGCATATAAAATCATCTAACCTAAACATATAACTATTCTTGCACAAGCAAAACAATAGAATCACATTATATATGTAGAATCTTTGCCTTAGTCTCAATGACTCAATACCATCTTGTGTCTCAAAACACAAAAGGCACATCTCCATAAGATGTGTTCAACACAACATGTCTAAAGGTGAACACTTTGAAAATAGGGGTCTCACAAGTATCATATATATCATTATTTGAATCCAAGAAGTGATCATCCACTGCAAAATATCCAGCATCGTCATTATATGCAACATGATCATGTAAGAGTTGCATAGCTATAATGTCCATAGTAATCGATTGATTTCATTATATGTCAAGGGAAAACATTGGTGTTTGTTATGGAATACACTCATAAGGTATTTGTAAAACTAGCGTAAGTTGTGATATACTAGGTAACATTTTATGAACGCAAATAGATTTTTGATGTGTGGATATTGGAGAATCGATCATCAAGGAATTTCAATCTCTTGCCTTTGATTTGCCTTCATAGGATAAACTTGTATAAGTCCTATAATAGTTCATTATGGAGGTGGCTAAGGAAATGTCTCAAGATGAATGGAGTATTCATATGGAATACCTTTAATAATAACCACTCAGTCTCTATAAATATATTTCAAGTATCGATGTAACAAAGATGGTATTGCACATATCTTATGTATCCATGGACATCGTAATATCATGTCAAATGCCCTAGTGTTGGGAAAAACTAAGAATGAATTAGCTATAGTTGTGGGCCCAATCACAAGGGGCAACACAATGCCCCCAAGAGGGTTTTATCATTTTCCATAGAAACCTTTTACTATATTTTTCTATCAAATAATTCTTTGTGTGTATCGAAAGCTAGTAAAATGCAAATGAAATGATGTCCAATTATATAATAGAAATGATTAATGAATCTATTCTAAGATTTCGATTCACTTTTTATATTACAACAAATGTAAATAAGTCGCTTGCATCTTTTGTCTATAAATGAAATACTAAATAGTTGCATAGCTAAACAATTGTTTTAAAACAACATTCTTCACACAAATTTCAAGTTACTAAAGTGCAGATGAAATCCCTATTAAATAAATTTTATGAGCAAACAATTAATTATTCTAAAGGTTTGATCATAATTTGTAAGCTAAGGAAATTACAAATGTAACATCAAATAATTTTTTTGCGGAATAACGGATACAAGCACACCTCTATATGTTGTATATACTTATGAGTATCTAAGTCCTCATATTGATATTTTTCATTCATACGAGCATTTGTTCATAATAAATATTTTCATGGTATGTACCATATATAAGTACTCAACAATCTCTGTCTGTCTGTCTCTCTCTCTCTATATATATATATATAGTCATTTACAATTCTAATCAAAGACTTCATATGATTTCAACTATCATTATAACTTTCCTAATCACGAAATACATTGACGATCTATTATAAGATACTAATATTTCCGAAATATTAATGAACAAATTATTATGGTCAATAGACTATTTATATCCATATCAAATCGCCATCTAGTTATAACTTTCAAACACTCACACAGTTTCTTATAACATTGTATGCATATTATCATATATATAATCTTGTTACAAGTTCGAGTCCCTTGAATTGTTTTACATAAAATTTGTGTACTTTAAAATACGTAGCCAATCTTTAAAAAGAGTTAAATACTTCAACCCAATAAATGTCTACGGTTGTATTATCTATATAACTTCTATGTAATATTCCCGTATTTAGTTACTAAAACGATACAATTCCCTGATAATGGTATATGCTGACAAATACTTATGTTTAATAGCTAATAGATTTAGATATAACTTATAGAATTCAGGTTTAGCTTATTGAATTCATGAGATCATGACTTATCAAATTTATACCAGCTTAGATATATAATTGATTTTAATGATAGAGGCGCACAGTCCATATAAATCTTAACGCATTTCCAGCAATTGATATACAAAACATTCATATAGATCTATTCTTTCGTCGAAGTTATGGTTTTTGTCATGGTTTCAGTTCACTCACATAGTTGATATCATTCACATAGTTCACCCTTATACATGTAGTCCTATTATATTCAATTCGCTATATCCAATTCAGCCTTATACATTATATTCAATTCACTATTATAGATTAACATAAACATAATTCGCTATATTGAATATCATAATGCTCAGTTCACTATGTTTTACACGGTTCGCTCATTCATATATACGCAGGCCATAATGATTCACTGACCCTAAATCTCATAGCTAATAATGCAGAGGATTTTATATCAACCTTATTTTTCCTTAATTTAACTCAGGTTTGGTATTTGTTAAAAACACATAACACTTTCATATATGTATTCGTTGTTTGGATAAAATACATTCTTTATTGTTGGATAAAATAATATACACAGTTTATACTCTCCTAGTTTTAAGAATTAAATACATGCATTATATACTTTCACACAATTTTGAATATCAATTATATGCACAGTCCATACATTCACATATTTTTAACGTTTTAAATAAAATATGTCTACACAGATTTTTTTCCAGATTAAAACAATAGCGCCTACCTCACAAAAACTCCCACTTAGAATCGTACGGTTTAGAGAATCTCCTCCCTTTGCTCTACTCGCTCTTCTTCTTTTGTGTTGCCTCCGCTTCTCCTCTTTGCACTCCTTGTCTTCTTATCCTCCTACTTCGCCATCTTCCTTCCTTTCTTTTCTTTCATTGCATGACTTTTTTTTATCTTTTTTTTTATTGAATGGCTTTCCTTCAAAGTTCGTCACCCTCCTTTAAAGCTTGCCATTTCCTTTTGTGTTTTTCTTTTTCCTAATTATAATACAGTGCAATACATTTACTAATTATAACATAATTGCTTTATTTGTTTTATTCCTTGTATGATGCTTTTCTATATATATAAAACTTTATAATAACAATTAACTCATTAATCATTAACTTCGAATTAACACTATTGACAATGTTTTGGTTTAGTTCATAGGTTAGTCTCAGGATAACAATATAATTTTGTTATTAACTTAGTATAGGTCAATTTCAAATTTGAGCTTG
Organism: Torreya grandis; assembly: GCA_037957365.1. Lineage (NCBI taxonomy): Eukaryota > Viridiplantae > Streptophyta > Pinopsida > Cupressales > Taxaceae > Torreya > Torreya grandis. Next base: position 685,944 of record JARHVA010003197.1, on the reverse strand, counting down.
AAGTTAAATATTATGCATATTTGCAACTAGCTGTTATGCGAGCCTTTGAAATCGACTTCTTTGCTCGCTCCATTCCCCTTGAAACCGTGCAGGTCATGGTAAGAGACGTTGCAGCTTGAATTCGTTAGCTTGCTCATATTAGTATGAATCTACGTTGGCTTCACCCCCGGAGCAATCTGATGTGGAGTTTTTCGTTGCTCCTCATGCTGAGAATATGGAGGATGCCTTTCACGGTTTGAAGAAAGGATTTATATGCTCTGACAATGGTCCCTAGGTTTTATTTGGTCCTAGGCAGGGAGTCAAATCTCTCCAAACTTCATGTCTCCCTTCATTTGGCAGTGGTCTTAAGTCAAGTGCTAGGAATGTGACATCCTACGCTTCAGTCATTACAACTCGTCTCAGCACATCCCTTAGCTTCATCCATTTTTGTGGTGTCATTTGATCCTACACCTCCTTTAGCCCAAGTTGGGGGTGTCCTCCCGGTGGTTCCTGTTACGACAGATGTGTCTGCAGCGCCCTCTCCCGTTGGTTCTCCTCCTCCCCCTGCCCATCCCTTACCTGTTGTTGCTCATCTTGAGTGTGTCACTAGTGGTCGCCCATTGGTTGATCCTCCTTCCCTTCCCTTCATTAACCCTCCTCTCAATCATTCGAAGGCTTTTTTTGATGTGGGTCTTGGAGAATCTGCGACTCGTTGGATTTATGCAAAATGCAAAAATGCCTTCAATCCATTTCACCATTGCTCAGACTTTTATTTATCTTAGATCCCTTCTGGTTCGGACTCCGTTGCCCCATGTCTGGTGGATGCTTCCTGTCTGACTTCTTTAGTTCTTGCAAAGGACCCTCTGCTTGGCGATGTTTATATTCAAGTGGCCTCATTAGTTCCTGAACTGGTTATCCCTGACCATGCTTTACCTGATATGGAATCTAATATAGGCAACAAATCCCTAATTAACAAGTGTGTAGGGTCATCCGCTTCTCCTGCTGTTCTCTTTGTTTGGGCCTCAAAGGAATGGCATTTTATCGGTCCTCCCTCTGTCTCCCTTCTGGGTGGTAGCTTTTTTTCTAGTGGAATTTTAGAACCCTTCTGATCGGGATTTGTGTGGAACTCCAATCCGTGGTTCTTCAAACACTCTGACATCTTCTTATGCCCTTAGAACCCTTTCTTCTCATTGGATTTGGTTTAGCTCATTGTCGTTTCGATGTGGCTCCGACTCCATTATCTCCCTCTGACGATGAAGAATGAGTGCTTCATCAAATGATTGGTGGACAAAGTTGGTTCTTTTGTGAAGATAAATGTAGCTTCCTAAAACCTCTATTCAGTTTGTGCTTGTGCCTACATTGACCTTTCTAAGTTGCTCTCCTCTGTTAAGTTGCTATCCTTGCATGGTTCTGGACTCAACATTTCAATTATGAGAGCCTTCCCTTCCGCTGCTTCCATTGTCACCTCCCTGGCCATCGCATTGTTGAGTGCCCATCCAAGAAATATCAGCGTCCTCAGTCCGTTTGGAAAAGAAAAGAGGAAGTGCTTGACATGAATTTTAAATGGCATAACCATGTTCCCCCTTCTCTCACCGGGTGGAGTTGGCTAACGATGTTGCAGAAGATCCTGGGCCTGCTCCTCCTATCCCTTGTCCCCTGCCTCCCCTATTCATGAATGTCCCCCCTTCCCCGTCTCGGATCACCCCCCATTCCCCCTACCTGCCCCCAGCCGCCCCCCATGGATGTCCCCTTGCATGATTCTTTGACCCCCAGGTCAATTTCCCCTCAAAAGGATCCATCTTGGGTTCCCCCTTCCAGGACCTCAAAGCGTCATGCGAATATTGTTCTTTGATAAGAAGAAGGGTCCTCAATCAGAGGTAGAACTTCTCAGGGTAGAAGCACACTCTCTCATCAACAATGGCTCTCAATGGACCCTGGAAGACCTTCTTTTCAGAAGAGGGCGTTGGGCATAATCGGCTTGTGGATAGGTCCTCCTAAAGGATAGTTTGCAGCTCTTGGTTTGGTTGTTTTTTTGTCTCCTCTTTCTTCTAGTCTTTTGGGGCTCTTTGTGCTCTTGTTTTAAGGCCGGTAGATTCAGTTTTCCCTCTCTTGCTTTCTTGACAGGGGGTGCCCTTTGTATTTCTTGTTGTGGGAATGGGCCCCCGTTTGTGTCCCATACCGATTCAAAGCTCCGATCAAAAGTAATATCCGGTTCAGAGCTTCGGTTTCAAAAGCATTTGCCTTATCCAAAAAAAAACTTAGGATAGGTCACCAACATCATGACTTGATAACAACACAGCTAATATAAGATCGATGATATTTTTTAACAATAATTAATATTTCAGACAACTAATATACCAATCCTAATAGTATTATAACAACATAATTATTGTGTAATTACTACGTCATATAGATTATTTAATAGCTTTTGCTATCTATTTATATTAAGACATTAAGCCATATAATGATATTCCCAAATATCATAAAGATAACTAGTTAACATTTCAAAGCCATGAGGGTTAGTCTAAATACAATAGTATCAGATATTACTTACTCAAATTTATATTTCTTGAAAAACATTAATAATTATGAATATAATGACATGACATAAACACACAATAACATTGTACATCTAATCTACTTATAACAACCACAATGCAATCACACAAGACTAATTTCATATAAGCATTACACTAAGCTAACACACAACTAACATGCATAAACAATTATTCAAATGTAGACAACATCGAAAATGTACTAATGCTAATAATTCAAATTGTGTATTTAATATGTACTGTTTAACGTGGTGTGTGTATGGGTTCCATCTGTTCTTATATCGTCCTCCAACACTTCTATCTATGCCACTCTCTCCAATGATGCTCTCCCTCTGTGATGTTCTGAAGGATGAATCTCTCTTACGTCAAATTCACGAAAAAAGATAGTTAGTCCATAACATCGTGATATATATATATATATATATATATATATATATATATATATATTGTTGTATTAACAAATCAACATGATCACAAGTAAAAAATATACAATATAACTAGTTCATAGAAATAAAATCATATAATCGAAACAACATACAACTGTCCAATAATAGTATATGACTTACAACTTAGTTGATAATAATCGAATCAAATTACCAACCATAAAAATCTACATATAATCAAGTAAATTTGCTTAGTGAGAAATCAGGTTGTAACAGAGCTTGTCCCTCACACTCTAATAGTCATTTTTGCAATCGAAATGTTTCACAATGACTTTCATGTGCATTTGATAAACTTGGTCGACGAAATTATTTCAAAGATTCTCCTATAAAAGCACATCAAGGCTGCTCATTATTACTTTACTAGATCTCTCTAGCAATTGCATTGCGCATTGAGCAAAAGAGCACCACTTCTTCCTATTTCAACTCTGTAACATTATAGTTGCATTATCACCGATTGCGTAATCACTCAAAGAGGGAGAACTACATTGGCACGAGACCCATTTGGACTATGTAGGCAACATTTAGTTACATGAGGTTTCTAATGCTAGCTCGACTATTCCCCTTACCCGTTTTCCCCCTTAGATTTGATCTCTGTTTTATTTTTTATACAGAATCTTGGATTTTGTCTTTTACAAGCTTTCTGTGCAATAACACAAAACATAAAGTTCATTAGTCAACCTTTACAGGGAATCACACGGACCCAGATTTGAAAATCAAGAACATAGTCAACAATAGATAAGATCGCAGTGTGTCCTTATCCTCTTCCTACAAACTTGTCCTAACAAATTACAAATTATTATTTTTAACATGACTCTATCTACAAATCAGCTTCACACAATTTCTAACTACAATACATTGATATAGTTAGATCTATTTATATTTTAGAGAAGTTTGTATACTTATCTTTAAACCTTTTTACTATTTTTAACAAGTTTTTATTTTTTATAAATTATATAAGATACTACATTTCACTGTATTTTAATACTCGATCAATACATATCAACAATTTAATTTCAATAATTTAATACCATTAAAAAAGGTAAATACAAAATTCTATTTTAAACTAACATATATATACTTTCAGCGTAGTTTTCACATATTATAATAAGAAATAATTATAAGAATTTTATCCTTATAAAAATTTAAGTTTAATAGTAAATTAATTTAATTATATAATTTATTTGATATAATTAAAATATTTAATATTAAATAATAATATAAAAAATATATTCTATTTTATACATTAATAATATATTATAAAAATATATAATTAATATATATTTAAATAAATTTATCTTAAAAATATTAAGAAATATTATTTTTTAAATATTTATTTTACTTATGTCACAAATTTATTAATATATAAATATTTTAAAAATATTATCTCTTAATATTTTGTATATAGTTTTTTTTAAAAGATACTTGTTTCATTTATGTTATAAATCTAATAGATACCCCCAAAAAAAAATTTAAAAAAAATTTAAAAAAATCTCGCGACATCTAATTTACTTAAAAATATATTAATTATACATTATTTTAAAACAAATTTAACGATTTACTTTTTAATTTGATTGGGTCACGCTCTTCTAACTTGCAAAGTCAAATTGTAGTTAAAAATAATAAACTACTAGAAAAACTTTTCAGTTTGCTCCTCCCTTTCCCGTCATTTGAACGTCCATTTAGCCGTCAGCTTCCAATTGACTCGAAACCCTAATATCTTCCTTATTGTAATAAAAACCCACAGCTTCATATTTCTGAAGGGTGTTGTAACAAAGGAGGCCGAACGGAGACGTCACAGCCAAGTTCTCAGAAGATTGAGATTCAGGTTGGTGCCTTGCTTATCTTAATATCCCTTTTTTTCTTTAGAAGTGTTTTTAGCTTTTTTTTGGCCGTTTTACTGCATCAGTTGAGCTAAGATCTAATATTAAATCTGTAGATTGAGGGTTTCAGCTCTGATTTATTTTAGTGGGTTGCTTTAGGTAGGTATTTATTGTGATACTAGATTTTCAATGAAAATATCATTTTTGATAGACTATAATGTCTAAGGCGAATGTAGGGACGTTTACTGTAAAGGACCAGTCTTGTAAATTTTACGTTACTGTGTCATCTATTTGGAGTAGATGGCCTGTTACTGAACGTGAAGCATAAGTATTTCCTTTTAATTATCTGATTGGATTTGGCTATCTTTGCCATGACGTTGTATTTTTCCATTTTTAGGGTTTAGGGCTTTAGCTATTATTTTCCTATCCAAGGGTTTAAGGAATTTTTTTATCTATTGCTTTAGGGTTTGTGGAGAACAGTTTTTTATTTACGGGGATCTTGGCCTTCTAAAGCATTTAAGGCGTAGTTCTTTGCGCATGGGATCTGTCTTTTTAGGCTTTAATGTTTTATTTGGCAGTTATCTTTGTTTTTTCTTGGTAGATATGTGACGGAACCCATGCATTGTAAACTAGATAGACCTCTTACTTACATACTGAAATATTGCCTTAAAGGTTTTTTAAACAGGCATTGATGAGTTCCGTATCCCGCGGGTCACAATCTGACATTATTATTTGGTGCTTTTTGCACAACCTGCAGTGGCTCTAACTATGTGATCTTATTAGACAGTCATTTTCCCTCTCCTTCACTTGTTACTTGTATTCAGTTCTTTGAACTAGGCCTGATCGGTTGTAGTTGCTAGCACATTTATTCCAATGGATTATTGCAAGTTGTATTAGTAGCTTTAATGTTTCAGGCAGATGTCTTCTCTGTGTATCCTGTCTATGTTATGTATCATAGTAAAATACCAGTTGCTACTATTTGATGTGAGATATTTAGATTGATACCATCCTATAAGAGAACAAGAAATGAAAACGCAATTTTATAATTCTGAACTCATCTTGCACGTGGCATGCCTTCCGTATCTACTTCTGCCTCAGTATTGTAAGTCAAAATCCTAGAGTGAAACTGAAGCCCCATCAATCAGGTGGGTTGTAGCGCGTGCTTCTGGTGCTTATTAGTACCTCATTTATTCTTGTATTCTGAATCTGTCCTCCACACAAACTTGGCCTGTTGTCTTTAGATTTTGCCAGGTTTAAGGATGAGCTGATCAATTTTTGAGTGCAATCTGACTTGAGAACATCACATTTGTTTATCCAACAAGTTTCACTCACTTGTCTTCCAATTTCATATTAAAGTGCAGCTGACAGATTTTAAAAATTCTACTCACTTTGAGACACACCATCCAAGTTGCTCCATTGCCAAATATTAGTCACTATTGAAGTTGCTGTATTGTCCAAGTTGCATCGTCACTTTATAACTTGCTGCATTTGTCAAATTATATACTTGACTGTTAAAATCACCAATGTTCAAGGGGTTGTCATAAAAGGGCCTTTTTATTTTATTGATTTGACAATATGGTCAAAATAAAATAAAAAATAAACTTAAATATTAAATGTTTCTCAAGCAAGTCTGTTTCAGAGCTTGGAGTTGCCTGGCAACATTTGTTGGTTTTGTACCTTTTGGTGGTAGGTGTCAGAGGACTTGGAACTGTTTTAGCTTATTTTAGTAGATTCAAGACCTCTCTTGGAGATCCTTTTTTGTATGGTTGCTTTCTATGTGTAGCATTTTTGTATTGGTGCTGTTTCTTTCAGTAGGCATAACTCCTCTGCAGGTGCTTCCCGATTTTTATGGCCACTTCCTGATTTCTATGAGTGTCGCTGCTTCATTATTTTTTCCATGTTGTGCAATGTGTAGAGTGTGGTTATTCTGTCTGATTTTTATGGCTACTTCCTGATTCCAATGAGTGTTGCCCCTTAACTATTTTATCCAGACAATGTGTATCTTTTAATGGCCCTCATCATTTGTTTTGAAGAGCTGCTCACAATTATAGACCTCTTTTACTCCTTTCTGCTGGATTACCTAGCACAGGTATTGTCCTCTCTTCATAGTGAACCCTTGCTGTTATGCTTGTTTCCACATTCAAAACAAAAAACTATTACAACTCTCTTAATATTTTTTTGATAGTAGGTAATACCCCTTTTCTATTTAAAATCCAGAGGGAGAGCTATGAGACCCTGGTTTGATTTCTGAAAATTCTTTTCTGGGTCAAACTCCCCATTTCAAAGCAAGGTATAATTCACATGAAAATACAACATAATAAATCTTTAAAAACTATTAATGTATAATGTTATGAATCCTATTAAATAAGCATTTCCATTGTTTTGAGTCTACCTTTCGATTCTATAATCATAATGCAAATGTATCATTGGTTCTGAACTGCATACTATTTGTAGACAGCTTATGGTTGGTTTAAGCTTTGTTTAGCCTTGTAAGTAAAATTTGTCTGTTACTTCAGACATGGGTGAAGAGGACGTAAAGCTAGTGCCTGAATCAGTCCTGAAGAAGAGGAAAAGAAGTGAAGAATGGGAGAAGAACAGGAAGCAGCAGTTGGAAGCTACAAAAGTAAAAAATGCCAAAAATCGCAAACTGATTTTCAAGAGGGCTGAGAAATATGTGGAGGAGTACTCACACCAGGTAGTAAAACATTTACTATTCCTAGGATTGAAGTATGTAACTTTGTAAATTACTTGTGCTTTTTTTGATACATTTGGTATTTAATGTATGACTGGTTGCTTTTTTAATGATTTCATATTTGAACTATTAACAAAAATCAGGAACGGGAGCTCATCAGATTGAAGAGAGAGGCAAAGCTGAGAGGAGGTTTCTATGTTGAGCCAGAAGCTAAGCTATTGTTCATTATTCGAATCCGTGGGTAACGAGTGAATTTCCTTTTTCATCTATATTCCTTTACCATCCTTGGTCTATTTGAAAGATGATACACAAATGTTAACCAATATCGATGCTTTTTAATCCTTGGTCCTTTTTAAAGATAAAAAGGAATAAAGTACTAAATTTTTTTACTCAGATTTTAGTATTACTTGTTTTTTTGGTATTTTTTCGCTGACCTTTTCATCGTTCTTATCTAGTATCAATGATATGCATCCAAAGACGAGAAAAATTTTGCAACTCCTGCGTTTGAGGCAGGTTAGTACTTTTTTGCCTAACCTGTACGTTTCTGCTTTTGTTTCTAGGATACTGCCTTCTTCAATGGAGACTAGTGATTCTTTAGTGGAGACTAGTGCTTCTAGATTAGTACCTTTGGAATGAATAATTCAGCATCATTGACCTGCTAGTTTATTTCAGATCTTCAATGGTGTCTTTCTTAAAGTGAACAAAGCAACACTGAATATGTTGCATCGTGTTGAGCCATATGTTACCTTTGGGTATGTTTTTTATCATTCATAAGTGTTATGTAGCTTTTATTTCTTATTTTATGGATATCTTACTTTACTTGGTCATTAATTGCCCTCATTTAATACTTTTTAGATATCCCAATTTGAAAAGTATAAAAGAATTGATTTACAAGAGAGGTTATGGAAAGGTAGACAAGCAGCGTATTCCTTTGACAGACAATTCTGTCATTGAAAAGGTACTTGTGTTCATTTAAGTTATTTTGCTTCAATAGTGGTGTGTTCCCCAGTTGTTATTATTTTAACTGTGTTACTTGTTGATAGGTTTTGGTTAAATATGGCATTATCTGTATTGAAGATCTTATACACGAGATTGTTAATGTTGGTCCCAACTTCACAAAGGCAAACAACTTTTTGTGGCCATTCAAGCTGAGTGCTCCATCTGGTGGACTGAAGAAGAAACGTAATCACTACATAGAGGGTGGTGATGCTGGAAATCGTGAACAGAAGATCAATGAGCTAATCAGGAGGATGAATTAGTTGTATTGATTATTTCGTTTTTAAGTGATGGATTATTATTTTGCTGGTAGCTGCTTGATTTGCTTCCGATTAAATTTTTTAACAATCTTGCAGCATGAGAGACAATTTTGCGTTGCATTTTTGGAAAGTTTATTGTTCCATTGAATGCACAAACATAAATTTGTTTTGTTTAATACTTTTTAAAGAAGCAAATTTGGCGCTTATAATTGTTATGGGGCACTTGTTAAGACTTATTTTTATTTTTCTTAGGAGGGACATTTACTGATTTTTTAACTTTCAACCATACTTTTTATAGCACCTGCCAACAGCATGCTACGCTTTTTAGTGATTATGTAAGCTATTTTCTGCAGATTTTTTCGTATCACTAATCTGGGTTTTCTAATTATTGTGGGCACTTCGTAATTTCACAACGTATTTTTATTTTGCTTAGGAGGGGCATTAACATACTAATTTTTTGACTTTCAACCATAGAGTAAGTACTTATTTACACATTTAGCTTCAGTTGTACCATTGCTACGTTCAATGCATCTTGGCCTGAAGGCATATTAGCTTGTCGGCCTTCTTCATGCAGTGATTGCTATTAGATAAGATGGAATGACTGATTACAAGGCTTATGGGCATAAATGAAGAGATCCTTTTCAAGATGTTTTTCTATTTACAGATGAGATGAGAGTTGGTATAACTGCATCAATGCTTCATCCTTTGACATGTACATTAGTTTATTGATTTTAACTCTTGGAAAAATATAATCTGTCATATTTAGATGATAGTTGCAATACGCTTTTCTAAGTGTAGTGTCTGTTTTAGCAACTCTGGGGAAACCAGGAGTTGCTGAATTTTAAACCTGAGAATTTTAAACTCTCTTTCTTGAGTTATGGTTAACTTGGTGTTAACTTTTTTTTGGTTTCTATTCCACTGTTTAATTTCCCCATTATTTTTATAGCAATTTTGCCCTCCCTGTTTGCCTTCCCTCTAGTTTTCTTCTTCTTTTGTTGCATGTTTGCTTTGCAAAGCCTATACTTGAAGTTTTAAAGGAAAATCAGAAACTTATAATTTGCTTTCTAGGTAGACAAGTTTAATGTTTGTTTCTGCATATTTTAACAGCTTGAGGCTAATGATCCACAGCATGATGTGTATGATGTGGTCAACTTCAAAACTTTTGCATAGGATGTAAATGAATGATTCACACATTGATACTTATAATGTGGCCAATGGTTCTAGCATAGGGATGATCCATACATTGATAAGCATGATGTGGCCACCCTCTCCAAAACTTTCTGCAATGATGGACATTGATATGCGTGGTGTGGCTAACCTCTTCAAAACTAGGGATGATTTGCGCACTAATATGCATAATGTGGTCAAGTTGTCCAAAACTTTCAACATGCATAGGGATTATTTATACATTGATACTTATAACTTGGTCAACTTCTTCAAAATTTCTTATTTGTAGAGTGATGATTCATATTGGATGGACAAGGTACACACATTTACATTTACGATGTGGCTAACTTCTCCAAAACTTTTGGATTGATCTCTGTCATGTTTTCATTTTGTCAAGAAATTTTTATAAGGGTCTGTCCATTTTGTCAAGAAATTCTCATTAGGGTCTGTTCATTTTTTCAAGAATCTTAAAGTGTTTTCTTATAACTTGAGGCAAACGAGACTAGCAGTTTTAAATTCATAGGGTGGATCCAAACATTGATATTTTTACATTCATAGGGAGGATCCAAACATTGATATTTTTACATTCATAGGGAGGATCCAAACATTGATACTTATGACGCGGTCAACTTCCTCAAAACATCCTACTTGTATATGGATGATTCACACATTGATATGTATAATGTGGTCAACTTCTCCAAATCATTCCTAATATGCATAACGTGGTCAACTTGTACAAAACATTCAACATGCATAGGGATTATTTATACATTGATACTTATGACTTGGTCAACTTCTTCAAAATTTCTTATTTGTAGAGTGATGATTCATATTGCATGGACAAGGTTCACACATTTACGTTTATGATGTGGCTAACTTCTCCAAAACTCTTGCATTGATCTCTGTTATGTTTTCATTTTGTCAAGAAATTTTCATAAGGGTCTATTCATTTTGTCAAGAAATTTTCATAAGGGTCTGTTCATTCTGTCAAGAATCTTGAAAGTGTTTTCATTTTTACATTCATACGGAGGATCCAAACATTGATACTTATGACATGGCTGACTTCCTCAAAACATACTACTTGTGTACAAATGATTCACACATTGATATGTATAATGCGGTCAACTTCTCCAAATCATTACTACACGTGTAGGAATGATTCACACATTGATATTATGATGTGGCCAAATTCTACAAAATTATATGATGATCTTTTTGATGTGTTTGTTTCTCAAGAATCTTTAGGTGGAACACACAATTTAAGTTGGTTTAACCAATCTATTGTCCCAACATTGACAACTAATTGCTTGTTTGTTTAGAGTTTCCTTGTGACAATTGGTTCCTCATGTCATATGTCTGAATCCCTAGTGATTTTTATTGATTGGATACCAATCTCTATGGAGGAGGAATGTGTTTTGGTGATGGTAAAATATTTCTTTGATTTTGGGAAAGTCTGTTAAAAATGTATATAAATAATAATTAATATTTGAAAATTGAATACAATAAATGACTCTTTCTACATTCTTTCGGCCTACACTTTTTATTGCCTCAATTATTGATTTTATAACACTAGCTTACTTTTCAGGTGGATAGGAATAACAGTTCAATAGGAGTGTTTGGAAAAGTAGAATGACCAACATTTTTAGGATGGAGATTTTGATTTTTGAGCTCATCCCAAGAGGTTCAATATAAGAAAAGATTACTCCCGTTCAAATTTTTTAACCATATGATATAATGAACTTCAAGGATAAAATAAGACAATATTACTTTCATTCAAATCTTTGAACCATGTGTTATATTGAATGTTGATGAGGACAACGATTTAATGTATGCAAGGATCTAAATGCCAACCATTTGTGTGAAATAATCCTCTTTTTTGTCTTATAAAATTAATATTTTTTAATAATTTGTCATTGTTTAAAGTCCTCATTATTTATATGACAAATACTCCTCCTTATTTGCATTGCCTTTAATTTTCCTATTCAGTTTTGTTGCAGGTTTATTTGGGAAAGCCATCCTCCCTCACGATAAAATTTTGAAACTTGTTTTTTGCCAATAATTTTATCTATAAAAAAAGTGGATTTATTTGTGAAATCCATCCTCCCTCAAACTTAAAAAGTTACGGATGAAATTTTGAAACTAATTGTTTTGCCAATAATTGTCTATAAAAAAAAGTTAAGTGGTAGTTATTATTTTTTGGCTACATATGTAGCATTTTAAAGTTTGTTTCTTGTAAAATATTAAATATTTTGTTGTATGTGTATATTATTAATTTTTTGTGTTTTTCGTTAAAGTCTTACAACTTGAGGTGTGATACAACTTGAAGTGTTTACCTAAAAATGTTCTTTGTTTTTATATATTCTTACAACTTTAGGCATTAAACAACTTAAATTGCTTAATTAAATTAGTTTTTTATTTTTGTAAATTCTTACAACTTGATGTGTTTACATAAAAAATGCAACAAGTGTTGAAGGTGCTATACAACTTTGAAGTGCTCACTTAAAAATGGCTCTTTGTGTTTATATATTCTTACAATTTGAGGTGGTATACTACTCAAACTGTTTACCTAAAAATGGCTCTTTGTTTCGATAAATTCTTACAACTTGATATGCTTACATAAATAATGGTTGTGGCATTTAAAAGCCATCCGATTCATAAATTTTGAGTGTATTTGTCTATTTGTTGATTATTGTTCCAAATTAAGCGATGTGTTAGTGGATATTCGCCCCCCGCATCTTTTCTTTTAACTCCTCAAATCTATTTCTTTGTCCTCCCTTGTTTTCATCTCTGTGCTTGATGTGCCAACATCACTCTTGACACCTTACCAAAAGTGTCAGTTATCTTGTCCTCACTCTTTTTGGTCTATTCAAAGTCGAGGTATACCCATCTCTTTTGTCTTCTCCCTGTTACTTACAGTCATTTGATGTCGCTTCATGTGTAAATTGTGTCCTATTTTGAATTGATTTTTCTATAAATACACAAGCATTGTAGTTCATTTCACACTGTATCTAGCATTTTTAAAGTAATCATAACACATGAGAGATCAAGCAATTAGTAAAGCATTTGTCATTGTTTGAAGCTAGCATTTTTTTGTGAAGCACTTTTGTTTGAAGCTAAAACTTCTTTTGTGGAGAAATTTTGGCGCAAGTATTACTACTAGGATTTTTATATTTTTAAGTTAAAACTGCTTTGCAAATCCATATTTTTCTACTATAGTTCCTACCTTTTTAGGGGATTGACAACTAGTAAGATAGTCATACTATTCACCAATTGTAGTGCATGTCCCTAAAGTCACTTTGTTTCCTTAAAAATCTTCAAATCATTCAAATACACAAGAGTCATAGTGTGCAAATCAGAGGGAGTAAAAATGAGATCGAAACCAGGGGAACCCAGTCATTAACTTATTTATAGTAAATTATCACCTTGTTAGAAAAGTTTGCATTCCTGACACAATTTTAGCACCCTAAATAGATCTTAATTTCATTCTTTAGAAGGTCAGTTGCACTGCATGCTTATAATTCTAAAAGCTCTAGTATCATTTTGCTTGATTTGATTGATCCCAAGCCTTAGGTCACAGTGATTATTATGAGAGTGGATAAATTGATGATATTGATGAGAAATTGAGAAAAATAAAATTTAATGTGGTAGGTCCAAGAGAATATATTGATATGAGATAGGAGAAATTGATGACACTGAGAAAAATAAAATTTAATGCAGTAGGTCCAAGAGAATTTATTGATATGAGTGTATTTGGTGTTGGTTCTCTCTATGTAAGCCCTTATGATTACTATGGAAGACCAAATCTTGTTAAGAAAGAAATTAAAGTAATAACTCAAAATAGATAATCGATGACTAATGACTATTGTTTCACACCAAATAATGAAAAAAATATTAACCTCACACAAACCAAGCTAGATAAATATAAATTTCAGTTGAGATATTTGTAACAAATTGTTTCTCCTCAACTATTTGATTCTTCCATAGAGCACGAGAAAACCCTAACACAAATTATAGGAGCTAATTGATTTAAATCATGGTATCATGCCCAAGCCAATGTTTCTTATTTGAATGCCATTGATAATAATGTGAATGTTAATGAATTTCAAGATGCTTATGTGAATGAAAATGAAGAAGATTACAATCATGAAGCTTATTTGCTGGCTCAAGATAGTGCTAGGCTTGAAGATGTGCCTTATGAGGTTGATAATTGATATACAAGTGCTAGAAACAATGGTAGTGTAGATTAAAGTGCTTTTCGATTTAGAAAATCTCTTAGCAAACCATGATAAAATTTTAGGATGGATGAATGTTATTATAAACACTTAATTTTGATTTTGGTGCATACAAGTACTGTAGTTACAATGTTTTAAGCATGCTTTCTTACATTTGGTTAATTTGCTTATATTAGGCTCTTATTGACACACTTTCCCTTTAAATTGAACCCCTCATATCTTTTGTTATCATCATTTACTCATGAACAACTAGATCTATTATTTGTTTGCCTTGGGATCCACCCAAGTGTTCCAAGTTTATATGTTTTTCCTTTTACCATGTTTTTCCATGCCTTGATTGTTGGCTTTGATGCTTTTTTATGGTTGACATAAACACAATGTGTCTTAATTTGAGTTCAAATATGCCTATATATACACATGTACCCTAAGGTCTTAATCTCCACAAGATTATCAAGGAGCTCACACATCAATCATATATATTTTTACATTGATAATATTCTGCGCTTATTCCACTCTATCTATCGAAGCTTTGTGGCTGCATATTTTTACCAAAAGAAGGATTACATTAGTGAAAGAGCGTATAGTTTTATTTTACAAACCCACATATCTTAAGGGTAGGAGCTTGATTCACACGCTTGTGTGCTAACATGCACGAGTGTTGACTGCCAAATTGTAACCTTGTTGTAAAGGCAAGACGAGGATTGAGTGAGGTAGTCCCCTCTACCAAACATTATTTTTTTGTCTTCTTATTGTGGACTTGAGCTCAAGTGAAGGACAATGAATTATGATATATGTGCGCATCATTCTACTTATCAGAGAGGTTTTTGGATACCTTCTATCGATGAAGGGTTTTTGGATTTTTCAGACCCTGGAGCTATACACAAGATTTTTAAACAAGCCTGGCCACTTTTAGGAGAGTTAACCATTGTTGGGCCATATGAAACCGGACACTGTCTACTTTGTAGATGTTATTTTGCATTGTTCTAGAGCTTGTTTTCTAGCATTCTCACATTTTGTCATAATTCACAAGTAAGAAATTAGGTATGCATCTCTCTATCTGTCTATTTCCCCTTTCAATTATCAATTGCTCAAGTTATTTTCATTTAGTTTTGTAATCCAAATTTCTATTTATTGTTTTTCTATATTTAGATTAGATATGAATTGCCTCTAAAGAAATTGATGCCATGAGTTATGTTGCTAGAGGAAGAACATAAGATGAATTTAACAAAGGAATATATATTTGAGGAAGTACATGTTGCAAATGAATCTTTGAATGCTTCTATTTTGTCTACTAGAGGATCTCATTTTACAATAGGTAATTAGGCTAGTGCTCCTATTTTTGTGCCTCTGCCTCCTACTTTTACTTAGATTATTATGAATATTTGTTTTCTGCTTAATGCTTCTTTTGTGCCTCCTATTGTTTCTTGACCTGCTTCTTAATCTCCATATTTTAGTCATGGTCTTTTTCAAAAAGAGTGTCTATTCCTACACATGAGAATTATACTTTGGCTCCTACATCTCAAGATGAATTACTTCAACAAATTATTCAAAATATGTAAGTGCAAATTCAACAAAATTTTCAAGGATCTCAAAAATCAAGTTACATGGTCACTTCTAATGAGATATTACATAATTCGTTAGCTTATGAGGTCCTTTTCCACCCTTTGCCTATGATTTTTATTGTACCCAAGTTTGAATAATTCAACGACAAAGGTGACTTTTCATATCATATGAGATAGTTTTACGCTTCATGTTTTGACTTTGTACAAAATAATAGATTGTTATACAAGCTCTTTTCTCAACTCAAAGTCTTAAGAACTATGCATGGGATTGGTTTTACACCCTTCCATTGGGTTCCATGCATTATTTCAATTCTTTGGCTAATAGTTTCTTAGCTCATTTTTTGATCAACATTTTACAATAGGGCATCTTTTCACAACTTGAACAACTTAAAAAAAGACCTAATGAGCTTATTAGCGAGTATGTGCTTAAATTCAAAACAATGTTTACAAAGATGTCTCACTGTTTTATCAAATTTAGGATAATATAGAACCCTAGATGATAAACTATTGTGTGATATTAGAGGGAATACTAGAGCAATATCAAGCACTCATTGATTTGAAACTATGCAATTATGAAAACTTACTAAAGCTATAAAAAATATAATAAATAACAAAGACTTAGTTGGAAAACAATGTTGCAAAAGGAATCAAAGACTAACATTTGTTGAGTGCGACTGTGTATTGACTGAAATCAAGAATCTAGAACTAGATCAGAGCCTGGACAACAATGCCCTGGACTAGACACTAAAGGGGTGGCACTCCTGTCCACTTTGGCAATGCTCTTGTCCACTTACAATGATAAAATTAGGTTTTTTGGGTTCTTTGTGTCTTCATCTGTGGAGACTATATCCAGTGGGGGATCTTGCGATCACTTGCACAAACCATTGTGTGATTGATTTTCTTTCAAAATCTTAACTCCTGGATATGTGAAGACCAAAGCAAATCAATGGGGAAAAATGGGTCAATGGTTGAAGTTGGGCAAGACCTCAACAACCCATGTATTGATCGATGTCTACATACCAATACTCTGAAGAGGGATCAAACTTCATGTAGTTATCCCATGTTATGGTAGTGTGTGAATAACTAGTGAATATGCTAGATGCTGATGCAATACTGATGTGATTAAATTCCTTAACCGTGACTTGTGACCTAGAATATGTATTTAGACTTGAGCTTTGAGCTACTAGGGATATATGTAATCAAAATTGGGAGAAATAGGTGCTTTGATTTCAATGTACAATTATGATTTTGGTGTTTTTCTATGTGGAAGATTCTTGTGTGCAAAATGGTTTGAATTGTGTTTATATAATCATATCCTTGAAATTCCTTTGAATGGGGGTCATTAAAGACATAAGCCGACCTTTCCATATCTTTTGATTTTTTAAATTAGTTATTATTTGGTGGGAAGATAAGAGAGGGGGCCATGGACACTAGAGCGGTGTGCTATAGTCCCATAGGGCACTGTAGTCCAATGGGTAATTTGATCATGCTAAGTGTTAGGCAAGGCCTAAAATATGCCTAAAGCTGATAGGAATAGGAAAGAGTACACTTGGGGGTCATTTAACAACTTAGAAGAGTGAGTCTTCTACGTATAAAGTGATTGAAAGTGATCAAAGGGGCCCTAAGATAGGTCGAGAGATAAGTGTGTAAAAGGGTAGTCATGAGTGCATGGTTTTAACTTAAATGTTAATTTATGTGTCTACACTTACAAATTACATGATAGAAAATTACAAAGTTTTTTATATAAGATTTTGTTTCACCCTATCAAAGACAAAGTGATGTTTATCACATATCAATATTTTGATGAACCTTGTCATGTGGTTCAAAACTATAAGATCAAACTTTTAAATGCCAACATACCTAAATATGAGACTAGTTCCCCTACATCTAATGAAGCTAAATACCAAGGCAAAACAACCTTTAGGGTTAAGTCTAGTGATATGACTAGTTTTCAAACTAAGAACAAGACCAAAAATGTAGTTAACATAGTATCACAACCACTTGATAGGCTTGTTCTTTATTCCCAAGAGAGCAAAAAATTTATATGTTTAGCTAAGAGTCCTTACCAAGGGCTTATACAATTGCTTGATTAAAATATGATCTCTTAGCGAGTTTAACTCTTCTTGGGCTTTACCTAAGAATTATGATGTGAATGCATATTGTGATTATCATAGAGTTTTGGGTTATAACAATAGATGTTTTTCATTGATACATAAGAGTCAAGATATAACTGGTAGTAAGTTATTCTAATGGAAGGACATAATAGTACATTGAAGGAATTGGTCACTCCACCTAATAAACATTTGAATGTTTTTACTATTCCACTTCCAAAACATGATACCAAAAAGTAAGATAATGTTCACATGGTAGCACCTAAACAACAATCAATAGTTTCAAATTCTCATTTCTTAGATGATTTCATATTTGTAGTCACATATTCACGTAAATAAGTTCCTTCTATTATATTATATGACCATAAGATTTTAATAGACAAGTCTAACAAAGACCATTATTCATACAAGCTTTTATAGACTCACATTCAAAGTTAACTAAAATCATTTTCGTTGAAAATGGTATATGTTTAAACATGTGTAATGAAATTTATTGTTCAAAAGGATTTACTTGGTCCAACCACTGTTCTTAAAGGTTATGATGGTCTTACATGGACTTCTCTATGGGGTATCACATTTCATGTCACCATAAGTAATAAGACATTTTAGTGTGGTTTCATGTATTGTTGAATAATATGACATGATATATTACTTAGATACATTTGGCTTAATCAAACAAGATAAATCCCATCCACATTACATCAATGTCTAAAGTTGTGCATGATAACAAAATACTTACTATTCAAGGCACATATTAGGAGTCACCAATACAACAACAACATGAGATTACCTAAAGTGTTACCTAAACATAAAATCAAATAACCTCAAGCAAAAACATCTAGATTTCAAGTACCTACTCATTTATGCACTAAGGTAGTCTTATCACCTCTTCATGTGTTTAACCTAAAACATCTAGTAAGGTTTCAACTATATGATCCAAACAAAGTGATTATTTACAAAAGGATAAAAAAATTATTGTAGTTAATTGCCATGATAACAACTACATTACTAGTGATGATAATTCAGGTTACTATATACTCATGATTTCATTTTTGATAATGCTAGTAGAAAATATGACTCCTTAACTTTGTGGCCCTTAGGATTTTCAAGTCTTGATCATGAAGATAAGTTAGAAACATATTATAGACATTTAGTCTAAATTATTAGTTATCATTTCTATTTTATCGCTTGGGCTTCAATGAAATAATCTACTGTACATAGCTTCTATTTCTATTTCCTTCTACTTGTCTCTCAAGTGATTTATCTCTTTAGAATAATGTATGGCTTTTGGGTTCATCATACTTTTGTTTAGCTTTTCATTGCTACCCTCCGTTGAGTTTTTTAATTTTTTCTTGATTATCCTATCTTGAATTTTGAAGTTACTGTATTCTTTCATATTTAAATTTGTTATATCATTCTTATAGCCCCTTAGTTTATATCGATTGCATTATTGCTTTGTCCCTTGCCCTTTGATTGTCGTCTCCCATTCAACAAGCCTACACATACTTCTTAATGATGATAATAAATATATATCGAGGCATTCAGTCCCAATGCACATTGGTTATGAGGGAAGTTATAGGTTAGTAGGAATCCTCCTCTTCTTGATTCTTCTCGCTTTTGCCCCTTGGATTGTGTTTTGCTTGATCTTTGTCCTATTACTTCCTCTTTCAACTCTTATCTTGTTTTTTGACTCATTTTATTTTGCATATCTTGGTTTGCTTCTTGTTTGGTTCCAGTATTATAAAAATGATGAAACAACAATTATTTTTTCCTTTACCATTGTTGGTTACATAGTTACACATTGATAAATATCATGTTTATCTAATTACTGCTAGACATTTACACACATTATTTTTACGTGTTTCTCATGAAATTATTTGAGTTAGATGCAGTCAGATATATTATGGACATATAGTTGTTTCGTAGCTTCATCATGCATATACTTGGGGGCATCCTTATATTGGGGGCATTTCCATACTAGGACATTTTTCAATAGGTTTCAAGTTCTATCCTTCTTAATTTCCAGTATCATATAGATCTTTATATAATTTCATAGACATATACCTCTCTAGTTTATATCTCACATAATATATTACATGGATACATTATGTTGTTTCATGTACTTGTTACATTGTGTGTTCTTCTGTTTGTCCCATGATTTCTTATATTACTTACATGTGCATGCTTGTGCAACATACCTGGTCTTTTCTTGTCTATAAAGGGTCCTCTAGTTGTTAAAATTTGTCATTTATATGTAATTTATTTCTTATTTACTATGTGCTAGTCTATGCTTAGTGCCATGATCTATATTATGTATATAATTACCTACAGTATACTATGATTGGTGTTTATGTTGTCAAGGTTTCTACCATGCGTATCGCAGGGGATAATAGTATTGTGTGTTTCATTATCATATCTCATCCTTAAAGGGGCATATTGTTACAATATGACACATAATTTGTCCTTCTTTACTTGTTATAGTAGGGCATATCACTTGTCCCTCTCTTCGGGGTTACATTAGGGCACATCACTTGCCTCTTGATAATTATTCAACTTTGACATATTAGTACTAAGTTATTTAGAGTTTTGATAATGACATATTTATATGATGATATACATATGTTTACAGATACAAACTTAATATTATTACAACTTTTTTATTTCATTCTATCTTACACATGGTGTGTTTAATCATTTTCATTTGAAATGAGTGATATGCAAGCACATCTATCACCTCAAAGGGAGCATATACTCAATTTATTCTATCTTAAATTATAGATTTTAAGTGGTTATAATAGGTCAAGAGGTTACAAAATTATGTCAAGTAGTTACATAGAGGTACCATATGCTTGATTCTTCAGCTAGGAAGTAGATTTTGCCACATGATATGGATTAGTAAGGTCCAATTTTCATCACATGGCTTAGGAAATTGAGGCACATGGTAATTTTATTATTTTTATATACAACCACATGGTTCACATACCACTAGGGGTTTTCATTCCTTTGATCATTTTAAAAATTTCAATTATTTCATTTGGTTACTGTAACATCATAAAACAAAGGTTCAATCTGTTAGTAGAAAACCAAAACTCAAATTAAAATCATACCACTAACCCAAACATGTGTCCTCATATTAAGAAATAATAATAAGACTTTAATTCAAATAAGAAATCAAACACAATTGTTATACCTTATTGTGATCTTCTTGCCAAAATTAGGATGTGCTCAACTGTGGTTTCAAAGGCATGCTCAAGTTGCATAGACAATCCAACATCTCCCCTTGCACTATTGATATTTGGATGACGGATGATGAGGATGATTGAAGCTTTGCATGAAGATTTAAACTTCACTTCATTGTCAATTTAAATCTTATTGAGAATATAAGGTGGCCATTCCATTTATAGGTTTTTTAGGATCAATTATGATTATTGATCTTACATGGAGATCAATGGTGGAAAATCAAGCCTACAAGGGAAGATGAGATTTAAATTATATGACATGGAGTGTGTAATAACATGTAAGAATATCTACTCATAAAATTTTAGAGTGTGTAAGTGCATGCCATAGACCTTGCTTACACACTTTTCACCTTGCATTGAATTTGACTTGAGAAGGAAACTTTGATTTTTAGAATATGATTTTTAAATTTCCAAGTGGATGAGTGATGTGTGAATTATGATTTATTGAATTTTTATAAATATGACATGTGCATTCCATGTAATTTTCCATTAGTGATTGATAAATTAACTAATCAAGTCAATTAGTTAATAAAATGTGACTTAGGATGATGTGGTCCCTTTTACAATGTTCTTTCTTGATTGGATTATCAATTTAATCAAATGACAGTGACATTTATAAAATAATAAGATGTTTTATAATGTTTTCATTAATTTTGATGTCATGATGCATTATTTTTTCTAAATTAAAGATGCGTTGTCATGATTTGGGATAAAATTGATAGTTATCTTAATGATTTTAGGTGTCCAAAAGATTTAAGCTTGAATCACCTATTGATGTAGGAAATTGGTTTGACAATCAATGATGATACGAAAGTGGAAGAAATGAAATGTCTAAATTTTTCCCCTCTTTGAAAGGGCACTTCAAGACATTAGGGAAGTAACAACTTTTAAAAGAATGAGAAAATTAAAGAATGGGCATGGAAGGATGCCTGGGTAAGATGATAATGATTGAATAATGATGTGATATCATTTGGTGATTCTTTAAAAGAACTACTAAAAATGGGCTCACAAGACTTTCCCAAATGAAAATGATGTGGCAAGGTTGCCCCCTCAAGGGATTGGACATAAAATAAAAAATTGATATACTGGCCCTTAAAAAGAAGGAAACAAGATGAAACATGGTAGAAGAGGTCAAGAAATGGAGAAAATAAGCAAAAATGGGAAGAAAAATGGTGAAAGGAATTAAAAAAAGGCTAGTCGAAAGAACAATGGATGTTGTAGGTGGGTAGAGATTTAAAAGTGGGATTATAAATAAAGCCCTTGGGGGTGAAAATAATTGGGGGATGGTGAAATATGTGATGTATAGACATTTTTATGATACATGGACATTTAATGTATATGATATTATGATGAGATATGGTTAATGAAAGCATGTTGTCATTTTGATTTAGCATGCTATCACACATAGCCATTATGATGAAAGAAAAAGTAAGGGGATGTTTTATTTTAGTGCACTTGCATATAGCCTTTGCAACCTGATTTTAAAATTTTAAAATTGACATGATGCACCATAATTATAAAATAAATCATGATAACATATTTTCCAATTGCATAGAGACTAGCTCAAATACAAGCACATGAAAATGCACATCATGATATAAAAAATCATGATGGTACCATTGATGCAAATGCATTGAGTCAAGATAAAATCATTAACATCACACAAACAAGCAAGCAAATGAACATTCACACATACAATATTTAAAACAACAAACAATAAAAAGACACCATTGTGTGAGGGCCTTCAATAAATCTCATGCTTGTTGTGCACCTAAGTCTGAACAAGTGTAAAATGAGGAAATTTTGTAAATTTGACTTAGGTAGTAAATTGGGACTAAAATGGAAAATTGAGAATATGAGAGATGGTGCGATGGTGGCCAAGATGACCACATATACCCCATGTAACTTAGCACTACATACATAGTCCATATGGACCTCAGGCCAATGTAATTTTCCCAAGATGGGAGGAATGAGAAGTGATGATGACAATTTAGGATGATAATGATTAAATGAAAAAGACCCTCCCAATAAATCTGTGCAAACACATGAGAGTGGGATGAAGGTGGACATTCTCAATGGTGTTACCCTAAATAGAGCAAAGAGTAGAATCCAAGGCTAGATAGGATGACAAAATGGATGAAGATTTTGTGGTTCTATATCTCTTTTTGTGTTTTTTTTTCTAAATTTTAATTTTTTTATGATTGTGGAATCTTCTAATTTTTAGGGATTTTTGGATTTTCTAATTTTTAGGGATTTTTGTATTTTTTAATTTTTAGTAATTTATAAGTTTTTAGCGATATACAAGGACAAGTGAAATGGGAAGTAAATACAAGGGAAAACCTAAACATATATACAAGGATCCATTAGCAAAGGGAAAGCCAACTTTAGCAACAGATGCATAAAGCAATGCAAGATGAGAAAGATATGGAGACTAACTAGATGCATGATGGGATGAAGGGATAAAAGTTTGTGGAAAGAGGATACAATGAAAAGAAGCTCACTAGGGATGAAAAGATAGGGAAAACTTCCATGTGGCTGTATGATGTCATGTTGCAAGGATGCTATCACATTCTGATCATGTCAATTTTGTTATAACCTATAGTACCTGTGGATCACCATCAAGGTCAATACATGAAAGGGAGATTAGGATATGAAATGTATTGGATCATGAACTAAAAATGGATGGGAAGGTAAGTGAAAGGATGTGGAAGGATGCCTAAAAGTAGGGGTGCTCATAGATAATAGTCTGATGGATCAAGTGTAATTTTTTTTGAGGTGCATTCTATTCATGGGCTCATCTAACTCTTACCCATCTTCCATTTCCATTATTTATGTTCTAGAACCATACTTAGCTATGATGATACAAGGACCTAACTAATTAGGCTCAAACGTGCCTTTTTTTCTCAATCTGTGTTAGCATTTCATCAATTTTTATTAAGCACAAGATCCTTCAAACTCTCTAAAAATGATGTGCTTATGATAGTTGTGGCATAGTCAATTTTGATATACTTTTAGATGGTTTAAGGTGGCTATCCATTTTTCATCCATGAGCTCCAACTGTTATAGCCAAGATACTCTATATTCCTCATCGTTGATAAGATTTTGCAAGGAAATGCACATGAAAGACAACTCGATCTCGACAAAGAAGATAACATCTGATCCAAATACTGGGGAATAAGGTGTGGCACCTATGGAAGTTCAGATGTTAGTTTGATAAGCCTATAAGGCAAAGAATAGTTTCAAATGCCAATCATAGCTAGTGTCATTAACAATCTTTTTGAGAATTTTCACAATGGTCTTATTTGATGCCTCATCTTGCTCATTGCCTTGAGGATAATAAGTAGTTGACCATATTTAATATGAAATTGAGAACATAGGGCTTTAACAATCCTTATTTTTGAAGGACTTACCATTGTCAAAAATGATGGTGAAGGGGATACCATACCAACGAATGATGTAATTAAGAATGAAGATTGAAATCTTATTTTTGGTTATGTAAGTGAGAGGATTGGCCTCAAATGACTTAGTAAAATACTCAGTAATAATAAGGATGTGTTTGTGGCCATTAGATGATGTGGGGTTTATCTTCCCTAAGAGATTGAGTCCTCGTGTTGAAAATTGTTAAGGAGATATAATTAGCTAAAGTGATTGTGATGATGAGTGAACTAGATCACCATGTTTTTGACAAGCAACACACACTTATTAACATATGCACATGCATCATATTCCATTATCGACCAATAATACCATGTATGAAGGAGTTTCTTAGAAAGGATCATTCTATTAGTATGGGCCCCAAAAATCCCATTGTGTATGTCTTTGATAGCTAATTATGATTCTCCTAGATTTAGACATATGATAGAGCATTCCATTGAGTAAGGTGTAATGGGAAGCATTATATATAAATGATTTTTGTCACGTATGAGACAAGTCAATGGGAAGGGTATGGTTTAAGGTAAGTATAGATGTCATGGTACCAAGGTGAATTGGGACTAATAATTTCACATACCATTTTTGATTTTAGATGGTCGTATGCTAGCATGATGATTTTTTCTATGAGGAAATGATATTATTGGACATTAAAAGACATTTATAAAATTGACCCAATAGTTACCATATCATCAACTAATCTATTATTAGCTCATGACACTTGCTCAAATTGTATATTATCAAAGTATTACTTGAGGCTATCCACCATGTGATTATAAGGTATGAAATTATCATATATTTTTTTGGTATTGATCATGGAATTTATTGATGATGAGTTGGGAATCACTTTATACTAACAACTGTTGGATGTTCCATTGGATTACGAGGTAGAGTCCTATAATGAGAGCCTCATATTCTAAAATATTGTTTGTGCATGGAAATCCAATGTGGAATGCCTTAGGGATAAGATCCTCGTGTGGTGTGATGAAAATTATTCCTACCCTTGATCCATGGGATGTGAAGAAACCATCAAAGTAGAGCTTCCACTGTCATGATTCATCAAGGGTGAAAAAGTGGACTCATTGAGAAAATCAAAATTTAGTGGTAGTGTCTAATAATGGATCATCTGCGAATTGATCAACAAGTACCTGCCCCTTAATAGCCTTTTGATTTGAATATTCAATATCAAATTCAATTAAGAGCATAATCCATTTCATCTGTGATTTGTCAAAGATTATTTTGATAAAATATACTTCAATGGATCAACTTAAGCAATAAGGATGGTTTTGTTATTGAGCATATAATGTTGCAAATTATGAATGTGAAAACCACCACCAACCATGACTTTTCAATGGGTAAATATTTATGCTCATATTCTACCAATGTTATCCTCAAATAATACATAACATGTTCATTTCCTTGATCATCATGTTGTGCCAAAAGTACCCCCAAGGCATGATGGGTTGGTGAAATGTAAATTAACAAAGGCTTCCCTAGCGTTGGAGGGGCCAATATTGGTGGATTAGCCAAATATTTATTCAATTATTCAAATGCCTCATGCTAGTCATTATTCCAATGAAATGTGGTACCCTTTTTAAATAGATGTGTAAATGGATGTTAATGATCAACTAGCTGTGAAATGAACATGTGAACAACCTAAATATTTCCCTATAAACTATGTAGCTATTTAAATTTTATGGAGGAAGCATTTCAGTTATGGCCTTAACTTTAGCAAGATCCACTTCAATACCTCATCTTGAAATAATAAAGACCAATAATTTTTTGGATGTAATGCCAAACACACACTTTTTGGGATTAAGGCGAACCTGTAATCTATAAGCCACTCAAATATTCTCCACAAAGTTGTTGGGTGTCCTTCATGGGTTTTGGATTTTCCTAAAATGTCATCCACATAATACTACATGATGTCATGGAAAATGACAATCATTTATTATTAATAAGTAACATAGACATTCTTAAAGACAAAAGACATGAGATGATAAAAAAATTCCCCCCATGGAGTGGTGAATGTTGTCTTGTGATGATCATGCATCATGTCATGGAAAATGATAGTCATTGCTTGCTAATAAGTAACACTGGGCTTATTCAGGCCAAAAGACATGTTTTGATAAAAAAAAATCCCCCATGGAGTGGTGAACATTTTATTGTGATGATCTTCGGGTGCTATATTAATTTGGTTATATCTATAAATACCATGCATAAGCGATAACATGCCACATCCTACTTTAGAATTGACAATCATATCAATATTTGGCAATGAGAAGTCATCTTTAAGACAAGTTTTATTAATATGTAAAACATATGTACATAGGTGAATACCCCCATATTTATTGCTAATGGGGACCATATTATAAATCCACTCTGAATAATCAATATGCCTTATAAGACTACCAAGATTTTTTAGCTTTCTCTTGACGAAAACAACAATACACAAATGCATCTTCCATAATTTTTGTTTGATGGGTTTTGCATCAGGATGTACTACAAGATGATGAAAAGCCAAAGAAGGGTTTAATCTAGGCATTTCCGCATATGACCATGCAAAAATATCAATGAAATTTTTAAGGATAGAAGTGATGATCTCACACTCTTCTTCTATGAGGGATGCACTAAGTTTGATTATTCAAAAACTGTTCTCAGTACCAATGTCAACATCAATGGTGTCTTCCATAAGCAACGTGGAACCATCCTCCAACAATGTAAGTATCGATGGGAACTGATATTCTTTGTCTGATTGTAGTTCAATTGGTCTGTCAACTCACCCATATAATAAGAATCTGAATCATTCATTTCAAGTTATGGCCAATCTTGGAATGGCTATGGAAATTCTTAGACAAATTATTCAAATGTGCATTTCTCCTCAAGACTAACGTCTATGTCTAAGATGATGTGTGGAATTCTAGGACTTTGTGCCTCCTTATGAAGAGAATGGACTTCTAGGTCCATTGGTGCCTTATAAATGTTTTCACCAATGAAAATGTATTTATTTTTAATTTTGTCAGTATCCAATAGTGCTTTAGAGAGATTTTCACTAGAGGATATTGTTGGAATTAGAATGATTGAGAGGGGGGGTGAATCAGTCTTCAAAACATTCATTCAATTTAACTTAACAGTCATGAACCATTCATATAAGTACATAGATCTTAGCAAGCATAAGCAACCATATAAGAGCATGAAACAAGATAACACATCATATATGTGGAAAAACCTTAAAAGGAATAAAAATCACTAATATTTGAAAATGGACTACAGTCCTATAAGACAAAAACCAAGATTTAGTGAATCACCAATTTTACATGGAGCACCAACTCCAACTAGCTTAGCACCAACCCAACTAGGCTTTAGCAAGTACCCACTTGTAAAGAGGCACCAACCCCCTAGATGACTCATAACCAACTCATCCACCTAATTGATTTGATCACATTTAGAACATTATGTTTCTCAAATAACAAATGATGACCACCTCTTCAATGCTTCACATTATTATTACTCTCAAACTCCCTTGTAGGCCTCTTCACTCATCTAGGTCTATTCAAGATTGATTGGGTCATATGACCTTGATATTCATATTCAAACCTTCTATTAGATATTCATGAATGTATCTATACACCCCTATAATGGTATACATGACCTCTTTCTACTCCTCAATGTGCTCTTTCATTTGATTGCACATATATATATCAAATAGGCCTAAAACTACCTTGTATATATATAAGCCTCTTACTCTTTTAACTCTTGGTCAGACATATACACTTGAAAATGTGGATTACCCTTATAATAGGTCTTAGAACACATTTCTAACATGAATAAAATAATACATTAGGTCAGCCAAAACTTAATATACCAAATCCTCTTTTAGGCTTTAAGGAGACCTAATTTAATTAGGCCTACTTTAACAACACATTACCTCATGACCCCTTAAAATAAAATACACTTCATTGAAGAACAATATCCTTTAAAAAATCAATAAAATATACCTTAGCCAATGTTAATTTAAGTAGACAATGCCTTTTAGGTCCAACTACCACTTGAACCCCTTCTTAAAACACTGTTCACAATAGGCCTTCAAACACACAAAAAGTCTATCTTGAACAACTAAATAATAAACACAATTCTTCCAAATAACAGTAAAAAAAATCACATATTCAAAAACCTCATGACCTTAGGGTCATCACAAACTTCATTAGATACTTCAAATCAGGGTATACAAGCTCAAACTCTTCTCTACAAAATGCTCACTCTGAATTGCCAACTAGCCTCAAAACACAATCATGGAAACTTGAACTTATGACACCTGGAAGAACACAATCAAGGAATTAAAATGAATGAACATGATACTAAAACATTATAAGAACAACCTCCAATATAAAAAATCATATCTTTAATAGAAACTATTGGTCTTGCAGACCAATTTGTTGACCTCTCTCACAAATCTCACTCAGCCACACTAGCCATTTTGGCTTCATTTTCACTACTTTCACTGACTACCAAACCTTATAAAATAATTAATAGAACATACAAGTCCAAAACAACATATCCATGCACTTATATCCATCACTCTTTCATGAAATCACACCAAAAGCCACCTTTTCATACTACATGGGTTTTGTATTGTTTTTCTTCATTAGGCCTGCTAGCAAATGGCCAAATTTGATCATCAAATTTGCACACATGAGGGATAGAACTTGTCCAAAAATATTTATGGACACAAAATACAAGTTCAAACTTTATCCTCCATCCATTTAGTAACTTTGACTTGGTCAACTTTGATTGCTACATAATTTTTTTGAGAAATGTGCACTTTTTTTGTAGGGTCTACTCACTCACCTGAAGACTCAATCATACCTAGAGATGTCTGGGAGAGTTTAATACAACCTCCAATCATTAAAATAGCCATACAAATCCATTCTAAGCACTTTAGAATAACTTATTTTATATCAGGTCATTATTACGATTCTTTGAGGGTTTAAACCATCTTCCACAATTAGCAATCATTCATAAAACTTACACCCTCATTCCAAAAACTAATGCCTAAAAATTTGATCTAGGACCCTTCTCCATATACCATGAATATCTTGGGTCCTCATGAAGATGATCCATGTGCCAACAAACACTTGAAAAACCTTCTCGGGTAGACAACTCTTCATCATGTGCACTTGAGAGACCTTAACACACTTTTTAAAGACTAAACCTTCAAACTTTAACCTCATCCTTATTCAACACACCTGGGACAATATATCACACCAATGAAAATTCTCACATGCTCATTCTTATCTTGAAATCTAAATTTCATACTTCATTTGGCCACCATCTCTCTCTTTGCTCTCTAGACCTTGACCTATGAACCACATTAGTCCTTGAAATTGACCTTCTAACCACTATCCAAGCTCTCAAAACCTCACTATCATGTCATACAACATCTCACACGATCAGACAATGTCAAACATCCTTGTACAACCTTTACAAGCTTGAGAACATCCATCTCACCATGCCACCATGCATATACCTTCTCAAGACACTACTAGGATCAAACACTTGACAACTTTGACAACAAAGACCTTCCATGCTGACCTTCACATGACTCATGAAGAAATAAGAACATATACCAATCATAAATTATAATCTTCAATGAGATATCAATGACCTCATGACCATGCCAACTGACCTTCAAAAATCTTCACAAGAGCACCACCAAGACATCAATGACAACAATAATTATAGTCACATGACATCAACCTTCATAATCACCTTTGACATATATCTTCATAAGAGCACCTCTGAAGCAATGAAGACAATCAATGAAAACAACAATGATATCAACCTTCTCAATAACCTTCAACATCAATGACAAACCTCAACAACAGGAATAATGCTCAACAATCTCCCTCTTTGTTATTGATGGTAAACATACTTAGAAGAATATGACAACCATTCTTGACAGAAACCATATCCAAGATTTGGATCTTGCCTTTTCTTTCCCTTTCTGATCTTTCTCCCCTTTTGACATCAATAGAAAAGGGTCTTCCACAAACTACCATCTGATCTTTGGACTTGAACTTCAAGAAACCACACAATGAAATGTTGACCAAATAATCACCTTAGGCTCATACCAATTGTTACAAATAACTTATGGAAACTCATTTTCTCCCCCTGAGCTGATGCTATCTCTAAAATACATTATATGGTACAAATTCTATAAAAACTATGGCAACCACTCATAGAAACGTCTCCCTAATCACCAAACTTTCTCTCTCAAAACTATCTCAACAAATAGAATCATGAAACATCTTAGAAATCATGCTCCCCCTAAATCCATGCTTACCTCTATTTAGATATCAAAGGCAACCACTCTCTTGATAAAAAAACTCAGAGCTACCAAGCTCCCCCTTAGACCAAGCATATAACAAAGAAAGATCATACAAAACTACAAAACCATGTTCATCCAAGTTCTTCTTGAGCGTTTTGATCTCCTTAATCTGTCATTATCAATTCACACATTGTGAAAACAATCTCTTCAAATATTTTCTAAGATATATAAGCCATATATTATCCACCTACATCATAACAACCCTTATTGCATTAGTTCATTGCTTATTAGGTCTATAAAATACTTAGTTCACTATCTGCTAGACATCTATCTTGCTTGATCACCTTCACCTCACACAACCATGGCATATCGAGCATATAGACCTGTGATACATGACCCAAATGTCATATTCAAATGCTTATATCAATCACACTCAATGCCTATGAGCATAAAATTTCTCTATAATCAATGCTTGTCCATCATGTTTATTAGGTCTGTAAGAAATCAAAGATATTGTTCTAAGAGAACAATCTAGTCCTCCATGCTAGAGAAAATATCACTCATGCCATGTCCATGTGGTATCTCAGAGGTTCTTATTTCATCAATATACCTCCTTAATGTCCACAAACCTCATCATGACATCCTCCTTGCATCATTTTGTCAACTAGGTCTTATGCCTACATGCTTCACTATGACAAACTTTTGTCATAACTTGTCTTCTTCATGATATGCAAACTGAGACTATACAACATGTTCCTTGGTGCCATATGAACTTAAGGTCATATTAATGCACATATAAAACTCAAATACTCATGATAATACCCCAATGAACAACTCTACAAGTAACCTTATTAGCCAATGTCAAAGACCTTTATGACATAGTCAACTTTCATGATGTTTTTCTTGCATAAAATACACTTCTAGATTTGGCTCAATGTAGGGAAAAGATATAAAAGGAACTAAGAATGTCATACATTATTAAAAGCATCATTTTCAAGGCTTTAGACCAATTCTAATCACATTTCTCCCTACTTAGGTCTCTGCAACTTTTCATAGTCTGCAACCTTTGACTTTGGCATGCATTTATTGCAATAGTATGGATAATCAAGAACTTTTTCCACTTGGAAGATTTTCTTCACATTGTCTTGTTCATCTTTGCTTTTTACATCAACCCATTTTGGTCAATATCATGGCTTCTATTTAATTTTATATTCTCTCAGGTTCCTTAGTAGACTAGTTCAAATTCAAATTCAACGGTCATATTTTTGAATCACAATGACTATTTCGCAAGAGTTAAACTTGATGGTCTCTAGCATGTCTCTTGTCTGCAGAACAAATTTGATGGCATATAGCTTGAGCTATAAGATTCCTCATGACACCAAATTTTTAGGATAAGTTCTTGGGATATCTGACATCATCTCCATGTAACCCTTTGACCAAGTTTGACTTTTTAGGTGCATTTAATAAAATCACAAACTTGTTAGTGTGGGAGGATTTGTATGACATTCAATGATGGTCTAGATTATCTAAGCTTGTGATATGCATTTTTATTTCTCCAAATGGCAATTGAGATCTATAGAATCTCATCAAAGCATCAATGGGACCTCAAAACATCCTATTGGCCATGAATGACTTGAACCAATGATATATGTCTCCAAACCATCATGTATGTTTGATGTTATGAAGTTCATAATTTCTCTACCTCTAGATGACTGATCAACACATATCTGTAATCATCTTACTACCCTTCTCACAGTTGCCTCAAGCCTTTATACCATAATGCTATGTGATCTGCTCTTGATGTTCTAGATCAAGGCTCTTCATTTTTCTATATCATGATCTATGACCTTTTTATTTTACATAAAAACTCTGCAACACACCTCCATAATGCTTCTATTGAGTGATGAATGCCTCTATAAATTCTAATAGAGACATGTCACTTCACATAGCTCTAGAATAATGTGAAATCAGGGGATTTCCAAATCTCCACTCTTTTCTCAACCAACTTGCAATCATGAGGCTGATAGTCATTATTTAGGATCCTCTTGGTCATGATTGACACCTCTGACTTGATGTCTACATCATCCTTCTTCTTCTTTATCTGATCTGATACCAAATACTCTTAGCATTCTACCCTGGTAATTAGTTCACCTTGATCCATAGGCTGATCATGACTCATTCTCACCTTCTTTGGTCTCCATACCATGATTTGTCTCTTAGGATTTTCCAACATCTTGTTATGACTTGAGGACTTATTCAATATGATCTTACAAAATCTTGAAATATGACCAACATATTGACACTAATAGAAAATAACCTTACTCTTGTTAGACATACTTATTGATTGATGTGGTATGTGATCTTTTATTGGCCAATTACTTCCTTTACCATAGTCCCATGAAAACTCATTTTTGGGTGGCATACTTTTACAACCCTTTGCTTTATGTCCTAATTGATAACAAGCAAAAAAATGACCATGGGAGAAATTGGAATACCATATGGTGTTAGGCTGTCTGATTAGTCTTCTTATATTTATCTTTATGTTGGCATTCTTCTTGACTTAATCTATCTTCTCATGACCTTTCTCAAACTTTCTCATCTTATCTATGAACTTCTCATGCTAAACCTTCAAAGAACCTAACTCAGACTTCAACTAATCACACTCAACTTCCTTTGATCTCAAACTTGTGTTTGCAACCTCTAACTGATTATGGAGATACTTAATGGTATTTTCATCCCTTTTGGCTTCTTTGTCCATGTCACTCTTTAGGATACATATCTTCTCTTCAAGATCCTTGACCACAAATCTAAACTCTTGACTCTCTTTCATTGATTGCTTAGACATCTTGTGATTTTAGAGATCACCTTTCATCTATTAGGCTTATTCCAAAAGAACCTTATTCTGGTACCAATTATCAAAAGTAGAATGACTGAGAGGGGGGTGAATAATTTTAAAAAATATTCATTCAATTCAACTTAACATTCGTGAACCATTCACACAAGTACGTAGATCTTAACAAGCATAAGCAACCATACAAGAGCATGAAACAAGATAACACATCATATATATGAGAATCCCTCGAGGGGAAGAAAATCCAATGATTTTTGAAAATGGAATACAGTCCTATAAGATAAACCAAGATTTAGTGAAACACCATGGAGCACCAACTCCAACTAGCTAAGCACCAACCCAGCTAGGCTTTAACAAGTACCCACTTGTAATGAGGCACCAATCCCCTAGATGACTCAGTGCCAACTCAACTACCTGATTCCTTTTATCACCATCAGAACACTATGTTTCTCAACCAATAGATGATGACCACCTCTTCATCTCTTCACATTACTATTCCTCTCAAACTACCTTCTAGGCCACTTCACTCATCTAGATCTCTTCAAGACTGATTAGGTCATATGACCTTGATATTCATACTCAAAACTTATGTTAGATATTCACGATTGTCTCTCTACACCCCTATGATGGTATACATGACCTCCTTATTATCCTCAATGTGCTCTTTCATTTGCTTGCACATATATATATCAAATAGGCCTAAAATTTCCTTATATATATATATATATATATATATATATATATATATATATATATATATATATATATATATATATATATATATATATATATAAGCCTCTTGGTCAGACATATACACTTGAACACTTGTATTAAACTTAAAACATTTTTCTACTATTAATCAACAATACATTAGGTTGGCCATAACTTAATAGACCAAATGCTCTTCTAGGATTTAAGGAGACCTAATTCAATTAGGCCTTCTTTGGCAACACGTTACCTCATGACCCATTGAAACAAAATAAAATTCATTGATGAGAAATATCCTTTGAAAAATCAATAAAATATACCTTATAAAACTTCACTTTAAGTCCACAACACCTTTTAGGTACAACCACCACTTGAACCCCTTCTCAAAACATTGTTCACAATAGGCCTTCATACACACATAAAGTCTGTCTTGAACAAATAAAACATAAACACAATTTTTACAAATAACCATAACAAAAAATCATATATTCAGAAACCTCATGACCTTAGGGTCTTCACAAACTTCATTAGATACTTCAACTCAGGGTACACAGGCTCAAAGTCTTCTTTGTAAAATGCTCACTCTGAACTACCAACTAGCCTCAAAACACAATCATGGAAACTTGAAATTATGACACCTAAAATAGCACAATAAAGGACTTAAAATGCATGAAAATTATCCTAAAACATCCTAATAATAACCTTTAATAAAAATATCACAATCTCTAATATCAAATATTGGTCTTGTAGACCAATTTGTTCTCTCTCACAGACCTCACTTAGCCAAACAAGCCATTTTGGCTTCAACATTTTCACTACTTTTAATGACTAAAAAATATTATACAAAATATTAATAGAACATAGAAGTCCAAAATAACATAACCATGCACTTAGATCCATCACTCTTTCATGAAATGACACCAAGATCTACCTTTTCATACTGCCTAGGTTTTACACTATTTTTCTTCATTAGCCCTGCTAGCAATTGGCCAACTTGGATCAATAAATTTTCATATCAAGGGATATAAATTATATATAAACCTTCATGGACACAAAATAAAAGTCTCAAACTTTTTCCTCAATCCATTTAGCAACTTTGACTTGCTCAACTCTAACTACTACAACAAATCTTCAAAAAATGTCCACTTTTCTGTAGGGTCTACTCATTCACTTGAAGACTCAATCACACCTAGAGATGCTTGAGAGAGTTAAATACAACCTATAATCACTAAAATAGCCATACCAATCCATTATGATCACTTTAGAACAAATTATTTCATATCAGGTCACTATTAGGGTTCTTTGAGAGTTTAAACTAATTTCCATTGTTAGCAATCATTCATAAAGCTTAACCCCTCATTCAAAAATTTAATGCCTAGAAATGTGAGCTAGGACCCTTACCCATATACCATGAATATATTAGGTATTCATGTATATGTTGCACATGCCAATGAACACTTTAAAAACCTTCTCAGATAGATAACTCTTCATCCTCGACACTCGAGAGACCTTAACACACTTTTTCAAGCCTAAACCTTCAAACTTTGACATCAAACTTGATCAACACACCTAGGAAAATATATCACACCATTGAGAATTCTCTCATGCTCATTATTATCTTGAAATCTGAGTCTCATACCTCATTTTTCCACCATCTCTCTCTTTGCTCTCTAGACCTTGACCTATGAACCACATTAGTCCTTGAAACTGACCTTCTAACCATTGTCTAAGATCTCAACACCTCACTGTCATGTCATACAACATCTCACATGCTCAAAAAATATCAAACATCCTTGTAAAACCTTTAAAATCATGAGAACATCCATCTCACCATGAAACCATGCATATACCTTCTCAAGACACTACTAGGGTCAAGCACTTGACAAATTTGACAACGAGGACCTTCTATGTTGACCTTCACATGACTCATGCAAACATAAAAACATATACCAATCATATATTATAATCTTCAATGAGATATCAATGACCTCATGACCATGCCAACTAACCTTCAACAATCTTCACAAGAGTACCACTGAGACATCAATGACAACAACAATGATAGTCACATGACATCAACATTCATAATCACCTTTGACATAAATCTTCATAAGAGCACCTATAGAGTAAAAAATATAATCAATGACAACAAAAATGATATCAACATTCTCAATAACCTTTGACATCAATGACAACATCAATTCTAAACCTCAACAACAGGAACAATGCTAAATAGAGATTAATTTTTTATTTTATTTATTTTTTTGACTAAGGAAATCTACCTGCTCTCCAAAGGAGGCAATAGGATCCAAATTATTATCGAATCCTTGATTATCATATCCAAGTAGGAAACCATATCTAAGCCCCAAGAATTTTGAAATGGATTCATCATTTTGGAATTTGTCCAATGGTATCAATTTTATTGGTCCCAATTGATGAGTTCCAGATAATGAAGGCCAAGGTGGATGGTAAGGACAACATTAGTGATAAATAGGTTTGTGTCAAAAAGCTCATCGTATATGATATAATAGGACTTTATGTCAATATTAGGATAATCATCATTAGATGTCACAGTGTCCTCACTTTCGAGTTCTAAAGGGTCACACTAGTTTGTATCCAACACCTCGAGTTCATTTTTGTTTACTTAGGGATACAGGCTCAAGAATGCGTTACTGATTTGCCCCCAATCATTTGAATTTGTAATCAATATGTTCCATAATTTTATTAGGGATGGGATAATTTTTACTTTGATAGCATGAAGCAAATCCATCAATGTATAACTAGGAATCCCTAGAACTATTGACCTATTCATGATCTAAGAGACCATTTTTAGCAAAAGATAGAGGCCCCACTTGATAAGAATTAGTATTTTTACACCACTCAATTTTGGGCCTACCATGGGATTTGGGTGATTTTTGAAGTTTAGAAATATGAAAAACATCATTGATCACATATTATCCACCTTTATTTTTTATTGTGATATGAGATAATGCTTTGGGATGTGGACCTTAGGATGAGTAAACAAGGTTATTGGGATCGATGTAGGAGGATTTAGGAGACTTGGGTACTATGTTTTTATCCCTTTTGGGTAAGCAAAGATAATAATTGGTACCATATTCAACATCCAACTTTTTAAAATACTGGTAAGGTTGTAAATATCCTAGAGTGGTAATCTCCATGCTAGAATGGGGGAATTTGAGGCATTGATGTAAGGTGGATGGAACTGTGTGCATATCATGGATCCATGAATGCCCAAGGAGTATATTATACAATAGGTTGAAGTCAATGACATGACAAAGAGTGTTATGGGTGACATGTCCACCAATGATGGACAAACATATGGTGATAACTGATTTTCATTCTACATTGTCATAACCTTTGATTGTGATATTTCGACCTGAAAACCTATTGGTGAATATCATAGGTGCCTAATTAACTTAAGTGTATTAATGTTTAAACCTAATTCATTTTATGATCACCCTTTTGACCTTATGTTAGTAAATGATTGGGCCAGTGTAAAGGGGATTATTATGTGAAGAACTAGATGGGGATATGTCACTTTGATCAAAAGTGATCTACTAACTTGAGGACAAGTGTCATATGAGTGCATAGAATTTTGAGGGGTCAATTTTGTTTGGGAATTTATATTGTTTAATAAGATTATATAATATGTACTTATGAACCTCAAATGTTTTCAAGAGATATAAAATGGATATCTACACTAGATTTTTATCCAATTGTTCAAGAAGGTCATATGGCTTCTCAGTGGACAAAGTGGATGGTTTGGATTTCGAAGGAAAAGATCCTTGATATTGATTATTGGATTTGGATGAGGAAAGACCTTAAATGGTAACCTTTTGGCATCAAGTGGTAATAGTAGAATACCAAGCCTAAGTGGGGTTAACATGGTATGATGGGGAAGGTCCTTGGATGATGGGCCTAATATATTGATTGGTGTTAGATAGATGATGGGGGTTGATTTTTATGGCGGCCACATGATTATCCATATGTGATTGACAAAATTATCATAGTTGTATTGGGAATTGCAATAATCCATGTGGTTCATTCAAAAATGTTGACCTTGATTGGGATCATGTTACTGTTATTATTGATGATTGCCTTGGTTATGTGGATTTTATTGATTATTATTATGATTATGCAGATGATTGTTGTAATTTTTCCTTAAAAATGGGTCCTTATATATGCTCATATTTTTATTAGTGGATGATGTACCATTGTCAAGCTAAATTTTGCCATGCTCAAGCAAATCTTGCACATTATGTTCAAAATGTATGCACTTGTGTGTAGCATGACCTTTGATTCAATGATAATCATAATACTCATTTTATCTATATTGGTAGGCTTAGGTTGAATTTACCTAAAAGGTTTGGTGATGTCCATACAAACATGTTTTTCACTACTAACTTTTAGAACACAAATTCTATAGGTTCACTAAGAGGAGCAAATGTTATTCATTGATAATGTGTCCTAGGTGGTGGTATTTGAAGTGTGACTAGTTACATATATGAAACATTTTAGATAGGTGGTGGTTGAACTATTTTCACTTGTCTAACTTCAGTCAAACCATCACCTACTACACTTTTATTCTTATTAAACACTTTAGGTTTTTATGATAAAGTGCTTACTTGAGCTTGATTTTGAGAATATATTTTGATCAACCCCCTTTCAAACAAATCCTTTTTGATCTGCACACCCATTTTAATAATCTCATCAAAGTTATTAGCATAATGCAATCATAAATGACAGGCCATTTTTGTATTTAGGTTGGTGGAAAATTTGTTTGCTAACTAATATTGGGGAGATAATGAGGAAACTTATTTTCCAAGCCTCTTCATCTCTGTAAAAAAGCTACAAAATTCTCCCCACTTCTCTATTTTTTATTAAAAATTCAACCATGGTCAACTCATATTCCATGTTATAGGAAAATGCTTGACAAAGCATTCAGAAAAAACATCAAATGTTGCAACTGATCCTTTAGGCAAGTAAAGGAACCATTCCAATGTTTAGCTAGCTAAACTGTGGGGGAACAATCAAAGCAATAGATGTGGTTGTTTGCCACTTCTTGGCAAGCCATGAAGAATTATTTAATATGTTATCTTGGGTCCCCTTTCCCTTTATATTTTTCAAAATTTTGATCCTCAAAATGAGTTGGGAAAGGGACTTGAAGAATACTTGTATCGAATGGGAAAGGACATATTTATTCAAAAATAAACTTTTCACTCTGGTTCCCCATTTACAGTCCTTGTTTAACATCTTTCATCTCTTACCACTCTGGAGAGGAAAATGAATTTTGGGATGAATGCAATGCATGATGATGAGGTTGGAAAGGTGGCTTAGAATCCAATTTTGAGGGGATAAATACCCTACCTCTGAGTTTGGTGGCAATTCACTATTGGTTAAAGGGAATTGGATTAGATGTGACTTGTTGATACTGATTGGATTGGATGGGACTTATTATTATTTATGATTATATGGGTCTTATTTTTATTATTGTTGATTGGATTATATGGTACTTTTTGTTGTTTTTGCTAATTAGATGGGATTGGATTGGACAAGATTGGATTGTATTGAGTGGAATTCAAGGTAGAGGCCAAAGTTACAAGTACTTGGCTCACATTTTAGAATTACTTGACCATGACTTGCTTAGAATTAGGAGGTGGTGGTTCTTCATGAATTTATTTCCATTTACTAGAAGACGCATGTTTTTCAACATTGGTGTGATCTTGATGTGGATTTTGAATAGAAGTAGCCTTGTCTTACTGGTGACCTTGGACCACTTTTTCAGGTGGGTAAACAAGTTTTTAAAATTTTTATATGGTATATCTAGTAGGAAATTCTACTCATATCCCTAGCAATCATAAAAGGACATCATCCTTGTGTTCAAAGAGTTCTTATTCAGATTGGGATCTTCTTAGGTTAGTTTTCTTGGTATTAGACTCCACTCTTGGCCCTGTTTGGCATGGCTCAATTTTGTATTCTTGTTGATACACCCCAATATTAGTTTGATCTCCAACATTTTGGATAAATTTATTATAACTCTAATCGCCATCAAAGGTAGGGTTATATGAAGCCCCACTTATTGTGTATTTAGGCATGTTTATCATCTTCATTTTTAAAACAATATTAAATTAGGTTTTGAATTAGATTCAAGTTTTGACAAGAGCTTATGATGTAATTTTTTAATTCAATTTGAATTAACCTTCAAATTTAGAAACACAAATTAAGTTAACTTTTAGTCTTGATTTGTGTGCCTTTTAGAAGTATGATGCTTTAGTGTTTGATATTGATTTGTTTTCCAATATTGGATATTTTAGATGTCTTTGAATAAATTTTGTTTGATACTTTAAATTTATGATGCTTGATGTGTTTTTAAAAAATTGGATTTTATAATGCATTTGGATGTTTAACTTGATTACAAAAGAATGTTTGATATATGTCTCAAAAGTATGTCCTAGATGTTTTGACTTCGATTGACTTGAATCAGATTGGAATTAAAATTTGAATTGATTTACGTTTGAATTTTGATTTAATATTTGACTTCAAGTTTGACCTTTGACTTTGAATTGGTCAAATGTAGATGTTTGACTTAGGTAAAATTTTGACTTATGATTTAGATCAAGTTTGACTTTTGAATTTGACTTGGTACTTCAAAAGTTGACCTTGGAAAATTTTGAATTAGAAGATTTTATTTGAATCTAATTTGAATTTGACTTTTGATTTGACATCGAACTTTAAAACATTTGACTTGGTTTAACTTGAAAATTGAATCAAGTTGACCTCATACACTAGGTCTCTTAGAACTTTGTAGTCTGCATATACTAATAACATTATTCATCCAAATATTGTTTACACTAATCCTCTTACTTGTTCTTGAGATTATTATAAGCTTATCAAAACTATTCCATTCCCAAAGTCTACAACTTTCTCTTTGAGTAATACTTCATGGATTTTATTAGGTCTGTCATTAACCAATGATGGGTTTGTAGCCTTATTCAGTGGCATTTAGTATCCATTTATGAATATTATATATTGAATCACTGTTATCTCTCTATGATAAAGTTATTATCTTTCTATTGAATCCTCCTATCTCCCAAGACAACTTTCAAGTACCTTTCTTCATCAATCTTTCCTTAGAAAACAAATTATGTTCTATACACAGTCCTTTTAGTCATTTTTTGGGATGGTTCCTATTTTATTTATAGGTTTGATTATAATTTTTTTAAATATTTTATTCAATAATATCCTTGAGATAATTAAAAAACTCTTTATCTATGTCTAATGACAATGTATCACTCCTTTCATAGCTTCCTATTTTGGGTGGTTAGGACTTAGTCCTTAGTAACTCATTTAATAGAGTGGTTTAACTCTTATAAAATCTTCGATATAATTATGAATCACCCATATCATGTATATACAAAGCTTCATAAAATTTGGAGCAATACTCTAAGAGTTATGCAAGTTTCCCTATCTTAAAACCTTGAATTTCTTGTATTATGTAGGACTGAAAAACACTGTCATTTATATTGGGAGTTTGAAGAAATTTCATAGCATGAAACTGATGGTATGTTGTAGAGGAGGATGTCAGGAAACTATGGACCAAATTTCAGCCTATTTGGCCCTATCATTTGAAAGGTATGCCTCTTTTTTATGGATAAAACCATGTTCTATGGTTTCAAATCATAACTCAGACCTGAGAGCAAATAAAAGGTTAAAATAAATAAATTTTTATTGTTAAATCATGTAAAACAAATAGAATAGGTATGTTAATATTGTGTATTACCTATAAAAGGTTTCTATGGCATCCATACAACCAAAACTAAATTATTTTCACCCTTTCTCAATCTGATCATACACAAAATTATGTGTTTCTAAAACACATTCTTACCAAATCAACATTTCAATGCAAAATATCATGAATGCAAAAACTTGTATATAAGTATCTTAAGTAATCATTAAAATTTAATATATTAAAAACACCTTTATTTATTCAAATCTTCTTCAAATTACATAAACACAAACCTACAACTCAACAATAACCAACAACAACCTTACTAAGACCTGCAAATTTGTATTTTATGCCTCTTGTTATTTTGGGCTCCTTAAGTGGTGGTTTGAAATTTATCACTTCATAACTCATGTCCCAAACTTGGTTTGATCTTGTTTTACACAACATAGGTCTCTCAACAACCTTAAAACTCCTTCAAACATGCCAAATTGGTCATTTCCTATGTTGGACTTACCTTGAGGAAGGTTCTAAACTGAGTTACATAGAGATAAAGATTAAATGAGTTTTATTACATGTTTCCATACTTCTATAACCCATTACACAAATTTCATGACCCTTGAAATGGACCTAAGACCTTCAAAACCACTCTAAACTAGTTCAAAATTTCAAATTATGGTTTTGGTGGGAAAACTTGAAAATGCCTCCAAATGGCTTATAAATGACAAGTGAAACTCAAATAACGCTTCTTATTGATCACACACAACCTCCTAGACTTCCTAAAGACCAAAAAAAACATAAGGAGGCTATTTACAATGATTCTCCTACATCAAAAGTTAGACTTTTGGAAAAGTTTGATTATGAATAAATGAGTTGACTTGACCTTGGTCAAAGTTGAACTAATTTGACATTGGATGAGGTTTGAATTGGGCTTAATATTTTTTCAATTTGGAGAGAATGACGTTCAATTCGGACATAGTGATACCTTAATTTGAACAGTGTAACATTGTATTTGGACATGATAAAGTTGAACTTAGGTAATCAATCTTGTTTAAAATATAAAGATTATCACATAATACAAGTATAAATAATATTAATAATTAAAAAAAAAGAACTCAAAATTAACAATCCCTATGCTAGTAATAATAGGTGCACAATGTAACTAATCAACCCACTGATATAATCACATAAAATGGTGACTAGGTTGGTTTCCCAACCCTCACTAGGGATCCGTATGTGGTGAGTAATCTTAGATAATGTTATTTTCCCTGCATAATATTTGGTTGTGGCTAAATGGTCTTAAGCTAGGCAAAACAAGCTCAACTAAGTACATCCCCTATATACCTTGTAGTACAATAGGGGCCAAGTCTATGGAAGAGGGTGATAACGGGATTCACAAGGGCATCTTGTCCTTT
This sequence comes from Torreya grandis, assembly GCA_037957365.1. Lineage (NCBI taxonomy): Eukaryota > Viridiplantae > Streptophyta > Pinopsida > Cupressales > Taxaceae > Torreya > Torreya grandis. The sequence goes on along the minus strand of JARHVA010003197.1, from coordinate 642,413 downwards.
CATGGCCACTCCAACTATATGATTTTAGTGGAGTGTCACCAAAAATCATTCCATGGGAGTGTTATTTAGGGCATGTGTAATAAAACAAATTTCCTCACTTCATGACACACTTAAAAATGCATCCACTTGGCCAATAATGATAGATCCTTTCCAATTTATATACCTGGTCAGAACATGGAGTTTGTATGTATTTTGGGGGATGGAATATGAGTCACCACACCCTAAGGACTTGCAGTGGGTGATAAAGGTCCAACTTGCACATCCAAAAATAAAAAAAGAAGATAGGCTATATCTGATCATTAGGATCCCATGAAGTGTAAGAGAAGATAATACATAACTTTCACTTCATGATGGGGAAGAAAACTAAAATGATTTTGATCACCTAGGATCTAAAAAATGGGCAAGGGGAGAGAATACATGCTTAGGCTATTATTGACAAAATTTGATCATGCATGTTAAATTGGGACCCCTATAAGTTAAAAATTGACTTTTAGATATTTTAGGGGGTCTAATACTTTGTCATAGGGTATATTATATGTCTTTTGATGTTATTTTATATCGCATTAGCCTTGGTCATTAGTCATATTAGCCAATATATCATTTTCAGTCATTTTGGGGGTCATAAATAAAGCATTAAATGAGTTATATAGACTCCTTGGGAAATGTGAAGGTTTCAAAAGGTTATGTCACATATATTATGTCCTAAGAGGTATTAATCAACTTTTATAACTAAAAAGTGGTAGGTTCTTCAGAGGAAAGAGTAATTTTCTTGGGAAAAGAGAAGAGTTTGGCACTTGTACGACCCATGGGGGAAGGTGACACATGGGAGAAGGTCATGAAATGTATATTAATATTCTTAAAACTAATATTAGTACTTGACATGCTTTGAAAGTGATAAAAAAAGCCAAAAATCATTTTGTTCCTTTATTGCCCTTTTAGACATGCAGAAGTGATCAATAGGTTCATGCTTGGTATAGTCAGTAGAAGTGGTTTCAGGTAAAATTATTATGGGAGGTGGTAATACACATACATATATCCTTTTATATAATAAGAGTTACAATATTGGTCAAATATACTTATGAGCCATCTTTTACAAGCTAACTATGTTTTTTTGCACACTATTTCATGCATCCTATAGGTTTTGATCCATTTTAGATAGGTCTATATAAACCAGGTAGTGTTTTTAACTTTAGAGGATGTTGTATCTCTTATCAGATTATCTTCATGCTTTGTTTCATGTTTCATGGTGTTTTTATGATCAAGTTATCTCATGTTGCAAGATGGTGTCACCATTGTGAAGCTTCAGTCAGTTTCTTCCTTCTTACAGAATGTTGGTCTTATACATAGGTCTCATGTGAATAAAAAATGGTGTTACATATGCCTCAAGTCCATTTTATCATCTCTTTCCATGTTTGTTTTCATCACATCATGCTTTGGGCAACTTTTAGTCTTGTCATTCCTCACAGTCAACACTTTGCTCAATTTCACTTGTAGCCATGTTGAAGCACATGTGTAGAACCTGTTAGCATGTTCATGGAGGTGTATTATAAGTGTCATGATTTATAACATAATATAACATTAGGAACACCAAGTAGGATCCTTCAATTGGCATAAGAAAGGACTGTGTTGACACCTTAGTCACATAACATGACATGCACCTATAGGTGCTTAAAAGGTTTCAAATGTTGAAATTAAGTGTGTGAGCATGTTTGGAAATATGAAACATCATAATATTCCATGTAGATATAGTGATGAAGAGACCAAGTGACTATGAAGGTAGTTTCCTTGGTATAAGGGTCATTTCATGATTCACAATGGCTTGCATATCTTTCAAGGTGCACACACATGTATATAATGATGAAATCATGCTAGGATGAAAGCCTTGGTTGTGGTTTCAATCCCTTTGAAGTGTGAGGAGGTAATTTGAAGGCATTAAGATAGGCCTAGAACCCATTAAGATCAAATGTGATGCTCACTACCCACCAATCCTGCTTACTACTTGCACATTAAAATAACCACTTATAGGTGGAATAACAAGGATCTGAGGAGTCATTTTGGGTGATAAAGCATGTGGAGAAGTTCATCCATGAGGTCCTAATGTATTTTTGAGTCTGATAGACCTATTTGATAAGATATATTGATAAATGGAGGTTGGAAAACATGTTCTAAGGTCAAATGATTGATTCAGGGATCAAATCCCCAAAAGAAAAGGTTATAGCAGGGCTATAGAGACCTTTAATGCATCCTAATGGTTTTTTATTGAATCCTCTAACAAGGAAAATGACTCCACAAAGTTTGAGGAGCAGAGGATCAATGAAGATTAGTTTTTTAGAGGCTCAAAGTTGCCCATTTATGCACTAAAACCCTACATTAACATCTACAGGTCTGATCCCAAATAGACCTCTTCCCATTAGGTTGCAAATACAAACCATGTTTCATGATTGAATGGTTTGATATGGTCTAAGACAACATTAATGACCTAGGGATCAGTTAGAGGATAACATATTGTGTTTTAAGTCCTATAGACACCTACAGGTTCTTTATCAGCCTTATCATACTCCTTACCAGCCCTAATAGGATTATTGTCAGCTTCAATATGACCATTGTCAACATTATCATGAAGTTTATTAGTCCTATAACCAACCTCCTCAATATCTTGCTCCTCTTAGTCAACCTAGTCACTTCTCAAGTTAATCCATTTCTACTTTCAAGCAAACTCTTTTGGGCTATGATAAGTATATGTTAGATCTTGACACATTAAGGGGACATGGTCAAGATGTTTCTAGTAATCTTGTTCATAAGGTGAGAGATGCATTAGATTTGTTTAAAAGAGAGTGGGATCCTATTGATAGAGCCAATTGGCATAGGCTCACAAACGAGATGCTAGTTTTGTGTGGCTTGATTGCATCCTTGGAAGATAAACTAAGAGTTTATGAGGAGCAGCCTCACCAAGTCTATTAGCCTTCATATAGACTTCCCCAACATTACTATCAGTCCTACATGATTCCTACTCATGAACCCAAATAAGATTACCAAAGTCATCCTTTTCTCAATCAGTTGGAAAAGAGACTTGAAGAGACAAGCCTTATGTTTGAAGCAAATATTGATAGCAAGATTGAGTTGGAAAAGATGCAGGTGAATTAGTCCATCTCATTAGAAAAATAAGTGGAATATAAGCTCTCATTTACCTCTCCCATTACATCCCCACTTCAAGAAAATACCTCTAGATATGAGATTCCAAGTTGGAGACAAGGTGGAGAATCCAAGCCTAAGGAGATCCCAAGTTTCTTAAACACTTCATCCACTCCTCAATTTTCATCACTACCTAAATAAGAGACTCCTAATCCCAACATCCTAAGTTAGAACAAGGTATTAGAATCATGGGGAAAGAAAGAGAAGAAAAACTTTGATAAAGAATGTGAAGTTGAGAAAGAACTTGATCCTATGAAAGTCCCTCCCACCCTTCCTCAAGAGACCTCTTGTCTTCCATGTCAGACCTCTTGTACTCCTTGTCCTCATGAATATTCTTATGAACTTCAAGAAATAATTTTACAAGAGAACCTAGCCAATAAAATTGAAGAGTTAGAGTGAAGGATGAAATTGCTAAGTCAAGGTGTGATGGAAGATTTAGACCCAAACGAAGATCCTATGCCTAAACACACCCCATCTAACCTTACTCAAGAGAATTCTCAAGTCCAATTAGGTTGAAATGAAGTGATTATCAAATAGAAGGAAGAAAATCAATCTATTTTAGCTCAAGATCTATCTTCCCTTTATCAAGATCTTCCAAAAGAATCCCCTACTTTCCACTCTCAATTTGATTTTGAGTTTTATGTTCCACCCCCACCAACTAGTTCATCTTTTCCTCACCCCATCACCCTTTACTTTGATGGACCTGTGGTATGGGAACCTAAAAAGAAACATCTAGTTGATAAGAATTTATAACTCTTGATTGAAAAAAAGATACCTCTTTCGCAGCCTCATTGGGCTAGGTCACATGATTTCAAGATGCCTAGTCTTGGCATCACCAAGAAGGAGAAGGAGATGGAATATATTTTATCCCTTGAGAAGTAAATTCAGGTTATGGCAGCTGAGATACAAATTGAGATCCCTCAAGAGGTCTTAAATGTTGAATATGAATGTGCTATTAAGGATAAAGAACAATTTCAAGTCATCCCCAAAGAGGTTGCAGTCCTAGAAAATTCTCTTGAGACCAAGGTGGAAGTTGTTGTTCTTAAAGATGGCTCAATACCTCAATCTCATTTTAAATCATCCTCAGATGCATTGAATCTTTAATAAAACCATCTTGATGACCTCATACATCAATAAGAGAATATTGAAGAGGTAGTGGTTCTAGATGATAAAGAGGACAAAGATGATTAGCAACTGCAAATGGAGTTCTTTCAAGAGCTTGAAGAGCTTTTTAAAGTTGAGGGTCAAGAACATGAAAAAGTGAAGAAAGAGTCTTCCATGGAGGAAAATGATCAAGATTATGTAGAATATTCAAATTTCCTTGATGAGTTAGAATAACTTACATCTGAGAAGAAACCCAATCTTATTTAGAGCACTATGGAAATCAAGAAGTTATGACTTGTTGAACCAACATAAAAAGTTGTAATTAAGGATTCATATAAGAAATTTGAGGCTATTTGGATGTAAGATGAGTTCATTTCCATAGCCAATATATTTAGAACTACCTGGTTCTAATTGAACATCATGCCAATGAAGTTGGAAAACATCATTAAAAAGTTGGAGGCATCAATGTCAAGGATCAAAATGCTGTATGTCTCATTTATTCCTTCATGTCATGAAACAAGAAGGGTTTCAAACTTCCCCTTTAATACAGGAGGGAATTTTCATCTCAGCATAGTTATTGTTTAAGTTAATCTATTTAGTTTGGTGTGTGTGTTTCATTAGTGCTCATGAAGCACATGTGTGTTTTCTTTTGCTTTGTGTGTGTCTTTTGTTTTGTGTGGTTGAGGTAGTCATTAATCTTATTTTGATCAAATCTTGTGGTCATTGGTCAAAGTATTCTTGTTTGTCTCATATTTTAGATAAATCTCTAAGCCCAATGGACTGATAAGTCTACTTACTGGTCTAGTTAGCATAGCAGAGATGCTACCCTTATGAGTTACCAATTTCTTGACCAAGTTTGACATTGTAGTTCAAATTAGGACCCCTATAGGTAAAAATTTGACTTTTATATGTTTTATGGGGTCTAATAATTTGTCATAGGGTGTATTATATGTCTTTTTATGTTATTCTATATCACATTAGCCTTGATCATTAGTCATATTAGCCAATATATCATTTTAAGTCATTTTGGGGGTCATAAATAGAGCATTAAATGAGTTATATGACCTATTTGGTAAATTTGAAGGTTCCAAAAGGTGATGTCACATACCATATGTCCTAAGAGGTATTAATAAGCTATTATAACTAAAAAGTGGTAGGTTCTTCAAAAGAAAGAGCAATTTTCTTGAAAAAAGAGAAGAGTTTGGCACTTGTACGACCCATGGGAAAAGGTGAAACATGGGGAAAGGTCATATAAAATCTCTTCATCTCTGTCACACTCATCACAATGCTTGCCATGCTTTGAAAGTGCTTGACATGTAGAAGTGATCAACATGTTCATGCTTGGTATAGTCAGTAGAATAAATTTTAGGTCAAACACCTTTGGGAGGTGTTAATACACTTAGAGATATCTACTTCCATAATAAGAGTTCTAATATTGATGAACCATGCTTTATGAACTATCCTTTACAAGTTGACTATATTTTTTTCTCACTATTTCATGCACCCTATAGGTTTTGCTTCATTTTAGATAGGTCTGTATAAACTAGTTGGTGATGTTGACTCTAGAGGATTTTGGATCTCTTCTCAGATGATCTTCATTCTTGGTTTCATGTTTTATGGTGTTTTGATGAACAAGTTATCTCATGTTGGAGGAAGGTGTCACCATTATGAAGTTTCAGTCAGTTTCTTCCTTGTTGTAGAATGTTAGTCTTATACAAAAGTTTCATGTGAATAGAAAATGGTGTTCCATATGTCTCAATGCCATTTTATCACCTCTTTCCATGTTTGGTTTCATCACATCATGCTTTGGGAAACTTTTAGTCTTGTCATTCCTCACAGTCAACTCTTTGCTCAATTTCACTTACAGTCATGTTAAAGCACGTGTGTAGAACCTGATAGCATGTTTATGGAGGTGTATTAGAAGTATCATGACATATAACATACTCTCACATTAGGAACATCAAGTAGGAACCTTCACTTGGCATAATAAGGAACTATGCTAGTACCTTAGTCACATAGCATGAACATGCACCTACAGGTGCTTGAAAGGTTTCAAACATTGAAATGAAGTGTGTGAGCAGGTTTGGAGATATGAAACATCATAATATTCCATGTAGATATAGTGATTAAGAGACCAAGTGACTATGAAGGTATTTTCCTTGGTACAAGGGTCATTTTATGATTCATAGTAGCTTGCATATTTTTCAAGGTGCACACACATGTATATAATGATGATGTCATGCTAAGATGAAAGCTTTGGTAGTGGTTTTAATCCCTCTGAAGTGTGAGGAGGTCATTTGAAGGCATTATGATAGGCCTATAACCCATTAAGATCAAATGTGATGCTCACTTCCCACCAATCTTGCTTACTACCTGCACAGTGAAATAATGACCTACAAGTGGCTTAACAAGGAGCTGAGGACTCCTTTTGGGTGATAAAACATGTGGAAAAGTTCATCCATGAGGTCATAATGTATTTTGGAGCATGAAATACCTATTTAAGAAGATATATTGATAAATGGAGGTTGGAAAACATGTTCTAAGGTCAAATGATTGATTTAGGCATCAAATCCCCAAAAGAGCAAAACAGAGCACCGTGGGCCTTTTTCCAAGATCATATAACAGGGCTATAGAGACCTTTGATACATACTAATGGTTTTGTCTTGAATCCTCTAATAAGGAAAAGAAATCCACATAGTTTTAGTAGCATAGGATCAATGAAGATTAGTTTTTTAGAGGCTCAAAGTTTCCCATTTATGCACTAAAACCCTACATTGACGTCTATAGGTCTGATCCCAAATAGACCCCTTCCCCTTAGGTTGAAAATACAAATGATGTTTCATGATTGAATGGTTTGATATGGTCTAAGACAACATTCATGATCCTTAGACCAGTTAGAGGATAAAATATTGTGTTTTAAGTCCTATAGACACCTACAAGTTCCTTTTTCTCAACAAATGTTCACCTATAGGCTGGCTGTAGGGTATCTCAAAGATTGAGCTAGATAACCTTGGTGTTAGAACTCAACCCAAGCATAAAAGTAAAAATTATAAATATTTAATGGTGTGGAGAGATATAGGGAGGACATAAATCATGCAATAAAGGCCTAGGTAATATATTTTCACCTACAAGACCCCACACAGTCAACTGTAGTTGATTGTGAGGAGCATAGAACAAAATTTGGGCTTCTTGATGAGGATATAACATAGAAATGAAACAAATGGGCCCAAAAAGGTGTAAAATGATTCAAAAGGAATATAGGGAAGTTGATAATAATCTTTCTCAGGCTAAATAAAGCAAATCCACCTACAGGAGTGGGGTCTTGAGGCCAACACAGTCAGGGTTTGTTCATATAGTCTTGAGAATTCAAGGATGGGAAGGGGTATGTAGAGAGTTAAAGTGATGAATAGACATGAGGCATATTCATCATGACCACAAGTGTTTCTATATGCCCTTGAAAAATCAAATCAAGTAAAGAAAGGTCTCTAATCAAGTAATGTATAGTCCACAAAACAAAACCCTGCATACAGTCCTTTCCTTGAGAAGTCTATCTTGGTTTTCAAGGCTTTTGAAGGGACAATGACCTGATCAAAGGATAATTTTTTTTATAGACCATATTCATGTATTGGAGAGGACCATTCAACTTATTTTTTTCTATAGAGACAGGGGAAGTGCCCTCTATTTGGTCTCAAATAGAGGGCACTCCCCTTAAGTGAAATTGGTAGGTTTTGAGGAAAATCTAAAAAAATGGTGAACCAGGAGTTGTTTGAACATTGTAAAGAGGTTTAATAGTTTATAAGATATCCATAAAAACATAAGGTAACTTTCATAAAATAATAAATCTAAATAGGGAGGTCTAAACTGTCAAAGGTGCAGATAGGCTTACTAGGCAGGTTTTAGGCCTTAGGTCCAAATGAAAGGTCAAATCCAATTTTAGCATGAGATAGGAATTCCAACCTATTGAAGCATGTGTATAGGGTTATAAAATATATGTATGAACTATTGGAATGTAGGGAAGTTACAAATAAATCACTTTTTGGCTCAAAGTCAACATTAGGCCTGTGCAAAGAAAAGGAAGGGCTTGGATAGGTAACTTCAAATGCTCACACCTTTCATGAGGCTTTGCATGGAGACTCAGGGAGTTTGGAGAAGTTGACAGGGTTCCTATACATTGATCTTGTGGATTTTTTTTGTAACTTTAATTTACCATTTTTATGAATGAACCTTAAGAGGGTAAAATAAGCCTAGAGTTACCAAAACCGTTGCTAGTGACCAGTTTGAGGAAATAAAAATGGAAAACTACTCTAATGGAATATTTTTCATAGAATTATGATTGGAGGCTGTAGAAGACTCTCTCAGGATACTCCCCATTAGGATGATTTTTTATGGAATTGCATGAATGGGGTATAAAACATGGTTTTATTGACCTTTTTTTGTAGTTTGTAAGTTCTAAAATGAATCTAAAGATGCCAATAAAATGGAGGCGAAGATTGAGACTTAATATAACTCCCCATGAAAATTTATTACTTTATAGCAACTCTTAAGTTTTCCTACCAATTGCTTCATCTCAGCCAGTCAAAACTAACATAGTGAGCATGATGGTGAGAAGTGTGAAAACTCCAAGTGGATGGGTTTTTAAGGTCTACTTGAGTAGTCTAAGGCCATGAAGAGTCTTTACAAGTTTAATTCACTCCATCCCATATATTTTCATGGAAAATTTAAGCCAATTTTGATACCAAGTGTAATGGTGATTGAAAAAAGATTTTTTTATATTACAGGTAGTTATGGTTCACTTCTTGGAGATTCTAGATGACTAGGACTGAAACCAATGCATGGAGAGGAATTTTTGAAACCTTTCCCTCTCATTATAATCATCAGACCTATCCCTAATCATTTTTAATATGTTAAAATAGGGATAAATCATGAAGACAATTTTTTGAGCTAGCAAAGGGAATTTTATGCCACTTTTCATCAGTTTCATGACTTGGGAAGCCACTTGTCTCTTCTGACCTTGCATGGTCCTTTCCAAACTCTCTTTCCATGCACAAGTAACTCCTTTGATTATCTTTAAAATTGTCTTTATGACCTTTGGACTTCTCTCTTCTCCTCTCTCTTTCTCAAGTTCTATAAGAACTAACCATTTTGGCCTTTGTAAACTATGTTCCACCTAAGTATGGTGAAGCCCTACTCATTTGCATACCATGGATCAATAAAGAGTACTAATTTTTACCTATTTCATGACTGTTCATAGTGTGTTTTACTTAAATGATTGATATTACTTAATGATAACTCTTATTTCCTTAGCATGTTGTCTCATTCTCTCACCTATTGTAGTTGGAAAACTTCTTCTTTTAGGTCATGTAAAGTGTTCTAGGAAGTGTCAAGGTTGAGTGAATTAACCTATTCAAATAGTTCCATTTTAGGCCACTTGTCTAGTCCTCCCAGCCTAGACATTCATCCATAACCTCATAATAAAACATTGATGTGAGAAGATGCATATTGGATAAAGTATATGTTTGGTTAGTCCCTTGTTCTCATGTGTAACATGTCGTTGGTTGGCAGTAATCAATTATTTTGATGTATCACCTCCCTTAGGATATTTTGCTTTCAATTTTCTCCCACTTTTCACCCTCAAGTTTAGGTGTAGTAGTGTTCTACAAGTGGTATATCAAGGGAGCTATCCCTATCTAGATATTCACCTCATTCTTAGGCTCACCCATAACCTAGAGGTGTTTCAATTATTCCACTTAAATGATGAGAGATAAGACATCTCCTTAAAGGGTGAAAATCCAAGTGATAATAGTTTTTGGCATGCTTAATGGGACTCTTAGTCCAAGAAGTTGAAATATTTTTGGTGTTGTCTTTCAACACATCAACCTTTGGAGGCATCTATCTAAACATCAATGGTGGCTCTGAGATTACATCAACTGGTCAAGCATCCCAAGTATTCTTTTTGAACATTGTTGATAATCATTGCTTGTGTTCTTGCTTCTTAATGAAGTTTCATGGCTGAATTTGGTGTTGAGTATTATTTTACATGAGTTGGTGAGGTTTACCAAGATTATGGTACTCCTTATCAGCCTTGTCATACTCCTGACCAGCCCTAATATGATAATTATGAGCTCTAATATGACCATTTTCAAACTTATCATGAAGTGTATGAGTCCTATAACCAACCTCCTTAATATATTGCTCCTCCTAGTCAACCTAGTCACTTCTCAAGTCAATCCATTTCCACTTTTAAGCGAATTATTTTCAGAAATGAGTACATGTTATATCTTAACACATTAAGGGGACATGGTCAAGATGTTCCTAATCATCTTTTTCATAAGGTACGAGATGAATTAGATCTGGTTAAAAGAGAATGGGCTCCTATTGAGAGAACCAATTTGCATAGGCTCACAAACAAGATGTTAGATGTGAGTGGCTTGATTGCATCTTTGGAAGATAAACTAAGAGTTTATGAGGAGTAGCCTCACCAAGTCTATCAAAATCCATATCTACTTCCCCAAAATTTATATCAATCCTACACGATTCCTACTCATGAACCTAATCAAGCTTACCAAAGTCATCCTTTTCTCAATCAGTTGGAAAATAGAGTTAAAGAGACAAGCCTTGTGTTTGAAGTAAATCTTGAAAGATAGATTGAGTTGGCCAACATGTAGGTGAATTAGTCCATCTCATTAGAAAAATAAGTGGAATATAAGTTCTCATTTCCCTCTCCCATTACATCCCCACTTCAAGAAAAGACCCTTAAATATGAGATTCTAAGTTGGAGACAAGGTGGAGAATCCAATCCTAAGGAGATCCCATGCTTATTAAACACATCATCCACTCCTCAAGTTGCATCAATACCTCAAGAAGAGACTCCTAATCCCAACATCCTAATATTTAATAAGGTAGTGGAATCAGGGGGAAAGAAAGAGAAGAAAATCCTTGATAAAAAATGTGAAGTTGAGAAAGAACTAAATTCCTACGCAAGTCCCTCCCACCTTTCCTCAAGACACATATTGTCTTTCATGTTAGCTCTCTTGTACTCCTAATCCTCATGAAAATTTATATGAACTTCAATAATGACTTTTTCAATATAACCTAGCCAAGCAAATTGAAAAGTTAGAGTGAAGGATGAAATTGCTAAGTCAAGGTGTGATGGAAGGTTTAAACCCAAAAGAAGATCTTATGCCTAAACACACCCCATATAATGTTCATTAAGAGAATGCTCAAGCCCAATCAAGTTGTAATGAAGTGAATTTCAAATGAAAGGAGTAAAACCAAGATAATTTATCCCAAGTTATGCCTTCCCTTAAGATCTTCAAAAAGAATACCCTACTTTTCACTCTCAATTTGATTTTGAGTTCTATGTTCCACCTCCACAACCTAGTTCATCTTGTCCTCATCCCATCACCCTTTGCCTTGATGGATCTATGGTATGGAAAAATAAAGAGAAGATGATAGTTGATAAGAATTTAGAACTCTTGTTTGAACAAAACATACCTCTTTGGCAGCCTCATTGGGCTAGGTCACATGATTTCAAAATGCCTAGTCTTGGCATCACCAAGAAGGAGATGGAAGATCTTGTAGCCCTTGAGAAGCACATTTAGGTTGTGAAAATTGAGATACAACTTGAGATCCATCAAGAGGTCCTAAATTTTGAAGATTAATGTGCTATTAAGGATGAAGAACAATTTCAAGTCATCCCTAAAGAGGTTGTAGTCCTAGAAAATTCTCTTGAGACCAAAGTAGAAGTTGTTCTTGAAGATGACCCAATACCTAGTCTGATTTTGAATCATATTAAAATGTATTGGAGCTTGAATAACACAAAATTTATGACCTCATACATCAAGAAGATAATATTTAAGAGGTAGTGGTTCTAGATGATAAAGAGGACAAAGATGATTGACAACTGCAAATATAGTTATTTCAAGAGTTTGAAAAGGTTTGTCAAGTTGAGGGTCAAGAACATGACAATGTGAAGAAAGAATCTTCCATGGAGGATAATAACCAAGATTGGGTAGAATATTTAAATCTCCTTGATGAGTTAGAAGAACTTGTAGCTGAGAAGAAACCTAATGTTATTGAGAGCACTATGGAAATCAAGAAGTTATGCCTTGTTGAACCACCATCGAAAGTTATAATTGAGGATTCATATGAGAAAATTGAGGCTATTTGGATGCAAGAAGAGTTCATTTCCATAGCCAATCTATTTGAAACTACTTGGTTCTCATTCAACATCATGCCAATGAAGTTAGCAAACATAATGAAAAATTTGGAGGCATCAATGTCAAAGATTAAAAGACTATATGTCTCATTCATTCCTTCATGTCATGAAACAAGAAGGGTTTTAAACTTCCCCTTTGATCCATGAGGGAATTTTCATCTCAAGTTAGTTATTATTTGATTTAATCTATTTATTTTGGTGTGTGTGTTTCAAAAGTGCTCATGAAACACACGTGTGTTTGTTTTTGTTTTGTGTGTGTCTTTTGTTTTATGTCATTGAGGTAGTCATTAGTCTTGTCTTGATCAAAGATTGTGGTCAATGGTCAAAGTATTATTTTTTGTCTTAGACTTCAGATGAATCCCTAATCCCAATAGACTAATAAAACTATTGATTTAGTTAGCATAGAAGGCATGCTACCACTATGAGTCACCAATTTGTTGACCAAATTTGACCCTATAAGTCAAATTGGGACCCCTATAGATAAAAATTTGACTTTTAAATATTTTATGGGGTCTAATACTTTGTCATAGGGTGTATTATATGTCTTTTTATGTTATTTCATATCACATTGGCCTTGGTCATTAGTCATATTAACCAATATATCATTTTGAGTCATTTTGGTGGTCATAAATAGAGCATTAAATGAGTTGTATGATCTATTTAGAAAATATAAAAGTTCAAAAAAGTGTTTTCATGTACCATGTGTCATAAGAGGTATTAATAAATTGTTATTGTTAGGTTGTGGAGCTAAAAGCTTCACTGTATGCAGACATGGAGGAGGTTGCTGAGTTCCAGGGACACCGGCGTCGATCGGGCCATCCAACATCGGTCAGGAGTGAACAAAAGGGAAACTAACATCGGCAAGAGTCAACCGACATCGGTCACCTCCAGATAGATAGAGACTGATGTTGATTACCTATGCCGTTCTAGAATTGTTCATTGCATGAATAGTTAGTTTGTTGAACTGATTGTTTGCATGTAAAGGCTATTTTGAGTCTTGAGCTGCGTGTCTAATTATTGTAAATTAAAAGTCTAAGTTATTGTTTAGTATGGGATATATTTATAGACCCATTGGCATGTATTGTAAAGTGTGCTAGTGAAGAGAGCAAGGTGTGTTCCTCCTAGTTTCATAGAAGAGCAATAGAGGAAGGCAAGGTAGATCCTTCCAATTGTAAGAACAGATTGATCTGCAGGTGGTAGCAAGATCAGGAAGAAGTTCTACATGGTAAGTAAGATCATTTGAGTTGCAGGTTGTTGCAAGTTCATGGGAGATCTACTTGAAGTACTTTTGAGTGCTTGGTATTGGCAGTGTTATTACTGACTGGTTGGAGGTGAACACCAACTCTGTGTTTGAGTTGTTTGTTGGGACCATTTTTGGTAGGAGAGTGAACTCTTGAGGGAAAGAGATTTGTACATCTGAGAGGTGTGGAAGATTGTGACATCTTCATTGTATTTCCTTCTAGCATGAGTATGAATACAAGATTTTGTATTATCTCTCATATTCTGTGTCATTTGTGAATTCTAGTTACTTGTTAATTCTGGTATAATTCCATGATTAGTTGCTTATACAAGGTAATCATATTGTACTCTTATTGAGGAGTTGGATCCTGACAAGTGGTATCAGAGATTTTGGTTGAGTTTACTAATAAGTTGTATTAGATCTGGTTAGTGTTTGTTGATTACAGGTCACTCATAGGGGTTTCTATTTGAGTGGGAGTATAACAATGGCAGAAGAAAGTAAGCTATGAATGGAGAAGTTTAATGACAAGAACTATCAATTATGGAGGATGCAGATAGAAGATTATCTGTATCAAAAATATTTGTACTTACCATTGGGTGGGGTTGCATGCAAACCCATGGATATGAAGGATGAAGAATGGGAGGTTCTTGATCAGAAGCCTCTGGGATCTATAAGGTTGAGCCTTGCATCGTCTGTGATTTTCAACTTATCACGGGCTAAGACAATGGTAGAGTTGATAGAATCTTTGGCAAATTTATATGAAAAACCCTCAGCTTCAAATAAGATATTTCTTATGAAGCAATTATTTAAATTGTAAATGTTGGAAGGTGGATCTTTACATAGTCATCTTAATGATTTTCATGGTTTGGTAAACCAGTTAAATTCAGTCAATATTATTTTTTATGATGAAATTAAGGCTCTCTTAATCTTATGATCATTACCTAAAAGTTGGGAGAGTTTGGTAATGGTAGTTAGTAATACTGCGTCTGCTTCAAAAATCTTAAAAGTGGATGATGTTGTGAGTGTAATCTTGAATGAAGAAATTCGCAAGAAAAGCACTGAGAGACGAATGGATGTTTAGGATAAAGAAGAGCGAGAATGGACATGTGAGATGGAAGGCTAGGGTATATGGTCTTGAGTAAGCTGTAAGACAATGGAGGTTTGACCATTGTGTTTCTCTTTATCAGGTTGGATAATATTAGCTACAATATCCTATTACTGTATGTTGTGCTTGTTGCAGGGTCACATATGCAGTGAGTTACTGAACTAAAGGTAAAGTTAGTTCAGAGATGTGTCATGAGAAATCTGAGAGTAGAAAGATTCTTTGGCATGAGTGTGTTCTAGAGACATAGAAGGTCACAAGTTGACTTTGTCTCCAAATGATTGTGTGAAACTGGTTAGCACGTCAATGGTTGGACAATTCTATGAACAATGTCCTGATTCACATAATGAGGTTAAGTGCATGGTATGTACTAGACCTGAGATTTTCCAAGAAGTGGAAGTTGTCAACAAGTTTAGAGCCAACTTGAGAAAGAAGCACTGGAGGGAAGTTCAGTGGATTCTCAGATATCTGAGACGGACCAGCAGCAGGTGCACATGCTATGCAGGGTCAAGTTATTTTCTACATGGGTTTGTAGATGCGGATGTGGCAGGTGATTTGGTTGATAGGAGGTGCACCACAAGATTTGTGGTGGTTGGTCTTCAAGAGTGATCTTGAAGAGGGATACAAATCCAAAAAACAAACTAGATGATATATAGGTACAGGTACAGGTGTAACTATTTATCTCTAAGTGAGAGATTGTTAGGTTGTGGAGCTAAAAACTTCACTGTATGCAGACATGGAGGAGGTTGCTGAGTTCCAGGGACACCGGCGTTAGTCAGGCCAACCAACATCGATCAAGGATGAACAAAAGGGCAACCGATATCAGTAGGAGTCAGCTGATGTCGGTCACCCCCAGATAAACAGGGACCGACGTCAGTCGCCCGTGCGGTTCTAAAATTGTTCGTTGCATGAACAGTTAGTTTGTTGAACTGATTATTTGCATGTAAAGGCTATTTTGAGTCTTGAGCTGTGTGTCTAATTATTGTAAATTAGAAGTCTAAGTTATTGTTTAGTATGGGATTTATTTATAGACCCATTGGCATGTATTGTAAAGTGTGCTAGTGAAGAGAGCAAGGTGTGTTCCTCCTAGTTCCATAGAAGAGCAATAGAGGAAGGCAAAGTAGATCCTTCCAATTGTAAGAACATGTTGATCTGCAGGTGGCAGCAAGATTAGGAAGAAGTTCTACATGGTAAGTAAGATCATTTGAGTTGCAGGTTGTTGCAAGTTCATGGGAGATCTACTTGAAGTACTTTTGAGTGCTTGGTACTGGTAGTGTTATTACTGACTGGTTGGAGGTAAACACCAACTCTGTGTTTGAGTTGTTTGTTGGGACCATTTTTGGTAGGAGAGTGAACTCTTGAGGGAAAGAGATCTTTACATCTGAGAGGTGTGAAAGATTGTGGGATCTTCATTGTATTTCCTTCTAGCATGAGTATTAATACAAGATTGTGTATTGTCTCTCATATTCTGTGTCATTTGTGAATTGTAGTTACTTGTTAATTTTGGTATAATTTCGTGATTAGTTGCTTATACAAGGTAATCATATTGTACTCTTATTGAGGAGTTGGATCCTGACAAGTGGTATCAGAGCTTTTGGTTGGATTTACTAATAAGTTGTATTAGATCTGGTTAGTGTTTGTTGATTACAGGTCACTCACAAGGGTTTCTATTTGAGTGGAAGTATAGCAATGGTAGAAGAAAGTAAGCTACGAATGGAGAAGTTTAATGGCAAGAACTATCAATTATGGAGGATGCAGATAGAAGATTATCTGTATCAAAAATATTTGTACTTACCGTTGGGTGGGGTTGCATGCAAACCCATGGATATGAAGGATGAAGAATGGGAGGTTCTTGATCGAAAGGCTCTGGGATCTATAAGGTTGAGCCTTGCATCGTCTGTGATTTCCAACTTATCACGGGCTAAGACAACGGTAGAGTTGATGGAATCTTTGGCAAATTTAAATGAAAAACCCTCAGCTTTGAATAAGATATTTCTTATGAAGCAATTATTTAATTTGTAAATGTTGGAAGGTGGATCTGTACATAGTCATCTTAATGATTTCCATGGTTTCGTAAACCAGTTAAATTTAGTCAATATTATTTTTTATGATGAAATTAAGGCTCTCTTAATCTTATGCTCATTACCTAAAAGTTGGGAGAGTTTGGTAATGGCAGTTAGTAATACTGCGTCTGCTTCAAAAATATTAAAAGTGGATGATGTTGTGAGTGTAATCTTGAATGAAAAAATTCACAAGAAAAGCACTGAGAGACGAATGGATGTTCAAGATAAAGAAGAGCGGGAATGGATACGTGAGACGGAAGGCTAGGGTATATGGTCTTGAGTAAGTTGTAAGATAATGGAGGTTTGACCATTATGTTTCTCTTTACCAGGTTGGATAATATTAGCTACATTATCCTGTTACTATATGTTGTGCTTGTTGCAGGGTCACATATGCAGGGAGTTGCTAAACTAAAGGTATAGTTAGTTCAGAGATGTGTCATGAGGAATATGGGAGTAGCAAGATTCTTTGGCATGAGTGTGTTCTAGAAACATAG